>JAUDYJ010000001.1:108149623-108749623 GCA_030761175.1 Masticophis lateralis
TCCTGGTAGAAGGGGCATGCTGTGGTTCCATTCCATGAAACAGCGTCACCCAGTGGCATTCAGGGGATGTGTATAGTCTAGTGAATCCATGGGCATCTAATACTTTATATCTCAAACAATTGGGGGTGGGGGGTGGGAAACATTTATTGTTTCAGGAGTTCTGATATATGCAGGTACCTTTGTATCCATGACAATGATAAATGAATAGATTGATTTGTATCAGAGGTTATCATGTACACATAATTTTAAATCCCAAGATAAGGATTAGTTTTCCCCCAATACATTTCAGATCTTTCATACATTCTGAAATTTAGTCCCATATAAATATATAAATAAATAACAATTCTTGCTTTCCATCTGTTTGAGTTATATTACGCAGCCCTTTTTCATAAGATGTATATTGTTTTATCACTCCCCTATTCTTGCTTGTCTGGAGATTAAACGACACAAATGAGTGGATTTATCTTAAATATCTACTTTGCATGTCTGTGGAACATTAACCTCTGCCATTTCTAGCCTGCTTACCCATTGGTGATTCTGTCTTTGTGTCTGTAAAACATCCCAAAAATTGATAAAACGATTGCCAGCTGAGGTAGCACCATCTTCTGGTTTGATCTTGGAAATGTATATCTTATTTTTCTGAAAACATGTTCTATGTCTTAACTGGGCTTTCAAAACAATAATATTGACAACTATGACTCAGTTTCTAAAACAGTAACATAGGAATACATTCATACTGAAGTGTTTTGGTGCTCTTAGGTTCAAGAACATACAAGCAGTTTATTAGATATCTGTATGTTGACAGGTAATCCCATAGATAAATGGGTTAGGTGAAGCAGGATACTAAAAGGATTTTACATATGTTAACAAAAATGATGGCATTTCAATGATCGTATTCTTAGGATTATATTTGAAATGATGGTATATAGGCAGACAATAAATGTGATATAATAGCAAAGACAAATGCGAGATGAATTTACTTTGTATATGCATTAAAAACTATCACTATTTTTACATGTAATGTATAGAAAGTTTTAATAAACTGAGGCAAAATAAGAAAATAGCTTCTAAATATATTCCATTTTGGATGCAAATAGAAAATAAACTTTATTTTTCAAGCTCAAATATCAGGTGTTTAGGAAAGTATGTTTACATTTATGTGATTGGGTAAAATAAAATATACTTTGTGGAAATTCAGTTAAGTTATGGTTTATTATTGTTCAGACCAACTTCTTCATATAGATGAAGTTAATGAAGGCATTTATGCTTAATATGACATTTATTTTCGCCAATGTGTACTGTATATTTAGTATACTATAAGTTGTTCAAAATCCTCAAAAGGAAGATTTACAAAACATTCAATAGTGAAATGTCTGTTTTCTTTTACTAATAAGAAAGGGGAAAAAAAGTACTGCATTTCCTCATTTACCAGAATATTTTTAAATAATGAAACAATAAGAATCTAATTTTCCCACAATCTTTTCTAGACGTATAACATCAGCTGTTTGCATCAGCTATGACATAGCTTCTTTTTATCAGATATCTTACAATTTTAACTATCTTGGTTATTGCTTCATCTGAAGTAACCTGCAGATTACTTCAGTCTGCTGTTGCAGACTGATGAAATTTGCATCTTTACTGTCTTCTGAGTTAAAGTCCCTCCTGTTTGTCTTCCCCATATCATAATGAAGTTTAATCTGGAGATTAAGAAAACCTTGGAATGATATGGGTTTAAATGCTATTTGAGATGGACATTCATGAGATCGGAGTTTTTGTGTTATCTCATTTGCCATTGTGCCTTCTCTAACCTAAGACACAGCAATATTTTAACAATTGAGGATGTAGCACAGAATCCATGAAAAATACATGGAAATTAATTTTTAAAACAAAATACCAAAATTCTCCCTGTACTCTGGAGAATTCCTAGTCCCACCTGTTGCTGTATCATGCCCCACACTTTTTTTAAATAATTGCTCCAGCCATAAAACATCCTTGGCCATCATATTAAATGTATCTCTTGGCCACAAAAAGCTGCCTTCATATACATTGCAGTTATCAGTATGCCTTTTCAACAAAGTTGTTTTATTTTGCTCTCTATATGTGATGCTAGCCCAATGTGCCCAACCAGAAATTTTCTTGATATCCTGTCAAGATGATCCAGCTCAACAGATTATCATATTCAGAAGTCTTTCCCCTGGCATCAGCCATAATATAATAAAGCTGGCATTTTTGGCACAGAATGCAACCACCTGTTCAGTGGAGGAATTCAGAGTAAGCCATCCCACCTCCAAGAATCTAGCACCTGCCCTCTAGATAGTTATTTATGGATTTATTTAGCGTATGGCAGCTACAGAGGTCATGCAATTACTGATGTAGTATGAAGTATAGACTACCTGCATGATGGTATACCCTGGGCCATGTTCTATCTTGAAGTCTATACTGTCTAGAAGTCTATACAGTATACAGTGTGTATACTATACAGTACATAGTATACAGTGATCAAACTGGATACAATACAGAGGCAACTGATTCTGGTTGATTATAGCGTATTTTTTTTTTGGGACGAATGTATTTCATTAAATACAAATATTGGACAGTTCTAAACCTTTAGAAAAGTTTACTTTAGAAACTGGACACTGGCTCTTCTCCTTGCCTTAAAATGGGTGGGAGCTGTCCGAAACATGCCTTGGTAATGTCCGCTCGTGAGAAGCATTTGAGTTCGATTATTCTGTTGTTCACAAAAGTATTCCATTGTCTTATCTTTATTCTTTAAACGCTAAAGCATCCTAAAATGTTACTGCAAATAGACCAAAATGTCAGATAGAAAGATTATTTGGATGTTAAGACTGTTGTTTCTCTATGTCATATATGTGGGTATGTTGGTATATTTATTTATTTGTCATGTTTATGTAATGTATATTGGAGGTAGTGACACTTTTGAGAGCTGTATGCAATGAAATTTCATTTTGATGTATGCCGGATCAGTGTACATTTAAAGAAGTGGTTCCCAACCATTTTTTGGCCATGCCCCACCTAAGCATCTCTAAAATACAGATGCCCCCCTCACATATAATTTTTACTATTCAAAAAGTGAACTCCTACTCAAGCCTAAAAGGCCATTAACTTGGTTTAAACAAGATTTCAATTGCCCCCAATAAAAATCAAATGGCCCCACCTTGGGAAGCACTGATTTGAAGTGACAATAAAGTTATTCTAAGTAAGTTTCAAGTATACAGCTCGTTTCTCAAGGAGAGAAAATGTATTAACTAAAGGAAAACTAAAATAGATGTAGTTTTCACGCGATGCACGTTTTTTTGGAAGTTAAGCCTCGCTGTGTCTTTAAAAAAAGCCATCTAGTCTCTAATATTTACACAACTCTTAAGTGCTTAGAGCTACTAAAATTCGGAATATCAGAAGATGGCAAGAAAAACCAGTCTCTTTGCTTGCTAAATAGCGGATGTGCAGATTTTTGTAGCCGTTATTTAACTCGTTTTAAAAGCGAGGAAGATCGTAGCCCAGGTCAAAATCAAACAAGCAACCGCAATTTCGACGGTGCTGACTGAAACGCTAAAGGAAGCGTTGCGCATGCGTCAATAAGTAGCTCCACGTCCTTAGTAAAAATGGCGCGCAGAAAAACCCTTTCAGCCAGGCGCTTGCGCGATACTATCACTTGTTGGCAAACAAAAAAAAATAGTGACCATAAAACTGACAATTGAAAAAGATTCTGCTTTCTAACCCTCGGAGATTCTAATGCCATGGTTGAGTACGTTTCCCAGATGTTTGTACTATCACTCCCATCAGCTGCTGCCAACGTTAGAGGAGCAGTTGGAACCCTTCCCCTCCAGATGTCCCTTGGTCTAAAGCCTCCGCCCTGACTTAAGATGGCGGATAGACTCAAAGGGCAGGCTTTTCTCCGCCGGGTTGCAGTGACGTAAACTTGCTGTTCCGGGTGAGTGACAGCGGGCGCCATTTTGTGTGGTTAACGCAAAGCTAACCGGAGAAACGGGGTAGCCGAAGCGCTGCGAGTGTTACCGGTCAGCGCAGAAGGCGCGGGCGGGGTGAGTAACTGCCTGCGTAGCGGCTGCGTTTGAGAACAGGCGGAAGCCGGCCGGAGAGTTGATTATCCTTCCACCACTATTTGGATTCGGCGCTGAATTCCGAACAGGCGGAGCTCGCTGCGGCGAGGCAAAGGGGGTGGGGAAGAAGATGCAAGGCTGGTGCTCTGGGTTCGGATTAAGAACCCGAGAGTGGGGGCGCTAGTCTACTTCGCTTCTCCGGGATGGCCGATCGTTTCCTATCAGGCGCATTCGCGGTAGTCATAACCGGGCGGCGGGGGAGGGGGGAGGGGCGGGGAGAGAGGAAAGGGGGGGAATCCGACCCCGGTTGTGCGCATGCGCCCTGATCTTGCTGGACTATCCAGGCGACGGGCTGAGATTGGGCTCGTTACGAGCTTTACGCGCGTGCGTTGAGGCCCCCTGATCTCAACGGGATAAATAGCCTGGATTGACACTTGGGGCGACGGCTTAGTTCTGTTGCCATGGTTGCCACGTGAGAAGGCCAGGAGCCAGGCGCGGGCTCACATTGTGTTGTAAACATGCTGGGCCGATCTTGTGCGGGATAGCTGATAGCTAGGAGATGAGTGAAAGGTGTGTGTGTGTGTGTGTGTGTGTGTGTATGTGTGTGGTGTCTCACAACGGAAAAAAGAACTTGTACTTAATATATATATTCTGATGATGTTAGTCTCACCGTATGGGTGTTTATTCAGAAGGAGACTTTTTCCAGTTTTAATAGGAACCTCCTGTCCACAAATGATTAAAATAGTACCTGAAATCCAGGTTGACAACTATTGGAAGTAGTTTGCCCAACTTCATGGGACATTGATATGAAACACTAGAACTGCTCTGGGTCTGGATTTTGGTTTCAAAAAGTAGAGTGGGACTCTGCCTGCCCCAGTTCAGGGAATCAAACCCATAACGGCTGAAAAAAGTGATAACCTCACTTCAGTTGTAGGAAAGGGAACAAAAGCAACTCCGATGAGAAGCACAAGCTAAATTGTAAACAACCATTCCTTTGCTTGTCTCTTGATTAGGTCCCCCTATTTTTCCTTGTGGGCTGCAGGTGACTAACAGAGATTTGTCATTTTAGTGGAATAAATAACCCTGGTGAATTTACTTTCAGAAATGTTGGTGTTGTAAACAAAGGCAGCATAATTAGATGTATTAGTGCAGATATCCATGTCATATTCCTAACTTTGTAATGTAATGCCATTTTCATATCATATTTCAGACTGTACATTTCTCAGAATATGTTCTTAAAATAGGAATAGGAATACTCATCCGTGGCGGAGGGGACTATTTTTTAACTTTCAATTTCTAAACAAAATCAGAAATTACCATATTTCAACTCAAAATTTCTATTGCCAAACAAGACATTTGTTAAGTGAATTTTGCCCCATTTTATAACCTTTCTTGCCACAGTTAAGTGAATCACTGCAGTTGTTAAGTTAGTAACACAGTTGTTAAGTGAATCTGGCTTCCCTATTGACTTTGCTGGTCAGAAGGTTGCAAAAGATGTGCACTGACCACGGGACGCTGCAACTGTCATAAATATGAACCAGTTGCCAAGCATTCAAATTTTGATCACATGACCATAGGGACGTTGCAACAGTTTATAAATGTGAAAAATGGTCATATCACTTTTTTTCATAGCTGTTGTAACTTCAAAAGGTCACTAAATGAACTGTTGTAATTCAAGGACTATCTATATTTGTTTTAGATTCATTGATGGTTTTACATGAATCTGTCATTATTTTTTAAGTTTTCTGATTGTACTATGTTAGGAAAATATGTATGTGGTGCTTAAGAAGTTTTTGAGCTTACACGCTTTATTTACCATACTTCAACTCAATGTTCAGTAAACTAAAGGTATTTTATATTAAATTTATTGTTATTTTTTGGTAAAGAAACATTGTGATATCTTGAACCAGTGGCTAAGAGAAATATCATAAATGAAAATAGCATGAACTAAGGGATTTTTTCTTGCATGCTTATTATATACTCAATATTATTTTGTCAGTGGTTTACTCTCCTTGTTTCACTTTAGTTTCTGAATGTTTCATTACCAGATTAGGTAACATCATCAGTATGATTTTTTGTCCTATTCTTCTTAGCTTATAATATCTTGTGTGCCAGTGTGATAAGTTGGACCAATAAAGAAAAATAATTTCTTTATAGACAGAAAACAGATACAGTGGCTATATTTCATGGAATGTGTGTTCTTGCTTAAATGTTTGAAGATTTTCTCTTCATCTGAAGAATTTTGTACTTCTGCTACTTCAATTTTCCCAGCACTTTCTGCTGTTACTGATTTTCCCACTAACCTGCCTATTTCTGAACTTTCCTGAAGCATAAAATCTTGATTTAACATATTTTCTCACATTATTTTAGGGAGGAGTGCAGGCCCAAATGTTGTCTATTGCATCCAAATTTGATTTTATCTTCCATAAAAATGGAAACTGGAAGCAGGAAGTTACACATTTTAAAGTTGTAGGCATCTAATAATGTGCATGTTGTGACTATTAAGTTATAATCTTTTTTTTTTTTTTTGGCATATTTTAGGTGACTCCTAGTTTTGCTGCAAAAATACATAGAGAAAGTGCACGCCACCAATAGGGAGAGGACAAAATACTGGCATTGTAACATTGCAGCTATGTTTTGTCTTTTAGGAGTTGTAGGATTGTTCTTGATTCTTCTGGATGTTGAAACACTTTATATATCCACCAAAACTTTATTCACATATTTGAGCAAATTCTGGGATAGTAGTATTTTGATAATTAGAGGTGCTCAACAAATATGCCTTATAATCAAATAGAGTCTGAATTCCATGATAAAATTACTGTGGTGGAACCAAGAAAATTAGGCAATTTGAATACTATTTAAAAAGATAATGGGGAATACGTAAAATTATAAAATAAATATGTAAGAAAGATTATGATCAGGATAACTTTGCAGATTTATGCCTGTTTGCTAGAAAAGTCTGTATACCAAATAAAGAATTGCATTTCATGTAGTTTGAATGCAGTATTTAATGGTGCAAAGGGATTGAAAATTAAACTTTTATACTATGTATAATGTGATGTAGCATTGTTCAGAGTTGTGTAATCTTCATAGAAACCATTTGAAGACAGGAGAAAATAATTTTCTAACAGAGATTATCTGGTTTATAGTTATCAGATTTGTTTTTATGATTAGGCCACCGAGCTAAAATGGTGTGACTCAAAGAAAAGTATACTTGACATTCTTAGCCCCCGTAAATAAGATTTTTTTTTCATTTATTTCATTTACCCCTTCTGTTTTCGAAAGATTTTTGTATAAATGATGGCTGTTTAAAAAATATAGCAGAAAATCGAATTAAAATAATTGGAAACTAAACTTCTAAATTCTGAAGGTCAACCCAAGATGGCAGATCTTGTAGGACTTTACATTTGATAGATAATTTTTGCAATCAGAATGGTGAAATACTTACATTCAAATATTTTTGTTTGTTGTTGCAAATTTCAGGGAAATCCTATATAGTTTCTGTGGAATGTTTTGATTATAAGAATATCATTTTAAAAATCCTTTGGAACAAGGTTTGGATAGCTTTGAATGGGTAGTTTGGAAAAGGTTGGATGTCACTGTATTCAGTTGAATGGCTTAAAGTGAAGCTTGTACTCAAATTTGAAATGTTATTTTTGCTCCAATAGAGAACATATAAATAATTAAAGATGTGGGATCAAGGTGGGCAGCCTTGGCAACAGTGGCCTTTGAATCAGCAACAATGGATGCAGTCATTTCAGCATCAGCAAGATCCAAGTAAGTAAATAGCTGTGGTTGTGCCTTCAGCATTAAAGTTAAGATATTAATCCACATATTATAAACTGGGTTAGAATGTTACTCTTTCATTCACATAGAAAAGATTGCTAGTGATGAGTTCACACAAACAAATATAACCTGTTAGATAAAAACCCAATAAACTATTCTTTAGTGTTTACAATCTTTTCAAAGTTGTTACAGGTTGCTTCTATATTGCTTGTAAGAACTCCTTCAGACTCTTAAGTGAATAGGAGAAAATGCTGGTAAGCAGCAATAGGTGCTGAGCTAATGATTTATTCTCTATCCCAGTATGCCTTTATTGAAATTCTTAAACAACATCTTCTTCCAGTGAGATTTCCCAACTCGCTAATATACAATGAAGGTGTTTTAAACTATTATAATATCTAAGTCATATATATATATATATATATATATATATATATATATATATATATATATATTATTTATAGTATTATCAGCAAAAATATTAAATATATATATATATGTGTGTGTGTGTGTGTGTGTGTGTGTGTGTGTGTGTAACAATACTGGCAAATACAGAAAGATTATTTGAGAGTATAAATCTTTTGAATCTTAGACTTTCTAAACACCTTTTTCTTTTAAATTTGAGGTATTCTTCATTTTATAGTGCAGCCCTCAAACAAATTTTAAATTGTTCAGTATTTTGCCCAAATGCATGCTTATTCAACAGTAATATGCAAAATAATACAGGGAGAAGCTGGTTAAAAGAGTTTCTTGCTCTTTGATCCTTACACCTTTAAGACAGGGTTGTTCAAAAAGTGAGGTGTACCTCCCTAAGGGAGGTGCAGACTGAACCCAGAGGAGGTTTTTAGTTACACTGTTGGAACAAATCCACCTTTCTCAAAGTTTCATTGTATTGTTTTCATAGTTCATTATGTTCACTTTGGTGTTTGGATTTTTAGTGGAGGTGTGTACATTAAGATTACATTAAGAGAGGTTTGATGGCAAAAAGTAAACGAGCTCCTCTTTTAAGATGAGGTGGGCAACTTTCTTGTGGCAGGAGCTTTACTAATTTTTTGTTTTTTTAAAAAAATCTTGACTTCTGAGACTTGGAAAGAATATATTCAATAATGTTATGTCACATCACTGGAATTGGGGGTTCCTCTTTTTTGCCCTTTTTTGCCCTTTTATTTATTGCTGATAGGATTAAGGCAACCTTATACCTCAAGAAGCTTAAGTCACCCGTTTTGCTATTTAAAATCCCCATACTCTTAAGAAATGTTGGGCGCATCCACTGCAAGTGGTGGGATCTCTTTTTTCTTTATAATATGCTTTATTTTATCCAAACAAACTACGTGCATGCCTTTTCCTTTGTATGCCTATGCTATTTTTCTGTTACGTTGTTAATAGCTTTTTATTCTTTTATAAAACAAGAATATGGAAAAGAACAAATTGTCGATATATTCATCATATCCGGCAGATCTGGATGTACTAACTTGAGGCCAGTGTTCCAGTTCTGTTAATTGTTACATTGTTGCAACAAACCAATACTCTGTTTGCCTGTGTATTACAATTATTTCTTTCAGAAGTAGTGTTTTGTAGAAGAGTAAGAAGAAAAGGCACATCTATTTCAGTGATCTCTCTTGATCTCTCTCATTCATTCACTCATGGGATATCTGAATGTTCATATAGGGGTGCTTAAATTTTTAAAACGCACTGAAACTGGCCCATGTTCAGGATTGAGTTGTAAAGCTTTGCATTTTTTTCAGTAATAAGTTTTTAATTCAGGAAAGCACACATTTCTCAGTAGGTCAGCAGAGAATTGCTGTATGGAGTGTGGTATCAATGTTTAGAGGCCTCCAAAATATAGTCATAAATGATGCAGATTTTTAAAATGGAGGATTGGAGTATGAATAAAATTCAATTCTTGATTGTGTTGTGGAAATCTATATATTGAAAATCTTAATTCTGTTTCTAGGCCAAATTGACTGGGCTGCCTTAGCTCAGGCATGGATTGCTCAGCGGGAAGCATCGGGGCAGCAGGGTGTGGTAGAACAGCAAGGAATGATGCCAAATGGCCAGGAGATGACAGGAATGGAACCTGGTCCAAACAACCATGGTAATTTTCAGAATGATCCAAATTTCAACAGGATGTGGCAGCCAGGTATGTTGTTGGTCCTTTTTTTTTTTTCACTCTTTCTAGTTGTGGATACAATTCTTACAAGAGCATTACTACAAATTAAATCTGATTTAGTTTGCAAAATTCTTATCAATACTGGCCAGAATTGAGTTAGGATAAAATTTCTTTTCTGGTAAGGACAAGAAGCATTGATTCTTCCAAATAACTGTTGCTTATAGAGATATATGATATCTTATAGATTTCTCTGCCTCAGACTTCATATATTGATTCATATTGTGATCAGAAAATAATCTGTTGATGCTTTGAAAATCAAGCTTTGTAATGCGATTATACTGTAAATTATTAGAAAG
The DNA here is from genome assembly GCA_030761175.1 of Masticophis lateralis. NCBI lineage: Eukaryota > Metazoa > Chordata > Lepidosauria > Squamata > Colubridae > Masticophis > Masticophis lateralis. The sequence continues at coordinate 108,159,949 of JAUDYJ010000001.1, forward strand.
ATTACATAAATTCAGAGTTGTTTAGACAGGCATAAAAATTGAAATGGGCTAGCAATAAACCAACAGGATAGAGTTATTCCCATAGTTCCCCAACAATTTTATTTGGTTCAATGCTAGCTTCCCAAAGCATTTTAGAATAGTTTTTATTGAAACAATTTCTGCTGCTTGAATAAAAAAAAACAAAAAACAAATTAACTTGCTGAGTGAAAGTAAAGAATATTCATTGGTTTTTTGAATTTAACAGAAATTTATAGCAGAAATTATCCTTGATAAAGGAATAGCCACACACACACGTGCATGCATGCATGCATACATACATACATACATACATACATACATACATACATATATATACACACACTGTAAAACAGTTGCAGTAAGCAATTGAATCAATTTTTAAAAACACATTTTTAGACAGTATTTTAAAGAGTTCACCTTCAGTCGTGGCATAATATCAATTTATGTTGGACATAGATGTGAGGAAATTTTTCACTGGGTCAGCCATAGTTCTCCTTGTTTCAGACAAGTTGCACATTGTCATGTTTATCTTATATAAATACCTGCATGCCTTTTAAAGAATTTGCAAAAACTGGGCTTGTTCTCTTTGGGCTGTTTGTGTGTATATGTGTGTTTACATCTTGGCATTCAATATTATTCTTCCTGATTTTTTGCCATTTTGGGATTAATTGTACTAATTATAGAACAAGTTTTTCAAAGTGTTCACTGGAAGAAGGCAGAATATTTATTTTAAATATTGTGATGTTGCAGCTGGTTTTACTACTTTAAAATTTTAAATATGTCCATATTCTGTAACATAGATGAAAGAATTGTGGCTTCAGAAACATTGAATTTCAATTTCTGATATCCATCATTTTACTATACTTGCTAGGACTTTTGAGAGTTGGACTTCAGAAACATGGAGTACCATAAAGTCATCAATTTCTGCTGTGTAAGATAACCAGTTTCTACAAAAATGATGTTCTTTTGGGCCTCTTTTTTCAACTAAAGTTGATCTCTAGAAAGTGCTCTCCAGATTCATTGAACTACTTCTTTGTCAGCCATATCCAGAATTGCCATTGGTTATATACACTGAGGATGCTGAAAGTAATAATCCACAATAGCTGGAGATGCTGACATAAATAATTATTCTCCAGAGGGATACTGTGTTAGTTTAGCCAGCATAAACAAGAGTTTTGTGACAACTTAAACACTAATAAATGTATCATTACATAGCTTTTGTAGCTGACATCCATTTTATTTGACATCAATATTTTCTTTGATGATGGGAGATTATTCTTATCTCTATCCTTGAAATTGCATTTCAGATGTGAAAGGCCGGATTGAGTAGGAAAAATTAGCTGATATAATATATACTTTCCCTGTAATAGATGTTGTGATTTGCTTAAATACTGTTCATACAAAGGACTACTAAACATAGTTTGGATTCATGCAAAAATGGAAACCAGAAATGTTTAATGATACACCCTTCATTATAAAAGTCAATACAGCCTGATTAAACAGTGATTAAAATGATTATTAATATTTTTTGTTATGACATCAAAACAGAATGGAACATACCCCACCAGCCGCCTCATCCGCCTCCAGATCAGCCATGGATTCCTCCAGCCCCTGGATCAATGGATATTGTTCCTCCATCTGAAGACAGTAACAGTCAGGACAGTGGGGAATTTGCCCCAGACAACAGGCATATATTTAATCAAAATAATCACAACTTTGGGGGACCACCACCTGATAACTTTGCAATGGGGCCAGTGAACCAGTTTGACTATCAGGTGAAACATTTGTTATTTTAATATAAGCATGTGGAGTTCGGCAGTATTGCTCTAAAGCAGATTTCAACAGAGTTTACTTGATTATTAAAATAGATTTGTTTACAAACATTTACCCAGCTCAATTAGTTGTTCTATCAACTGTATTCTTTATCAGATTGGCTAGGATACTGTACATAAATTGACCACTGGATTAGTGTGATGTGTTCTGTTTGAGATAACTTATTAAGGTCTGAGAAAATTCACCTGCAGGCAAATGTAAATTTTATTTACATGATACTTCCTTTTATCTGCTTTTATAATTTTTATTAAATTTTGTTTGGAGGGGTTTTTTTTTGTTTTTGTTTTGCTTTTAAACTCCCCATGTGATATTTATATATCAAAAAATATGGGATAGCTGTGTTTATATAGAACAGATTCATGTTTTGTAAAGGAGAAAAATATTAACATCACACGATTGAGATTAATTACTTATTACTAAAACTAAGAAAATAAGCCTGAAAATATGTTGAGATTCTCCCTATTAATTCTCTGAATAAATAATACTTTTGTAAATAAATTATGTATAAAGAATATAAAGGTTAACATAAAGGTAAATATTGTATAGAATCATGATGCATATACCTTTAGCCACTTTGAAATTGTTGAGTTAAGTCAGAACTGTAGAATACAATTTTATTTAGTTCATCTGTTTTGGGCTAGTTAGTTAAAAAACATGCTGGAGCACTTTTATATACCTAGGCATTCCCATTCATTTTGGTGAAAACAGAGAATAAGTCTCTAGATTGAAAGGAGGGTGGGGCATGAGAATTTCTGCACATTTGTTATCTGTGCATGTTTCTGGATGTTATATCTATGAATGGAGTCCTTGGTACGACTTAGACAGCATTAAGTGTATTGTTTCAGGAGCACAAGGTATGGCTACATTTTTGTCAGTTAATGGTTAGTGCTATACTAAAATATAGTGTTACGTTTCATAGATATTTATGAAGTAAATGAAGAGACTGTTCATAATAAGTTAACTTTTTATGTCCTGATATAGTTCATTAAAAGTTGCAAACTATAATTTATTTGTTAGATTGGTCATCTGAAGTTTTGAATAAAGTATATCCCATCCCATAGACCCACATTGATGTATTAATGGAGCTGAGATTGAAGACACAATTGATGAAGGCTATCTAACTGTCTAACTATCACTGTCTAACAATTACTGATAGATATAATTTAGGGAAGGTAGAACAATGAAACGATTCACTAGCTTTTCTTTTAACAGTAACAACATGCAACTGAAATTTATTATTTATTTAGCGTATGTCAAATACATGGACTTATAGTAGTTCAAATGTTAATATCCAGACCACCCATTGTGATGGATATTTTGTCAAGGAGCACCACAGTCACACATGGATCCTGTTGAGAGTTGACCAAAGCTGGCGAGGAAGGTCAAAACCTGGCCTTTTGTGTAGCATCATCTATGTAACTGCCTGTATCTGGGCATTCAGCAGTCCATTTGGCTTTCCACTGTGTGTTGATGTCAAAGTTGTTAGATAATTTTGTTGTATTCTTCACTAAGGCTTCCTGCCTTTGTAGAGCTGGTGGTGCAATGGGGCTCAAGACGGGCAGGCAGCAGATGATTTTAATCTATTGCCATGTATATAGAGAGCCAGGAGTTCTACAAAGATGTGTGGCTGCCAACTGTCGTTAACTGCCAATTCTTCAATGTCTGGCTGCCAATTGTTGCTAGTCATTTGGTTCACACTACTGTGCTATCCAGGGTACACCGCGAGGAGGCGAACTAGCATCACACCCTGCAACTGAAATGAATTCTTTTCTTAAATCCACATTTCCTGAAGAGCTGATAGCACTAAAACTTATAAAAGAAAATCCCAAATCATTAGGAAAGCATTAGATGGTTTTATTTCTGATAATGAGTAAATTTTATTTCCTGAAATCATGATAAATGTTTTAAAAGAATGCATGTTCCTTCCTCACACATACGCTGAAAAACGATTATATTCAGATTTCAGTAATATACAAATACTTTAAAAAAAGACAAAAATTGCTTGATTGTACAAATCCTTTGTACAGAGCCTGAGTAGCGTAGGGGAGTAATGCCTCCTACAAAGGCAGCATTTAAGATCCAGCTGCCTGCAATTACTTGTGAGTTCAATCCCAGCCAGGCTCAAGGTCGACTCAGCCTTCCATCCTTTATAAGGTGGGTAAATTGAGGACCCAGTTTGTTGGGGGCAAAAAGCTGACTTTGTATAAATATAAATATACAAAAGTATGAAGGCTATTGCTTAATGCACTGTAAGCCGCCCTGAGTCTCCGGAGAAGGGCGGCATATAAATCAATTTTTTTTAAAAAAAATCCTTTAAAAACAGTATGGGCAGTTTTCTTACAATTATTTTTCATTAAAAGGAAAAAAACAATGTGCTTAATTCATGTACACCGTGCTTTTAATGACCAGCATTGTAAATTGAATATTTGACAACTGATGTTAAACTTACTTAAATAAAATATGTCAATTTTTGCTTAAGAAGTGAGAATTGATCATGAGAATTTGACCTAATAAATTAATTAGATTTGTTCACTTGCATATGCATGATAATTTATTTATATAATAGAAAAACCATATAGTATCATAAACTAGTTAGAAGAGCACGTGATTTTATTTCCTTTGCCTGTCAAAATTACTTCAGAAAAATAAGATAAGAATGTTAGGTATGCCAAACCCCCAATAAAATAAAAAATAATGTATGTTCCTATAGATCTCTTGGGTCTCTATTTCCTCAATGGAAGATTCCAGCTCCATATTATATATTGTTTTTAAAACATTCTAATGTCATAGTGTAATACAGCACAGGCTTCTCTTTTACAAAATTACTTTTTAAATGGCAAAAATCCCTTTTTTGGTTCATTAATCTTAGCCTTCTCCCTAAAGTACTCCGGACTCACTAGTAGAAACAAAAAATATTCTATACAGAGATCAAGTCCTTTTCTTTTTTCTTTTCTTTTCTTTTCTTTTCTTTTCTTTTCTTTTCTTTTTTCCTCTCCTTCTTTCCTTTCCTTTCCTTTCCTTTCCTTTCCTTTCCTTCCCTTCCCTTCCCTTCCCTTCCCTTCCCTTCCCTTCCCTTTCCTCTCCTCTCCTCTCCTCTCCTCTCTTTTCCTATCCTTTCCTCTTTACTGTTCCCTTTCTTTCCTTTTTTCTTTTCCTATCCTTTCCTCTTTTTCTTTTTCCTTTTCTTTTCCATTTCACTTTTTTACTGAGAAACTGTTAGGGGAATCTGTAACATTGAGTTAAAGAAAAATGAACTTCATTACTTTTTCAGCATGGGACCACTTTTGGTCCACCTCAAGGTGGGTTTCATCCACCTTACTGGCAGCCTGGACCACCAGGGCCCCCAGGACCTCCAGCACCTCCTGCGCCTCCTCCAAATAGAAGGGAAAGGCCAGCATTTAGAGATCGCCAGCGATCACCGATCACATTGCCCGTGAAACAGGAACCCCCTCAAATTGGTATGTCTTCACCATATTTAGCTTAATGTATGTGATACACACATTTTGAAAATACAAGTTGTTGGTTGCGGAGTTCCACAGCCCGTAACTGAATTATGCATTCTGTACTTAATTTCACTTATCTGTGCTTCATCTTACATAGAACAACTTATGGACCTTCAGCTACAGCCTAACAAATGTTCTCCGATATGGCCCATGGAAAGAATTATAAAACTTATTAGAGACTGTTAACTTTTAAAAACCCTGATAGGGCTAAAAAAAATATGCATTTATTAAGTAATTTGTTTTATGATGCTGTAGATGCTGTTAAACGTAGAACACTACCTGCTTGGATTCGTGAGGGTTTAGAGAAGATGGAAAGGGAAAAACAGAAGAAGCTAGAAAAAGAGAGAATGGAACAGCAGCGTTCTCAACTGTCTAAAAAGGAAAAGAAGGAAATTACAGGACCAGGAGAAGAGGGTGGACCTCGGTTACCACAGAAAAGTAAATTTGTAAGTGGGAAAATTCCCGTACAGTATGTACAAGTTTGCATATTTAAAATGCTTCATTTTAATTTTTTTTTTTTAGAATATAAAGTTGTATTTTACCAACAGTGTTGGTAGTGCACAGGCAGGAGTTTGTCCATACTTTTCCTAATTTGTCAGGCTTCTAAAGCAGATGGGTACTTTTAATTGCAAGGTCCTGCCCAAAACACTGGCTTTGTTCTGGCAAATGATGGAACGTGTCAGGCAGTCTTGATCGGGCAAAATAGACCTTAATGTTATCATTTCCTTTTGCATTGATATCTTTTTTGATTTTGTCAGTGTGAATAGTCAACATTTGAAATATGAAAGTTCCTTGTTGAAGAGCTACATTTCTTGTTGTTTATAGGATAGTGATGAAGAAGAGGATTTTGATAACGTAGAGGCTGTAAGTAGTGGAAAAGTCACCAGAAGCCCATCTCCAACTGCTCATGAGGAGCAGAGTGAACCAGAAATGACAGAGGAAGAAAAGGATTATCAGATGGTACAATTCATTTTTGGATCATTGTATTTGCCGTACATTTGACTATTGATATAATAGGAGCCATAGTTAAGAAAAAACAATTTTGTATTAAATTCTAATTTTTTTAACTTAATTGATAAAATTTAATTATAAATTTGTAATTTGAAAGAAATATATTTAAGCTTAACTTAGGAAAGTTTCTTTTGATTGTTAATCGTTATTGAAATAAATCAGTTAAAGATTTCATCCTTAGATATTCAGAAAAGCTGCTATTCTTTAGTCAAGTTATTCTAATGGAGACATCAAGCAACCATTGCTAAATTGAAATTTTACTGGTGTGCTGATACATCTGTTGCATTAAAATGTGTTAAACTGAGAACTGTTACAATGAGGGTTTACTGTGGAACATTTTTTACTTGGTATTCTGCATAGGATGCCATATAACTAGTTAGCGTAAATATGCTGTTTCTTTTACTGTTAGTAAATACCTTTGCTATTTTTTTTCAAGAAGTGAGATGCCTTGAATTGGGGTAGTTGAAAATAGCATCTGAATCAATGTTTATCTTTAAATTTGTTCAGATGTTGCTGACAAAAATGTTGCTGACAGAAATTCTCCTAGATGTCACCAATGAAGAAATTTATTATGTGGCTAAAGATGTCCATCGTAAAGCAATAAAAGGTATGTTTAGGCTTCTAATAGGTTTATTAATTGTCCTTGTGCATGTTTTGTAATAGTTTAAAGTATATAAGTATATGTTCATATATAATATCTGTACCTAAAATAATTTAAATGTAAAGTTCCAAAAATTCATTTGTAATCAGATATTGTTCTGCGCAGTTTATCGCATTAAATATTTCATTTTTTCAATTTAACTTTTTAAAAATTATGTCGAGTTTTAAAATAATTTTCTAGTTGAAATTTAGATGAGCAAAAAAATCTCCTATAAGTCAAACTTGTATAATTAAATGTTGTGATCCTGCTATTCAGCTTTTTTTTTAAAAAAACAGTAATCTTATTTCATATAACTCTGAATAAATTAATTAATATACTGATTGCAGGTAAAATGTATTACTCTGTTAATGCCTTACTCTAAAGAACTGCCTTTTTAATTGTATCCATTATTAATTTACAGTTTAAATTTCTAAACTATCGTGGCCAGAAATTACTGGGCTTTCAATGGATGATACGTGTTTAATGTTTTTTCTCTCCTCCACAAAACAGCAATAGTAGTAGATTTAACAATACCATAGACTCTCATGACTATGAAAACGTGGCTATTTGTGTTAACATGTTGTTCCTGTTGTTGATGTGATACAAAGCTCCTGCAAAACAGCTGGCACAGTCCAGTGCATTGGCTTCCCTCACTGGACTTGGTAAGTATGTTCCTGATTTTTGAGAGGGACTAAATGGGGAGAGCTGTCGCTTGCATTCCTAAATATGTATTGAAACAAGAATGAAACTATCCAACATGCATTAGGCAAGCATCAAGTAATTTAGAACTTATCTCACAAAAGTTATACTGAAATCTGTGAAAACTTTAGTACTTTTTCTGGGCAAGCCTTCCCTGAGCTTGGAGGTTGGGTGTTTTTGGCCAGATATCTAATACGGTATCTAAAATACAATGGACTTGAATTATTTGTATGATTATTTTAAACTTTACTGTGTTAGTGTATGTTTAAATTTAAAAAACCCACAATAACACCTACTACTTTGTCTTGCCAAAAATCCCACACAACAAAATGCATATTTTGAATTCTCATAGCTAGTGCTTGATATTAGAACATGCTGGATATGAAATTCAGAATTGCATCCTAGGTTGTAATAGATTGTGTAAAAACTTTGCATGTCAGTGTAACATTGATAATGCTGTCGTATTATTGTGACATTAAATAAATATATTATTTTGACCCCTATGATGAATTCTTTTGTTAGTTTAAATGTATTTGGAAAATAATTTTAAAATTAAGAACCTGGGAAAGAAAGTAAAGATGCTTCTAAACAAGATGCTCAAGATTACTTTCTACCAGTTTTTCAGATCTATCTTTTGGGGGAAGAGAAGTCCATTCCTATTGCATATCTGTACCTTTTTAATGTACAGTCTTTTCTGAACACTAGACAATTGATTGGCATTAGGACTTTTTAAAGCCCTGGATATTGAAGCTGACTGAAATCACTGTAACGATATCTTGAAGGACAGATCTTAGGCATTGCACTTCAGAGTCTATTTTCTTGCTGATGTATTCTAAGCATTTGGTACTGGCTCTGTAAAGAGCTTTTTCACTCATATTGAGCAGAAAGTATGTAATCTTAGCGATTGCTTGCTGGAAAACATGGCAAGCTATTCCGGATGAAGTAAAACCAGATACTGAACAGCAGGTCAGATGTGTGGGCCTTGAACACTCCAGTCATCCAGCATTGGCACTTCCTCCAGAATAAGTGGCTTCTTCAGTGAAGAAGTGAAAGATGGGCAATATGCACTCCTCTTTGCCCTGCAGAAATATTAAGAACCAGGATTAATCTTTCCTCGTGATAGACTAGGCTTTATGCACGCAGGTGGACTGGGTGGTTATGGATCAGGAGACAGTGACGATGAGAGGAGTGACAGAGCCTCTGAGTCATCTGATACTGATGATGAGGAACTACGACACAGAATCAGGCAAAAACAAGAAGCATTTTGGAGGAAGGAGAGAGAACAGCAACTACTGCTAGAGAAACAGCTGGAAGGTATGTATATATGTATAGGGAGAGGGACTCTTATGCTTATATCAGGATATGTTAACCTCTTAATGTTAACTCTATGTATAGCATTTCATGAAGTACTTAGCGCAGCAGCCTCTTTTGTGCACACATGCACAGATAAGGCCTTGAAATAGCCCTGCCATGCTATGTAATTGTTTTATACCTTAGCAATACAGATCCATAGAGGCCTTTCATAACCATCTAATAAGATGATCTGCACAGGTCTAACTTATTATGTGATACTATATACCCAAGCAAAGCTATTGAACTTGTGATAAACTAATTGTAGGAAATCAGGTTATGGTTTCTCCTGCGTCTGTTGTATGTTCTGAGAGTCATCCAGTAATTTTTGCTGCCATGGAACAATTGTGGAAGAATTACTATTCTAACACATTTTATCTTAACATTGTTACTGGCCAGAAGAATAGAAATAGTTACATATCAGTTCCACTTTATTTGTATGATTTGGGATCTGTTTCTCCTTGGCACATATTTTACAGAAGAAAAGCTCCAAAATGAGAGAATCGCAAAAGAGATGAGTGAACTTGCCAGTAAAGAGCAAGGCAGCAATTCACCACTAGAAGATGTGAAAGAAGCTGAGGAGGAGGATGCGTTTGGCGAAAAGAAAAAGTCTCCAAAAGAAACAACGCCAGACATCGAACCCAAAAAAGAGATTAAAGAAAAAGAGAGAGCAGGAAGGAGTAGATCAAAAAGTTCAAGTAGTGCTAGTTCAAGTAATAATAGCAGAAGTAGCAGCAGTAGCAGCAGTAGTAGCACAGCTAGTAGTTCATCTTATAGTAGTAGTTCAGGTAGCAGTCGCAGCTCTACACATTCTTCCTCCCCCAAAAGGAAAAAAAGACGTAGTCACAGTAGGTCACCTAAAGTTAGGCGTAGCAGAAGTAGGAGTTATTCACATAGAAATAGAAGAGAAAGGAGCAGGAGCAGGGGTAAAGTAAGAGAAAGACAGAGATCTAGTAGACACAAGAGTATAGAAAGAAGGGATAGGAGACGAAATCATAGTCCTTCCCATGACCGAAACTGGGAGAGACGTAGAAGTGATAGTCACTCAAGAGATAGACTTACTAGCCATTCTACTTGTAGTGGGAGTCGAGATAGGCATAAAAGTGAAGATCAGCACAGGAGCATAAGCGGGAACAGGCACAAACATAGTCACGATAGCAAAATTCAAGAAAGAAAAAAGGAACGCAGTAGGAGCATAGAGAAAGATAAAAAAAAGAACAGGGAGAGGGACCGAGATCAGGAAAAGCGCAGAGAGAAACAGAAAAAAGAAGACAAAGACAGTAAAACTGGGAATCATGAAGAGAGATTAAAAAGAAAAAGAGATAGCGAAAGAACTTTCTCTCGCAGTGATTCCTTGTCTTCAAAAATGTTAAGGCGTGATTCTAGGCAGGAAAGCAAGAAAAGTTCTACCAAAGAGAGCAAAAAGCATTCAGGTTCAGAATCTAGCACAAGGAGCAGTTCTGAGTCACGAGGCAGCAGCAAAGAAAAGAAGCCGAAGAAATCAAAGCATAGTCGGTCACGGTCCATGGAGAAATCTCAAAGGTCTGGTAAGAAGGCAAGCCGCAAACACAAGTCTAAATCACGATCAAGGTAGTATTCTTTTAAGTATTTTGCTTGATTTATATATTTCTTTATATTTCAATTCTTCATCATGCTTGCCTGCAACATATGTATATATATATATATAAATATTTTGCAAATTAAACTAATTTCCATAGATTATCCTTCTGGTGGGATGGGGAGATACCTTTGATCACTTAAAAAAAAAGAAATAGTTATTAAGCCTAAAGTGTATGCTTTTTATGATTCTTTTCCCTTTAATTTTCCCCACTTTTTCTTTATTTTTCAGATCAATGACTCCTCGTCGTAAACGCTGAGGAATGATATGACACTAGTCATAATGATTTAAAAATTCCATGAGTTTTTAAGGGCTTGTCTCATTATAGAGGCTCATTATAGAGGCTACAGTTGTGGCTATGTAGATGGAAGCTGACCCCTTTTTTAACGAAAAGATCTGTAAATAGCTGTATTTTTTGGAAACACTGCTCGGAGTTAAGTACTTGCTAGGAATTCTTTGTATTTACATTTTTCAAAACAGTAGTGCTTACCTAAGGCTATGAAATTTGTCATTCTCTTTCAGCTGTAATGTTCTAAATTGCATTGAATGTATTGTGATGTCAATAAAGTTCTTTAGTTCATTTTTTTGTTTAAATTCTTCTATTTTTATTTATTTTAAATATTTATTTGCAAGGCATTTTTCCTTTGTAAAATGCTTAATAGTAGTTTAATTTCTGGGTTTCATCTTTGGATAAATCTGAGTCAATTCTCTGATAAAAGAACTGTTTGGGAAAAAACCCAAAGGTTTTTGTTTTACTTTAATGGTATACTTCATCATACTGTGTGTGAATGAAATGTGGATAATTACTGTAAGAGATATCAAGACAGCCAAACAGAAATAGTAAGTTCAAGTAACTTAACTTATATGAAACAAGTTTATAGCTTTGCAACACTCTTCCTCCTATGATCGGAGAAGTTAATACTGCTTTTGACTCAGTTTCTGTAATTATAACGATAACGGTCACTAAAATAACCTTGTATTTAACTAGGTTCAATCTTACAACTTGCCAACTAAGATGATGATTGCAAAATAAAAATGCTGTTTATAACATCTTAGAAAATGCTAAAGTAAGCAGTTTTTTGCTTGGTGAACATGAATTCTAAAGAGATCTTGGTGTTCAAAGTAGGCTTAAGCATCTTCCATCTTCCAATCAGAGATGAGAACTTTCATTTTGATTTCTCATTTATTTCAAAAAGTTAATGGCGTATCTTAGTATTTAGCTTATAATTGTGCAGACTAAATTTATATGGTTCAGGGAAGGAGTTGATATAATCCTATTGAACATACCACCTGAAAAAATAGGAACTAAGATGTCAATATCATGCTATGTACTTTGAGTAACCCTTTTCATGTATCGTACCTTCGAAGTGCATAATACCAATAGTCCTTGCTTAATGACTGGTTGCTAAGTGATTGAAGTTACAGTGAAACTCCTGTAAACTGCTTACAACCTGGTCCCGAAGTTAGAGCTGCTGCAGTGCCCCTCCAGTCATTTGCCTTTACAATCAATTGCAGGGACACTGCCAGGCTCCCTCTATTTTATCCTCACCAAGTCCCGGCAGGCCTTGGGCCTTTTCCCCACCCTCCCTATCAAGCACCACATACTTTTGAAGATATCCAGAGCTTTTTGCAGCTCTCTGGGCAGCCATATGACATGATTCCAGAAGTGACCACAATTGTTTGAGCAACCTGCTAGTTGCATTTTTGAGTTGGTAGTTTCTTGATTGATATATTGTTTACCACTTGACAACAGTAAACAATCAAGGAACCACAAAGCAGAAAACAACACTCCCACATTTGCAGAGTATGCCACTTACATATAAACCAAGAGCAACCCCTCTCTTTCCTAGCACTGATGATATTATCTAGTTAGGTAATGAAACATCTGCAAGAAAACAACCAAGCTCAGAGAGCACTAACCACCACACCCCAAACCTCCAGGACAAGAAAAATGATACTTTTTCCTAAACAAATACAAACTTGAAGAACCCAGTATATTTTAATTGTAGGTGAATGTAATACACATTTTGCAGCATATTTACAAATAGCATTTCCTCTATTTTATTTTTCCCACTTTCCTACTTAGAAAAAGAAAATAACACCCAAAAAAAAGAGTTCTGTAATAATGGAAAATTAAATGTTTGTTTCTGTATTTAACTTGCTCCAATAAAAGAACTACAATACTGTTTCAGTTTGTTCTTTTTAACATATGCTTAACATTTTAAAAGAAATTAATGAGATTATTAGGTTATAAGAGAACGCAACAGAAACAAACACTAAGTGTCAAGGTATGTTGATTCATAATATGTTGCTTAACACATTGTAAGCCGCCCTGAGTCTTTGGAGAAGGGCGGCATATAAATCAAATTTAAAAAAAAAAAGTAGAAAACTTTGAACTTCACTAACCTCTCCCTTGTCATACAATATTGTGAAGAGAAAGGCATTTATTTACATATAATACTTTATTTACATATATTTTTATATATCCAGTTTCCAAGACTCCGGTAGTTTACTATATATATATATAAACAATTCAATTCTATATCTTAAAATCAACCCATATAACAGTAACTTACTAAAAAAATCTCCCTTTTTACAACCCTGTAATCCCTTAAATCAAGGTAGAATCAGGGTGACTGGATGGAGCAGAGAATTTACTGGCCGGATATCCTTCCTGATACTCTGCGGAGTTGGCAGCAGATATTTTTTTTGATCCTACAAGATAAAAATCAGAGAAAGACAGGACATAATTTATTGCATTCCTTAATGCACCCTTGCCTGTCTCATCCACATATCCTCTGTTCCAGCATAGATACAGCTTGCTATTTTATTATTTTTTAAAAATTGCTGTGCCCTTATATTTATTCCCTCCACCCCATCCTAAGGAAGGTTAAGCTGAGGGCGACTAGCCCAAAGTCACCAATGAAACTCCTGGGAGTGAAGTGGATCCAGAAGATGAGTGTCGCTATTTAACCAGCATACCACATTGGCTTGCTTTCTATGGAGATTCTCAATCGTCAAGATCATGATTGTCCCAAAGGTGTTTTTCAAAAAGCAGCTGAACTTGGTTTTTTTCAGTTCTGAAGAAGAATTGAAGAAGCTGCTTGGATGAGAAGTGAAACGTTTTCAAGAAAAAACTTCCAATTGCCATTTGGAAAAGCACATTTGGGATACGCTGGCTTTCACAAAGCCTCAACGCCCTCAACCTTTGCGCCAGCTTACCTCTGAGCCAGTCTAAGTTGAAGTATTTATCCACTGAATAACAAAGCAATCTCCTCAGAACACTTAATTCACCACAGAAGTGTCTTGGGAAGCTCAGCCACCTCCAGGTTGGCCTGGACTGGCTGTGGACTGCCCCGTCTCATTTACCCAAGGGACTGCTTTAAATGCTGGAGAAGAAAGAGCCTCACTAAGCTACCTGGAGAGTCCATGACACTGTTCTTCCTATTGCTAACCTGTGCAGCTACATCCCACCAGATAATCCCTGTCGCCCTAGGTCTTCCTCCTCTTCACAAAACATGGCTCCTTTGCCCGCCATGCGTCAATTTAGAGCCATGGTGACCAAGTGGTTAGAATGTGGCTAGAATGCAGGATAGCAGGCTAATTCTGCTCATTGCCTGCATTTCAATTTTCACTGGTTCAACATTGATTCAGCCTTCTTTCCATTCTTCTGAGGTCAGTAAAGTGAGGACCGACTGTTGAAGGCGATACAGGTAGTCCTCAAATTACAAGAGTTTGTTTAGTGACCCTTCAAAGTTACAAAGCAATGAAAAAAGGCAATGACCATTTTTCAGTTATGACCTTTGCAGTATCTCCATGATCATGTGATCAAAATTCAGATGCTTCGCAAATTGGTTCATATTTATGACAGTTGTATTGTCCCAGTGTCATGTGATCCACTTTTTGCGACCTGACATGCAGTCAATGGGAAAGTGAGATTTGCTTAACAACTGTTGGTAAGTTACAAACTTATCAACCGCAGCAATTCACTTAACAGAGGCAAGAAAGGTCGTAAAATGGGGCACAACTCACTGAACAAATGTGTCACTTAACAGAAATTTTCGCCTCCATTGTGGTCGTAAATCAAGGATTGTCTGAATGCTGACTAAACCGCTTAGAGTGGGCTGTAAAGCAGGCAAGCGGTATATAAGTCTAAGTGTTTTTGTTATTTAGAAGCAAACAAAAACATGGGGGCTCCCCCCCCCCTTTTTTTTCTCCTGGAGATGTAGAGGAAACTCTGATAAGGCATTGCGTAAAGGATCTTTCCTTCGCTTTACAGGATTGCTTTGTTTTCATTCCTCCATTGCTGCATTTATAAGCCGCCTTTTTCTGTCAAAAGTTCAAAGGCGGACTAGGCAGGTGCCTCCTCCTCGTTTTAATCTGGCAACAATTACAACAGGCTGTTGGTTGTTGGTCTTGAAAGACTCCCAAGTTCCCCGAGGACTGCAGTCCCGGTCCCCCGCCATCTCCCTTCCCTACAATTACATTGCACCGGCTCCCGCTTTTGGTCTTCGGTAGCCAGAGCCGCTGCAGGCGGGCTCTAGCCCCCCCACACCCCTTGCTAAAACTGGGCACGTTTGTTTGGTTTGGGGGAGAAGCTTTGCTACGCTTAGGCTTCTGGCGCCCAGCTCGAAGTCCGGTGGAGGATTTGGAGGTCAGAAGAAAAGCTTACGAGGATCTTCGGTCTGCTCTGCTCTCCCTTCAACGACCGGCCGGGGCGCTTCCACTCTCCCACCGAAGCTATTTCGAGGAAGGTTAGGTCAAAAGCGACGAAATATCTCCTCCCCGGAACTGGAGGCTGGAGCCGAGACGAGAAACAGGCAGGCCTATTGGCGAACGGGAGCCCGGAGGTGGAGCCGCGCTTGGCAGAATCAGCCCACCATTGCTCTACTCCGGGTACCCGGGAAGCTGTAGTAGCTCATGGAGGGCTGGGCTAGGAGCTCGCTATGGGGGGCAAGGCGGCTGTGGGCTCCCCACGCCCACATGACGCGAAGCCGGGTGGTCTGTGGGCGCCCCTTGAATCTCTGGCCGTCATCGGGTGAGTCCAAGACCTTTTTCCTCGTCTCTTATTCTGAGTGGCCCCGGCCTCGGCTGCGTGCAATCGAGGGTAACTGCGTGGAGATTTGGGGTTGTTGGCTTTTTAAAATCTTGGAAGTTTTTTTCGGAGGAGGATGAGAAAAACCTCTTCCAAGAGTCTTTGACAGCCTTTCCCGAGTTTACCGCCACCCTTGGGGGATTAAGGGTATCTGATTTTCGGCCTGTCTTAAAAGCATCAGGTGGGAAGGCTATCCTATGGATTTAGGCAGTGATCTGTTTGCCTATCTTTGGATGCCGGGTTTAAAATTGAAAGAAATCTTTCTCCTTCTTCCCCATTTTAACAAATGGAACATAGACTGCATCTGTTGCATTTCTGCCTAATTGGTCATTTTTGTCTGCTTCTGAGCCATTGTATTCCTAGGTGAAAGTTATGCAGATCCATTGGTATTTGCTTCTGACATAACATTCTTGTATTGGTTAGAAATATGCATTTCACAATTAGTTCTCATCTGGAACTATAAGGACTGATAATGATAATAGAGAATGTGGTATTTTGAGATGTGATGCCAGACTGGAATAAAATTTCTACAAATTTGAACAACTTTCATTTTTAGTTGAAGCCATAGACAGGCAAAAACAATACAACTATCATGTAGAATTAAATTCTTACGTGCTAGTGATGGTAACACAAAAAGAATAGAGACCATCATTTCATTTTCAAATGAAGAAAGAGGCCCTTACTTGTAAACATGGTCAGTCAGTCCAAATACTTCAGAAGAGTATTTGGATTGACTGACTATGTTTATCATTACTAGTGGGTAAGAATTTAATCTAAATGCTGCCTGACTTTTAGACCTCATATAATCCTGCGATTAACGTCTTCTGTCAAAGCTAAATCTTCAGAGCAAGAGACCTGTTTATCTTGCTCAGTCAGTGGTAGAGATACTGTACATACCAGTAATAAATGAAATAGATTAAGAGAGATAAATAAGTTTGCCTTTGGATATGCCTTTTTACATCATTAATCTGTACATCACTAGTTGATTAATTTTATCTACTTACTTACATATGTATGTAATATACTTACATATGTATGTAATACATTTGTAAATAAATAAATAATTTTAATATTAGAAGTGACAGTGAGTGAGGTGAAACTTGACCAAGAATACTAACCACTGTAGAAACAAACATGTATGTGTGACATTAGGTGTAATGTCAGGTTTCTTGATAATTTTTGTTCAATTTTTGTTCAAAAATGCATTTAAAATGTAAAGTAAAAATAAAATTGGAATGCATATGAAGCAATGCCTTATGTATTAAGATAATCACTTCACAGTACACATATATGACTTTAACAAATGTGCCCTTAAAAATAGGTTTCTTATAATCTTTCTAAAACCTGTAAGTTAAAAGTATTTCTTTTTATCAGGTAATTGCAGAAATCAACCTCATCAGATGTTTCAAGAATCCTTTTGTATTAAAGTTCAGTTAAACTATGGTGAACTTGTAAATTTGACTAAAGTGAGAAACAAAATGTAAGTATAATATTTTGGTTTACTGGTAATTATTCATAATTATTTTTATGGAAAATGTGCTTCATAATAAATTATCATTTGTAATGATATTCTAATAAGAATGGCAATTCAAGTTGTTCTTTTTAAAATAATGTTCATATATAGGAAATTATAATGCACTAAACTAATGCCCTCTGTATGCACTGGGATTTCCAATTTTGGTCATCATGATTTTAAAAAAGATGTTGGAACTGAAGAAAGAGTGCAGAGAAGAACAACAAAAATGATTAAGGGACTGGAGGCTAAAATATATAATGAATGGTTGCAGGAATTGGGTATGTCTAGTTTAATGAAAAGAAGGACTAGAACTGACATGATAGCAGTATTCCAATATCTAAGGGGCTGGTAAAAAGAAGAGGTCAATCTATTCTCCAAAGCAACTGAAGGCAGGACAAGAAGCAATGGGTGGAAACTAATCAAGGAGAAAACCAACCTAGAACTAAGGAGAAATTTTCTGATAGCTAGAACAACCAATGGAACAACTTGTCTTCAGAAGTTGTGGGTTCTCCATCACTGGAATTTTTTAAGAAGAGATTGGACAACCGTTTGTCTGAAATGGTATAGGGTTTCCTGCTTGAGCAGGGGATTGGACTAGAAGACCTCCAAGGTCCCTCCCAATTCTTGTTATTCTGTTAACTTGAAATTTCACATCTTCCAACAAACCAAGCATCACACTAGATAAAGAGTATTACCTCCCCAGCATATGGACTGCCTATAGCATATGGATTCAAAGTTCCAACATCTGAAACTTGTTATAATTATGTATTATGTAATATATAGTTGTTATAATTATGTATAACATAATATGTTATACATACTATGAGCAGGACTTTCTGGGCCTAACCAAAGTAACCATTAACCCAACAGAAGTTGGGCAGATGCTTTTTTGATGTTCAAAAACAGGACATGAAGGTCACCTGTTGTGCCCACTGATATTCAAACTCTCATTAATCATTTCTTGAATATGGAGATTCTATTACCTAACTTTAATATTTAATTCTTGTTTATTTGCATCCTTTAAATTATTTAAAACAATGTATGTCACCACCTGTTGTAACACTACATGTTTTAATTCATTATAGAGTGCCTGAAATATTGCCTTTTGTCAGCCAGTGGAACTGTAGTTCCAAAATATTACTTGAAAGAGAAGCTTTTCTTTTGCTGTTTCCATTCTCATTTATATTTTTTATATATTAATGTTGTGATGTCGTAAAATAAAAACCCCAAATGCCTCAGCATTTTCTTAGAAATCACTTCCATGTCTAGAATGAACATTGGTTCCTGCTGCAGTCTAAATTTATCTACTTCTTCCACTTTTTGAATAGAATGAAAATTATAGTATTGAAATTATAGTATTGATAATATATCGTGTTTCCCTGAAAATAAGACCATGTCTTATATTTTTTGAACCCCGAAATAAGCGCTTGGCCTTATTTTCGGGGAGGTCTTATTATTTTGGGGTGTGTGGAAAAAACCAGAGGAAATGGGGACGGCTGCACACGCATTTAAATATTTTCGGGGAGGGCTTATTTTTTGGGGGGAGGGGCTTATTTTAGTGCATGCGCTCAAAAGCCTGATTGGGTTTATTATCAGGGGATGTCTTATTTTTGGGGAAACAGGGTACCTGTATGGGTTTGACGAATCCATGTTTTCCGCAAACAAAGTTACTTGCTGTTGCACTTTACAATCATTTTTGCTAATTGTGTTTGACCTGATGAAACTTTTGTTTAGAAAATTTATAGGTCAACCATACAGCACTTCGCAAACAGTAGATCCAGAAGAACTTAGAAAATTCCAACGGCTGGCACACAAATGGTGGAATGAGGATGGAGAATATGCAGCCTTGCATTCTATGAATGATATTAGAGTTCCTTTTATTAGGTAAATTTTTAAAATACTTTGATATTTTCAAGCTCTTGCCAGAAATTTAATATTAGTAAGAATTATCAACTTTTGAAATTGATTTAGCCTTAGTTACTACTATTTAGTTAAAGCTTGTGTCGATCCTTAAACTAAAGTATAATGGATATAAAAAGTCTACACATGCCAGTTTTTTGAGATATAAAAAAATTTGACCAAAATAAATAACTTCAGATTTTTTTTTCCACCTGTAATATAATGTAAGCTGTACAATTCAATTGAAAAACAAATTTTGAAAATTTTGTAGGGGACAAAGTAAAAAACAAATTCTTACAATTACATGGTTGCATAAGTGTGCACACCCTTAAACTAATACTTTGTTGAAGTACCTTTTGATTTTAAGACAGCGTTCAGTCTACCATATGGCACATCTTGCCTTAAGAATCTTTGCCCACTCGCACAAGCACTCCAAATCTTTCAGATTGTGCGGGCATCTCCTGTGCGTAGTCCTTTTTTCCGGCCATCCCATACGTTTTCAATTGGATTCAAGTCCGGACTCTGGACCATTTCAAAAGTTTGATCATCTGGTGAAGCAGTTCGTTGTTTTGGAGCAGGGGTGGGTTCTACTTACCTTTACTACCGGTTCGCAATGGGGCTCTGCGCGCAAGTAAAGCAAGCGCGCACGTGCTCTTCTGCGCATGCGAAGGATTTTCATGATGTCAGGGTCAGTGGGCGGAGTCTCCCGCTGGTTTTACTATTGGTTCTATAGAACTGGTGCGAACTGGGGGCAACTGGTGGGTTGGAGGTATGCTTTGAGTACTTGTGGTATTGAAAGATGAAATTCTTCCTCTTCAGCATTTTAGCCGCGGTCTGTAGGTTTTGTGCTAAAATTGACTGAAGAAAAGCAGCCCTGAAGCATAATGCTGCCATAATCATACTTCACTGTGGATATGGTGTGTTTTTTGGTGATGCAGAGTGTTCTTTTTGCATCAAACATACTTTTTGGAATTATGGCCAGAAAGTTCAACCTGATTTCATCAGACCATAACACATTTTTCCACATGCTTTTCTCAGATTTGATGTAGGTTTTTGCAAAATGTAGCTGGGCTTTGTAAGAAAAGACTTCTGTCTTGCACCCTACCCCCACCCTACCCTACAGCCCATACATACAAAGACTATGGGAGATTGTTATCCCATATAGTACACAATCAGTATTTGCCAGAAATTCCTGCAGCTCCTTTAATGTTGCTGTAGATCTTTTGGCAGCCTCTTAGACAAGTGTTCTTCTTTTTCATAAATTTTGGAGGGACACCCAGTTCTTGGTTAATGTCATTATGGTGCCATATTTTCTCCATTGGTTGATGACTATCTTCACTGTGTTTTATGGTATATCCAATGCTTTGGAAAACTTTTTGTATTCTTCTCTGACTGATACCTTCCAACAATGAGATTGCATTGATGCTTTGTAAACTCACTTTAATTGATAGCAGATGTGTACTGATTACTATTTAACATCAGTTTGAGTGTGATTGGTTAATTCTGAATACAGCCACATCCCTACTTATAAGATGGTATGCACACATATGCAACCATGTTATTGTGTTTTTATTTTTCCCTGAAAAGATTTGTTTGCTTTTAAATGAATTGCACAGATTACATGTTACATGAAAGGTGAAAACAATTCTGAAAATTTATCTTGGTCTTTTTTTTAACATCTCAAAAACCTGCCATTTTAGTAGGGATGCATAGACTTTATATCCACTATATAATTAATGGTAAATTAAACAAGTAGTAAAGTTTTCTATGTATATCAACTGAGAAGTCAGTCCCCGAATTTTACCATCACCGTTTGCAAGATGGTGACAATATTAATTAGGGAATATTACAGTTATTTTTCTGAGTAAATGTTGCTTCTGGAGGTGTGTGGTGGTAAATATTGTAATAGTGTTTATTGAAAACAAAGGTGTTGCTAATAAATTGATTTATCTCTTTATGGCACCTTAAAATAATAAAATGTTGCAGTTGTGGTAATATGTAAGAATCTTATTTTTTTGTTTTTAATTAAATTATATTTGTTTTCTATTTTGTGTAAGAGATACTATGTTGAATCTGAGAAATGACCATGAGCTAGGAAGCCCACTCTTTAGCATGAAGATCCTAGATGTTGGCTGTGGTGGTGGACTACTTACTGAGGTAGCAATTGCACATTTGATGATGATGAAATGCCTTTAATAATGTCTTCTGCCTTTAATTAATAGGAGGAAACACCAAGTTTTAAAATATTTTTTTATTTCTTTAAAAACCCTGTTTAGCAAAAGTTAATTCTCCTTGAAACAACAAAAACATTTGCTTTTAGCATCATGGAAATTTCTGTCACATTTTATCCAGATTAGGTAGCTAGCAAGGCACAGGCTACAATTCTTATATTGCCATTTAGCGCAGGAAACCTGATCCTTACCAGCCAGCAAAACACTTCTTCAGGGGGCTGGATAGCTAGTTTCACCATTGCTGGTTACAGAGGGAACTCCACCATCTGCAGTAGGTTATTAAGATAGAAAGGAACTAAAGAGGGAGAGTATATGACAAATGAAAGGGGATTTAATATGTCTGTGAAGATGTGCAGGCATTAGAATGACTCTATACAACATGTGTGATTCCTAACTCAGAAATTGTGCATCTCTTGGCTATGATAGACTGTTTCCCAAACACTACAGCATGGAATGTTGGCTTTAAATCTTTCTGCTTTATTGAAACTTCTGCCACATTTGCCATTTACTCCATTTGAGTGATATTAAATTTCAGATTGGGGCAGTTGACCCTTTTTTCCTTCTAAACCTTTAAAAATGATATTAGTATACTTAAATACTATAACTTCAATTTAATTATAATAATATGTGTCTCATTTAATCAATTAGAAAATAAGAGGCAGAATTAGTCTAAAGCAAAGGAAAATGTAACTGTTAACAGATCTAAGAAACATTTTGAGGGGTCATCAACATTTTAGGAGTACCCAACTTGAGGATAATCAATGAAATAGTTCCCTAACAAAATGTCAGGATTCATATTTTATTAGTACAATATTTATTTTTAGAGGGCAAGGCAGCATGAGCATTAAGCTTAAATCACTTTAGCTATATTTGTCAGTGATATGGATACTTTTTCATAGTTTAATACAGAATAAAATGACATATTTATGGTATTAGCCCCTAGCTAGACTCGGAGCTTCAGTTACTGGAATTGATCCTTTGGAAGACAACATCCAGACAGCAGAACTGCATAAATCATATGATCCAGCCCTTACCAAAAGGATTCAGTACAGAGCCTGTACACTGGAGGATATTGTGGAAGAGGGATCAGAAAAATTTGACATAGTTGTTGCCTCTGAAGTAGTAGAACATGTGGCTGACGTTGAAAAGTTCATCAAATGCTTTGGTGAAGTATTAAAAGTAAGTTTAAAAATGATAAAGTAGATCTCAGTGCTATACTTTTTTTTTATTATAAAGATTTTTTTTTTGCATTTATGTTTCTTTTCATTTTAGTGGCTTATTGCTCTGAGGTAAAATTTGGCTCATAATATTCTGATTATCTAGACTGAATGCAGTCAGGAGTTTTCCCTTCATAGTATTCCCTTTCTATTCTGAAAATATTGATCTATTCTAGGTAATCTAAATAGTTGATACATATGAATTTTATACTTTTATTTTATTTTGTACAGTACTCAGTTTTTTCAGCTACATGATTTTTTCCCCCAGTAGAGTCCATTTATTCATATGCAGATGTCATTGATTTAAACTTTTTGTATTAACTTTGTTTAACAAAATCTTGTAATTATATTCTTTATATGTTTTATTTATTGGTAGTTGTATAAATAACCAAGTTGCAAATTATGCTTTGTTTTACATTAGCCCGAAGGTTCCCTCTTTATTACTACGCTGAACAAAACTCAGCTCTCCTACATTTTTGGCATTATCGTTGCTGAGAAATTACTGGGTCTTGTTCCGGTAGGCACTCATGATTGGGAGAAATTCATATCACCTGAAGAGTTAGAGCGTCTTCTGGAATCAAGTAGGTATTATGTTTCAGTTAGGCAAGCAATCACATGGCATCCTTTAAATATGACTATTTGTTGACTTTGAGTTATCTGTAACAAAGATGTTGCGTAAAGAAAACACACTTCAGTCAGATGGTTTTGAAAAATGAAAAGTCTATACTCTGGTAGTGCATCTTTGCTCAACCTGGTCTCTTCCAGTTCAGCCAATTCATTGTTAGCACTACTGGTTGAGAATTCAGGAAGTTGAAGTCATAGCACATCTAGAAAATTCCAAGTTGAAAGAGAATGTAACAGCAATTTGGTACCTTCCTAATAAGTTGACCTGCACCTTTTATCATTAATTCATATGAGACTTAAATAAAGCTGGTTATTTTACAGAGGAGATTTAAAAAGTTCCTTTGGCATGAACCTGCTTTTCTAACGCATATTTTAATCCTGAGTTAAAATTCTCTGACTAAATATTTTGCAATTTTAACATCAGCTGCACTACTACTACTACTACTGCTACTACTATTACTATTACTGCTACTGCTACGTTTTGCATATATTCCCCAGTGTGTTCATGTTTGTGTTTTCATAATCCCTTCCTCTCGAATTTCTTCATTCTTCAGTGGAAGGAGAGGAGAATTTAAAAAGTCAGCATGCAAAAGATTGTTTTCAGAAATTGCTTGGTTCCCCCCCCCCCCCTCCAGAGTGGCAAGATTGGAGAGGAAGGGATTACAAAAGAGTAAACAGGCACACAATGAAGAATAGACTGGGCTGTTTGCATAGTGTACTTGGGACTCTCAGCACCAGCACATTGCTTTCAATGTGTTTTCCCCACTATTAGTTTACTTTCTCTCTTGCCAATGCATATAAATACAAACATTAGTTTCCTTCCTGCTCTACTCTAATGCCAGGGTGAACATTCCGAAGGAGAGGGAGTGGATTTGGAAGCAGACAAAAGCCAGACATGTAAAACTGATTAGACTTGTCACTTTCAAGCTGGCTATCACGGCAGGCCCAGCTGAGCTTTCCAAAGGGTGGAAGAGTTGAGAAAAGGAAAGCACAGTCATGATCACATGGTTTCCCACTTAGTGATCCCTTCACTTAACAGAGCTGCTGGTCTCAATTCTAGTCACTAAATGAGGACTCCCTATAGTAATTTCACCATTTTGTCAGAATTATAATGCAGGAGCTTGGAGGCATTCAGTGTAAATGATAGCTTT
Organism: Masticophis lateralis; assembly: GCA_030761175.1. Taxonomy (NCBI): domain Eukaryota; kingdom Metazoa; phylum Chordata; class Lepidosauria; order Squamata; family Colubridae; genus Masticophis; species Masticophis lateralis. The sequence goes on from JAUDYJ010000001.1 coordinate 108,184,354, forward strand.
TTTAAAAAAATAAATTGTCCTCAATCTGTCCCTTTTCTTTTTCTTACCTGCAGATGGTTTTTCAGTTAAGGTGGTCAAAGGCATGTTATACAACCCCCTTTTTGGATCCTGGAGTTGGACTGGAAACACTAGCATTAACTATGCACTCCATGCCATTAAATCAAGCATGCAAGAACAACCGGATCTGAAGGAAGCCTCCACAGAGCATCAACAAGCAGAAGCTAACATCAGAACTGCTAGCTAAGACAAACTCCATAGTTGCTACAGAAGCACGGAAGAAGATGTGATAAATAGGTGTAATAAATCAGAAAGGGGCAAGCAATCTTGTTTTCAAAGTGTTGGTTAAAGGATTTGCTGCCATCTCAACATACATGGTAGAGGAATTATAGTATCAGATATTTGTGGATAAACATTCTGTGCAACTTGCTGGAAGTCTGAAATAATTGTCAGAATGATTGCTTTTAAGACTTTAGAATTATTGGCTTTTATTGCCATTTGTAAAAACATTACTCAAATTCAACAGGTGGTCTATTTTTAAATGTAAAATGATATACATCACTAACTTGGGTTTTTTTTCCAGGGTTAACTTCGTCTGAGCATGGTGTTACAGTGTTCTGACCTAGGTTTCCTGAGTCAGTAAAATACACAAGTAGTCCCATAACCCTCTTTTATTGCAGCAGCTGTGAATTCTGTTCATTCACAGATGAGTTCCAAATAGTTGTAAAGAGTCCTTCGGGATAAGTCTGATAATCACCCACCTTTATCTCCCTTGATACGCTGCCAAAGACCTAATTGGCAAAGCCACATGGAGTCCAGAATCAAACAGAGCTTCAGACTTTAAACTGAACAGAATTAACAATGTTGCTTCCTGCAAAGGCCCACGTTTGCTTCTCTTTTAAGCCTTATTGGAGGGGCCAGTCATCTCCAAGCCCTAGTCTTGTCCCTTTTGTTTTAACTATTCTTGCCTTCTGGCAGCTCTGGGCGTGTGCACACTGGGAACAGGCTCCCCCTGTTCCTCTGCCTCACTGAGGTCCAACTCTGGAGGCTCCGGTGATAGCACATACCTCCCAGATGGCCCTTTCTCTGCCTCAGACACAGAGCCCTCATCCAAGCCTTCCCCAGACTCCAGGACTGGCCCATGTTCCTCCCCACCTTCCAACTCTGCTGCCAGCTCCGCAGGCCGCCGGCGCACCACAACATACAGCTCTAAGGAGAGTGAGGCCAAATTCTATGTAAAGACCAATTTTTTTGAGCCTAGAATTTGTAACTGGAAGTTCCAAGTTACCCATTTATTCAGATACTATAGGGCACGGGTGTCAAGCTCACTGTGTCATGTTGCCATCATGTGATATATCGTAATGTTTTTTTCCCGGGAGCTGGAATGGGTGTGGCCTGCACGTGAGGTATCCAGAGTGCGGGCTGCCAGTTTGACACCCCTGCTATAGGGCTACCAAATCAAATTCAAAAATTCAGATGACCACTAGAGGGCAGAAAAGTGATGCAAAAAAATTAACTCTGCTGCCTTCTAGTGGCTATCTGAAATTTGAAGCCCAAATTTGGTAATGCTAATTGCTAAGCCTCACCTGCCCTTTGTACCCTCCCCCCAAAAAAGCTCTTTTAATTAAAAAAAAGTGACACTGAAATGCTGCAGAAAGCATCTTGTCCGCACCATCATCTTTATTTCTAAAAATGCAGTGGGAACCAAACAGATTTCATGCACTTTTTTAGTAATAATAATAGCAGGCAGCTGTAGACATTTACCAAAAAAACAAAAAACAACCCCCCCCCCCTGAAATAAATAGCGGTAGTATGGAATCTCTTTTATGTGTGGAGATAAATGGGTGACCTGCTAATTTGGTGCTTTGTTGCTGAGTTCATATGTATATATGTATGGATTTGTGGATAAATCTCATAGAAATCAGTTGCAGAAGTGCCTATGATAGGTTGCTGAAGTTTAAAATGTATGTGCTGCCTGGAACGCTTTAGGGACAAATTGTGCCTAGCTGGTACATTGAATGATACAATGGTTTTTAAACAGGTTTTATGAAATAAATCAAATTTGAGTTCACATACCATGTAAGACAAAATACAATGATAACATGGTTTAGTGTGATGTATGAGTCTGATTCTGTTTCAGCTTTGGTTCATGACATTGATGCACATAAAGAGCCTAAATACATTCTTTGATGCAGAAAAGCAGAACAAGGGAATGGGATGCATTGTGCGAATTGTCTATTGGGAATATAAATCCTTCATGTTTTATCAGACTTTTTTCCCTTCACAAAGATTTTCTAGGTTTTAGAAAGTAACCTTCACTTTTTCTATATCTGTTTCAATAGCTATCTGCTTTATGGTGGAAGGTAGTAATGGTGTGTTAAATGAGGAAATTTGGGGTGGTAGGAGGGGAGGAGATTATCATAACTGATGGGAGATAATCATAGCTTGCGTCTTTGAATGTATGGTTACTTTATGGGTAGAAAGAAACAATGACACCAACAAATAGATCACTTATGGTCTAGTCAGACTTGCGTCATTGAAAAATAATTTTGAAGTGTTCAGTGGGTTTTGCCACTGTTTCATCTTCACATTATACCTTGGCTACAAAAATGCTCGTAATTATTTTGTTGGATGTTGATGTCACCTACTTTAAGAAACATGGGCTGCAAAATATGTTTCAGAAAGGATGAAGCATATTTTATATTGAAAGGACAGTAATTACAGACCACTTCAAAAATGTTTTGAAATAGAAATAGCTAAGGTATAGTCTTAGAAGATCTAAGATCTGCATTGCACATATCATGTTTAAGAACAAGCCACAAAGTTTGCATTAGCAAACATAAATATTTTATATGAGGTTATGATAGAGCCACTGATGCCCAATAGTTAGAGTAATGGCCCTCTTTCCATATATAACAAGAAAAAGACAATGACAGTACACTTCAGTAGTTGTTTGCAAGGAGAAACTGTTTGCCAAGTTGAATTTATTCAGTGAACTTCAAGTTACTATATTTCTTGAATGGAGACTTCTACAATGTATTCTGCTTTGATCTGTAAAAGCAGCTAAGCTCCTGCATCAAAAGGATCACATTCCTTGCCAAAGGCTGTCTTCAACAATGATATCCAGAAACTGATTTTGGAGAAGGCTCATGAATATTCCTTGGACAGCAAAGGTGACTAAGAAGCAAGTACAGGAGCGCATAACACCAGACATGTCGTTGGAAGGCATAATCACAAAACTGCATCTCACTTATTTTGGGAAAGCACTGCAGAAAGCAATTATGTTTGGAAAAGTTAGTGTAAAAGGAAACCAGGCCCCACCAAGAACATGGTGGCTGGACACCATCAAAGATGACACCAACCAGAGCATAGAACAACTCAAAGATGTAGTGCAAGATTGGAAAATGTGAAGAGACCTTAGAATTGCCAAGAGGTGGACACAACTGAATGGATATCATCATCATAATTTATATTTAAACAATAGCAGTCCAGAGTGAGCAAATAAAGCCGTTTCTGCTTCTTCCCTAAATAGATTAGCATTTAGGATTTATGTATGTGAGGAAGAACTTCATACTGGCAGTTCTGCTATAAATTTCCCCTAGTTCTCAAGAGCAAGGAGCAATGGGGTCTCAGAGGAGTGCTGTACTATTCTCAACTTGAATTTTGGCTTTGAAGCAGTCCCTTCAAACTGAGTCTTGGAAACGGTTATAACATCTGTTCCTGTTTGGGATAATGAAAGTGTTCCAAAGATACTTGAAAGCTGATGATTTCCAAAGTAAAAACCAAAGTAAAGTCAAAGAAAACCAAAGTGATGAAACCAAAGAAAAATCCATCTTGGTAACCCAAAGAATTAAACCTTTTTATCTCACGAGTAAAAGGTTGAGAGGAAATACCTTAAGATTTCACTAGAGAATAATAATACTATAAGCATCTGCTAGGTAAAGAAACATCCTCCTCCACTCCTTACTATTATTTTGTTTAGAGCACTTAAGCTGACATAAAGATATGCTAGCAGAGACAGGCTCCTTATTAATGTATAGCTTATTGTAGAATCTATACTTTGTATAGATTGTACTGAAATAATGAAGTTAGCTTTCTGTCATCTCAGTAATGGCTGGATAATATTAGAAAATCCTTTAAGTCAGTGGTCCCCAACCTTTGCGGCTTAGTGGCCTGGCTGGGGGGGGGGGGGGAGGAGAGGGGAACTGGGCAGTGTGAGCATGGGCCAATTCCAATAGACCATGGCCTGGTAGTGGGCCTCAGCCCAGGAATTAGGCCCTACTTTAAGTCAAAAGCTGGGATTCTGCTATAAACTCAAGAGAGGCAAGAGAAGTACATCAAATGGTGTTGGGTTTGTCTTTGGCAATCTTGCAGCTCAGCTACTCAGTTATTTCATCCAAATTTCATGCTATAATTTTTACAAGAAAAAGTCAATGTGTACATTCAGTTGTATGTAATAATGGTTTCTCTGTGTGCAAAGACCCTACAAAGAATTATAGACATGAGTGGATACTTTCTGGAACGGATTCTTTTATGTACAAGAATATTTCTTAAGCAAAAATATGGGAATTTGATTATAGAAAGGGCTAATTACCTTCATAAGAGAGAAATGGCTGCAACGAGTCCCATTAGGCTTGCAGAAGAAATGGAACTGGGGAACTGCTTCTATCATCCCCCTTACCATGTTTCCTTGCTGTAAAGAGATTTATTTTCAAAATTACCTCTTGTAACTTTACAGGCACAGTGACCTTGGATTCCCCAATTCCCCCACGACCTTGTGTTCGGCTAAATAAAACCTGCAGAATGGAAACTCCAATCTCTCAAAGATGAAAGCAGCGATTAAAACTTGAAAGGGAGAGAAACGGAGGGAGACGGGGTCGCATAAAAATGCGGAAACACGTAGGTGCTAAGACACAAAGGTCGCTGTGTACCAAACGGAAGCGATTATATCTTTTTGCTCCGAAGATGCAGCTCACCGCTTGAAGGGGAGACCACGTGACATAACCCTTGGCTGATGCCACCAAAGATGCAGGGCACAACAACAACAACAAAATGAACCAATAGAACAGAACTCCGCTTCCACCCGGAACGGTATATATGTATATCATCCTTAGGTCTGCCTCCTTTCCCGGTGCCGGGAGCCGCGCAGCTCCCCCTTTAAATCGTGTCCTTCGCTTAACGAGTGATCTCCGCCTTCCTCCCTCCGCTAATCTCGCTGCTTTCGTGTTTAATTTCCCACGGACTGGAGTCGCCCGCGGGGTTTTTAGGCAGATTGGAAAGCCATGACATCACCTCCCTCCCTCCCTCCTCCGGGCGAAGACATAAAGACCGAGAGGTAGCGGCAAGGAAAAAGTACCGCCGCCGCCGCCGCCGCTGCCGCTACCGCTGCCGCTGCCGGTGATGTTGGTGCTGATGTTGCAGAGCTCGCCAAGGACACTCGGCAGAGCCTTCGCTGCCGCTGCCGCCGCCGCCGCCGCGCTCTCCCTTTTCTCTTCCTCCTCCTCCTCTTCCTCTTCCTCTATTGTCGAACTCCCGGCTTGCCCCTGCCGTCAGCACCTTGACGCCGCCCGGTTTCTCCCCCATGCAGACGGCCCTGCCGTCGATCCGTGGGCAAACGGGAGCTAGCAACGCCCGCGTCGCGCAGCATGCCCTGGGGGGTTGGCTTCGCCTCATCCAGGTCGTGCGTGGTGGATCTAAGCAGGAATCAGAGCCTTTGGTGCGCGGGGTCCGACGATCACTTTTCCTTTTATGGGGAAATCCTTGCTTTCCCACTGCAGGATTACGGCGGGATCATGACAGGGCTGGGATCTGATTCGTGGTGGAAGAAAACCCTTTATTTGACTGGGGGGGCCCTGCTCGCCGCTGCTGCCTATCTGTTCCACGAACTCCTGGCTATTAGGTGAGCGAGAGACCCGGGGTTTTGTTTTTTTCTTTTTGGCAGAAAGTCATAGATGCCGATAACACAGCAGGGGCCCGAACGTGTGGATTATGTTTTCATTACAGCAAGGTTTCCATGACTTGGGCCGGGGAGGGGAGGGGACAGGAAGGGCAGGGTTATTGGCCGATCCGGATAGGATACAGATCATGGGGTTTTAAGAATGCAGGCCTTAATTTAAGAGGAGGCTCTGTTCTGTTCTGCAAAATCTACTTTGGATGTCAGCATTTAAGCACCAGGGCAGGGCCTCTGAACATAGGCAGAGTGTTTTTTTTAGTGGTGGGCCAATGCATTCTGGGATTAAATGGTAAACTGATTTGCAGACTGCCATCATCTCTTTTGAGCGACTACCCTCATAAAACTGGGATTACACATTTACTTCGATTAGAAGGGAGTTTTCTTATATAGCCTGCATATTGTAAAATGGAAGATCGATTGTAAAAGAAATAATATTGCCATAGAACATTAGGAGTCGACATTCAATTATGCTCTAGTGTAGAGGACCAGTTTTGGTGATGTAGTTATGAGTACTTTGTTAAACAAAATGAAGTCTTCCGGTCAACCTGCACTTTGGATGGATACATCCTTGCAGTTTTCTCTGACATTAATGAACATGTTTTTAATTCCCCAGTCTAGGCAACGCCTATTGTATTCCTCAGTGTCTCCCATGCAACATAGAAATCAGGCCTAGGCCTGTTTAGCTGCCATATTGGATAGACATATAGAAACAGGCCCACTACAAGGTTTCCCACAATCTTCATTGAGTTAATGAAAACACCACAAGAACAGTTGTACAGAATTATGGCAATGTGATTTATATAGACTTGCATACTAAGCAAGTAATATTTACGCTGAAATGTATTAAGTAAATATGAGATATGTGGTGATATTTAACAATAGCTGTTTCTATTTCCTTTAAAATAGAGTGACCTGGGTGGTACCTGAATTTGATCAATGAATAAATAGAATGGGGAGAAAAGGTGGGGTGTGATGGAAATACAAGATAAAAGACTTTTCAGCTGTTGTACATGGCTTTGCAAATTTTGGGGTGATCAACTTTTCCTCATTTTAAAGACCACCAAATATGCTGGACTATACACTCAATCATTAAAAGTCAATACTGTACTGGGGAAGTCTGTTTTTTCTTTGTGTGAGAATTGCTAATCTTAATAGGAAATTCTTATTTCTATTGCCAACCTCCATTGTGACCTGCCTCTTTCATCCCTTGTGAAAAAAGGAAGAAATTCTGGACAACATTGAAACCTTTCTTCCTATATTGTGATAATTTTATGGGTACCGATAAAAGTTTGTTGTGGTTTTTGCTACTCTCAACCCTGGATCAACCAGCATAAGTAATTACAACTTTTAAAATACATCGCAAATGCTAAGACCAGGAGTTCAGCCACATAATTACTTTATATCCAGTATCAGTTCAGTTATTGCTCACACATCACAAAGTTCAGATTTCTCTTCATAACAGTTTTCATTAACCTTAACTTCATTAAGGTAGTTTTTTCCCTATAAGCTGCAAATATTGGAGACAATACCTCATAAGAGAAAAAGATATCAATCTTTTTTCAGACCAAGAGTCATTTTTTGGGTTTGGAGTGTTCTGCTGAGAGCCAGATTCCAAAAGTAGGCAGGACCATGGCAAATAGATGCAGCCAGGAAAAAAGTAAATTTTGTTTCATTAAACTTGCATTTATTTGAGTGAAATTAATGATGACTTCCTATGTATTTAAATAATTTTGTCTTTCAATCACATTAAAATTGACAGTTTTATGGAAACTTTTGGAGAGGCACTGAAAGACTATCCATCAAAGTATGCAACTAACAAAAGAAAACCCTGCCTGTTTTCTGTCACAATTCAGACTTCATTGTGGTCAGTGTTTTGCTGAAAGCAGTACAGAAATTTAAAGCATTCAACATAAAGTGAAAAAAAAAAGAAATAGTTGTATGATCAATATGATGAGGTCATAGCAACTTTTACAAACAGTAAAGTAGAGTTTGACCACATTCAGTGAAATTGAGTTATATAGATCAATGAACAGCAGCATACTATCCGAATGACCTGGAAATGTAAAAATGGAGTTCTAAAATATAGCTGTGCAACAAAATGTTTTCAGTATTTTGAAATTCTCTACCAGGGCACAGTCTTAATATGAATGATATTCCCCCATAAATTTCCCTTCAAGAACAAATTTCCATTGAATTAGATTAAAAAATGCTAGTGTTAATGTCTTTCTGAATTTATTTAAACATTTTGCAGGAACAACTATTGTACTCAAAAACACATCTCTAGAGAAGGCTGACAGATTTAATTGCTCTTCTGTGCCCGTAACACGTAAAATGTTTGACACTACTTACTTGTAGCCCAAATGGCACAGCTTTCCTTTGGGCACCACAACATCTCATGCATGCACAAAAGCGGTAGAATTGTGGCACAGTGTTGCTTTTGTCATTTTAATCACACTAATTAAAACTCTTCAGAAGAAAGCACCTCTAAACTCAAGTATAGTACCAAATAAGTAGATATATCACTTGGGGACTTGTAGGGTGCTTCAAGAAAGTGGATTCCTAGAATTACCGAAGTTCAGTTTGATAGTTTTAAAATCATGAAAAATCTGAGAATCAGTTTATTTGGAGCTGATTAAATATATTTGTTTTGTTTCATTTATACTGTACTTCTCCTACATTTTCCCCCTCTTCCCCTCTTTCTCCCTCTTCAATTTTATTTTCACAATTACATGTGTGTGGTAAGGTAGACTGATAAATAATGATGGCCCTAAAAGCAATTAAAGAGGCTTATATAACTGGGCAGGGATTCAAAGCTGAGTTTATCCAGATCTAGTCTATATTAGCATTGTTTCATGTAGTACATTCTGAATAATATATTTGTGGTTGTTTTGATGTTAAAGTTGGCTAATCAGTCTTGAACTCTCAACAATGATAAATTACAAAGTAAGATTAGTGACTATCATAATTGCATAACTACTAAATTATCTTCTAAAGTATAATAGGAAGTTGATATTAATTTAATCAATAAATGCCTAAATGTGAATTGCTTTATATTCTTTTGACTTGGTGCTAAATTATCTTAACGGTATCAAAACTTTCACAAATTGCTAGTGGAGACACTGAAGCATAATTTTTTACATATTTGATTAATTGTTTTGCTATAACTAAATTTCAAACATAAGACATTATATATAATTGTTTTAAAGGAGATAATTTTCTTTCTATCTTACTTGAGTAATATATCTCTTCCATAACAGCTCATGGGATTTAGATTTTGCTATAGAAATCTCTTAAATGTGTTTCTTTAAGGCAACAATCTGAAGCTTGTTAGGTGTGTTGCATCATAAATCCAGAATTCTTTAAATATCTGAAGAAAATATGTTGGGAAAAAATAGTATAGGTGATTAACATACCTTTAACTGATTTGATTTATTACTGGTTGATTTTTAAATTCTAAGCAAATGCATAGATGATTATATATTTAGAGTAAATCCCAATAAATTCAGGGAGCAGAGGTTGAACAGATATGTCTTAGCATTACTTTGTAATACCAAAATTCTAATTATGAATAAATCCCTCTTAATAGGCTCTTTTCTAAGGAGGTATACATATACTGCTATCTTGAATTAAATTACTTCTGGAGAATATATTTACTGCCTTGAACTCAAACTGATCTCTAAAGCAACTTGTTGTGGTTGTTGTAAAGCTGGAAAGAACTCAAAATGAACGTAAGAGAATAAAAAATGTTCTGGTTAGGTCAGCCTTTGGAGGTAGAACAGACTTTACAAGAATATCTGGAGATAGGCTATCATAACAGAATCTTGAAAGCTTGACTGTGAAAGTCAGCCTGACTAGGTGGCTCAGTGTCTAAACACAGAGCTTGTCAATCAGAAAGGTCGGTGGTTTGAATCCCTAGTACAGGTCTCCTGCGTGAGCAGGGGGTTGGACTAGATGACCTCCAAGGACTCTTCCAACTCTGTTAGTGTTATTGTGTTTTCCCTTCTTTCCTTGTTATACCTCAGGGAGTTAAGAAAGAATCTCTTTGAATTTCTTTCTGAAGTTTTCTTTGCTTTCCAGGCTTAAAACACATTTTTGTAACCAACAAGATCTTGGTGATTCTCCATAGATTAGTTATGTGACTCTGGCTGCTATACCCCAGGATATGAGATTGTTTGGTCTAGTTAAGGTGTTAGACTAGCACCAGAGAGATTTAAGCTCAAGCTCACCTTCAGTCCACTGGGTGATTGGGTGCTGCCGATGGCTCTTTCTCAACCCAACCTGTGTATCTCATAACGTTCTTGTGAGAAGAAAGCGGACAGGGAAGGTTATGTATAACAATTTGAATTTTGGAAGCAAACTTAGTTTATGAATATAATTAAAATATCTCCATAAGGCATAGTCGTTTTATTATAGCTGCTAATTCTAGATAAGCCGGGGGAAGCGACAAAAAAGAATTCCATTAGTTATGTTGGGTGGGAATTCTGGGAATCCCATTATTTCAAAACAGCTCTATATCAAAGAAGGTGGCTATTTGAGAACCATGGCTTCAAATCTTAATTGTTATGGGGTGGTACCTGGTGCAGCAATCTACAGGTAAATTTATTGATTAATGGGAGGGAATGGTCCTGGAGACTGTTCCCGCAGATTAATTCTGCTAGGTAAAATGGCCATTATTTGGATAAGTCAGATAAAACAGATACCTATTATATCTAAAAGCTTTGTCCATATATGCAAAAATAAAGACAAATTTAGTACATATAATACTAAATGAGTGATCAGCTATCATGGATTATTGATGGAAATCCCATACCCTGAGTTGTGCTTGGATATTATTTTTTTTTTCTCATAGGCTGTCTTAGTCTAGAATTTAGTCTAGTTCTGTTGTTTTTTTATAGTGCTCTAACTGAAGAAAGGAATGTGAACTTTTCAGAGTCTTGTTGGATTGGAGCGGCCTTTAAGCCCCACTAAATAAGTATAAATAGATAAATTTTAAATAGATAATTAGAACCAGCTAACTCAAAATAGGGAAAACATGTCTTGAGGCTATATTTTAAGCAAGCTTGTAGAATTAATAAGATGGATTGATCCTGAAATATGATTCGTGTTGGTCTGAGTCATCAGAAAAGCATATTCTTGTATCGACAACAATCAGTCAGTGTTTCAAAATATCATTAGCTACAGAGTGTGTTTGAGAGCAGGAAATATAGCCATAAAGCAACTGACGTATTCACTTACAGTATAGATACCAATTCTGTAAGATCCCTCGTGAATCACCTATCTATCATGAGCAGCACAGATAAGAACACAAAAGCCTTCTTTGCTTTTTGTCGGAATCTGCCAACCAGAAGGAGAACCTGATGGAGGGTTGTGTTCTCTGGATCCCAGTTCCTAAACACAGAGAGACTGTGTACTCAGCCTCAATTAATATTCTGTTGCAAAACAGAGCTCAGAAGCCTGCAGATCACAAGTTGTCCCAAGAATTCTCAAGGTTGCATTGTTGACATATGATGTTGTATTTCTTTCTTGTTATTAATAAATTAAGCCATAAGACAGATTCATTAAACCTCTATAGGATAGTCAGACATGTCTATTGAGCAAGCCCCTACTTACTCTTCTCCAAAATACAGAACTAAAAAATAATAAAAATCTAGCAGTAAATAAAAGGGCTTGACCACCTGAAAGAAAGTTGGCCATGTTGTAGAAGATGGAGTCTCTTGGCCAGGGTGGGCATAGCCAGTTTGATGTCACTTGTATCAGGGGGCATCTGTGGTGGCCAAGTGATAAGGCAGGACTTCCCTCAGACCCTCCCTTCTTCTCATTACAACCTTCCTTCCTTCCTTCCTTCCTTCCTTCCTTCCTTCCTTCCTTCCTTCCTTCCTTCCTTCCTTCCTTCCTTCCTTCTTCTTGTTCTTTTTCCTTCCCTCTTTATTCTCCTTTCTGCTTCCTTCCCTTCTTTCCTTATTTTTCCTTCCTTGTTCTCTTCTCATCGTCTCATCTTCCCATCTTCCCTTATTCTTTTTTTTTTTTTTTTTTGTCTTTCCTCTTTCCCTTCTTGGATGTTCCTTTTGTTTTGTTTTGTTTTGTTTTTAGTTTGTTTTGCTAATCCTCTGCCAGCGAAAACGGAGTTCGGGGAGGGCATTTTTGCTGGCAGAGGGCTGCAGGAGGCCACTGTAGTGAAAATGGAGCCAGTGCACAGCCCTCCCAAGCTCTGTTTTCACTGGCAGAGGCACCGCAGGCCGGTCCTTTGCTGTTTCCAGGGTGACCCCGTGGGTCAGATCTAAGCACCCTTGCAGGCCAGATCCGGCCTGCGGGCCTTGAGTTTGACACTCCTGATCTAGAACAAGCCATTTTTGTTTTGGCTGCCTCAGAGAAAGTTGAAGAATCCATAAATTGGGGTGATAAAACTCCCTGAGTAAGATGAGAGAAGGATGAATAGAAAAGGAGATTATTTTTGTTTTTCCTTTCACTAGTCTTGTCCTCTTTGTGGCTTTTTTAAAAAAAAAAAAAAATTTCAGCCTAAAAGCCAGTGTCTGCTCTCAGTCTCTTGGTATTGATGTAATGTTTATTTTCTGGAACTGAAGCTAAATTTTGGTCTGGTCTCCTGGAAGTTGGCTGGAACATATCCACATCAAATTCTGTAATTGGGATAATGCATTATTAGCCTATTCTGCTGGAAGTAGATTTTTCCCTAAGTGCTGAGTGGAGGGAGGCAAAGGGACTCAAGAGTTAAGGCACGTGATGACAAGGGTGTTGTGGCTAAAATGCAGAATCATGGATATGATGTTTGTAAATAATGCAACTGATTGTAATGACTAAGTGCTTATATACAGTGTCAAGTCATGATAAATTTTGCCTTTTTCTAGTTGGGCAGTGATTTAAAATGAAGACTAGGATTATTAAGTAATCTTAATAAGTTACGGTTATTTTGCATTCCTTGGGCACAAACACAAAGGACCAAAGTTGGTACTTGGCTGTTGAATTTCAGTATAGAAACTTGGAGGCCTTACATAGCCCTTACGCCATGGATTGTTCATCCTTATACTAAGTCAAAACAACAGCAAACCACATTACAGGTAGTCCCTTGATTTACAGCCACTTGTTTAATAACCATTCAAAGTTACAATAGTGCTGAAGAAACTGACTTACAACCAATCCTTGCACTTATGACCAACACAGCACTCCCATGGTTGTGAGATCAAAATTCAGACACTTAGCAACTGGCAATTTTTCAACAGTTGTAGTGTCCCAGGAACAGGTAATCATCATTTGCCACCTGCCCAGCTGGCTTCCAAGAAGCAAAATTAGTGAGAGAAGCCAGATTTGCTTAACAACTGCATGATTTGTTTAACAATTGTGGCACAAAGGTCATACAATTGGGTTGACTCAATTGCCTTGGTTAGCAATGGAAATTCTGGTCCCAATTGCTGTCATAGGTTAAGGACTTTTTATATGTCATAGCATAGTGTGTGAATCCAACAAGAGAATCAAAGGCAGTACTGGCAGTATGGGAACAAAGGTCTATAATTCTCTTTGAAATGATCTTCTAGTTTATGAAGACATCTGTCTTGGTATCAGACCAAGCAAAACAATTGGATGAACAATGCACAATATTCTAATGACTTCTTCAAAGTGATGTCTCTCTTTATCAATAGTTCAACTAAAGTCTGCATGTTTTATCTGGAATTTGAGAGATATGCAACATAATAATTACACTGTGCTTTTGGTGTATACTTCTATTTTTAAAATGATGATTACTTGTTTTAGTTTTTCTTTATTATGTAGTGGCATGGGCTTTTTGAGGAAAGAACAGAATAGAAATAAAATGAATAGTACATAAAATTGTTTTATAATTGACCAATTAAACCATCTACAACAGTAAAATCAAACAATTAATGATATTAAATGTGGATCAGTCTGCTGATTTCTGTGTTGTGAAGTCAAATAATAGGTTTGTCTCCAGCAAGATTGCATTCAGGATGAATGGCTTATCTGAAAGAAATAAAATAGAAATAAAACCCAAGTTAAAGTTAAGCTGAATAGTTTAGGATTAGAATTGTAAACTGTCCGTTACAAGTATGTATTGTTTTTAATTCATATGCTTTTAAATTATTGTAGCGTGATGTTTGCTATATGATATCAACTAAATGGAATCAAGACTTGAACCTTCAATGCAAGCCACTCCTAGAGAACATTATTATTATTATTATTGTTGTTGTTGTTGTTATTGTTATATTGTAATCATAATCTCTCTCTCTCTCTCTCTCTCTCTCTCTCTCTCTCTCTCTCTCTCTCACACACACACACACACACACACACACACACACACACACACACAAATGAAACTTGGAAAGGCTTGTAATTTCCAGTACAAATTCATTTTGGCTTATTGGCTTACTTTGCTATTGCTAAGTGCCTCTTAGAAACTTCAGAAATGATGGATAACAATGGCAGTAATCTCAGACAAGACAGAATTTCTGTCTGAGCAACTGCATTGTAGTTTGTGTGTGTTATGTATTTTGATGGTTTCCAAGATGTAATGTTTTCTGCTTTTTAAACCTTCTTGCTTATTTTTTTTTTTAGGAAAGAACAAGAAGTCGATTCAAAAGATGCCATCATCCTACATCAATTCTCAAGGCCAAATAATGGCATTCCCAGTTTATCTCCTTTCTGCTTGAAAATGGAGACTTACTTGAGGATGGCTGATTTGCCTTACCAGGTAATCTGGTGCATCATGAAATTAGCACCAGAATTATTTAGCTTCCCTAAATAGATGTAATTTAATGTTCTTTTTGGTTCTAAAGATATAATCAGAAGCAGCAGCATCTGCAGTGTGGGAGTGTCAAAACTAGCAAAGATTGAAGACAAAGGATTATGATGGAAGCTCCACCCCTTTTTTGAATGTCCATGTGAGAGTTACAAATGGACAAAAAGAAAAATTCCATCACAACTCTTTGTTTGCCATCTTTGACCTCCTCATCCAGTAGGTGCTGTACAGAAAAATACATTATTTGTATCTTTAAATTATATAAATGAAATACAATTAAGCATAAAGTATCATATGAAAAGATCTATGTGTTATGTACACTTTTTTGTGTTCCTTATTATTCCTGTGTTCCTGTATTATTGCAGGATCCAAACTGGGTCAGTCACTGAGACTAGAGGTTCTTTCATCTGAGCTTTTGGACTTGTGCTGGAGGCCATCTTTAGGGAACTTCTCTCTAGCCCTAACTCTAGAGAGAAGTATGTACGTACATACATACCTTAATTCTAGATAGAAGTTTCCTGAGGATGGGCTCTAGGACGCATCTGAAACAGAGGTGGGTTTCAGCAGGTTCTGACCAGTTCTGGAGAACCAGTAGTAGAAATTTTGAGTAGTTCGGAGAACTGGTAGTAAAAATTCTGACTGGCCCCACCTCCATCTATTCTCTGCCTCCCGAATCCCAGCTGATCAGGAGGAAATGGGGATTTTGCAGTAACCTTCCCCTGGATTGGGGTGGAAATGGAGATTTTACATGTCCATCAAGCCACGCCCACCAAGCCCTGACATGCCCACCAAGCCACACCCACAGAACCGGTATTAAAAAGTTTTGGAACCCACCATTGATCTGAAAGTTTGAAGACAAAACCTCTGGTCCCAGTGACCAACGCAGATTGGATCCTGCAACATTATCCTGGGACATATATATTTGTCTTCATTCATGTATTATTATTACTACTTGTCATAATAGTAGTAGTAGTAGTAATAATAGTGACAATAATACTATTTCCAATCTTCTAGTAAACTCTTACTTCTTAAAAAGTTCTTGATGGTGTATTCTTTCTGTCTTCATAGCAACCACATGAGAAGTATATTTTTAAAAAAATATTTATAGAAATGTTTTCATAATACAAAAACCCAAATAAGAATGCATGTCAGAACTGAAGAGGCTCCTTTGATGAAAAGTGAAATGTCTTCAAGGAAAAACAAAGTCCATTTGCCCCTTGAAAAAGCACTTTTGATAACACACAGGTTGCCAGTTTAAGAGTGGTTCTTTGAGAGAAACAGCTCCTAAATATGACTGGTAGATAAAGTAATCAATAGATAGATATTTAAATAAATAAAAAAGGAGAAGTGTTAATGCACTGATACCTAGCAGAGTTTTTAAAAGCCTAGGGAATGAAAAGGGATTGCTTGTTTTGCACTTGCATTATAACATTTGAAAAAGATATTTATCCTGCTTTTTTTTTTCATATACAACTCAAGGTGATGAACATACCAACACTCCTTCCTTCTCCTATTTTCCCCATAACAACGCCTTTTGTTAAGGATTGTTGTCCCAAAATGTTAAAGAGACTGTAGCAGAGTCGAAATACTGTATCTTTCCTTTGCCTTAAGACTATTGAACTAGTCAGAGAGATGTTTTGCCTTTCTTTCCTGTCCTGCCTCCCAGATGTGATTTGAAATAGATGACTTTGCTATAGATTGCTTCCCTATGCTTCATGATAGAACCTACCTCAATCTTTAGGGGAGTATGTATCTTATATTTGGGCTATGATAATCAGATGACTACTAGATGACACAAGATAATCAACATTTTCTGTATTATTTTTGGGATTTGTGAGAGAGAAAGAGAGAGAGAGGGAGGGAGGGAAGGAGAGAGAGAGAGAGAGAGAGAGAGAGAGAGAGAGAGAGAGAGAGAGAGAGAGAGAGAGAGAGAGAGAGAGAGAGATTTGGAATCCCTTCTTTTGACATTTGTGCCAGAGAAAACCTGATTTAATATGTAAACAGGTTTGAGATGCCATTAGGTGATCATGCCAACTTTATGGAGGAGTGAAATTGAATTCATTGCAAAAGCTGAACCTGACTTAGCTTCCATGTGATTGCTTTATTTTTGTTTTGTTGTTTTGCTTCACAGAACTACTTTGATGGAAAGCTTTCTCCCCAAGGGAAAATGCCATGGATCGAATACAATCGCAAAAAGGTATCCGGCACAGAGTTCATTATTGATTTTTTGGAAGAGAAGCTTGGAGTGAATTTAAACAAACACCTTGGCCCACATGAGAGAGCTGTTTCTAGAGCAGTAACAAAAATGGTGGAGGAGCACTTCTACTGGTAAGTTGACATAGGAATAGGAGTGCTCTTGAAAGAATTAAAGGATGTAGCTGCATTTAATAGCCCTGTGAGACATTTACAATGGACAACATACTTTTTGTGAGGAACACAGGACTGCATGCAGTGTGTGCAGTGGCCCTGCTGCCAATGTGTTTCTCCCTTTAGCTACCTGTAGGGCAAGACCTTAAGGGAGATTTTGCTCAAAGTACCTGAATACACTTAGACTTAATGCACATTTGGGCGTTCTCT
This sequence comes from Masticophis lateralis, assembly GCA_030761175.1. NCBI lineage: Eukaryota > Metazoa > Chordata > Lepidosauria > Squamata > Colubridae > Masticophis > Masticophis lateralis. The sequence goes on from JAUDYJ010000001.1 coordinate 108,201,645, forward strand.
GTTGTAAGAGTCTCTAACCCCATGGAAAATTTTACCTACTTTTAGAAGAAGACATCCATCTCTCCAATTTAACCCTTGTTAACTCAGCATGGTGGTGCCTGTTGGCACATATTAGCAAACTTTTTGTAATGTCCCCTCTGTGCCCTCACAGTGGGCAGGGACATAATAAAAAGTGGGATAAATGAGAAATAAAACTAAAATGAAGAAATTAAAATAATTGCTCACCCCTATTTTAAAGGAGAAATGAGTGCAAATTTGCACAAACACACACACACACACACGCATCTACCACTTTTTAAGATTTTGCAGTGATTCTCCAAACATCGTGTCATCTCCTGAGTTTATATCCATTTAGTTTATTTAATGGGCTAGAAAGGGATGCAATAGTTATAAAACACAGAGGTGTCAAACTCAAGGCCTGGGGGCCAGATCCGGCTCGCAGGGTGCTTAGATCTAGCCTGCAGGGCCACTCTGGAAACAGCAAAGGACCAGCTTGCAATGCCTCTGCTAGTGAAAACGAGCTCGGGAGGGCCGTCCATATTTTCACTGGCAGAGGTTTGCAGGAGGCCGTTGCAGCCAAAAATGGAGCTCAGGAGCCCGTTTTCACTGGCAGAGCGCTTGGGCCACCAGAGGTGCCCCTGACACAAATGATGTCAAGCTGGCCATGCCCACCCTGGCCATGCCCAGCCCCACGGTCAAACACAGCTCTGATGTGGCCTTCAATGAAATTGAGTTTGACACCCCGTTATAAAACAATTAGGTGAAAGGATAATAAAAGTGACTGGAAAATATATAGCCCAGTTTCCTCTCATTAATTTGCACCCAGATTATTCTTTTTTTAAAAAAATAATTCTCATTGAGAAAACATAATGTTTTCTTCTTCCTGATGTGGAGGATTGATGATAATTAAATAAGCAAAGCACCACAGAGGGGTTTCGTGTTCCTAAAAATACCTTGTCTTATGTGGAGTTAATTTTCCTTCCCACCAAAGTGTTTCCCAAAATAGGCTAATGCATCAATTAGTTGATGGGCTAGAAGGAGGAGATGAATACATAAAACACTCCGCTGAAGGGAGGTTGGCTTCCAGAATATACGGTCCAGGGTTTGAGACCGAGGATGCACATTTGTCTTTAACAAAACTAGCAGATGCAAGTTGAAGAACACAATTCTACTTGTACCTTTTGAAATACGCCTGCAGACAAACACAGAGTCTTTCTCTTGGTTTGTTTGAAAGGATGGCTTTTTGGCAAAAGCATTTGGAGCAGTCTTAGAATCATTTTTTAGGATCCTGGGGGCTCTCCTATCGCATTCACATAAAGAGAATAAGGGGGAAAAAGATAAACTAGTCAAATAGTGTATAGGGAAGAAAACAAGAAGGAACCAAAATACCCACTTACAAATGCAATTGGTTCCTGGTAACTTTAAGGAAAACACATCAGCGCAGGTCAAATGTAAAATACGTTTACATCTTCGGTACCTTTCTTAAGCCTTCCTGCTCAGCAGCAGAGGCTCAGGCCACCGGAGCAAAAGACAAACCACTCCCTTGTTATCCGCTTTGTGTGTGTCTATTGATGTGTGTTTTTTTTTCTTCCATTTGAATGAGATGCTTCTCTTTGTAAATAATTAAGATGCAGATCCACAAAACCTGCAGCAAAGCATCTGCTCTTTCTCCTGGTGTTTTTCTCTCTTCTCTCCAAGCTCTCAGCAGCTCTAATTTGTATGGCTCAGTGTGCTCTGTCCTGGATGAACCTCCCTCCCATCCCTAACTCTAACGCTTCACGAAATAACTGAACTTGGGTCATTGTGCAGCTATTCCCGAATGATTTCCGCCAGCACTAACGAAACTATTGACTTCTCAATATCAATCTTTTCAAAAGAATTCTCAAAGTCACCTGGTGGGAGTGCCTGATAGGTGTATTTGGTGTTAACAGGCAGTCCTTGACTTATAGCAATTAGTTTAGTGGACATTTAAAGTTACAATGGCACTGAAAAAGGTAACTTGTGATTGTTTTTCAAACTTATGACAGTTGCAGCATTCCCATGGTCATATGATCAGAACTGAGATGCTTGGTAAATGGTTCATATCCGTGACCTTTGTAGTGTTCTGGGGTCATATGATCACCTTCTGTGACCTTCTGACCACCAAAGTCAATGGGGAAGCCATATTGATTTAACATCTATGTGACTAACTTAACACCTGCAGGGGGTGACTTAACAAGCGTGGCAAGAAAGGTCACAAAATGGAGCAAAACTCACTTAACAAATCTCTCGTTTAGCAACAGAAATGTTGGGCTCAATTGTTGTCATAAGTTGAGGACTACCAGTATTTAGGTTACGCAAAGCATATATTGTGAGAAAGGCCTATCATCAGCCATAATGGTCACCTGATATTCTGCATTCCCTTGTCCTCACTCCCAGCCAAGTTCTCTAATATCAGCTGAGGTGATTTAACTTGACTCAAAAGCTGTGAGCAATGGGAGAAATAGTAGATAAACTCTGTCAGGATGTGACCTGATCTGATCCCACTTAGAAAATAATCTGGGCTTTATAAATATTTCATCCTGCATATTGCTGGGAAACTACTGAGCCTGTTTTCATGGCAGTCTCTCCCTCTCCTTTTGAAGCTAGGGTTTATTCTGCTTTCCAAATAGTCATGTGACATATTCAGGAGAGGGCTGTGTGGTTACTGCTGGGAAGGTGAATTAAAAATCCCATGCAACATAATTTTCACACTCGAATAGTTGTGCCATCTGTTATTATCAGTCTGCATTGACAATTACTTTGCTTCACAACTTTTTCCTCATCATTCATTTGCAGTTGCTGACATTGGAAGAGCAAAAAGGGATCAACTCACTTTTACGATAGAGGTTGTACTTTCATCAGTTTTCCATAGCTAGAATATTTGTTTTACATCAAGCAGCTTTATCCTGCTCTTCCACCAAAAATCACCTAGAAGGCTCACCAACAATAATAAACACAAGATACTAGATGTGTACAAGCCAGCAATCTAAACAATATGATTTTTCAAAATAAAAAAAAAAAGATTTGAGAGGAAATGTTGTGATCTAGGTTTCCTGAGTCATTAAAACACACGAGTAGTCCCAAAAACGTCTTTTATTGCAACAGCTGTGAATTATGTTCATTCACAGCTGAGTCCCAATTAGTTGCAAAAAGTCCTTCGGGAGAAGTCCTTTGGGATAATCACCAACCTGTATCTCCCTTGATATGCTGCCAAAGACCTTCTTGGCAAAGCCACACGGAGTCCAGAATCAAACAGAGATGCTGACTGGGAACAGAATTAACAATGTTGTTTTCCTGCAAAGGTCCCATGTGCCTTTGCTCCTCTTTTAAGCCTTATGGGAGGGGCCAATCATCTCCAGGCCTTACTCCCAAGTCGTCCCTTTTGATTTAACTGTTCTTGCCTTCTGGCAGCTCTGCGCCTGTGCGCACTAGGAACAGGCTCCTCCTGTTCCTCTGCCTTGCTGATGTCTGACTCTGGAGGCTCCGGAGTCCATGCATCACGCCCAGATAGCCCTGGCCCCATCTCTGCCTCTGACGCAGAGCCCTCGTCTGAGCCTTCCCCAGACTCCAGGACTGGCCCATGTTCCTCCCCAGCCTCCTCACTGTCTGACTCTGCTGCCAGCTCCGCAGGCTGCTGGTGGACCACAATAGGAAAGAGAAAAGGAATATATGAAACAGGAGCATCAATCCTTAAAGTTGAAAGAGAATGTGACGTGGCAAGTAGCACTAGATGGTTCCAAAAAGTGACCAAGGGCAAAAATTCCAAACTGGGCATATAAAATCCTTTCACGAGAATTACAACCATGAATTCTCCAACCTGCATTCTTCCAGTTGTTTTGGATTCCACCTCTGCAAATGTTTACCTTTTTTAGTTGTGGTTTATAGAGAAATCAGTGTATCAATAGGATACTTCTATTGGCAGAAGTTTCAGTAGACAGTTGAACCATTTACAACTTCTGCATGAAAATCCTTTAGACAAACTTCAGTCTTTTAAGAAAATGTTGCAAATTTTATTAAAGCAAATAATTTAATGAATCATTTAATCACCCAGTTCTCCCCCTGCCTTTTTGAAAGTGCAATCAACAGTAAGACATTGTTGTCCATTCTTTCCTAACCTGGTATTTTCCATAAGAGCTTGATTGCTAAAGTTTGTTTCCGGACACAAAGATAGCTTGCCCGATAGCCAGTTGGTGCTTCTTCTTTGAAGTACTTTTTTCACTAGTACAATAAAGGTCAATGGTGGGGAAGCTGCTGCCTTCTCATATTCTGTATTTTTTTTACTGCAGTTATAGCACTGCTGGAAATCAATGTTGTGGTTGTCTTCAATGTTTAGGACCTTAGCCTATTGCCAATGGGTGGACAATCTCCATGAGACCCAGAAGATGCTTTCTCTTGGTGGGCCCTTTAGTGACCTACTGAAGTGGATTCTCAGCCACATAACCAAAGGAATTGTGAAGCGGGAAATGTACGGACATGGCATTGGCCGCTTCTCTGAGGAAGACATATACAAGCTGATGGAGAAAGATATGCGCTCGTTGGCCAGTCTTCTGGGTAATGAATAGTACATTTCATTAAGTTCTCTAGGCACGATCTTTCTTCCTTTGCAATTTCTGGTATTTGGTTAAACTTCAGATTATTATTTTTAGCTAGTCATGTGACTGTCATGAACTTTCTGAATTTACATGGGCCTGTATGTCTAGTGACCCATTCAGTTAAACTGATATGAAGTACAGAGAGTCCTTGACTTATTGCTGCCACAAAAAAAGGTTATAGAATCCAATAGGACACATGATTGACCCATTTTACAACTGTTAAGACTTAAGACCATAATGGGCAGGCTCCATTAAGGGTCTACATTGAGGACTACGTATGTTATAGTACAACTTTTCCTGTTGAACTATGAACAGTTCTAACTAAAGCTTCTACTAAGTCAATATTTCTCTGTTACACTAGCTTGGTTAAACATTTTGGAGTTAATGGGCCACAAACTGTGCAGGCTAGATTTTAACATGCTATTTATCAGCTTGGTACTGGAATTGACAAGTTATTCAATAGTAATAATTACTTATGATTTATTCGATAATTAAGGATCAATTTGATTTACCTACCCAAATAGTTTGGAAGTATTATTATTCTTTGTGCAGTTCCTTGTGTAGTTTATAGTATTGCAATTCATTGGAATGGAATGAGTTGAAATGTACAAATTCATTGAAATTTGAAACTTCTAACTTAGAATGAAGAGTTGGCTCAAGTCAGAAGCTGTCAAATTTCTTTCCAGAAATCTCTTAATTTTTGAAAGGATGTGAAGGCTCCTGGCTTATCATTATGGCATATGTTCACCAATACTCTAATGCACAGTTTCAGCATTAGGGTTTAATATGAGAAGCATTCGTTTTATTTAATAGTACAATGTCTGGAAAGATTTGCACCTGTCATTCGCACTTCTACAACTGTCTGGTTTGGTACAGCAACCAATGGATAATTAAGACTGCAGAAAAAAAACAATTGCAACCAGCCTGCCTTCCATAGAAGACCTGTATATTGCACAGGTCAGAAGGAGGGTTAAAAAAAATTTGCAGACTCCTCACATCCTGGACATAAACTATTTCAATTTTTTCCCTTGTGCCATCACTCTGCTGAACACTTAAATCATACAGTGCTATTTAATGTTTTGTGTATATTTACTCATGTAGTACAGCTATAGTATTATTATTTATCCTTATTATCTTCTTTACTACCTGCTCATATTGGTGTTATTATGATGATGATTATCATTATTCTGTTGCTTTGCATGTACACTGAGGGCTTCTGCACCAGAGATAAATTTGTTGTGTATCTAATCATACTTGGGCAAATAAAGTATCCAATCCAATCCAATCCAATCCAATCCAATCCAATCCAGTGTTGCCTGTTAAATATGAATCATATCTGTGCAAAGTAACTTTCTGATGAAAGAGACAGCAAATTAGAGGTTACTGGAGGACTGAATCAGAATTCTAAATTTCAGATTGTTTTCCTGAAAGTATAATGAGTTATTATAAAACTTCCCTGTCATTAAAAATGAAAGCCTCTTTGAGTCACCTAAATGTTCCATGCCTAATGAAGGCCTACTGGAGAAGTTTCATGGCCACGAGTTGTTCCTTGAAGATACATTTCTCCATTTCTATAAGCAGCATCGCTGAATTCAGTTCTATTCTAACAATGGCCAAGGGATTGCTATTCCCATTTATAGACCGAGTGTGTTTGGCATGATATCATTCTCACTGCAAAAACTGCACAAGGAATTTCTTTGGGCAGGAAATACATAGTGAGATTTTGAATTGCCCAAGAATCTCATACTGCATAAGCTCTTACCTTTGTTGGGACGGTGAGAAAATGTTATATTCCTGGGATTTAGCATCATCACGTGCATTTTGCCTAGTCACCTGGAAAGACTATGTTACTGGCTAAAAAAAAAATGTTGTTTGAAAATCATGATTTTTGCCATTACTAAAAGTCAACTGCATTTGGGGAAACAAATTGTCAAGCAGAGGAAAATCAGGAAGTCCAGGCAGTTTAAAATGAATATATTGCAAGCTCATGCTTTGTGCAAGAGTATGAACTACTAACCGTCAAAACAAATTGGCGGTAGATAAGAGTCAAGAATTCAAGGGGGGCTGGATTTAGATCTCTTGTGGGCACAAAGGGACTTGAGACCGATGATGCATTTGATCCTTCCCTCGGGTTCAACCTGGTCATCTCCTATACAAATCTTACAAATGCAACAATGCATATGCAATGGAGTGCGTGTGTATGTTTTATGTATCTACATATACATAAGAGTCAATTTGGCTGTGAAAAAAACTGTGTCAATGCAAATCAGTAAAATTCTTAAGAGCAACAGGCTTCAGATTTAGCCAAACATATACTGAATGTTCCATACTCTTTTTTTTTAAAAAAAAGATTAATTAGTGAAACATCCGTGAAGGACTAGAGATCACAACAACTAGTTCCATTTTACAGAATAATTGTATGTATCCGTGCAAAACATCATGTGGTAACTGCTATGTTTACTTTTTTGAAGGCATTAGCAAGCATGAAGCAATATGAGACTGAAACATAGGCCATGTATTAAGAAAGAGAAGCGAAATAAAATATCACAACTCACTTAAATGTTTTTTGAAATCTGTTTATTTTTCTAGGTGATAAAAAGTACATCATGGGACCCAGGCTTTCTACTTTAGATGCTACGGTGTTTGGTCATCTGGCTCAAGCAATGTGGACGTTGCCTGGAACTAGACCGGAGCGCCTCATTAAAGGTATGAATGCTTTAAATCCAGCAAGAACATAGGATAGTGATAAGAAAAAACAACAACACAGCTCTTGTTTTGGGTCAGTTTCAAGCCTTAGTCATGCACTAACCAAAAATGTGTGAATAAGGAGATTGGAGTCCACACTCATCCTTCCCATCCAGCATCTGCTTTTTAAGAAAGATCCAAAATGAGAGCCCTTTGGATAGGATTTGCCAACAGATTGGAAGTCTTGAGCAATAAACTGTGGGGAAGGTGATGCAATTCATATGTTAAATCTTACCATGGAACTGGGGAGGCAGGTCTGATCTAACATCTTATTATATAACATTTAACCTTCTATTATGTAATCACCCTAAATCTTAAACTTCAAATCTAAACAGCTCTTTATAATATTCATTTATCATTTTAACAATCAGTATTTCATATATTCTCCTTACTTCAAAGACCCAAATCAAGTCAATGTTTCTTTTAAATCACATCTAATAATCAACATATAATATTTTATTCCTCTCTTAAAAACATTTCAAAATCAGTAACTATTCTTCAAAGATATCTCCTTTACTCCTCCTAGTTTTATTTTTGGCTGGATTGTAGCTTTAGCTGGTTTCCAGGGATGTTCCTCCACTCCTAACCTTATTTGTTGGTTGGATCACAGTTTGAGTTTAACTGCTTTCCAACATTTTCTCCTTCACTCCTCCTAGGTTTATTTTTAGCTGAATAAGGCTTTTCAGCTGTTTTCCAGTGGTGCTTTCCTCCACTCCTTACCTTATATTTAACTGGTTCATAGTTTATTTTAACTGGTCCCCAGTATTGTCTCCTCCACTCCTAGATTTATTTTTGGCTGGTTCACAGCTTAGTTAGCTGTTTTCCAGTAGTGCTTTCCTCCATTCCTTACCTCATATTTAACTGGTTCACAGTTTGGCTCTAACTGCTCTTCAGCATTTATCTCCTCCACTCCTCCTAAGCCTAATCATCTATTCTCCAGGGATGCTTCCCTCCACTCCTAACCTTATATGTAACTAATTCACAATTTAGTTTTAATCATCTGATCCCCAAAATCATACTTCCTTGCCAATTTAAAATAATAATGCATTTTAATATATATCTTCTCTCCTACTCTCTCCTAAACTATTAGTTTTATTTAAATTTCTCCCATTTTGTATTTGTTCCTTGGTTTTCTAAGTAAAGCAACATTTTAATCCATTTTGAAACACCAATTTACCATAATCATAAAATCTAAAAATAAATCTTATTAATATTCAAAAATCCATTTCCATTCTCTTATTTACTATGAAAAACAACATTTTTAAACCACTTTCAAATCAATTTTCTCTAACCATTAGAACTCTTATTAATATTTAAAAAAATTCTTTCAAAATCTTCATATTTTTATAGTTTTTCTGTAATGACATTTCCCGCTTTAAAAATAATAATAAAAACTGTAAACAATTCCTGTTAATATTCAGAGCTTCATTCACATTTTCTTATTTTCTATAAAGGATAACCATTAAAAAAATGATTTTCTGTATACGTTAAATCCATCAGGAATTCTTATTAATAATCAAACATTCATTCATAATCTTCATACTTTATATAGTTTTTCTATTATCACTTTTTCCCCACCTTAAAAATCATTTCTCTCAATAATAGTAATGAAAAAGGAAAGAGAAAGCAAGTAGAAAAAAGGAATAAAAATGTAGTAAAGAAAAAAACAAAACAAAACAAAAGGAAAGATTCAAAGAAAGAAAGAAAGAGAAAAAAAGAGAGGAATAAAACGAGAATAATAATAATAAAAAAAGAAAATAAGAGAGAGAGAGAAAGAAGGAAGAGGAAATCTCCTCCTTACATTGTTTGGACATCAATTACATAAAAAGCATTTATATTCATTTTATTCAAACTATAGCACTTTTCTCATCTTGCTACCCAATATATTCCAGTTTTTTCCTTTCTTTCCTTTCTTTCTTCCGGCGCCAACCGGAAGTCACAAATTTAATGGTTTAGCTGCTAAAGTACAGTGCCTCTCAGTGCCTAAGAATAGATTTAGAAACTAACTCTTTGGTGATAATGCTATAATTTAAATTATTGTCAGCAATAGCTGACAGCTTCTTCAGAGTTTAAAGCTACTTCAAGAGGAAAGATGTTTCCGCCATAATTTTAACTAGATCATTTTAGATAATATTCTGATTGCTTTAGCTAGCATAGTGCTTTGTTGATTAAGAAAATATGTATTCAGAATTCTTCATATGAGAGGAACATCTACTAATACAGTAAAAGGATGCATAAATTATAAACTGCGGATATAATAGATGGCATAGTGTTAGTTTGCAAATAAATTCAGTAGAATTTCCTGCTGTCTCCAAGATTTTTGCTTTAACAGTCTTCTAGAGTGCCATAGACAATTTAAACCACTTTCTCCAGATAGATATTGGAATCCGAGTTCCACAAGTCCCAGTTTATCTAATCAATGCTAATGGAGATTCCCGGGACTTGTAATTCAACAAATCTAAAGGCAACAGTGTTGTATAAAGTTAATTTATAAAAAAATGGTTAGGGTGATCCTCACAAACAATGCAAGGAAGGCAATACGACAAGGCTTCTCATTAACCTGTCCCATAGGCCAGGAATTCACTGGTTAATGGGATGGAGTGTTGCACAAGGACTATCAAGAAGAGTGACATAATATGGAGAACAAGCACCGTCGCTGCTTTTGATATAGTTCTGATGTTGCAATTCATTTTGTATTCAATTCATTTATTTATTCTGAAAGCATATACCCCATTTTTTCTATTAAAAATTGACAGCTGCCTTTGATAATCCTAGCAACAAATGTTGGCAATAGAGGGTGCACATTAAATGCACGTTACTATTGCTCTAAAGCAGGGTGTCAAACTCTCAATGACATGTTGTTGTCATGTGACATATCACAACTTTTTCTCCCTTTGCTGAACTGGGGTGGGCATGGCCAGCCCAGCATGTGATGCATTTGGCCTGCAGGCCGTGAGTTTGACACCCCTGCTCTGAAGTTAAACTGAGTCTTACAGTGTGGGCAAATGTAACAACTCTTGAAGACTCTACATCACGGGCATCCATTCTTTACCCTATTCTCCCAAAAGTTGAATATGTTTGTGATTTATATGTTCATTTTCTTTTTATATGTGTGCTGGTTATTTTTAGCAACAGGACTTTAGCATCACCTTTTTTTTCATAAATATTACAATTCTATTTGAATTGAATTGAATCGTTGAATAATTTGTCATAAAAGCCTTTTTTTCCAGTTTCTTTCACCTGTTAGCACTTGATATGGCTTGCTGCCTATCAGTAAGTTTTGTTCTCCTGTGAAGATTAGATGTCTCCACAAAAAGTTGTGTCCTACCTAGAGTGACACAGAAAAGAGTTCCTCAGGCTGAGCTCTAATTGTGATGACCCCAAAATAACAACATGGAAGAACGATTGTTTGGCTTTCTCTGGGGATTTTGTCACCACTTCCCAGTGTATGCCTGACTCTGGAATTTTCCGCTGGTCTCCCATCCAAACACTTAGCAAAACTTCAAATCACCCAAGGACATCTAGTTGTAGGAAAAGAGATTAATTTATGAGCTAAACTCTCCTTAGCATCAAAGAGGAGGAAAATCCTCACCCAGGAGGCGAGAGAAAAGAAAATTTGATGTCTTGTTTAATTCTTCTCATAACAACTCACCCCTCCCCCCCCCATTGCTGCTAAAGTCAACTTCACTGTGTTAATGACTCCCATAGTTCTATAAAAAATGCAAAACTTTGTATGGGCACGTATAATGAAATACAGAATTTGTACAGAATATAGTAGGTTAAGAGAAAAGATAAATGTATTAGAAAGATATACATCCTTGAACAATATTTGCATTAGACATAGAATAGCAATTGTTTATTGTTCTAATGACATATACTATGGGGATTTTTGTTGTATTTTTTTCACTTTTTGCAAGAGCACTTTTTGTGTGTTCTCCCCCCCTTTTCTTTTTAATAATGGATGTATCACTATCATTTTTATGTTTTGCCCTTTTGATTCTTCTTTTTGCTATTAATTAGAAAACAACAGAAAATGCATAAATAAATAAGTAAACTTCATAGTATCCCCACCCAAGTCCCAATCCAATAAGAGATTAAATCAAAGCACTGGAGGATTGTGCAGAATCCTCATACTCCATTCTCCACCCTCCACTCTTGAAGATGGTCTTTACCTTATTGGATTAGCTTGCAGGACTATCATAATCTCTCATTCACTGTCCTGCTTTTTGCAACAAGAATATTACACCGATAGATTTTCTCCACAGGCATTGGAATAGAACCCTTTGCATGTTTAGAAATTCAGGAAAAAAAATCATTGGCTTTTTTTTTTAAAGGTTCAAGCTTCTGTCTTTGACTTGGCTAGACACATTACTGAGTTATCACAGCAACGCCAAGCTGTGGATGTCTGAATTGTTTTGCAGGAAAAAGCAATTTCTTCCCACCAGGAAGATTAAAACCCTTCTTTAGACCAGCTCAGTGTGAATCATTGTTAGGACTCTTCACTCAGGAGCTAAAGACACTGAAAAGCTTCCAAAACCATCAGAAGATTGATTATATGTTTTCTTTTATATTTCTACAGGCTAGCTCTTTTTAAAAATGAAAAGAGGGACATATGGGATTTATGGCTTATTAGGAGTGGGAGGGAAGTACCCATTGCCCATGGCCTTCCACCATAGATGCTGCTACAGTCGTCGTTCCCCCCCCTCCCCCAAGCAGATCAAATCATTATGCATAAAACTAAAGCTGTAATTTTGGGCCCATAGCAGTAAGACAGTTCATACTGTGACAAGCAATGCATAAATGATGTTCATATGCAAAGCATCCTGCTGTTTTGAGAGAAATTTCTACAGCTATTACTTTTTTCTCCTCTGCTTTCTTTTTATGTCCTTTTCTCATGTACTTAGACATTTTGGAGAATGTACTCTCTCTCTCTCTCTCTCTCTCTCCCTCTCCCTCTCTCTCTCTCTCTCTCTCCCCCCCCCTCTCTCATTTTTAAACAATGCTGCCATCTGGTGGTTCAAATATATTACCAACATATTCTATGTCTCTACTCTTTTTGCAAATGTAAAATACAGGTAGTCCTCAATTTACGATCACAATTGAGCCCAAAATTTATGTTGCTAAGGGAGAAATTTGCTAAAGGAGTTTTGCCCCATTTTACGACTTGTCTTACCACATTTGTTAAGTGAACCATTGCAGTTGTTAAGTTAGTAGCACAATTGTTAAGTGAATCTGGTTTTCCCATTGACTTTGCTCCACGAAGGGGATCACTTGATCCCGGGACATTGTAATTGTCATAAATATGAACCAGTTGTCAAGCATCCGAATGTAAATCACACGACCATGGGGATGCTGTAACGATCATCAGTGTAAAAAATGATCATAAGTCACTTTTTCAGTCGGACGGCCACTAAATGAATCATTGTAAGTCGAGGATTACCTATATTCTAGTTTGAAGATTCTCAGTGTGGTAACCATATTCTCTGTCCCCTCTTGGTGTTTTTCCAGGAGAATTGATTAACCTGGCTATGTACTGTGAGAGAATAAGAAGGAAATTCTGGCCGGAGTGGCATCACGATGAAGACAACACGCTGTACGAATCAGAAGAAAGCAGTGAAGCAAGCAAAAGTCACCCACTGCTGGACTTCAGTTTTTATTCAAGGACAGAAACATTTGATGACGAAGGACCTGAAAACAGTTTTTCCCGAACGCCTGATACTGATTACACAGGGCACTCCCTCTTTGATTCTGACGTGGATATGGATGACTGCACAGATCATGAACCATGCAAATGACATATCTAAAACACCCTGCGCCATTTTGTGTCAGAAGCATCAGTACTTCTTGGGACTCAGGCAAACTGACTCAGGTTTCAAAGAGCCCCTTGTTGGTTTGGAAGAGACGGTTACGTGCAACGCTATCTTCATCTGTTCTTTGGGCCATTTCATCTTTTTCACACCTTAGGAAAGAGTCCTCATGGATCCTAGGCAAACCGGTTTTAATAACGGTCACTTTGGAATTGAAAAGATGACAAGGAAGGTAATGGGGGTGGGAACGAGGATTCACGTTAAAAAAAAATAAATACGCAGAACTTCCCAGAATGACGTAGGGAAGCCAAGGGTCAAGAAAATCTCATTTGGATGTTCTAACCTCCTCCTCAGTGGACTTCTTGTCCCTCCAGGATACGTTGCGGCGAAATCAGCGCAATGAAGAATCGTAACGTCTTTCTACTTTGGGTGCTCCGGGTGACCCTTTCTACAGGTGGTAAAACAGGTTCTTCGAATACGTGGTCACGAAGAAATGTTTCACAAAAGAAAAAAGTAACGTTTGTTTTTGCATTGAAATCAATCGTTTATTGGTCTTCTCTGATCAAAACTTTTTATTTTTTATTTTTAAATGTATTTTGATAGCCTTGCATTTTCAAAGGAGAAAATGCTTCCTGCTTGGTTTGTTCCTTTGTATCAGTTCTGCTGCGGTAATTATTCAGACTAGAATATAATAATTATACCAAAAATATTGCAAGATCAAGTTATATGAGAGTGAAGAATTGATTGGGCATATTGAAGGAGACTTGATTCTCGTTGGCCACCAGAACGCAGAAGCAGACAGTCTTTACCCAAAAGCAGTTGTCAACTTTTACTTTCTTTCATTGAGATCTATGATTGCATTCATTTATTTCTGCCTTGGATTTATGCCCTGCCTTTCCACTTACACATGGAGCCTCTTATTTAGTAAGATCTTGCAATAGACTGCATTTTCCCACTGATAGCATTCCAGTCCATGAATGTCTTTCCATGCAACACCTATTGATTATAATCATAGCAAGATTTTTGTTCGGGGTCAATCACCTGGACAATCAGGTTTGGCTAGATGCATATTGTAAACATTACTATATATCGGGGTGTAGTAGTATAACAATTGTATATGTAAAATACAGGTAGTTCTCGACTTGCTACAGTTCGTTTAGTGACCCTTCAAAGTTACCCAACGACATTGAAAAAAGTGGCTTACGGCCGTTTTTTGCACTTACGATTGTTGCAGCATCCCCATGGACTTGTGATCAAAATTCAGATGTTTGGCAATTGATTCAAATTTATGACGGTTGCAGTGTCCTGCGGTCATATGATCAGAATTTGCAACCTTCTGACAAGCAAATTCAATGGGGAAGTCAGATTCAACTAACAGTTGTGTGACTAACTTAACAGCTGCAACTGAGTCACTTAACACATGTGGCAAGAAAGGTCATAAAATGGGCAAAATTCACTTAATAAACGTCTCACTTACTAACAGAAGTTTTGGGCTCAATTGTGGTCGTCAGTCGAAGACTACTTGTATTTTGTTTTTAGTTCTTTTGTCCACCATGTAGGCAAGTTTCTAAAACATTTTCAAAAACTATCAATGTTACTATATAACTATGCAGGGTTTAATTTTGGGAAGAGGAAATGCTGCTAGGAACTATAATTTCTGCTCCTTGGGTCGATATCTGGTAGGTGTGTTTACAGTTATTTAAGGGAAATGATAGATGTTTTACTGTAGGATCCTATTTATTATGCCTCTCACTGCAAAGCACATGCCTTTGTTTTGTGGAGATTGATTCTGGACTTTGATTATATTGATATTGATATTCCTACTCTATTTTTTGAACCCAAAACAGTTTTCAAGAGGCTTTAGTATCTGTTAAGATCTCCCCCCCCCCTCATTTTTCCTAAAATGAGCTACTGCCTTTCATCAGACATAGATGCTGTTGCTTTTTTCCCTTCCACTTTTAGTGGATTTTGTTTGTTACGTCGCCTATGTACCTGTTGCATGCAGTCCTGAGATCAGTGCTTATTTATTTTTTTTTTATCAGTATGTATAACCCATCCTAATAGATTCTGGATGGGGTGCAACAAAATCAAGAGCGAAAGAGAAATGCAAAAATAAAAGCTCAGTTGTTAAAAAAAAACCTGTTAAAATAATATCATTCAAAATCAACAATAACCATCATAGTTGCCTTTAGACTAGTCTAATCAACTGGCTCAGTGCATGCTGCAATTAAACTATTTTATCCTGTTTTCTAAATGCTAGAAGGTTTGGGGCCATCCATTCTTTGGGTGGAAGGAGGTTCCTGGTCTATGCCCATGTACCTCTGGAGGAGGGGAACTACATCAGATCCACTCTTGTTGATTGGACGGCATAGGCAGGTTCAATTCTAATTAAGCATCGGCTTCAAAATCCCAGAGCTCAAAAGTGAAGAACTTTTCAGGGAACAGCATTTTGAAGCGAGCTTGAAACCCTTCTGGCAACCTGTGTAGTGACTTCCCATCAGGAGTCCAGCTGCTGCATTTTATACCAGCTGTAATTAATGTAGAAAACATAGAGCATGACTCTATTGTAAGGATTGTTATGATCCTCCTACCATCATGTGGTGATCAAGACACGGATTACCATTACTAGGCATCTTGGCCTAAGTAAAGTCACAATAGGCTTGTCCAGATGGAGCTGAGCTAAGATTACTCTGACCACAGTTATTTGCTATATAAACAGAAGTGAAGAGTCTAGGTGAAACCCCCATCCAGAGCCTCACAGTCTCCAGGATCTAGTTCAAGACCTTTAGGGCTTGGGCTAAGGTGACAATGTATATTGATGATACATCACACCCAAATGCTGATTGACTTCCTTTTGTTTTCACCACATCAGGAGATATTAAAGAAAATGGGGAAGGTCATGGAGTCCTGAAGAACTTTTATTGGAGTTCCTGGAGCTTGAGTGCAGGCCCTGACTTCTGAAAATGCCCACTGATGTGGGAGCAGAACCACCAAAAAATAGTGCCCCCAATTCCTGCAAGTGGTCCAGAAGAATAGTATGGTCGGTGATACTGAATACCATTGAAAAGTCTAATAGGCACAAGAGGGACACACTTCCCCAATTTAGTTGCAAAGAAAAGTAATTGACAAAGCATGCAATGCCATTTCTGTTTCATTAAACCATCGGTTGAATCACTGAATAATCCACATCTTCTTCATAGTATAGGGTAGTGATGGCTAACCTTTTTGCCATCACGTGCCAAAAGCATGGGGAGCGTGGGGGGGGGGGGTCACACACACGTGTGCTCACATCCATAATTCTATGCACACACACCCATGCTCCCCCTGCTTTTGGCACACAATGGCACGTGGGCCCGGTAGACCCATTTTTCGCTCTCCCCAGGCTCCAGAGCCTTTCTAGGAGCCTGGGAAGAGCAAACACAGCCTCCACCCCCCCCCCGCCCCCGAGGCCCTCTGGAGGCCAGAAACAGTGTGTTTCCTGCCTGGCGCATGCTTGTATGCTGGAGCTGAGCTCATGTGCCCACCAATATGGCTCCACGTGCCACCTGTGACAACCGTGCCATAGGTTTGCCATCACGGGTATAGAGTATGAATAATAGCTGATCTTAGAAATCTATAGAAATTTGGTTGCTTCTGTTAGATTTCAAAATTTGGAATAATAATAACGTGCCTATCTCAGAACCTTGAGAAGGACTCGATGGGTAGATAAAAATGCCATATCCATCCTAAACTCCTGGCTGACTGTGTGACCAACCCTAATAAGAATGCAGCATTCTGGAATTTTCACTGAAGTTAACAAGACCTCTTTTTCTCCTACCTTCCTTCCCTCTTGTGTTCTCTTTTTGCTGATTTCACAAATACCCAAAAGAACTGAAAGGTTGACAGTTGTATTAAATCCCTTGTGCCTTGTCGATGGTCTTATTATTTGGAGATGACTCCAATGGAAGCCTTAAGTTTTGTGAAGGAAGGAATCTTGTTTCCTTCCTCTGAAATACTAGGGCCAAGTAGCCTTTGATATGCAGATTAATATCTTTATTTTACAAATATTGTTCTCTTCGATAAAATGACACTATTTTCAGAAAGCTTTCCAATTCATGTAAGTATATCTGAATGAATATACAGATAAATAAATATAATACATGACACCGACCTAATCCAAATAAAATTCTACACCAAATGAAACCTGAGAGGCCCATTAGAAAAAAAGTCCAATTTATTGAAAAGAGAGCAATAGCAATAGCACTTAGATTTATATACCACTTCATAGTACTTTTACAGCCCTCTCTAAACGGTTTATAGAGTCAGCACATTGCCCCCAACAAGCTGGGTCCTCATTTTACCCACTTCGGAAGGAGGGAAGGCTGAGTCAACCTTGAGCCTGGTGAGATTCAAACTGCTGGCAGCCGGCAGTCAGCAGAAGTATCCTGCAGTACTGCATTCTAATCACTGTGCAACCATGGCAACGTGTTTGAGACAAACACATTGAGACAAAATGTAGTTTGTTTGGTTTTGGTTAGCATAGTACATAAATTCATTGGGTTGTAAACCTTGGTATACTGTAAAACTTAGATGTATGATTCTAAGTTCTATAACGCTCAGGTTTTAAAAAAGCATATAGTTCTCAATGTACTACCATAATTGGGACCTATGTTGATAAGTGAGGCAGTCATTAAGTGAGTCACGCTTGATTTTACAACCATTTTTGCCATGGTTGCTAAGTGAATCATGTGGTTAAGTGAATCCAGCTTCCGTCATTGACTTCACTCATTGGAAACTGGCTGGGAAGGTCACAAATGAGGTGTCTAGGACAACTCACTGCGGCCAACTTGCTGTGGGACAATGCACCATGGCCAATTCGCCACGGGACAACTTGCTACAGGACAAGAGACAACAGAGGCAAGAGGGGCGGCATATAAATGGAATTAAATTGAAATTGAAAGAGTTACACTAATATTGAAGAATTGATGGAATAGAATCATTAAGTAAAGAATGCAAACGGAGGTACAAAATGAAATGTGAATGACAAAAAATAAAATGTTCTTAAAATTATCTTAAATAATTAAATTGTTGAGTTGTGCTGCAGCAAGTTGTCCCAGAGTGAGTTGGCCACGGCGAGTTTTCCAATTTTGCACAAATGATGGCCCTGAGATCCCAGGTTGCTGCAACCATTGTAAATACATGCCATTGCCAAATGTCCAAATTTTGATCCCATGACTATGGGGATGGTGCAATGGATGTAAGTGCAAGGGCTGTTCATAAGTGACTTTCTTCAGTGCTGTTGGAACTTTGAATGTTCTTTCAGTAAATGGTCATAAGTCAAGGACTCCTGTAATCAAGACAAGGCTTAGCGCAGTTACGAACCCAGTTTTTAGAGTACCTGTGAATTACTCCACTCTTGTCAAATCAGGCAAAAGACCTCTGGACCAGATATGAATATCTGAGAGAGGTTTAGCTTAGAGATGAAAGAGCTTGAATTACTCAACTGCTAAGCCATTTATTGCTTTGTGTAAGACTATCAGTACTTGAAATTGTGTCTGGTTATGGACCGGAATCTGATATAGCTATTTCAAATCTGATCTCCTTTGCTTGTCAGTCATGGATCAATCTGATCATCTGTTTGATCACAGAACAGAATGCCATCTTCTGATTGCACTAGTAAATTTATCACTTTGTTCTACTGACTTGTAAGATATGGAGTTCATGAAAGCAAGCATAAGGCAATCCTTTCTTCTACCTTTCTACCATTCAACTCTGGTAAATTTGCTGTTATGCATTAGTTTAGCACACACTGGGCGCCTTCATTTAGACAATGGCATCTCTTGGGACCCTGAAGTGTGACTTCTCTATTGCCCTATAAAGTTCCCCCAAGATCTGGGTGGCTCCCACCCTGCTTTGGAAGGTCTTTTGAAGATTTGACTTTTTTTCCCCAGGATGACTGCAGTTAAAGCCCCTTTTGAGCCACGTGGGCATATTTCTTGTTATCTTTTTGCTATTTTTTGTTCCTTTTGTTTTTATTGTTATATTTGTTATTTTTCTATGTTTATATCTGATGAACTGCCCAGAGTCACTGGGAGTGAGGCAGTGAATAAATAAAACTAACAGCAACCAAGTTAAAAAAAAAAAAAGAGTTAGTAGAAAAGTCATTTGGGCCTAGAACAGGGCTGTCAAACTCGATTTCATTGAGGATTGTGTTTGAACTTGGGGAGCTAAAGTGGGTGTGGCCAGGGTGGGCATGGCCAGCTCGACGTCACTCGTTTTGGGGGGTCCCTGTGGAGGCCCGAGGGCTCTGCCAGTGAAAAAGGCTTCCCGAGCTCCATTTCTGGCTGTGACAGCTTCCTGCAACACTCTGCCACATTTTCGCTGGCAGAGGCACCACGGGTCAGTCCTTTGCTGTTTCCAGGGCAGTCCCATGGGCCAGATCTAAGCACCCCATGAGCCGGATCCGGCCCTCAGGCCTTGAGTTTGACAAGAACCCAAGAACCCTGGCCTAGAAGATCCACATCTACCAGCATTCCTGGTCTATCTTTAGGGAAAAGGATCTAGAAGAAGCTGAATACCATATCTCAGAATAGGACAATTAAAAATCTGGTGAAAGAGGTGCCCTTTTCACATTTTCTCAGTGCTGAGAGAAATATAGCAAAGCAGAAATAAGCTTTCTTGTACATGCCAGAAACACAAGCTTCTACCAATTGGGGGCATCTTTAAAATATGGGTGACTATTAGATGGGGTATTTGAAATGCCATGTGGCAATGTACAATCATTTCCTTTTCTTTTGCGTTGTGACAAGTTGGTATGGAGAAGAGGTTCTGCTGTTTTGATTAAACTTCATTTGCTATAGTTGTCTGTGTTCTGGAAGGGCCTTTCCTTCTGATCTTAATAATTGGAAGATTTATAAAGAGAGATGGGGTCCCTTATAGTCAGTCCCTAAGGCTAAGCTACTTAGGATTTTAAAGGTTATTTCCAATATTTAAAGTTGTGCCTTGTAAGCAGTTGGCAACCACTTCACTTGTTTCAATACAGGACCATTCATTCATTTCATATTTCATTTTTGTTAATGCCAGCCCACCCTTTCACCTCTACGGACCATAGATATTGGGCAGCGATCTGTCATATGGTCTCTGTATCTTATATCAATTAGCTGCATCTTTCAGATGCTCATCAAGGGTAGCCTCATAAGGAGGATATTGCGGTAGTCAAGAGGAATATATCTTAAGACATGGTGGAGAACCATTGTTGAATCTCACCAAATCAGGAAAGGGAAATAGCTGCTATACTAGACAACATTTTGCAAAATGTTGTCCCAGCAGTCCTACTAGCAAATCTTACCACAGCTGATGATCAAGGATCACTCCCTTGCAGCAACCGTCTTTCAAGAAAGCTTCAAATGCATTCCGAACAGACAGAAATGCTGACTATCTCAGAATTTCTGAGGTAATTTCTTCACTGATTCCCATTTACATAATTGCTGTAGACAAATAGTTGGGCTAATGCTCTGCTCTTTAGATTTTATGTGGGCTCAGTGAGCGTCATTTGCTTTATTGGATCCTGAAGGACGGCTCCTGAGGGAAAAGAAAATCCAGGATAGCTGAATCAAAATGTGTTTTAAAATATATAATTACAGAAGAAGTTAAATTTGGGGAGGGGAATTAGTGCAGAAACATACGAATATACACATATTTATATATGTATAAATATATACATGTTTTTATACAGGAACTGCAGAAAGACTGTGTAGCACCCACACACTCACTGCAAATTGTTCAAGTTCAATACATTGCCTTCTTTGCATACTTTTAAAATTAATAAACAAATAGCATTATTTTCCTTCAAATATCTTCACATTTCTCTGTATAAATAACTCCCCATTGTGCTAATTTAAATTAGAACAATACCGGTGCATATATTTTATTGAGTTCTATGTCACCTGCTATACAGCTAAATGTATGTATGTTGTGTTATCCAGTATAGAGCAGGTGGTCCTAAGGCCTTTGGAGTTTGGCCCATCCTGACTTCAACAGTTATTTTTCCTAGCCACGGAGTCTGAAAAACTGAGTATTTAATTTGGATCTTGGTGCCTTTAAATCTCTTTTTGGAGCCGTCGTCTTCTTTTTCCTCTTCTTCCTCCTTCTCTGAAAAATTAATTTTTTTTAAAAAAATTGCCACAGATCTTTCTAATCTTTAATATTTTTTAGCTGTCAGCTTTTTTTAAAAAAATTCCCATTTTTTGGGGAAAACTTTGGAAAGCTCAAGTTATAATGAAACTTTTTTTTAAAAAAAACCAAGTTATTTTCCTCTATTATCCGAATTGATAATTAAAATTTAAATAGAATTACAACATGGAACCCGAAGGTACAATGTCAATATATCACTCAAATATATATATATATATTTATTCTAAAATATTGTTGGAGAACTATTTAAGAAATGTAGTTCTTAAAGAATGCTTCACATTTGATTAGAAAGTCTTTTAAGAATCTGAACTTCCTATAAGTTTTGGCAGACATGAATTGATCTGGTTAATAATTATAATTTGGATAAATTGGATTGGTTCAGCCAGACTAAAAAAAATCTCTACCCCTCTCCCCTAAATAATAAAGCAAAATAATTTAGTTTTTTTTTAAATCTGAAAGTATTTTAAATATAGCCTAAGGAAAAAATATTCCAAGTTAACTCACTGAGGAACTAGAAATAGCCCTTCTTATCTGACAATCCACTACTTGTTTATTGAATTTATACTCTACCTTTCTGTCAAAAGTGGTTCTCAAAGATGGAAGTCAAATCTGAGGGGGAAAAATCCAATATAACATCTGTCCAAGTAAATAATAATATTTTTTTCAAAGAAAATCAAAGGGATAAGAAAGCTTAATTAAGATAGTTTGTCAATAAATCCTATTACAACCATTATTTTCTCTATTTCAATTTTCTCCTTGTCATCCATAATCAACCATGGGGAAGTTGACTAGTTCCTTGTCTTGCTCACTACAAATTACTCAATATAATAATTTAATTTTGCACTATAAATCCAATAATGGTTTCAGGTAAATTATGACCACTTCAATAGTACTTTTCCTTCACCAAAATAATGCTAAAGAAGCAATTTTGGGTTTGCAAATCTAAGAGAGGGCATGTTGTATCTTTACTAATATGTGTTAAATTCAAGTTAGCAGTAGCTTGGCAGATTTTTAAAAATATTTCCAGGGTTTCTGTTTGTTCTTGTTCTTGTTCCTGTCCAAGATTAAACTTCTTTGGATTTTCCATTTGATGTCTAGAATATAATGGAATTTTGTATGGAGCTATGATATACAGTATGTTGATAACATACAGTAAATGCTCAATATACATCACATTAGCTAGAAGCATTGTGTATTTTGCTTTTATGCCATTAACAACTACATATATCCTATCACCCAACAAGAATGAATGAATGAATGAATGAATGAAATTTCCTGTGGAAATGAATTTCAGTCGGAAAGCATCACCTTAAATTGGTATTTTCTTTATACTGTGTGAGTTAATGGAAACCTCCCTGAAAATCTTTCTCATTTGCTCTATATATTTATATTTATTCTCATGAAATTATATTCATAATGCCCGCCACAATATAGTTAAATATAAATTTAGCAAATGGAGATATATACAGATAAAAGTTCAGTTATACATATTTGATTGAAACATATTTGAACATGAAATATCTTTCCTCGGTATAAATGAAGACATCAACTGCCTGAGAAGCTGATGTACCATATTGTGTTGCACAATATGTATAGTTAAAGCAAAGTTTGCTGCAAGTTATGTAAGGGATCATTTCAAGATCAAAAAATTAAATTAGTAATGTACTGTATGTGTAAATTCAGTTAAATGTATCCTTTCTAAATATCATAATTGCTGTTGTTTGTTTGCTAAATTTATATCTTGCCTTTCCTTCAGGACTTAAAGCAGTGTAAATGCCACTCTTTCTTCCCCTTTGCCCTGTAATGTATTGATTGTTGGGTTAAAAAAGAGACTAGCTGAAGTATCTGGTGAACTTCTATACCAGAAGATAGATTAGAAGTTGTTCTCACTCTTAGTCAAACAATTAACTGCTACACCACATTGGCTCTCATATAAAATGGATCTTACATCCACTTTAATAATGTTTTGATAAATTAGTGATAGAACATCCTTCATGTTCACTGGTCCAACCATTGAATGTGATGCCTGTATTGCAAAATAACCAGGATTTTGACTGCTATGATTTTGGTGCTATTGCTTAAACCTCACTAAAGAATGCAGGAATTTATGCTATTGCACTGTTCTTTTTTTTTCCCTGAATGTTTTCTCTCATAACTCATCTGAATTTATTGTCCCAATAACTTGTTCATGATTTCAATTTTAGGAACATTGAAAAATGACAGGGTCATTGTGATGGTGGAAAGAATGCGATGCACATAGCTGGTATGAAAATAGAAGCCAACATTGTTTTACTAAAACTATCAGCATTATGTGTAAAATTACCAATCACACATTGGTATGAGACTAACCAATGCTGTAGATTGTTACATGAGGCATTCATTATTCTAGCACTGTTATGACTACTAGTTTTTAAAGCCATGTTTAAACTTGTGCACTTGAGTATAACATACTTTTAATTGTGCACTCTGTTGATTAATGTGTGTGTGTGTACATACATATACATATATGTGGAATTCTGTATATTTGGCTTCAATGCATATGTAGTTGAAGTGTAAATTATAATGAATAGCTATCCGAAATGTTGTTTGTCATGTTTTTCTTCTTGTCTCAAGTATTGAGAAATAGAAAGCTGCACAACCTACAAATCATAGATCTTTCTCTTTCTTTCTTTCTTTCTTTCTTTCTTTCTTTCTTTCTTTCTTTCTTTCTTTCTTTCTTTCTTTCTTTCTTTCTTTCTCCCCCCCCTCTCTCTCCCTCCCTCCCTCCCTCTTTCTCCATCCGTCCATCCCTTACTCAGTACACTAATGTTTGCAAAGGAAAAACTCAAAGACCAGGTTGTGGATGTTTTCACAAAATGGCAGTGATGCTGAATATGTCTGGTCATAATACACAGATTTATTAGAAGACAAAGTGGTAAAGAAATTTGGCACTTTCTCAGAACTGACGGCCATGCCTTTTTTTTTTTTTAAATTGATTTATATGCCGCCCTTCTCCGGAGACTCAGGGCGGCTTACAATGCGTTAAGCAATAGCCTTCATACTTTTGTATATTTATACAAAGTCAGCTTATTGCCTCCACAAACTGGGTCCTCAGTTTACCTACCTTAGCAAGGATGGAAGGCTGAGTCAACTTTGAGCCTGGTGAGATTCAAACTTACAGTAATTGCAGACAGCTGGTGTTAATCACAGTGCTTTTAGTCTGCAAAGCTATCCAGGCTCTTTAAAGGAAGTACTGGTATTATATAATTGGTAATAAAAATATTCTTTGCAGCATCCCAGCTTCTAATTATAAATTCATCTATATTTTTAATCAGTTGGGGCAGAGTTTGGCAGGGCTAACTGAGATGCCTGTAGGATGTAAATGCCTGTAGGTGCCATACTGAGAATCACAGAAATATTGGAATGGTCTGATCTCTCTTGCTAGATCTGTATTGTTTTCATACAGATAATATTTGAGTGTGATGCCATATTTGGACTAAATGACCTACAAGGTTCCTTCCAACTCTGTTAATATGTTTAATTTGGATGCAAGGACAGAATGCTCCTCAGCATTCAAGGTGTGGTCACCGCACTTGTTTCCTTAATGCAATTTTCTCCCCTAGGATTTCATGACTGCCTCCCACAGTTGCTTCAAGATCTTAGGAAAAATGTGTTTGATTTAAGGAACATATTCTCATCCCTACTCTGTGGACTTCAACTTACTTTTTGCTTTCAGGTACAAGTATGGCTGAGCCCTTCTGTCAGCTCTCAGTATCCTTGGTGCTTTTATTTTAATTTGATGTCATTTCCCAACATTGCCATGTCCTTGCCAACAAACTGGAAAGAGTTATTTTTGCCACAAAACATTTTCAGGAATTAAAAGGAACAATAAGTGTATTTTCAAGATATATTTAATGCATAGGAAATCTAGATTATTTCTAGGAAAAAAAAGGAAATTGGTACAAAATAGCATGACTTGTCTGTAGTAGCATTGTCATTTGTTAGCAATTTGTGTCCCATCTTCTACCCAGACCAGCAAGGATTCATATAAATCTGGATTGCGGATACTGGATACATATTATTTTGACAACAACATCCAAATATTTCTCTCTGGTTGCATATTTGTATCTCCTTTCCTTCCTTCCTTCCTTCCTTCCTTCCTTCCTTCCTTCCTTCCTTCCTTCCTTCCTTCCTTCCTTCCTTCCTTCCTTCCTTCCTTCCTTCCTTCCTTCCTTCCTTCCTTCCTTCCTTCCTTCTTCTTCCACTAATGCACACACTATACACTTGCCAGAATTTCAGAATACACCATTTCAAGTTTAGAAAAATCTGTCTGTATAAAAACAACAAAATGGTTACAACTACTGCAATCATCTCAAAATTGGATAATTATTAAAAAAAGGCTGTCCAAGTATGTAATCTTAAGTTTCTTTGTTCTTCATGGTAAATTTGACGCAAATATGCAGAAAATAAAAACTAATGTGGCTCTCTTTAATTTTTTCCAACTCAGTCAAATATTGGAAAGAAATTGTACAAAGTGACTTGGGATTCCATCTGTTTGTCTGCCTGTCTGTCAGTCACTAGGATAACTTTGCAAAAAGTGAACTGAACAGCCACCAACTTTGAAAAGGGGAGGGGAAGCTAATAAAAAAAGATTTAAAAATTAATCCAAAAATGATCCGGTTTTGACCTGGGGCTGTGCAGAAAAATATCCTAGGGGAAAAAAAGCCCAATATAACTCTATGGAAGAAGCAGTTGGCTAGAAATCCTATTCATTGTTTGTAAAATTTATTGGCCACCCATCTTACCACAGGATAACTCTGGGCAGCTTGTCATTTTCGATGCCCTCCTTTCCTGCTCCATCTTGGTCATATGATTCAGAGCAGAGCAGTGGTGCAATTCAGCTGGTTCTATCCAGATTGTGCGAACCGGTAGTGGCAGCTGCGGGAGGTTTCACCCACCTGCCCTGACATAATTTTTTACCCTCTGCCAGTGTTGAAGTCCAATTTTTTTACTACCGGTTCTGTGGTTGGCAGGTGTGGCGTGGCATGGCTTGGTGGGCGTAGCAGGGGAAGAATACGGCAAAATCTCCATTCCTACCTCACTCCGGGGGAAGGATATTGCAAAATCCCCATTCCCACCCCACTCCTGGGGGAAGGATATTGCAAAATCTCCATTCCCACCCCACTCTGGGGCCAGCCAGAAGTGGCATTTTCCAGTTCTCTGAACTACTCAAAATTTCCACTACCGGTTCTCCAGAACCTGTCAGAACCTGCTGGATTTCATCCCTGCCCACTGTGCATGCACGAAACGCTCTGCGGATGCATGTAGGTGGCATGTGCACTTACATTTGCGAGCTGGTAGTGAAGGTAAGTGAATACCATCCCTGGAGCAGAGGGTATGTAAATTGCCCCATGCTTTCCAATGTGTACACAAGCATTCAGAACACAGTACAAGGTGAGAGCAGAAACACAAAGCTTTACACAGAAGAAAACATTATCATTGCTTATGGACATTACTGCTTATGGTGTTGGAAGGAATTCCAGAAGCCATGCTTTGCACAATTTCCCTAACTTCTTTTCCTCCCCAATCCAACATAATTTGGAAAGAATTATCTCAGGGACTCTCTGCCTACCCATTTGCTAGCAGGATCATGTTCTAAACCAGAGCAGAATCGTACCAAATTTGTTATGGCAGAAGAGGCTGGCAAAAGAAAGTTCAGGTTAGACAAATAAACCAGATCTGGTCAAGGCTTAAAGAGCAAACATTTCACCAATGCTTCCCCATGGGGGAGACATAATTGGGGAGAAGCTTGGAATGCTACCAGCTCTTCCATTCTAAGTCACCTCTCTTACTTCTTGGTGATATGACCCAGAACAGAGCAGATGCTGTCTTCCCTATACTTTCCAGTGGACACCCACAAACACACAAACAGACACAACACATGGATCCAAACTCTCTCAGGCACACAGAAGCAACACATGGATGCTTCCTTGGGAGCAAGGTTCCATGTGCTTATACATGCATAACTGCTTGCTTACACAGAACACAATTCCTATCCAATGACCTTTGCCGAGAAGCAGTTGGAAAGAATTCCGGAAGATGTGCTTTGCCTAACTTGCCTTTTAATTTAATGAAATTAGCAAACAATTAAAAAGGTTAGCTCCTTTATTTTTGCTCCTTCTTTCTTCTTTTCCTGACTGTGGCTCATAACTGTTTCAACTAAAATGGACAAAAGAAAGAGGTATAAACAGAAGAGAAAATACCAGGGTTTTGGGCAGGTTCAAATTGGCATCTAGTATGGGATTTTTGTGTGGGTGAAGGCACTGGACAGAGATGCCCTTCCCTTCAGAGAAGCATTGTTAACCGAAGGCCTTCTTTTATCATGGATTTTCCATTTCTATCTTAGGATAAAAGATAAAACAAAAGTATAGGACTTACAAAGCATCTGAGCCAGTCTTACAAAGCATGCTGAGGTGAAAATCCTTCTTGTGAGCTATTACAACAGTCACATCTTCTGCAAGTCTTGGCATGGTTGCTTTCAAGACATCCTGGTTGTCTGTGCACTTGACTGTGGACACAACTACTTCACTTTGTCAGCATCCCAGTGCTGAGATGTTTCTTGGGAAGCCTGAAACATCTATCTATTTCTACTCCTGGTATGTGATTTTGCATCCCTTAAAGAAGGGCAGGTGACTTGTTCTAAAAATTGCTGGACAAGGGATATTTTTGGCTAATCTGCAATGCAGAAGTGGCATGAGGAATGGATAGGACCAGTTTTTTTGGGGTGAGTGAATTATTAAATGCTATGTTTAGAGCTACAGGTAGTCTTTGCCTACTGACCACTTATTCAGCAATCATTTGAAATTGGACGTTGCTGATTGAATGGTACTTTTTGACCAGTCCTCAAAGTTCTGTCCATTGGAGCATCTCCTGCTGTCATGTGAACACAATTCAAATGCTTGGCAACCAGTTTGCACGTACAAAGGTTGAGGAGTCCCACACTCATTTGATCACCATTTGCAACCTTCACTGCTGGCTTTCCACAAGGAAAGTCAATGGGGAAGCTGGCAAGGAAAGTCATCAATTGCTCTGATAATTTCCCTTAACATTCTGTACTTGCACTCACCACCCATGTCCCAGGCTTCCTGCATTAATGCCATGCCATTCTATCGATCCTTTCAGTCTTCCTATGCTTGTGTCCCACCACACTATTTAGCTGGCACTAAGGAAATTCAATGACATTGACTATCCAACCTCCCTCCTTGCCTGGCCTTTCTGCGCTCATAATCCCATGCTCATCTTCGAAGGCCTGCAGACAGAACAGTACAGAACAGAATAACAGAGTTGGAAGGGACCTTGTTGATCATCTAGTTCAACCCCCCGCTTAAGCAGGAGACCCTTCACCATTTCTGACAGAGAGCAGTCCAGTCTTCTTAAAAACTTCCAGTGATGAAGTACCCATGATTTCTGAAGGCAAGCTGTTCCATTGATTGATTGTTCTCACTGTCAGAAAATTTCTCCTTATTTCTAGGTTGAATCTCTCCTTGATCAGTTTTCATCCATTATTCCTTGTCTGGCCTTCAGGTGCTGTGAAAAATAGGTTGACCCCCTCCTCTCTGTGACAGCCCCTCAAATATTGGAACACTGCTATCATGTCTTCCCTGGTCCTTCTCTTTACTAGACTAGCTATGCCCAATTCCTGCAACCGTTCTTCATATGTTTTAGCCTCCAGTCCTCTAATCATCTTTGTTGCTCTTCTCTGTACTCTTTCTAGAGTCTCAACATATATATATATATTAATAAAAGTATTTTTTATTTTTTAAACAAACAAACATTTAATACATCAGTTTTCTCTTCCCTGTGACATCTCGGTGTTATCTTCCAAAGTTCTTTCTTCTTCTGTATAGTTGTCATTTCTTCTATCTTGATCCTTATCCAGTCCACAATATCAATTCATCACATATCTCAACATATTTTTGCAGTGTGGTGACCATAACTGGATGCAGTATTCTAAGTGTGGTCTTACTAAGGCTTTATAGAGTAATATTAGTACCTCACGTGATCTTGATTGAATCCCTCTGTTAATGCAACTTCGGATTGCATTGGCTCTTTTGACTGCCGCTGCACCCTCTTGGCTCATATTTAATTGGTTGTCCACTAAGACTCCAAGATTCCTCTCACAGTTACTGCTATGGCATTAAGCCTGGTGTCTGCTATAAAGCCTGAAAACTCATGAAGGCCAGCTGCTACCTGAGAAGAAAGCCTTTTTAATGCTCCTACTGACCTTCTTTTACTTTCATTCTCATTCATATCTTTTGCCATGTTTTCCACAAGTTATATCCAATACTTTGCTGCTAAATACTAAACCGTACAAAACCAACCAGTATTTTGCTGCTGCTGCTAAGGTGACATTGACTATTATCTTGAAAATGTCCTTTATATTTTGGTTATTAATTCAGACCAATGCTTGAATACCATGCATTATTATATAAATTGATTTTTTGGGTTTTTTTTTTAAATAACTTCTTTTTGGTTTTGCTTTTCTTACAGGGAGACTGTCCTGTGCTATTCTTATAAGAGACCACTGGAGGGTAGTCAAACACTTGAATTAAGTGAACAGGCTCCAGTATATTTATTTGTATATTGTAATCAATTGGCCTCTTTCCCTCATTGAACTTTTAATGTTAGAAGGACTGATGCAGAAAGGGGATGTGATTTTTCAGTTCTGTACCATGCTTTACACCTTTTCTGTGTACTTCGATTGGTTTCACCTCTCACATGACAAATGAAGGCTAGCAGCACCATCTCTGGTCCTGTTCACTGTGAAAATTTTGTACAGAGTAATCAGGGATACAGACTGTTCAAGGTCAGGATTTGCTCCTCAGAAAGAAAGCAAACAACTAGGGGGAAAAATTAAGCTATACACATGCAGTATTTTCTTTCTTTGTTGTCTTTTCCTTGTGGAGCCCTCAGGCTCTATGGCTTTATTTCTTTAACATCACAAACCAGGTGATAGGTCACAGAATAATATCAAAAAAGAGCTAAGAAGGATCTTCAGTTGTGAAACATTTATCAACACACAATGATCACACTGACACCTTTCAAAATCTTGCTGTCTATCTGCCTAACTTAAAGTATATCATTTATATTCTTCATGTCAAAGCTGTTCCTCAGTAGAAAAAAAAATACAAATAAGATGAAAACCTAATCCTTCACTTTGGCGTACAAGGCTTTAACTTGACCTTTTCCAGTCCCAATGATTCCCCCCCCCCCTGCCCTTTACTGGCTATATTTTTACCTCTAAATTTGCATTTAGTAAGAAGTCATTAAGTTGTTCTTAATTTATTTGCTAGTTGTTCCTGTTCATTTAGGTTTATTTCATGTTTTTTCAATTCCATCAACTTCTTAATCTTTTTATTTTGACTATCTTTTTGGAATTCTTTTTCTAATTTCTTATACTCCTCTTCCAATCTTATCTGTTTTTGTCTTTTCTTTTTGTTCTTTTTCCCCAAATAAGTTATTGCCAAACCTCTAATATAAGCTTTCATGGTATCCCATACAGCAGTTTATTCTGCTTTTGTCTAATG
Organism: Masticophis lateralis; assembly: GCA_030761175.1. NCBI lineage: Eukaryota > Metazoa > Chordata > Lepidosauria > Squamata > Colubridae > Masticophis > Masticophis lateralis. The sequence continues at coordinate 108,232,548 of JAUDYJ010000001.1, forward strand.
TCACAGAATTTCTATTACAGAGATTGATTTTTACTTTACTTTACTTTTAATGCATATCAAATAGTACTAATAAAACAATTTGAGTCTTCTTAATACTGTGGTCACAGCCTTGTACAAAGTGGGAAACTCTTTAAGCATCAGCGTCCGTTTTCTTTCTTTTCTGTTCTATCAGGAAAGTAATTCAACATTCCTAGTTATTTTTCCTACCCAATGACACTGTTGTTCTTGGTTAACAAAGTTTTGTGAAAGTCCTCCCAAACTATTTTTTCCTGAATTCTTTCTTTCTTGTCCTGTCTTCCTGTATCATACTTTTTTGGTCTCTACTGAGCAAAGTCAATTTTCATGGAATCTGCTAGTACCAACTAGATTTTTTTCCTTCATTTAGTTTTGTGTTCTGTGTTGGACAATTTTTTAAAAAAGGATTAAATGACATTATTGGAGCAGGCTGAGCCTTCAAGAAACTCAGGAAGTAGAGTTATGACACCCAAACCATAAACATTATCCATGCTTTAGTTTAACTCATCCTGTCTTTTACTAAATTTCTTTGGGGAAATCTCATTCTCAGGTGCTGGTCATCACATCCAAGGATTTGTAGTGTTACTATGCAGGGGTATCGACATACAGTCTAAAGCAGTGGTTCTTAAACTGGGATAATTCCCCCCCCCCCAAGAGGATAATTTGGCTATATCCTGGGGTAACAGAGCAATTTGTAATTGCTTGTTTGTGAGTTGACAATTTCGGCCTGCTGTTGCCAAGAAGCTTGTGCGAAAAAAAAGTCTGATTCTTCTATATGTGCATGTGTAATGACATTAGTGAAGATTGAGAAACAGGGTAATTGGGTCAAAAGTTTAAGAACCACTGGCTTCATGGCATTTAAAAACATGCCTTCTATATTACAGTAGAACCTCTGGTCATGACCATAATTCATTCCATAACTTTGGTTGCAAACCGATTTGGTCGTGACCCGAACTTAATTTTGGAAATTTGGCGCTTACAAAAAAAATGGTCTGGAAGGAGAAATAGGCCGTGGGGGAAAAAAAAAATTGAATTTTTTGGTCGGAACTCAATTTGGTCGTGGTCAGAAGCATTTGTGACCTGAGGTTCTGCTGTAAATTGGTCCAGCCTAATATGCTGTCCATAATTAGTGCCACTAGACAGGCTGTTTTCGGAAGCTTCCAAACTCTTTATGAAGAAAGAGTATTGTTTCTATACTGCTCAAGGTATATTGCCTTCAAGTTCAATGGCTTATTTCAAGTTAGCTTCAAGTAATTGTTAGACCTATTTTCCTCCTACTGTACCACCACTGTTTTGTAGAAAGAAAAGATAAGCCAGTGCAAATTTTTCTCTCCAACTGTGATTGTGCTGCATTGATTCTGGGCACATGGAGCTTGAATCTTTCAGTTTATGACCTCACAGGTGAAATTCATGTGAGTCACAGAGGTGAAATGTGTGAGTGTAATGCCAATGGTATAAAAGCCAGGTAACCCTATAGTATATGTGCAACTGTTATGCTACAGGCAGAGAAAACTGAACATAATGGATTCAGCTGGAAAAAGCTGCTCCGGGCTACTTCCTTAGATTAACAATGGATTGTGCATGTTAGCTATAACATACAGAATAGACCTCAAGAAGGAATATTCATTATTTTTCATAAATTCATTTGCTTTGAAATGCCTTGAAGAGATGTGTTTTATGTGATGTTCCCAAAGCTGTTTCTTGAGCAATCGTGATCCACTGTGTCATTTCATTGCCCCTGTTCTATCTTGTGGCCTGCTGAAAATGACACAATGTACCGTAAATGTTAGGATATGGCTGACATTTTTGGACGTGACCTCCTTATTAAATATTGTATATTCTGCCCTAGTTCAGGATTGCACTAAAATGAGATCTACCAATCCTAGGCTGGTCCTTCCATGAGATTGACATAGCCTGAAGTAGGAGATACTGAATGGCAATAAGTGACTTGAACTTATTTTGTTTTCACTGCATTTTTCATTGCCATCAATGGGAAGATATCACAGGCCAAAAATAATTCGACAACCTTTTGGTACTTTGCATTCTGACTTAAGCAGACAGAATCCCAGCAACATCTTAAGAGTGGCAGATAAAATGGTTTACAACAGGGGTCTTACCTTTCCCTAGTGGCTTGCAAATGTGAAATGTGCGTGCTTGCTATGCTCATGCGCATTTCCTCCATGCATGCACAGAGCCTTCTGCGCATGTGTAGAGGGTAAAAAATGGGACGTGATGATGTCTGGGCAGGTGGGTAGAGCTTCCCTCAGCTGGGTCTACAGGATCACACAATCCGAATAGATCTGGCTGAATTTCACCCGGGTCTACAACATGGATTTATCTATTTAAGTAGATTTCAAGAGGAAATATCAGAGCTTAGTAGGAAAACTCATGCTTCATGCCAGGGCTTCAGGTTTAATTTCCAAAATCTTAAGTAAAAAGGATCAAGGATGCAGGCATCTTCTCCTAACAACAGGGGTGCCAAAATGATGAAAACTATGACATGACAGTATAGCAAAAACTCACTGTTTGAATCTTTGTCACAAATGCCATTGATGTCCCAGAACAAGCCATGTTCTCTCTGTGCACAGAGTTATTACCAGAAATACAGTGTTGAAAGAAATATCCATCTGGTTTAGTTCCAAGCAGGGAGAAAGGCACTGGAGACAAAATGGAGCTGGAGGCTGATTGGAAAGATGGTTAAAAGGTGAAGAAGAACCACATGGGTTCTGATGCAGCTGACCACATGGAGTTGAGAGTGAAGGGTTTTTATACCTTCTCTTGGATTTTGTATTTGAATTTCCTGTGTCTGTGCAAGGACATGTATTCTATTAGATGTTGTCAGACTCCCATGGTGCCATATAGGGGTTATGTAGGGATCATAGCTGGCTCTATAGGCAAAGTACAAATCCTAGGTGTTTGTCTGAGCTAAGTTTGGCTGATGTTTGGAGGGTGATGCAATGAAGGGATGTTGGGCAATTCCTATTGTGGCTGAGGGCTAATCCTACCTTTGTTGGATCTTGGGGGAAGGTATATGACTATCAATTGAGCTATCTATCTCTTTATCTCTTAAGTGCTGACATCTGCTGTGGGCTATTAAGGAAGTTGGGAGCTACTTTCCAATGTTTCTCCATTTCTCATCCAGGGAAATATAATATTCTGCCTTAGTATTTCTCAAAATATTTCATTCTTCTAGGAGAGGGGTGGGTGCTAACTTTCTACAACGGTTATCATGACATATTTCTTAATCAGCAAAATGCCTTACCAAGAAAGACAGTATTATATTTATTGTTAGATTTACAGGTCACTTTTTCTCCAAGAACTCAAGGCAAGTTACATGAGGATCTTCTTTATTCTCCACTAGAGGAAGCTTGTGAGGAAGGCTGGGCTGAAAGAGAACAACTGAACAACTGAAAGGGTCAACGTGAACTTTTGTGGTTTAGGAATTGATCTGAAAAGATGACTTGATCAACACCTTAGCCACTACATCGTGTTGGCTTTCACATTTATTTTCACATGTTTAAGAAGGTTACACCTTATTTAAAGTGAAATGTTTAACCTTTCTACTAAATGTGTTCCTTTTTCACTTTCACTAGGAACAAACAAAAATTCTCTCTATGTGACCAATATCCTTTTTTCACATGGGTCCCTCACAGTTGCAAAAACAACAGTGATTCTATTACGTGTAGGTGAAGGTAACGTTTGATCTGGCTTTTAGGAGGTGCTTGGCAGGTTTGCTTCTGTTGTCAAAGACCTTAAACTGCTTATTAGTCCACTTCTGGACCAGGAAGTGTGGGGGTTTCTCTGACTGATAATAGAAAATTTATTTTGAAGCATCACTTATTATACAGGGCAGGGCTTTTCTGATTTAGATGGAAATTTTATTTTGAACAACTGCCTATTATTCCAGAGAAAGGATTGTTTTATTTAGAAGAGAGATTTTATTTTCAAGTACTGCTCATCAAGTACTGCTTTGCAATGGTTTGGATTTATCTCCAAATGGTGCCTCAGAATGTGAATGTAGCACTCATGGGCAACATTATAAAACATCTTTCCCCAGCTTTACATAGCAATTTTCTGGTAAAAGGTGCAGCTTTTTGGAGGTTGTTCTGTTCATGCTCCTGCACCCTCCTGCACCCTCCAAAGCATTACACAATTCCAATATATTGTGCTCCCTCTGATATAGGAGGCAAAGATTATTCTGTAACCTACCTTCTTTTCCCCCCTCTTTTTTGGGCTTCATATTTATAAATATTGTAAACAATACATAGAACACAATGTTTATCGGTCTGTATGTTCCTCCTTCCTGTTACTCATTCCTTATGCTTAGACTTCATTATTATGTCAGATATATTATATATAATGAACAGATAGCAATAGCACTTAGACTTGTATACCACTTCATAGTGCTTTACAGCCCTCTCTAAGCGGTTTACAGAGTCAGCATATTGCCCCCAACAATCTGGCTCTTCATTTTATTGACCTCGGAAAGATGGAAAGCTGAGTGAACCCTGAGCCATTCAGAATCGAACTCCTGGCAGTGTGAGCAGTGTTAGCCTGCAATACTGCATTCTAACCACTGCACCATCAAGGCTCTTAATATATAACGACAGATGTATGAGATAAGCTACAATTTCTCAAGTATGGTCTAAAATGATTCCTGAGAATCTCCCAAGAATGTCTCATGGTCAACAAAATGGTATGCACGTCTTCTGGTCTAATAAAAAGTGCTACATCATGTCACTTACCGGTACTTGCTATCTGACCTCCCCTCCCTTTTGATTCTTTCCAGCTCGATGGAATTCTGGAACAAAAATGTGTAAACAGCCCTGTGATTCTAAAACTGTCCATCTGTCCATCGGCAAGATAACACTTTAAAACTGGAATGGAATGGAACCAAATTTGATACAGTAGAAGAAGCTGGCAAAAGAAATATCAAGTACATCAACTTGATATTTGATCAAGTTGATCAGCTTAGGTATGATTGGACCTGCAATGAAAAATGCCAAGCAAAATAATTAAAATCCTTCCATGGATCCCTATGAGAAAGGCAATTGGGCAGCAGTTTAGAATGATGTCAACGGCTCCGTTCTAAGTCTCCCCCCCTTTCTCCCTTCTAGTCATGTGACTTGGAAGAGATGGTATGCTCCCTGTCCTGATCTTCCCAGAGAACACATACCATGCACATATGTTGTAGGAGAAAAGAGAGACACCTTGCAACCACTGCTGGCCAAAAATTTTGGAAAGAATTCTAAAGGCCATGTTTTGCCTGCTTTCCTTGATTAATTTTATTTCTTCAAAGTGTAATTGGCAGAACATGAATATTGAAAAGTGAGGCTGTTGAAGCTATCAAGACATGTTCAGATAAAAGAAATCTGAATCCAGAACAGAACTATAATCTGAGTGAGCATCTTAGACAAGACTCTCCCTAATTTTGGTTGCCATGATGTAAAAAAGATGTTGAGACTCTAGAAAGAATTCAGAGAAGAGCAACAAAGATGATTAGGGGACTGGAGTCTAAAACATATGAAGAATGGTTGCAGGAACAAGAAGCAATAGGTAGAAACTAATCAAGGAGAGAAACAACGTAGAACTAAGGAGAAATTCTTAACAGTTAGAACAATTAATCAGTGGAACAACTTGCCTGCAGAAGTTGTGAATCCTCCAACACTGGAAATTTTTAAGAAGATGTTGGATAACCATTTGTCTGAAGTGGTGTAGGGTTTCCTGCCTGGGCCGGGGGTTGGACTAGAAGACCTCCAAGGTCCCTTCCAACTCTGTTATTCTATTCTAAATATTCTAATTCTCATGAAGATAAAGGCATGGAGGGAGAAACATTCAGATTTGCAAGATTCTGTTACTCTGATCTTATACTAAAAATAGTGATAGCATTCATGAATTTGGTGTCCTGGTCTGTTTACCTTGAAGGCTGACACAACATCACAAATTATCTTTCTTTCTGAAAGTCCATGATTAATACTTCCAGATACCGACTCAGGCAAATGCAGGTGCAAGGTATTTTTTTAATGTGTTCATTCTCTGCTAGGAAACTATGCAAACCCACCAGAACATATTTATATTCTTTATTTCTTATGGTTGTGTCTGTAGAATTGTTCCATGCAGGGCATTTTACCATACTCCAGTGATGCAATATTAATATTTTCCACTCTCTTAATTTTAATTGTATTTTACTATCTGCTTGCAACTTCCAGAATAGCACTTGAACTACAAGAAGGCTGGAGCTTATTATTTTTTTGAAGGCTAAATAGGAATATTTTATTTAACTAAAATAGGAGCATATTAGTGAACAGGTTTTGTGGATGTTATTAAGGTTACTCAATTTTGTCTTCCATCATTTGCATAGAGCTTGACTTAGACAAGATGTATAGAAAATTTAAAAAAAAAGAAAGAGAGAGAAAGAAGAAAAAGTAGAATGAAGTTTTTGAGATTTTATATTTAGATAATTTATTCTTTTTTTAGAAAAGAAAGGGAGGCACTCATGGCAAAATGTGAAAGCAATTTATTTTAAACTACAGAGAAGAGGTTGAAGCAAGAAAGAGAAAAAAGGGGAGAAAATGTCTAATCAAATAATTGGTAAATGGAGAAATAACTTTTTAATAAATGTCAGGGAAAAATTGTAAGTGAAAATATTTTGCCATTTCTAGTTAGAGTGGCTGGTTTCTGAGGTGTCTCTGAAGGCAGTGTAAAGAGACAAAGAGAGAGAAAAAATATCTCAATTTTTCCCTCCATTTTCAGGGGAAAGATGAGACAGAAACCTAGTGGAATTGGAATGAGACAGTTTAAGAATTTGGGAGGTAATAAGATGTGGGTGAACATGTTTCCTAGACAACTGTGTAAAATTATTGTTGTCGAAGACTGGAAGACAAATAATTTTTCCCAGGGAATTTTTTTCTCCCACTCTTGTTGAAGCTACTGTGTATTTTCAGTAGAATGCTACCATGTTCATTCCCCGGGGAAATGGAGTGTCCAGAGGAGCATGTGACTGCCTAATTCAGATTCTGCCCAGAATTACTCCACACAGCTACATTTTGTTCCAGATGCCTCTTTTCTAGTGCCTTTTGCAAACTTAAGATTTAAATCTTTCCCAAGACCATAGAAAAGAGACGAGAAAGAGAAAAAAAGAAAGAAAAAGAAAGATATGGATCTCTTTTTCACTCTTGTACATTCTCAAAGTATTTTATAAATGTACTTTTTAAGGGATATTGCATGCTTTCCTTTTTGCTCTAAAAAGAAAACGCTCAAACTATTGCTGCTATCTTTTAACTTTTCCTTTCATTCTTCCATATTACTATTATTGGTAGTGGACATTAAAAAAAAAAAAACCAAGAATAAACATTTAGCTACCATGCACAATTTTTGAAGCAGAAGGCATTTTGGTTAATGAGATGTTTTCATCAATGTGGGCTTGCCTTGACTACATCTTTGAGGTTGTCCATATTCTAAAAATCCATGTCTTAACAATCTAAATGAGAAACTCAATAGGTGCTAAAAACTATCCAGGTGAAGTATGGATCCATCAGTCCAATCTACCAATCCATACTAGACTTTTATATCTAGATAACCTTATCCACAAAAAACAACTGTAAACTCTGTTTTATGTAGAGACTTAGTACAGGTAGTCCTTATGACTGGTCGTTTAACCACCATTTGCAGTTGTTATAGTCTTGGAATAGGGGCGCTGAGCATAGTGGTTATGTGGCATCTTGCTTAATGTCCCATTTACTCAATGACTAAGATTCTGGGCCCATTTATGGCTGTAAGTGGAGTAATACCATATAGAAGAATTAGCTATGAATGTTTTATCTTGTATCAATCTAGAGAGTCTGGCAAAGTTTAGAGGAAATACAGTCTGATTTGTGGATAATCAGGACTACAGGAAGTCTTTGCTTACTGACACTTGTTCAACAACAATTTGAAGTAACGACAACATTGAACAAATGATACTTACAACTGGTCCATAAAATTCCAGCTGTCGCAGATCTCACAGTCATGTGATCACAATTCAGATGCTTGGCAGCTGGTTCACACTTATAATGGTTGCAGTATCCCACTGAAATGTTCTTGCTACTTGTTGTCTTCCCTGCCAGTTTCCCATAGGCAAAGATGGTAGGGAGTGATTGCAAGTCATTCCATTAAAGCCCCTGTGCTTTCTTACACGTGTGTGTATCCTGTGCTGGTCCTTCCAAGCCTCTTCCAGTCTCTCCCAACTCACATGCAATCCGCGCAGGCCCTCCTCCAGCCTCTCTTGTTCCCCACACTTCTATAGCACCCTTGCAGTATCTCCATGCTTCCCACTTAATGACTGTCATATCTTGGGGTTACGACTGCAACCGGGATTGCTGGGATTGTTATCATTAAGTGATGCAGTCACATGACATTGTGCCTCACAAATACTCACTTCACGATGGCAAACCCTAACCCAAAGACTATGTATTGTCAATCTCTACCAAAACAGGACAGAGAGAAATCAGCTGGATATAGGGAACATGCAATAGTACTTCAGCAATGAACTGAAGAGATATTAAATAGACGTTTTTATGAGTGTTTATGAAGTTTAAGCTCTATGTCCTTTGAGAAAGGAGATTGCTTTAAAGAGGATAGACCTGTTGCCACTAAAGAAGAGGGAGTCAAATTATTCTCCAAAGCACCTGAGGGTAGAACAAGAAGAAATGGGTGGAAACTAATCAAGGAGAGAAGCAATTAGAACTACGGAGAAATTTCCTGACAGTTAGAACAATTAATAAGTGGAACAAATTGCCTGCAGAAGTTGTGAATGCTCCAACACTGGAAATTTTTAAGAAGATGTTGGATAACCATTTGTCTGAAATGGTATAAGGTTTCCTGCCTGGGCAGGGGGTTGGACTAGAAGACCTCTAAGGTCCCTTCCAACTCTGTTATTCTATTCTATTCTATTCTATTCTATTCTATTCTATTCTATTCTATTCTATTCTATTCTATTCTATTCTATTCTATTCTATTCTATTCTATTCTCTCAGATATTGGCCCTCGTAGAACTTGGGAGTTTCCTTTTGGTATTATGATCACAGAGACGTTTCATAATTGCTTAGGGATCTGATTTGAATGGGTTTATGTGAATGACAGCATTGTCACCTGTACGACTATTACAGTTTGTGTTGAGTTCTATGACTTCCAAAGAATAATGTAATGGTTAAGACATCAGGCAAACACTGCTACCAGATTGAGGAAAGCTATTATAGAAGAAAGATTTAGATACTTTGAAAGGAAGATATAGTTTTGGAAATAATGGTTTAAATTATCCAAAGCATCTACAATTGCCTGAAAGTGACAATGCAGCCAATTCAATGTGATGGCAGTTTCTTCTCACAGTGGGAGAACACTTTCAGACCTATTTGCAAATGTTAAATCCAAAATCCCGAATATGCCAGTTAAAGGAGAAAAATATCACGAAAACATTGGTATTCCCTTGAACACATGTCATCATACTGACATACTCTGCATAAGAACATGAGATGGAAGATGTATGCATCACTCATTACTGTCCTATCTTGGAAAATTCTTGGGGAAAAAAGAGTTGGGGAAATAAGACTAAAAGATTTGGTGGAGAGGCATATTCTAAAGGACTAAAAGTAATCTCCATTTCAATCAGAATAGAGCTGGACCTTGGAGGTCTTCTAGTCCAACCCCCGGCTCAAGTAAGAGACCCTATACCACTTCAGATGAGTGACTGTCCAGTCTCTTCTAAAAAACCTCCAGCGATGAAGCACCCACAACTTCTGAAGGGAAGCTGTTCCACTGGTTAATTATCTTCACTGTTAGGAATTTCAAAACTCCTTAATCTAATAACACATGAACAGACTCAACTATAGTTTCACTGGGAAACTGTGAGTATCCTACCTAGACTAAGCTAAATCCAAAAGTAGAGCATTCCTTGAAGTTTGGCACTCAGAAGCATTAGCTATCAATAGACAGATAGCAAAATTAACCACATTTAAACACCAATTAACATACAATAAGAAACCAAGGCAATAAAAAAAAGCTAAAAAACAAATAAAAAGACCAGAACACACCCTCTCCACGAGCCTACAGTTAAAGAAGCAGGGATTAACAAAGGCAAAAACCAAATAGAAAACAATACCCTAATAAAAAAACTACCAAACATGACAAAATAGATAACCAATCAAATAAAAACAAAAATGGGAAATTCAACCAGAAGCATCGCGGTGTGACAGTTGGGGATTAGCAGGCTCTGATGAGCCCCATGAAATCCCAGGCTGATGAACCACTGCAGACGAGTCTTTGGACCAGATCTGTCCTGTAGGGACAGAGAAGAAAGAGAGGCACCTTGGAAGACCAAGGGGAATAGGCAAGTTCCTAGGAGATCAGAAAAAACTCTCTCTCTGGAGTGGGGTGGTGGTGGTGGAGGGGGGGGGGGGGGCGGCAGCCATTACGACCGGCAATAAGCTGGGGCAACCAGACCAAGCAATGTGCAGGAGCAGAGAACTGAGCGGAATATTGATGCCGGGTGAGTGATATTTAACTCTGGCAGAGAGGGAAAAAAAAGATATTTAAAACAATTGTAACAATTGTCCTGGTGCTATAATAGCAGCTAATAGGCGTGGGAAAGGACAGAAGAAGAAGATTAAGGTGGAAGTGATAAAGCAACAGAATCCAATTAGAAATTTGTCTGTTTTGGATTTAAATACTTGGAGAACTTTAAAAAAAAATTAGAAGAACTAAGAATCCGAAAAGATTCTTTTTTAATTTGGAAACTTTAAAGGGAGGATGATTTTTAAAAAAAAGCGAAGAAAAACCTGTAATAGAAAGGACTGGTTAATGACTCTAATTTGAAACTTAATTGGAACATAACGCAAAATTTGGACTATATAAATCTGGACTGAATTTTAAATTGATTTGGTGCATATAGAGGTGAAAAAGAAGAAAGGGAAAACAAGTCAAATAAGTAAAAACTGGTAAAGCAGACTGCAACCAAAATGGATGCCTTTCAAGTTTGTCAATAGTAATTGTGGATTGTAGAGAGCCATCTTCAGGAGGGAAAAATATTATAACACTGAACTTTTGTTTTGAAAAAAGAAAAAAACCTTGGACTTTGAAAGGGATAACAGCATGTGAGAAATTTTAAGCAGGCTTTGTTTGTTCACAAGTGTTTTGACTTGGAGAAAAAAAAAGAGGATTATAACGTAACTTCAATTGGCACAATATCAATTTAGAAAGAACAAAATGATGCAGGAACTGAAGCAAATGATGATAATGATGTACCTATCAATGAAAATGGAAATAAGGGAAATGACCACAATGTTGCATAGAAAATTGAAACTTGTTGACCAAAAAATTGACTTAGGATACATTCAAGCGGACAAAGAAACAACTAATGAGAAGCAAGAAAAAGAGACTGATAATAAAGAAGAAGACAAAGACAAGGAGATTGATTATGGAAAAGTAAATGATTATATAGGTAGTAATAATAAAAAGGAGATCTTTCAAAATTACATTGGGTTTAATAATGGAAGAAATAAAAAAGGGAAAGAAACAAAAAAAGGAAAGAGGGTAGGATAGAAAGAATATAAAACATTAAAATGATTACACTGGGAGTATCAGTGAGAAAATAAGAAAAAGGGAAAAGGGATGAAAAATAGTGGGAAAGATACAGCAAAATAGAAGAGTTTATGATCTTAAAAAACAAAATGATTACATTGCGATTAACAGTGGGAAGATAAGAAAAAGGGAAAAGAGAGTTCAGGATTTTAAAATACAAAAAAGAAGAAGGGGAAAGAAAAGGAAAGTAAAATATAAAGATAGAAAGGGAGAAAGAAATGGAAGGAGAACATGGGGTAAAGGAAATGAATACTAGGGAAAGGATAAAATTGTATTTTTAATGAAGTGATTTTATAACTATATGGATGTATGATGAATGTAATAATTGGAATATTTTTAATTAATGAAGGGGATTGTAATAAATGAAATATTCTTAATTATATATTTGGAATTTAACTAAATAAGAACAGAAAGCTGAAATAATATTGGATTATGAATTAATTAGATATATTTAACTGGTTTTGATAAAAATGTTGAAGTGTATTATTTGGAACAATTGATAAAGAAAAAACTATTTTAGATTGGAACAAGGGAATTTAAAAAAATAATTGGGAATTGTATTATTTTATATGAATTTAAAGGTAGAGGTATTGGAGTAAGATTGATACTTAATTGATGTTTTATTGACTGTGTTTAATAGTTAATAAAAGAATCATTAGTGATTAGAATAAGAGAATTTAAGGTAATAATTGGGGATGGTATTATGTTATGTGAATTTAAATTAAGTGGTTCAAATTTAAGGAGGGAAAGAAAAAAAGAACTATATCAGGATGAGAAGTTAAGATGAAGGGTAAAATTGGTTTCTTAAAATTAGAGAGAATAAATGATATGAGAAAAATTGAATATATAAAAGTGGTATTAAAGATGAACAAAAATCTGTATAACTCTAAAACTGGGCCAATATTCTGTTCAGAAAAGATTCATTGTATGTTTGTTTGTGTGTTTAAAAAATAAAAAAAAATTACTACAAAAAAACCCAAATAAAAACAAAAACAAAAAACGCAGTATCTTAATCAACAAGCTACCAGAAAAAAAATACACCTTCACGAATACTGGGAAAGCAAGGTACGGTATACAAATAGGGAGCAAACACCACACTTACTCACACTGATGATGTTACCTAGTTGGTTAATGAAACATCTGCAAACAACCAAGGTCAGAGAGCACCAACTTCAAAACTCTTTTGAAGAAAGACACATGTTTTCATTATCTTTAATCACTTAATAATTAAGAGCTGGTTGTGAATGGAAGATCCAGGCATTCAGTGACTTGTATGCTAAATATTATATAATTCCTACAGGATAATGTGATAGGAGTTATTCTAGGCAGCCTTAGATGGCAACAAGACCAAAGGAGACTGGAACTAGGATGAGCATTAAATATCACTAAAAATTATTTCCGAGAAAGGCTTTAAAGAGAAAAAATTCCACTTTAAACAGACTGGTAATATTTCATCACAGGATGGCAGCAAAGAATTAAACTTTTTTGTGTATCTCTTTCCTGCAATTGAGTGGTTTGAGTTTTCACAACACAGACTATTATGATTATGAACATTTTTAAAAAATGTATATTCCACCCAACTCTCGATGACTGGGAGATATGGATGTCCTAGAAATCAGGAAACTCCACTCCTACTTTACACCTGAAAGCCAGCTGGGTGACTTTGGGCCAGTCACTCACTCTTAGCCAACCCATTTCACAAGGTTGTTGTCGTAGGCTTGAGTTATTTATAAAAATAACGAAGTAGGGAAACAAAAAACAACAAACGTAATGAAAAATGTCTGTAGGCCGATTGCGTATTACTTTAATTGTGTAGTTAGCAAGTAGGTTAGCATTTTGTCAAAAAACAATACTGGATGCAGGATATTTATCGTAGACATGAGACCACAGCCCATCTTAAGGAGGTGTAACCCTTTCCCTCACAGTCATGTTCCTGCTGTTTTTTTTACTACCTGCTCATGGCAATCAATTTGCACTAGGGAACAACAACAATAAGAAATACAGTAAAAATAAGATCTCCTTTTGGTTTCAGTGACCTAGGGCTGTGATGGTGAACCTATGGCACGAGTGCCACCTGTGTCCATATGGATGGGCACACGAGCTTAGCTCCGGTGAGCATGCCAGCTGATTTTCAGGCATTCTGGGCCCACCGGAAGTTGGGAAAAAGGCTGTTTCTGGCTTCCGGAGGACTTCTGGAGGGATGGGGAAGGCCATTTTTGCCCTCCCCAGGCTCCTAGAAAGGCTCTGGAGCCTTGAGAGGGTGAAAAACGGGGCTACCAGCCCACCATGCCATCACGTGCCAAAAGCGTGCCAAAAGCGTGGGGAGCATGGGGGAGGGTTGTGTGTGCATGCGTGGGGTACGGGGTGCATAGAATTATGGGTATTTTCATTATCTCCCCCTGCTTTTGGCACACAATGGCAAAAAGGTTAGCCATCACTGACTTTTTAAGTTTCTGTGGAGAAAACCCGTGACACTAAAATTGGGCTACCAGATCTGAGCTGCAAAGATTATCATTGGAAGACAGAGAACAGATATGAACAACTCTAACTTTGTAAATTTATTTAGAAAACTTATATGGTGGCCTGTCTTAGATACCATGTAAGTTATACCATATGACATAGGTCTGAGCGTCTCATAGCAAAAGCAATAGCAATAAGATTGTTAATAATAAGGAATAATTGCTCCCCCAACATCTCAAAAACAAACAAACAAACAAACAAACAAACAAACAAACAAACAAACAAACAAACAACCTCCTTCACCTGAGGCCCTAAAGCAACAGTTCCTAACAATAACAAGAGCAGCTGTGGACTTCAGGCTCATCTCATTCCAATGCTTGGGAGAAGAGGTGAGGGCTTAAAGGTGGAGGCCAGTCTGATCTCAGAGATGGTGTTCCATGGCTTTTTTGTGAATAAAATAATTTTTTGTGAATAAAAGAATATGGTTAACTTTATGCTCTCATAAAATAATCCATATCTGACAATAGGGCTTCATGCAGAATTCCTCTCTCTTTTGCCCTTTAGAACAGTTGGATGGACTATAATTTGCATCATTTCTCATAATCTCAGAGAGGTGTAACTCAATATAATTCAGTTTAATTAGGTATGAGCTATCAGAGTGGGCTATGAGCATATTGTACAAAGCATTATAGTGCTCCGTATCTCTTTTTGCTGGCATCTAGTGACCTTCTGGAAGAGCCAGTTTGGGCTAGTGGTTTAGGCATCAGGCTAGAAATCAGGGGTTTCTGAGTTCTAGTTCCATTTTAGGCACAAAGCCAGATGGATAACCTGAAGCCAGCCACTGTCTCTCAGCCCTAGAAAGAAAGCAGTGGCAAACCATAACTGAAATCTTGTCAAGTAAACTGCAGGGATTAGTCTAGGCCAGGGATGTCAAACTCAAGACCCGGGGACTGGATCCAGCCTGCAGGGTACTTAGATCTGGCCCATGGGGCCAACCTGGAAATAGCAAAACACTGGCCTGTGGTGCCTCTGTCAGTGAAAACAGAGCTCACAAGGGCCTCATGTAGCCCTCCTGAGCTCCATTTTTGCTGGCAGTGGGTTGCAGGAGACTGTCACCCCCAAAAAAGGAGCTTGGGAGCCTGTTCAGGCCACCACAGGCACCCCGACATGAGTGACATCATGCTGACCACGCCCCCTGGCCCGGCCCCCCAGCCCCCCTCCCCGAGGTCAAACACAACCCTGATGTTGCCCTCAATGAAATTGAGTTTGACACTCCTAGCCTAGGCAGTTGTAGGAGTCAAAAACGTATTTGAAGGCACGCACACAAAGGTGATCTTCTGTAGTTTTGCAGACCACATCCTCTAACCCAGAAGTGAAATCCAACAAGTTCTGGAGGACCGGTAGCGGAAATTTTGAGCAGTTCGGAGAACTGGTAGCGGAAATTGGACAATTTCCACTACCGGACAAAATACCACCTCTGGCTAGTCCCAGAGTGGGGTGGGAATGGAGATTTTGCAGTATTCTTCCCTTGTCATGCCCACCAAACCATGCCCACAGAACCGATAGTAAAATAGTTTGGATTTCACCACTGCTCTAACCAGTGATGGGATTCAAGTAATTTAACAACTGGTTCTCTGCCCTAATGATTTCTTCCAACAACCAGTTTGCCAAACTGCTCAGAAAGTTAACAACCGGTTCTCCCAAAGTGGTACGAACTGGCTGAATCCCACCACTGGCTCTAACCCCAATCAAGCTGGTGATGATAGCTGAATCAAGACAGGGGGAGAGGAGGATACAAGGTGTTGGGCTGTTCTTAAAGGGATAGAGCACATTTAATTCATGAGATTTGAATATTATACAGGAACTGGTTTCACTTAATGCTGTTCTGTTCAATAAGTAAAGAGGGTCGTGAATACCTTTAATTCTGAGGCAGACAGCATCTCAAGCTGCTCTCCTGGTGAGCATTTGTTTGAGCTTAATTCCATGGCAAATGCCTATATTTATGCAAGATTCCTGTTATATTCCTTAGCTTGAATCTTGTCCTAAATTAAAAACGTCAATGTCTTAATCTTCACAGAGTTTGGAAATCATTCACATTTTCTTCAAATGTGAATCTGAATGTTTTTGGCATGGGCTTTTCTGAGACTCCAGCTAACAAACAAGATAGCATTTCTTCTCTTTTCTTTTTAGTACTATTATTGCTTTTTGAGATAATATAGCAGAATAGTATGCGATTTGAAAAGACTGGTGATAAAAATCTAAACGCCAGGGCAGGATGAGAACATGCCCTTTCTTCCAGCTTCCTTTCTTCTGTTGAGTGTGTTGTCTAGATCTGTAATTAGGATGGCATTCAGAAAATGTGAACAAAGTTGGTATTCTTTTCATAACCCAACCTCCCCCCCCCCCAAATCTTTGCATTGCTGCATGAAACTTTTGGCTCTGACTTTTCCCTGTTCATTAACCATGCCAAAATTTTTAATCTAACACCACTGTTAAAGAGTGGCAGGCTTCCAGGGAAATATATCAGCCAGGCTTATTAATTTCATGCCAAGTGCTGGAGGCGTGAATGTAGAAAACGCTGTTTGACTTTGGATAATAGGAATCAGGCAGCTTCAAGGCAAGGGATAAAGATCAGGAGCCCTCTGTCTCTGGGGAAGGAGCAGGTGCAGGCTTTAAGCAAGGCCTGCAGGCCCAAAGGGGCAGCCTAGGCTTAAAACAATCTGCAGTGCCTCTTTTTTTTTATATTTATTTTTTTTTAATTTGGCATGTGCCTCTCACAGCTTAACAGACCGCTGCTCCACAAAGAGGGGTAAACAGAGAAAGGAAAATTAAAAAGGGAAGTCCCTTGACAGACAAAAACAAATTAGGGCAAACAAATTACACAGAGTCAACAAATAAACAAGGGAACATCTGTGAATATATTTCTTGGATTTTTGGATTCTGAAAGCAACCTGAGCAATCGTGTCAGGGATGTAGGAAGAAGCCATTCTCTCTCTGCTTTAGAAACTGGGGTAAATCTAACAAAAGAGACTTTCTATATCTATCTATCTATCTATCTATCTATCTATCTATCTATCTATCTATCTATCTATCTATCTATCTATCTATCGCTATAGCTGTAAAATTTATAAATAAATATAAAAGTAAATAAATATATCTATATCTGTATCTATCTATATCATCTATATCTCTATATCCAAATCTATATCTACACCTATCTATACCAAGGGTGTCAAACTTGCGGCCCACATAGGGCCGGATGCACTATGCGCTGGCAACGCTCACCCCTGGTTTAGCAAAGGAGAGAAAAAAGTCATGATATGTTACGTGACAACAATGTGATGCCGCAAGTTTGACACCCCTGATCTATACACACCCATCCGCTCTTTCTTCCACATCACAATCTCACTACATGGAAGGCAACAAAATTAGAGGGAATTCCTCTAAAGCCTAGTTGAGACTTATTATAACCTCTTTTTTTGGTTGTACTAAATAGTCACAGTTTATATCAGCAGGTGAGGAACTAGGCTCCATGCACTCTGATATACATAGAAAGATACTTAGAGGAGATGGTGCAGCTGTGACTACTGTCTTGTTATAACTTGTGGGGTGGAATATTGACTTCCCTAATGAAGTCAATAGAGACTTCATAGGCAAAGACCAACTATAGGATTTGTATAGTTGTGTGTATGTGCACTGTTCAGGGGAAAATGACCTAGGTAAAAGATTTAAACTTCTTCTGGAATTATGTTCATCTTTCAGACTGCGCTGAAGTTAAAGAAGAAAATACACCAACAGCAGGTTGAACATCCTATTTCATTTGATTGCACAGTTAAGCTTCATTTGAAAGGCTAAGCAGGATGAAACCTAGTAAGTATTGAGGTGGGAGGCCAGTAGGAAACCCTAAGGCTATAGTTTACACTGGAAAGAGAAAAAGTCATCTGAAAAGAAGGTAGTGAGGAACCATTTCCATAATACACTAAAGGATGTGTCTATGAAGTCATCAAGGGTTGAGTGCAATGTGAAGGATGCTTCATTTTTATTCATTTGGGCCTTGTGTTTTCAAGAAAAAATGTGTACCTTGGCAGCTCCATTAATATCACTGTGGAGTTGTCAGTTTAATATAGCAAAAAATGCATACCCTGCTGAGATGGCTTCTAAACAGGAGACATCTGAGCCCTTGCTAAGGTGACAAGCAGCTCTACAGTTAAGATACTTCATGCCATGGTACTACAGCCATGATATTGTTCCATTGTCCTTATACAACAGCTTGTACCCAAGAGTATTAACAGATGTCAGCTTTCATTGATACAAGCATGAATTAAAGATTTAATTGCTGGGGTCACTCAAGATGCGCTGCTAAGTAACAGCTCTATAGACATGTTGCCTAGATATCAGGAAGATCCAAAGAAAGTTCCTTCTTAGCTTACATTTCTAGCATGTCCCGAATAGCGTTTTCATTCCACGAGAAAGTTGTTCTGTTCTGTTGCTTAATCAGGCTCTCTTTATGAGCTGATGGCTTTGTTGTTGATTATCTTATTATGATCTTTGCAAAAATCTGTAACACTCTTCAACATCTTTTTTTTCAGCTGGAATCTTTTTTTTCAGCTGCTTCTACTTAAATTATTGAGTGGGTTATATAATGAATTAAAGAAACCTTACTTATCAAACCTGAGCAAACCTAAAAGTCATTTTTTTCCATCCCATGCTCCTTCTCTACCAAATTAACATAGACCTCACTAGCCAGCTGAATTGCTTAACCAAGATGGTAGAATAGATTCACTCTTTACCTGTGCTTGTAATCATAAAATCAGATCTGAGCTTTGTAATTTCTTTTTTGACTTATGCTTCAACTTCTGGAGCATTCGCCCTCAACCTTTTGGGTACCAGGGACTGGTTCCATGGAGAGAGCCCGGTTTCTGGCATGCAGCAGACTGGTGCTGGTCCATGGACCAGGGGTTGGGGACCCTGTTCTGGAGGACATATTGTAGGTAGAGCGATGGAACTATCTTTCATCAAAAGATTCTAGTTCATTAAAAAATCTTCCTATAGAAAAACAATAGCACCAAATTCTCCTTTCAGCTACCTTTTCTTCATAGTCACCATTTATCTATAGTTGGTTGGCTACTAATGTTCAACAATGCATTCATTTGAAAGGAAGACAACCTCTTTTCATAAATATTTTATTTTTAAAAAGAGGTTGCCTTACATCAGATAAAAATATAGCAATACATTTTTTTCTGTCTAATTTTTCACTGGGGGTATGTTGTCATAAATTCAGATTCATCTTCCTTTCAAAATACTGTATGTACCACAAACTATCTGATTTTTAAAAACATTCTTGATCACACAAAAAGAAAAAAAGTTTTAAAAGGATATACTGATTTAAACTTTTGTCTTCAAGATGCAAACCCCCACCCAACAACAACCTTGCTTTGCATCTCAGAGACAAAAGTTTAACTTACCCTCACCCTTTTTTAACAGCAAGTTTAGTTTTTCTGTTTTCTGTTTGCTTTTAAACAATGTACACAAATGTGATTCTGTCCTTGCAATCTGAAGTGGTAGAACAGAGAAGCACTCTGTTCTACCACTCTAGCTGATCAAGTCCAGCTAGAGAATTAAGGTAAAGCCAATACTACAGCTAAAAGCTTACAAATTGTTTGGGTTTAAAAGAAAGCGTGGCAGAAGTAGTGACCTTTTTGCTATCATGTGAGGTGCTAGTTCCACTTTATAATACCTTGGAACAGGTATTATAAAGATAACACCTGGAATTTTGCATCAAGTTTTGGTTGCCATGCTATAAAAAATATGTTGAGGACCCAGTTTGTGGGGGCAATAAGCTGACTTTGTATAAATATAAATATACAAAAGTATGAAGGCTATTGCTTAACGCATTGTAAGCCGCCCTGAGTCTCCGGAGAAGGGCGGCATATAAATCAAATAAAAAAATAATAATAAAAAAATAAAATAAAACATACGAAGAACGAATGCAGGAACTGGGTATATCTAGTCCAGTGATGGCAAACCTTTTCAGTACCGAGTATCGAAAAGGGGGCATGCATGCACTGGGAAATGAACTTCCGGTTTCTGTCATCTAGTCTTCAGGCTACTGGTGTGCATGCACACACGACAGTCAGCTAGCCGCCGTGCATGCCCACGCCAGAAAGCATTCCAGTTTCCAACACTGCCACACGCACAAAGACCAGCTGATCATTGCAAGCCAAAAAATCGGAAGAAGAACAGGTGATGCCATGCGTGCCAGGTGACATGGCTCCACATGCCACTTTGGGCATGCGTGTCATAGGTTCGCCATCATGGATCTAGTCTATTAGAAAAAAAGACTGGGGTGACATGATAACAGTGTTCCAATATTTGGGGACTACCACAAAGAAGATGTGGGCCAATCTAGTCTCCAAAACACCTGAAGGCAAGACAAGAGGAGAGAACCAACATAAAACTAAGAAGAAATTTCCTGACAGTTAGAACAATTGATCAGTGGAAAGACTTGCCTCCAGAAGTTGTGGGTGTTCCAACACTGGAAATTATTAAGAAGAGATTGGGCAACCATTTGTCTGAAATGGTACAGGGTTTCCTGCTTGATCAAGGGATTGGACTAGAAGACTTCCAAGGTTCCTTCCATCTCTGTTATTCTGTTATTCTGCTATCCATTGGAATCACGTCCTCAAGAAACTACTAGAGTACATGATGGATAATATTTTCCGCTTGGTTAGCATCACAGGGGCAGAGACACTATTCCACTGGATATTTATAAAATCTTCCTTTGAGGTTTGTGGAAGGCTGATGTAAGAGGCTTCCTCAGTGAAGCATTAGTGATGTTGGCCTGATATTGGAAGAAACTTCTATGAAAACTTTGAAGGCTGTTCCACTGTAGTGTCTCCATAGAGATCTTATTTGAAAAGCCTGAGCAATATAATGAACAAATGACATGTTCAAATCTAGTATGTAATTTTAGAGTGGTGTTCTGTGGGTATGATTATATGTGAATTAACATTGTGAGGTTAATTGACTTATAAAATGATTGGCCCAAAGTCATTGGGCCAATCTCTATGACTGAGTAGGAGCTAGAATTTCACTTATAATCAAACAACCACAGCCCTCCTAATACACATCACCCTAAACATTAAACACAGACCTTGGGCACTAAAAAGTTGTTCATTGTTGATATATATAGTGGCTTATTTCAAAATGCTACTTCATATTTAGGTGAACAAGGGAGTCTGGATGGCCCTGAAGACTTGTATCGATGGGAACTGTTGGGCCAAAGTTTTACAGAAAGACCTTGTCCCTTAAATTCATTCTCAACATTGCTACTACAGCCATTCATTCAAGTAATCTGGCCCCTGCACTGGATTATTAATCTTGAAATCCATGCATAGAATTCCATTTATACTAGAACCTTTGAATTCCCATTCAAATGCATCAAATGAAGCATGACCTTATAGGTGATTGATTGCCCCCTTCTGCATTAATAAAATAGGTTTTTTTTTATTGTAGTTATACAAGGAGATAACTTGGCACAATTCGGTACCACAGGCTAGGCTGCTTGTCATCTGTGTTGCTTCCACCTATTTCTTAAGTCAGTTTCAGAAATTCTGTATTGGCCAGGCTGGTGCTCAGTCCATACTATTGCCACCCCAAGACCTGACTGATAATTCCCATGCTTCTTTTAATTTCCATCCATGCAGGGAAGGCAAACCTTAGTGGTTGACTTTTGTATGGACTGGTCTGTCCCTGTCTACCTTCTCCTTTATGGATTATTCCCTTCTCACTAATCCCCGTGCCTTTTCTTTGCTTTTCAAGATGTTTGCCTTCACCCCCCCCCCCACCTTCTTTAAGATCTTTCTATTTCTATTTCTTCATTTTTTTGCCTTATGGTATTGCCATGACTCCAGTGCTAAGATAACCAAAGACAAGGAAACAGGTCCTTCCTTCCTTCCTTCCTTCCTTCCTTCCTTCCTTCCTTCCTTCCTTCCTTCCTTCCTTCCTTCCTTCCTTCCTTCCTTCCCTTCCTCTCCCCACTCTCTATGGAGCAACTGATAACTGATAAACTCCCTACATTGCAGCTTATTTTTTTTTATTTTAAAGAAAGAGAAGTTATGTAAAGTAAGGGCAGAGGCTGGACAAACTACAGGAACAGCCCTCCCCTAGTCTAAGCTAGAATGGCTGTCCAGGAATGGAAAGGTGGAAAGGAGTGTGAGAGTCTAGACTTGAGTATATTTTATTGACTTAATGGACTTAGGTGAATCAAATTCAAGATTATAAATATACACAATAACAAGTGACCAGCAGAGAAGATAGGAAACCTGCAACCCAGGATGACATGACCAGTTGAAGGGAAGGTCCTGCCATACTTCGCACTCAATCAGAGCAGGGGCTGCTGTTAGAATGGAGACCACTTTGGAGGGCTTAAAATGGATCAGATTGGAAACAATAGTTTTGAATCCATGCTGGAAAGCCCAGGTTTGAGATCAGGGGTGAATTCCAGCAGGTTCTGACAGGTTCTGGAGAACTGGTAGTGGAAATTTTGAGTAGTTCGGAGAACCGGCAAATACCACCCCTGGCCGGCTGCAGAGTGGAGTGGGAATGGAGATTTTGCAATATCCTTCCCTGGAGTGAGGAGGGAATGGGGATTTTGCAGCATCCTTCCCCTGCCATGCCCGCCCAGCCACACCCACCAAGCCATGCCCACATAACTGATAGTAAATAAAATTGGATTTCACCACTGTTTGAGATGCATTTGCAATGGGTTGACAATGCAAGGAGGATGATGTCATCTGTTCCTGGAAGCAGTGAATGGCTCACATGGGTGATGGTCAAACAGAAAGTGTACAGTAGGAAATGCAATCAAACTCTCCGGTGATATAAGTAGAAATATTACTAGTCAGAAGTTGGCATACTTCACTTTTTAAAAGTCTTCAGAAATGTAACCTTGCGGTTGTAAACATATGTCTGAATAATTATCTTGGTGCTATATAAAAAAGTCCACCTCTGCCAGCGCAGCCGGATTTTTAATTTAGCAGCCTCTCCACAGCTACAAAGGGCAAGGTGGATGATTACAAGGGCAGCGCTTCAAGGGCTATCTTTATTTGCATGAATGAGTAACGGGAAAGCACACAAATATCTTTAAGTAAGTTCTGCCTGTCACCGACAGCAATCTAAATAGAATTACAGCTGTGTGAAATCCTCTCTTTCTCTATATTGGAACTCCTTGTTCCAATTCCTTCATTTTGAAAGCACATACTGTATAACCCCCAAATTCTGCACCTTTTTTTTTTTTTTACAGCAGAGGCAAATAACTTTTTAATGGACATTAATGGCCCATATTGAATTAAGAGTTGCTAGTGATGGGGCAGTGATGTAATGTGGATGAGGTCCAGGCACACACATATGTTTCTTTCTGTGTTATATGGGACTTTGGAAGGGGGTTTTGTTTGTTTGTTTGTTTTTAAGATGTTATTTAAGATGTTATTTTAGGGTTTACATTACCGTTGTTTTGTGCACCTACCTCAGGCAGGAGTTTTATGGCAGGAAGCTGATCCATCAATTTTTAGCCTTCGAGGGCACAGCTCCAAGTTGCAAAAATGGAGATTCAGGGCCATAGGCTGCCCATTCCATTTTTAGAGCTTAGGGTTGTTATACAGTTGTTCAGTCCCTTGCAGATCTTTGCAAACTAGTTGATATAAGTTCACAAGGATTGCCTCTTAGTAATTGCTTCTTTGAAACCCTAAGCTTATACCTTTGTTATCTATGATACTATCCAGCCATATTCCCTTCGGTCAGCCTCTTTTTCCATTTTCTGCATCATTGAAGTCTTATCCACCACTTTTTACTACTGCATTACTTGTCCCAAATATCTAAGCTCCAGTCTCATGCTTCTGGTGAGCAGTTTGGTTTGATTTCCTATACTACAGGTAGTCCTCGACTTACGACCACAATGGAGCCCAACATTTCTGTTGTTAAGTGAGACATTTGTTAAGCAAGTTTTGCCCCACTTTACGACCTTTCTTGGCACAGTTGTTAAGTGAATCACTGCAGTTGGTAAGTTAGTAACCTGGTTGTTAAGTGAATTTGGCTTCCCCATTGACTTTGCATGTCAGATGCCTGCAGAAAATGATAACATGACCTTGGGACACAGCAATGGTCACATGCATGAGTAACCAAACCCCAAACAGCTGCGTTGGTTAAAATCAGCATTTTAAATTGTAGGGGGTTGGCCTAGAAGACCTCCAAGGTCCCTTCCAACTCTGTTATTTTGTTATATTGCACTCTGTTATGGTAAGTAGAAATGATCTTGGTAAGTAGAAATGACTGGGAAAAGAGATGCAATCAAGGAAATGATAAAATAAAAGGCTACTTAGCCCAGAGCAGGAATATGAATGGGACAAGTAGGTCAGACTAAAGCCCTCCCTAGTTTCTTGGACAAGGGGAGAAATGCACTTGCCACATTTGGTTAATGTAATCTAACATGAAAGTAGAATTAGATCATTGGGCCATATTTCCAGTCTAGTCCACCTCCCAAAACTGACACACTTGGAAAGTGTTAGGAAGGCATATACTGTATTAGCCACAAAATACATATAAATATAGGCGTACCTGCAACTATTCATGAAAATCTGGGCCACTGCCTTTTTCATCAATTGAAGGTTTTGGGTGGTCTTTAAGGCTATCCTATGTAGTGTATGTTGCAATAGTCTACGCATGTGAGAGTATGAGTTAACATAGGTCCTCCTCCCGAAGTAAGTCACAACTAGTACACTAATTATAGCTGGGTAAACCACTCCAACCACAACTTCCACCTGCTGATCCAACAAGAGTTACAAGTCCTGGAAAGATACCCAAATCATGGATCCACTCCTTCAGGAGCAGTACATTCCCACCCAGGCACAATACAGAGAACCTGGATGAACCTTGATACAGAAACAATAGTTTCATTTACTAGGATTTAATTAAAGCCTGTTTTCTCCCATCCAAATCACATGAAGTGTTAGTGCCAGTTTATAAAGCCTTGGTAAGACCACGCCTGGAATACTGCATCCAGTTTTGGTCACCACATTACAAAAAAAATGTTGAGACTTTGGAAAAAGTGCGAAGAAGAGCAACTAAGATGATTAAAAGCCTGGAGGCTAAAACATATGAAGAACAGTTGGAGGATTTGGGTTTGACTCGTCTAGAGAAAAGAAGGAGTAGAGGGGGACGTGATAGCAGTATTCCAGTATTCGAGAGGCTGCCATAAAGAAGAGGGGGGTCAAATTATTCTCCAAAGCACAGGAGGGCAGGACAAGAAACAATGGATGGAAACTAATTAAGGGGTGAAGCAACCTGGAATTGAGGAGAAACTTCCTAACAGTAAGGACAATTAACCAGTAGAATAACTTGCCTTCAGACGTTGTTGGTGCTTCATCACTGGAGGTTTTTAAGAAAAGACTGGACAGTCACTTGTCTGAAATGGTATTGGGTCTCCTGCTTGAAAAGGGGGGTGGACTAGAAGACCTCCAAGGTCCCTTCCAGCTCTATTTTGATTCTTAATGGACGCTCGGCTTATGTGACAGCATCTCCAATGGGGCTGGGGTCAATATGTACAACTATTTGTGTCTTTTAGCACAACGTTGTTGGAAATGTGTATTGGTCCTTCTAATGTATGCGAATCTCTGCTACTGCATTGACTAGCAAGAAACATTTTCCTTGATTCTGCCTGCAGCTGCACTGCTTAAATACAAATAGGCAGGGGTCATGTAGCTGGTATTATTATGGTGGTGTTTAAATCACACAGAAACAGACAATTTTATCTCCTCTGGTTGAGTGAATTTTTGAAGTGCATACAATTATTAAAGCACAGTGTTTGGCTGGTGACATATGCATGCAGGAAATTTTGTGTATCTCTCATTCATACTGTATCATTGTGTGATATAGTAGCAGCTGGATGTTGTGGGCGGTTTTGTCTTTTGTATTAAGCATCAAAGTCTTACTTGAATCTCAGTAACTCTGAAGGGTCTTTGTTCTATGCATGCTGTATATTCTTCCACTATTCTGCGTCAAGAGAAGCTGGTTGTCCCCTGTTTCTCTTAACACATTCTTTTATTTGGGGTAACTCTTGCATTAATATTATGCACCTGTGATGTTCACATATGTGTGGGAGTGCACACGATTTTGAGAAATCAATGGCCCTGAGCTATTCTGTTATTAAATACTTCCACGGGCTTGCTTCAGAAAGTGTAATAGATCTTATGCCAAGTTAAGTGAGGGCAAATAGAATTTCAGCCAGTTTCCACATATTTCTGGCTCTACATAAGAGGTGGGAGGTGGACGCAGCTATTTACTCTTGGACTTAAGGCTGCAAAATTAAATCTAGTGACCTGAGCTGTAGCAATTTGGCTCTGAGTAGGTGTTGGTCAGCTAGTTAGTCAGGACAAGTCAGGTTCAGTGACCCTGACAGCTCTGTTTTTTAGAAGTTCAGGTCCCTTTCAATAGGTCATTCTGTCCCAGATCTCTAGTTTTCATAATCATTCTGCCTATGTTACATTCCAACCATTATTACAAAAAGAGGGGTGGTGGTGAGGATTCTCAGTCAAGCTTGCCAGGTAATAAAACACGGACAGGGCTCCGACAGAACACAATTGATGTAGCTTATGTTTTTACCAATGGGAAGCTTCAATCAGTCATCTGAGAGAACAGCCTTCAAAAGTGAGTACAAAGTTGATTCCACTCTGCCACTTGCGGGATAAGCCAGAAGCTTGCTACAAGGAAAGGGGAGAACTGGTCATAACATTTATACATCATGCTAAGCCGTAATATGGTTTGGTTGTTTTTGTTTGAGGTGTTTGATGTGTTTCAAAGCTCTAGAGCAGTGATGCCTAACCTTTTTGCCGTTGTGTGCCAAAAACAGGGGGAGCATGCGGGGGCGGGGGATCGCACGCATGCGAGCCCACACCCATAATTCAATGCACCCCGCCCCCCACGCATGCACACATGACCCCCATGTGCTCCCCCCGCTTTTGGCATGGTGGCCTCAGTAGGCCCGTTTTTCACCCTCCCCAGGCTCCAGAGGCTTTCTTGGAGCCTGGGGAAGATGAAAACGGCCTTCCTCCTGCCCCCCAGAGGCCCTCTGGAGGCTGGAAACGGCATGTTTCCCGAATTCCAGTGGGACTGGAAGGCCCGAAAATCAGGTGGCTGGCGTGCTCTTGCGCGCTGGAGCTAAGATAGGACAACGCTCGCGTGCCCACAGATATGGCTCTATGTGCTACCTGTGGCACGCATGCCATAGGTTCACCATCATAGCTCTAGGGCTTTGAAAAGTATGATGTATAGCCATGTGAAAGTCCAACCCTTTATGGTTTATTCAACAATCTCTGATCACAGAATTGTGGCTTAATGCAGTGGGCAAACCCAGACATGGAGTGAATTTTACAGACACATCCGTCACCTTGAAATCCTTAATTTCAAGACAGGAAAATTCAGTCTTGAAACTATACTTAGTGAGAGCTACAGGTAGGCAATTGAGTCCAAAATTTCTGTTGCTTAGTGAGACATTTGTTAAGCCTTGTTTTATGACCTTTCTTGCAACAGTTGTTAAGTAAACCATTGTAGTTGTTAAGTTATTAACACGGTTGTTAAGTGAATCTGGTTTCCCCATTGACTTTGCTTGTCCAAAGGCTAAAGAAGGTGATTACATGACCCCAGGATATTGCAACTGTCAGAAATATGAATCAGTTGCTAAACATCTGAATTTTGATCCCGTCACCATGGGGATGCTGCATAGTCATAAGTGCGAAAAATGCTCATAAGCCACTTTTTTCAGGCCGTTGTAACTGCAGTCACTAAATAAACTGTTGTAAATTGAGGACAACCTGTACTGAAGGTGATGAATCTAAGATGCAGATGAAGTTACAGAATATAAGATAATATGCTCTCTAGAATGCCATCTCCCCTTCTCTGATTCATACAATCTCCAGATTGGGCCTAGTTAAATAGGCCCTGAATTAGAGTGGGCGATGGTCCCCTTGGGTGATGTTCTAAATGATTGATATTATTTTCTGTACTTTCTGATGATGTTTGTTTCAATGTTTTCTTTTCAATTATATTTTTACCACATATTTGTAAGTTGCCCAGAGTTGTAACAGCTTGGGATGGACTAAAATTCCACAAACAAACAAACAAACAAGCAAATTTTCATTAGGTAATACGAGCAAAAAAACATTTCACACAGCTCTGTAGCAAAAGAACGACCTAAGTATTAACCTTTTATTTTAACTTCTTTCTGCTCAGGTTATATAAATAAATTTTGGCTTTCACATGGGACTAAAATGGTATTATAACCATTTTAACAGATTTACTGATTTTCATTTCCATAAAATATTGCTCGGTAAATTTCAGTGACAACTATATCCCAAGTTCATTATCCTATTATTGACCCATCTAATCTAAGTACTTCTTATACTGATGGAAAACCCTTAGTGAATCTGATTGAATTACTTTCTCTTTTTTTTTGAGGGGGAGGGGAGAGTATTCTTGGAAGGCAATATAACTGGTTCTTTCATCTTGAGAACTTGAAAGATGTATCTGCTGGTACTTCAGTCATGATGCTTTCTGGAATCTGTCTATTATTGCTGTTCTCATTCCCCTCATGCACTCCCCTTCTCTTTCTCACTCAAACAATGCCCATATTTAATTGGTTTTGTGCAATCATGGGTTTTCTATCCCATTTCCTACCCAAGGCACCAGAGAGATGGAGTTGAACTCTCAGAATTCCCCAGTCAGTACAATTTGGTTGAGAATTGGGGGAATTAATCCTAACTGAGAATCCTGATTTTGAAGTCACATGGAATTCTAAGCCTCTATCTGCAGTTTGGTATATAAACCTAATTTTTCGCTGAGTGAAAAAAATCTGATTTGTTGAAGCTAAAACAAGCAGGAAACATTTTCAAGTGTTATTCTCAGAAACTCAAATTTAGATCTGAAATCCTAATTTAACACTGAAGCTACAAAATGAGAGGGAAAAGAAAGAAAGAAAGAAAGAAAGAAAGAAAGAAAGAAAGAAAGAAAGAAAGAAAGAAAGAAAGAAAAAAGAAAGAAAGAAAAGGAAAACGCCAAGGCAAAAGAAAAAGAATGCAATCTGTGACCATAGATAAAAAATAAAACTTTAAGGAGAGATAACTGAATTTCACATATTCATATTTGGTTTTTCTGCTCAGAGGGCATTAGTATAGACTAAAGTAATTTATTGAGACTCTTGAAAGATTTTTTTAACTTTGAATAGTTTTATTCATATGTAGTCCTCATTTTTAGACCTTTTAACAATGTACTTAGTGGACACAATGGCTCAGGGTTCAAAGATGATGAGCTTGTCAGCTGGAAAACTGACAGTCTAGATTTGAGACCCAAGTGCAGTACACTTGCTCCTGTTATTTGTACCAGCTCCTGCCTACCTAGCAGTTCAATAGCAGGCAAATGCAAGTAGATAAACAGGTACCACTTTGGTGGGAAAGTAACAGCATTCCATGAGCCTTGGTATATAGTCATGTTGCCCACATGACCACAGAAGTGTCTTCTGACAATGTTGGATCCCTTGTCTAAGAAGTAGAGATGAGCACCACACCTAGAGTTGGTAATGAGTGGTCAGGAGAAACCTTTACCTTTAATAATGTACTTAATAATTTGATGGGTCCTTGCGCTCACAGCAACTATGGCTACTTTATTCTTTCCTTAGCTATGGAAAGTCTATTTTTATATTAGTAATGCAGCAATATCATTACTGGTTTTCTTGAATCACCTACAGTGTTTCCCCGAAAATAAGACCGTGTCTTATTTTTATTTTTTTTGAACCCTGAAATAAGTGCTTGGCCTAATTGCCATATGCTCAAAAGCCCAATTGGGCTTATTATCAGGGGATGTCTTATTTGGGGGGAAATAGGGTAGATGATTGAACATTCAGGTTAAGGTATCTTTATCCATGAATCTGTCTGGGCAATATGTCAGCAGGTGAAAGCCTTGTTAAAGATGACTCTGACTTCAAAGATCAATTTATAGGACTAAATAGGAAAATAATTTCCCTTGTATCATCATGCCAATCAAGTACAGGAGCTGCAATTCAACTGTACATTCTTTGCATTTAGGAAAGAAGTTCCTTTTCATCCAGAATTTCTCTTTCTCCCCACCCCCCCTCCTCTCTCACACACACACACCACACAGACACAATTTTTGGGTGAGGCTGTGTGTATATGCATGTGTTGTTTGTTTACTGCCTTGAACATCCAAGGAGTGGATAGACAGTTACAATGGCAATGAGTGTACCATTGGAAGTGGTCGCTAAGCATCAACAATGACTTGATAGTACATAATCAATATGACCTCTGGTCTGAAGGAAGCTTAACTAAGAGTGGTTGCCAGTTCAATTTCTTGTAATTGATGATACCAAAGACCAAATCTGGCATCTTTTGCATAAAAGCACTTAGCTCTGCTTATTCCTTCTTTGTTGATTTCCATTATTTGGATGGTTGGCCCAAGACTTCTGAATGCTCAGTCCTTAAAAGGACTGTTTTCCTGAGGTCTTCTCACAGTGATGTGTTTTAAGCCAGGGGATCCCATGAATTGTTTGGAAGCCATTGTGGAAGAATTAGCCGATTATGTGTCATTGCCCTAAGGATGCCCAAGTTTAGGGTTCCTGCATTCTTTGGGAAGCTTCTTCCTTATCCTCCAATATATATATTGACTATGTAAATAGTCTACCTTTGAATTTGTATATAGGGTAAATGGTGCTATATTTGCCAATTGGGAATGTAATTGTGATGTGCTTTCTAATCTTTTTGCCATATGCTAAATAAATAAATAAATAAACAAATAAATAAATAAATAAATAAATAAATCATAAAAACATATACCGCGTCTTTGGATCTTGCTGAATATAAGTAAAACAGTTTCTATTAAGCAGAATAACAAAATAAACTTCATCAAATATGGATGAAGTAGATTAGAATTTTCTTTCCTTCCTTCCTTCCTTTGGTCAGCTTCTACCTTTCCCAGGCTTCCGAAATAGAAAGGGAATAGCAGCGAAATCCCCATGCTTGCATGGGAGCAGAATTGAACCATGAATGCCCCGCGCATGGCATTTTTGGGGGCTAGGATTTCGTGCAACTTATAGATCTCATCATTGGAATAATCAGGGCTTGTTCTGCTGTGCGACAGAATTTGGTGGCTACCAAAAAGGCCACCATTGCTATGTTGTTCCCATTATACACGCTGTCAAAGAAGCAAATCTGATCGTCCTTGTGGCACACCGTGGGGCCTGTAGGAGAAACAAGGCAGTGCTAACTGAACTTGTGTGTGTGTGTTTGCGTGCGTGTATGTGTGTGTTTCCTTTCTGCTTATCTCTAAACACATTAAAATAAAAAAAGCTCTAACTTCCTATTGGACCTTTGGATGAACCACAGCAAGCATATTTTCCCTGTCTCTCCTGAAGCACCATGCTCCACTTTGGGGATCTTCATTTATATGCACATCATATACAATCTGACTGACTCTGACTGTACCTTTGAACAGATCCAATCAGGCACCCATATGCATGTAAATGAGGCTCCTGCAGGCCTGTTCTCTGCGGCGGCGGGAGAGGAGTTAAAGAGCAGCTGGGGGGGAGGGGAGGGGAGGGGGAGGGACTTGCTCTTCTGACAGTCTCCACAAAAAAAAAACAAAAAAAAAACACACCACACTTTAATTCTTCCCTTTTCTTTTTTTTCCAACTTCCCATTGTGCAGGGCCCAGCGTACGGCCTGGACCTCGATTTTTCCAGACAGGCGCAATTTTATTTGGACAAGGATTATTTATAAAATGGGAAGAGCTACAAGACTAGGTTGTTAATCCTCTTGCACACAAGGAAGCGACATTCTCCGCCTGCCTTAAAAGAAAAGAAAAGAGGGGGGGGGAAGGGGGGAAGGGAAACAAAACCACCCCAGACAAACAAAAACAGAATGCTTGTGTCACAAGTCAGTGAGTGTAAAAAAAAAAAAAGAAAGAAAGAAAAAGAAAAAAAGCGGAAACTATTGTTTTGAGAAACAGGCAAAAATAATTAAAATGATTATGGAATAATCACATATCACAGAGTAACCTTCCCGTCTTAGGAGCAACAATCCAAAACAGCTCCTGCACGCAAGCCCAAGGGCAGAGGTTCTGTATATCATTCAAAGACCATCTGTCACTCAGTGGCTGGGCTCCCTTTCCAGCATTCAGAGGGCAAGCTTGAAGAGGGAGGCTGGCACTTCCTTTTCCATTTGCTCACAAGCAGCAGTGATGGCAGATAAATGCGGCACACAATAGGCCCTCCTAATGAACTGGAAAGGGATACGGCTGTTTTGGATCGGGCACCAAATGATTCTGGTTGCACGATGGGCTCTGGGGAGCCTCGTAGGCTGGTTCTGCCATGTGACTCAACAGGCAGACATCTGTACTGCTCGAAAACCTAAGCTTTCCAGCAGTCAGCCAGCTTGCTAAGGGCTTCATTGAAAGAAGATCAGATTTAAGCACACAAGCAGAAGCATCTACCCACCCGTGCGAGCACTCACACAAAGTATAAAACCTGGTTTTGTAGTGAGAGACAATAAGAGCGAGATGAAATGGCACAATGGCAATTACAATTTAAAATCTCTCTCTCTCTCTCTCTCCCTCCCCCCCCCACACTCGTTATATTTTCATATCTTTATGTAGGTTCTTTGCCATCCCTATCTGTGCATTCTCCCTCACAAAATCTTATTTAAGACATTACCTTTATATCTATTTATTTATTTGGCAAAATTTATATGCCGCCCTTCTCTCGAAGGGCTCAGGGTGGCGAACACAGGTTAAAAACATACAATGATAAAATAATAAAATCACGTTAAAACCAAATTAAAATCAATAAGTAATAAAACCGAAGAATCAGCATCAGCCCATTCATTGGAATAGCCAAGTCTTTTAGGGCCTTTGAACATAAATCAGGATCGAATTTCAGAGCGAGTAAAGTGCAACTTGTATCTCAAGCTAGAATAAATATAGCACCAGTTAACACACGGGGGAAAAAGAATCTCTAACATATTTAAACAGCCATTCAAACTTGATAGTGATCTAAAATCTTGTGACATAGGAAAGAAAAAAAAAGAGATACAAACAATGTAAAAATAAATGCACAGTCTTTCCCCAGTGCTTGCATTTGAAGAGTCATTTCCCTTCTCCCTTCAGATTTGCACAGAACTGTCAAGAACAACAGCAATAGAATAGGGGAAAAACAAGAGGTTGACTGTTTTCATTTAAAGTATCATTTCTGAAATTTAGCTTAGCACCTTCCTTTACGGGACCGCCTTCTGCCACCAATAGCCTCTCACTGACCAGTTCGCTCCCATAGAGAGGGGCTCCTCAGGGTGCCGTCGGCCAAACAATGTCGACTGGTGGCCCCCAGGGGGACAGCCTTCTCTGTGGAGGCACCTGCCATCTGGAATGAGCTCCCCCCTGAGATAAGGAGGTTGCAGGACTTACGCACCTTCCGCCACGCCCTAAAAACATTCTTATTCCAACAGGCTGGTCTGGCTTAAGTCTCCCCTTTTAAATTGGGTTTTAAAATGTTTTTATTTTAATTGGATGTTTTAAATTTTGTTTCTTAAGCCTAAATTATTTAATTTATTTTAAATAACTTTTAACTTTTATATGCTGTTGTATTTTATTTTGGCTGTTCACCGCCCTGAGTCCCTTTTTGGGAGTAGGGCGGTATATAAATTTGAATAATAAATAAATAAATAAATAAATAGATAGATAGATAGATAGATAGATAGATAGATAGATAACTGTGGGCCTAGCTTTGAGCTCTGTTCCCAGCAGCAAGGAAGAGAAGTTAAACAGCAGCTACTCTGGGATCTGGGTTGACTCCAAACTTCCACTCAGGCCAAGAGGTGAAGTTAAGAAACATGCAATGACAAAAGTATACCTAAGATCCTAAACAAGGCATCTGTGGATACCAGTTTTTTTAACTGACATTTCTCTTGATGCCTTATAACTTTCCTCCCTACCTGAAGTAGGAAGAAGGGTAGTTAGAGATGGACACAAACTATGAACGAATGAACCTTGCATATGGAAACCTAAATGACTGACTTGAATATTATCTTTCTTTCCAAACATGTTCCTGATTGTTTTCTTTTTTAAAAAAAATAATAATGAAGGGTATTTCCAACCTAGTCCTTTAGTTGGAAATAAGCCTTTTTGTCCAGACGAAAGGTAAATTAGAAGACACTGAACAGGAATGTCCTGATCTGACATCCATTTTGTGAATGAGCAAATTTTCAAATGCACATTGCAAGAGCACCATGGCACCACTACAAATATGTGGACCAGGCTATCCTAATGAAATGCCGACTGCCATAATTGAGGAATCTTGGACAAAATGGCCTCTGGGACTCTCTCACTCTGTATACCAGAACCTTCCTCCCTTGTTACCCTTCTTGAAGCTCTTCCTTTTCTACCCAGCAAAGCCACTCTACTGGGAGCTTTTTCCCTTTTTATTTTAACATCTAAACAAATTTGGGGTCAAACAAGAGGTGTAGGTACCCCATCACTGAAGATTTTCAAGAGAAGAGAAGACCAACAAAAGTGTGTATAGTCAAATGCGTACAGTCAAGGCCAACAAAAATACCTATAGTCAAGGCTATGGTTTTCCCAGCTG
The DNA here is from genome assembly GCA_030761175.1 of Masticophis lateralis. NCBI lineage: Eukaryota > Metazoa > Chordata > Lepidosauria > Squamata > Colubridae > Masticophis > Masticophis lateralis. The sequence continues at coordinate 108,267,328 of JAUDYJ010000001.1, forward strand.
CAATGTATGGCTGTGAAAGTTGGATTATAAGAAAGGCTGAGCACTAAAGAACTAAGGCCTTTGAACTATGGTGCTGGAGAAGACTCTTGTGAGTCCCTTGGACTGCAAGGCGATCGAACTGGTTAGTCCTAAAGGAGATCAACCCTGACTGCTCTTTAGAAGGCCAGTTCCTGAAGATGAAACTCAAATACTTTGGCCACTTAATGAGGAGGAAGGATCACTGGAGAAGAGCCTAATGCTGGGAATGACTGAGGGCAAACAAAGAAGGGGACGACAGAGAACAAGGTGGCTGGATGAATCACTGAAGCAGTAGGCGTGAGCTTAAATGGACTCCAGAGAATGGTAGAGGACAGGAAGGCCTGGGGGAATGTTCTCCATGGGGTCGCAGTGGGTTGAAAACGACTTTGCAACTAACAACAACAACAACAAAGATTTCCTGTCTTGGTTGGACTAGAAGACCTAATGTTAGTTGAGGTATGAGATAGGCATTCTCTGCATGATGATAGCAACGTCATGCAGAGAAGCATTTAGCAACATCATGTTCATAAAGATAATTTCTCTTCTTTGTGACTGGTCCATCACAGCTAATCCTTTTTGTGGGATAAAAAATAAAAGCAATATTACAGTTTTAAAAAAAACTTCATTTATTTCAGTAATACAATATATTATATTACTGCAAATTACACTAGGAATATATTTTGATAATGAACCAAAGTAGAAAATGTTAGCATTCCCGGAACAGATTAGAGAGGATTAAAGATCAAGGGAAAGGCAACCGGTCAGTTTTCTACCCTCCATGTTGACAGGGAAGTATCCCATAAGGAGAAGTATGGAACAGGGTAATGGACGAAATACAGTAATTATTTTAAATATATAATCATTTTAATTTAAAAGGACCATATAAAGAATTATTAGAGTAGACAAAGTAGAAAGGATTCTCTACTAAATTAATGCAAAATAAATCCAGCCAAATGATGGGATGGTATTATAGTGGCTAATGATCAAGAATGTAGTACAGAAACAATAGACCAGAACCAACTGAATCTCTTATAATCTGCTTGGAAGGCTTAAAGTCGAATCACCTCTGTTAAGAGTTATAGCAGATGCACCCAAGAACATGGAAATGAAACCCATCTTCCACATCTTATTACAGTTGTCTTCAAGCATGATAAACAATGAATTATCATGTGATGTGTCAATCCCTTCCCGTCTGAATTTAATGAAAAAAATCCTAATTGGTAATAAACTCCCCCTACTAACTATAGGAATTAAGGGTCATAACAATATTGCAATAGTTGCATAAATTCATTAGTTACTCAACTCTACAGATATTTATAGCCCAGGCATTCTCCTGTTCAGTTTATGCGAGCAAGAAGCATAGAAGATGAAAATAATTCAGATTTTGTTTGTAATTATACTAACAAATTATTTACAGCTAAGAACGAGGATAGTTATTTTTTTTCAAACCGAGAGGCACACTTGGTCTCTTCTAAATGGAATGCTGAATGCCACACTCCAAAAAGTAGTGGGGAAGGTCAGGATGAAAACAAAAATTAAATTCATTCTCATTGTGTTTGAATTAAATTAAAATAGTGTGGCTTACCTTATTAGTCATTCATCGTGCATTTAATTATTTTTGCTCTGGGTCATATTAAAAATGAAAATTAGATGAACAAAATTTAGGGACCATGTATTAGGCTTTTGTGGACTGGACTTTAAATTACTTTAAATTGTGCAAAATTGGCCAGCACATCTGGTACTAAACATCAATATTAACCGACAGGTTATAAAATATCCTTTAAAAACATTTATTTTTTTAAAAAAAACATATGTCTATCTTTCTTACTATCTCCAGTTAGACAGAACATTTCTTATTGGGCAGAAGAACTGTTCTGTTTCTTGTTTAATGCATAAATGTATAGAAATCTTGGGAAAGAAATCTGGCAGGACTCAATTTTGACCAGATAGTCTTAGCTTCATTCCATCTTTGTATGTTTACATTTGAATTCCTTCCAATAAAGGTAAACTTTATGACTGGTTTTCACTAACCATACATGGATGATGGCCAATAGAAGCCATTGTTCAGAAAAAAAAAATATGCATTTTCATTTTAAATACCTTAGAAGCTGAAGAACTTGTAATGATTGTTCACTGTATGTACTTCATGTGCATTTTTACATACGGAACATATGTATATCAGTTTCCATTGTATCTCAGTTTCTGCTGGGTGGGTTCTAAAATTGAACTTGTGCATCATTTCAACTGTAAAGTCCACGGTCAGTTTAGTTGATAGTGACTCAAAGCTGCTCACTGTTACTCTGCAGGTTTCCAAGTGTTTTTCTTGCTATGTCTACATTTTGCAACTTGAGGTCATTCTTAGGATAATGTATTTAGTTCTTTTGAGTTATGGCTTTTTAGTGGTCTATTTTGAATTCTGGCGTATATTTTTTTATTTGTTTGTTTGCAGGGTCAAATGGCTGTTCACCTCCTCCTCATTTTTTTTTAAGATTAAAAATGCTGATGGTTTCCTTTCCTGTGTTATAGAAGTGGAAAAGCATTCCTGTCGAATGCTACCATGGCAGTAACTCTTAAAAATTGTACTTGCCTGCATAAGTCTACTCTCAATTGTTCTTCTGTGACTGCTGAGAATGATTCAGGATGCTGAAGCAGCTCATTGCCATATAAATATGCACAGACTTTGCAGCACTTGCAGTAAATACATCAGACTCCATAGCTGCCCTACCCAGCTGCCATTGATTATGCCTAGCTAGTACTTTACATATCATAAAAGTTAGGAAGCCTTGGACTTGGACAAGCTGGAAGGCATCACTAGATTGTTAAAGAACTGCTCTCCGTCCGGGAGAAGGATCTTTTGCAGGATCTGGGTACCTGGTGATGGTCTTGCTAACATTTATAGTAGCTTCACCCTGCAAGTAAGATCTAAATGCACTGATCACATTCAATATTGCAATAAGGGCTCATTGGAAGACATAGATCTACATAGCATAGTACCATAGCATAGTACTTTCCAGATGTTTTAGGATTGCAGCTCCCAAAATTCATGATAAATATGGCCAACAGTCATATCGCCTGAATTTTGAGAGTTGCTGTAGAGCACATAAACCATCTTTGATATAATTGGCTTCAAGTCCCAGTTTATTTATTTAGTAAATTTATATGCCACTTGTCTCAGTATCCAGAATGACTCTAGCCACCTTACAATGGCATAATGGCATAAATATGAAAGCATTAAAATTAACATCGATTAAATAAAGGTTCTCTTGGGCAGCAGAGACACACATGCTTTGTAAATTATTTAATAGAACTTTAGATCTTGTGTGACTAGAGCACTTTCCCACTATAATCAGTTCTAAATAAAAAATAGAAAAGGTGCAGGAGAACATCCAGAGATGATTTAATGGCTTTTTCCTTCCTGCTGGACAATATAATCATATTTGCATAAGCAGGAACAACTAATGGACATAATGTCTGGTGATATAGATCCAGTTTCTCAGAGAGGCACCAGATTGGAAGGTTGTTGTGTCAGTTATATGAGGCATATTCATAACATATAGACACGTATTATATACACAGAATACCCATGTTTATATTATTTGCATATACAATGGTCCATACTGATTGACTGTTGAAACTTCAGTGGGATAGTCAAGTATGAACTTTCGGGTGCTGGTTGAAGTAAGGTGTAAAGAATGTCCTTCAAAAAGCAAAACAAAATTTCTTTTGGGGAAACTCATACAAAGTAAGGGGAAAAGAGACAGGCAAATGGTTAATAATAGAAGAGAACCCATGTAGCTCAGGATTGAACTGCAAAGTCCTTGGTGCTCTCTGAGCTTGGTTGTTGCTTCCAGACATTTCATTATCCAACTTTATCTAAAAAGAGAACACCATGGACTCCACAAACAGTTAACATTCCAAGGCTCAATTTGTATGCTCTGTTGAACTACATAGTAGAGTTTTACTTATTAAATAAATGCATTCATATAGAATTACAGTATGTCCAAGAGAAAGAAAGCCAAGCTGAATTTTCTTTGGAAGTCTCTGATTTCCAAATTTTTTCCTTCCTTCCTTCCTTCCTCCTCCCCCCCTCCCTCCCTCTCCATGCTTCCTCCCCTTCCCCAACATACCTGGAGTAGAATTGTGTGATGTTTCTCTGTGAGCTTCCTCCATGTAGAATTTGAGCTTGTGCTGGGACAAATAAGAAGACAATATGAGAAGTCCCATTGCATAAACAGACATTTGCTCACCTAATATTAGATTCAGTCCCTACAGCCTGAATTTATACAGTCTAGAAATAACCTTTAGCGTCTATTCTGGGGAATTTAAGGATAAACTCAATCACAGCTTCTTCTCATGTCTGTCTCTGGTAAAAGCATCAGGCCACCTATATACATACGGTACTCTGTGTTACTGTCCACTGGGCTTCCTAACTTCGTCAGTTTTATTTTATTTGCACAGCAGCACTGGCAAGGTTTATGCTTACCAATTACACAAAGCTGAAGTAATCTTTGAGAAAATAAAGCTGCCGGCACCACAGGTGAGCAGCTCGCACACTGAAGTTTTGACAATTCATATATTAGAAGTTGATAAGCAGTGAGAGATGGTTTGGTGACTCCTCTATCTCAGGGGCTCTTTGTATTCCAGGACTGGCGCTATTGGTGCATCACAGTGCATCAAGCAGCAATCTCTCCTGATTATACCAACTTGAAACCTAAAACTATTTACGGCCACACACAAACATGACACTAACGTTGCATTTATTACAAGAAGCTGTAGGGATTTATCTGCATCAGTCTAGTCTCCTATGTAGGCTTTATTTTTGTTTGGAATGATTCCATGTTGTTATCTCAATATGTACAGTAAAAAACAGCATGAGTGGGGAATCTTTAATCCTCATTTCTCCAAATTATATCTTGCTTCCTACTTTATTTGCAGTCTTTTAAATATATATTTAAAAAATCCACTCATATAGCAAGTCACACTGACACTGCCTACACACCTTCTCTAATCTTATTCAATGGCATTTCACATCTTAGCTGGATAGAAGGCCATATATGTAAATCTTTCCAGGAGATTATAGGGGTCACCTTCAATTACCTTTCTGGTGTCCCTTGAAGAATTCGTTTAATCATAACTGGTAAAATAAATGCCACACAGCCCAAAATTAAATTAAAATCTCTTTGCAGAATGGAAGATAACATTAAGACATATCCATTTTGGTTCTCTGTACACAAGATAAACAAAGAGATTTAAAAAGCTGGAGTTATTGCTGTATTAAAATAAAAAAACCCAGCAATATTGAATTAAACTTTATGTACTGTATTTGTCAAAGGCTTTGCAAAATGTAGTTAGAGGCCATGCTGGGTTGTCTTTACCAAGGTTCAAGATGTATTATAGAAAAAAAAAATACAAAATGTTGCACTAAATCTTAAGTAACTGAGAAACAGAACCAGTGTGTTTTGAAGATACTCAATTAGTTCCTGTTGTGATTCTGTAGGTCATGGATTCCTAAGGATTCTCTAGTAACATAGGCCTGGTTCTCACAGGATGAAGATGATTCATAAGAGCTTCCCAATCTCCCCTCAGGGAAAATTGTGTTGTGAGAAATTAAATTGTAGGAATCATGATCCACAAATAAGCCCTGTTGCTGTTTTGTTGCGATTACATCATTCTGCTGCATTGGCTGTAGAAGAAAAACCAACGAGCATTATTAAATATGCTTCTGCTCCACATTACAGGATATTAGATCAAACCCTGATGAACGGGTAGGGAAGCCCGCTCCCTCCCTACTTTCAGTGGCAGCTCAGACATTCAAAGGTAACATTTCTCTCCTTCAAGCAGGTTTTTCCTGCCTGCATCTTTATGCTGCTCCTGTCCTGGGCTCTTGATGGCTTGAATCTAACCTGGTTTGATAGAATCTGATGTGGACGGAGATCCTTGGGCAGCAGTTTGTAAAGTTTTCAGTCCAGACAAAAGGCTACTAGGTCTTGTCACTGGATATGTCCTCTGCAGTTGGGCCGTCAGTGGTGTATAACCATTAAGCAGACTAAGCTCATGCTTAGGGCACCAGACCCAAAGGGGGCACCACAAAGTTTTATGTAGCCTAAGCTTGGCTTTCTTTGTACAGTATGTACAATGGAGAAGGCACCAAGATTTGTCAGTGCTTAGGGCACCAGTGAGCCTTAATTCGCCACTGTGGCCCGTCTCATCTTCCTGTTCTGGAAAAGCAATTTCCAATTGTGCATGTCTGCCTGTACAGTATGCCTGTGTTTGCTGTGTAACTAGATGCATACCTGCAAATATATACGAACATATTTGAATCTATGTTTAAGCATTAAAATGCACATACCACAATAAAATATTTTTCTAGCGTTTTTCTTGTTTTCTTGAATACTTTTTTTTTTTGCTACAGAGAGCTCTAGTGCAGCAGATCTTTTTTCTTACCACGATGCTCGTAACACTTGTCTAACATGCAGAATGTTCCCAGTTGAAAACCCTGCAAAACCTTAAAAAAAAACAAACCCCAAAACCTTGAGCTACCAACTTTTCTGATAAGCTTTTAAATTAAAACAAACAAACAAACACTGGTGCACTATTTAAAATGATAAAATGGTGTTCATATTAAGTCTCTCTCTCTCTCTCTCTCTCTCTCTCTCTCTCTCTCTCTCTCTCTCTCTCTCTCTCTCTCCATCTTTCTCCCCCCATTACAACAGACTTTATTCCAGAAAATGAGCTGCGTTGTAAAGTAGCCAATCAATGCTTCCTAGGGTTTACTTGAAGGGTAAACTGGGCAGAGGGCTTGAGCTAACAGAAGCAGGAAAACACTATTTTGAAAGTGGAACAGGAATGTATGTAATTAGACTTCATCTTCTTAGATTTTCCAAAAGCCTTTGATAAAGTCCCTCATCAAAGACTTCTCAGTAATCAGTAAAAGCTATGGAATAAAAGGCCAGATCCTCTTGTGGATAAGTAACTGATGAAGGAATAGAAAACAAAGAGTAGGACTATATGGAAAGATATAGCTAGGAGGATCTCCCAGGGTTCTGCCCTAGGATCGGTGCTTTTAACATGTTTAGAAATGATTGGCAATTAGTGGGAGTAGCGGACTAGCCAAGTTTGCTGAGATCACTAAATTGTTCAAAGTGGTAAAAACAATAAGGGACTGGGAAGAGCTCCAAAGGGATCTCTGCCCTTTAGGTATCAAAATGGCAGTGACATTCAATCTGAGCAAATGTAAAATAATGAGCATTGGTGCTAAAAAGCCTAACCATTCATACACATGAGTTGCCTTTGGAAGTTGTGGGAGCTTCATCACTGGAAGCTTTCAAGAAAAGACTGGACTGTCATCTGTCAGAAATGGTGTAGGCATTCCTGCTTAGATGGGGGGTTGGACTAGATGACCTACAAGGTCCCTTCCAACTCTGTTCATCTGAATCTGTCTAAAATGATCAAAGGACTGGAGACTAAAACATATAAAGAAAAAGTTACAGGAACTGAGCATGGTTAGTCTAGTGAAGAAAAGGACCAGGGGAGACATCACTGCAGTCTTCCAATATTTGAGGGGCTGCCACAGAGAGGATGGGGTCAACCTGTTTTCCAAGCACCCAAAGGCCAGACAAGGAATAATGGATGGAAACTGGAGAGATTCAATCTGGAAACAAAGAGAAATTTTCTGACAGGTTGATTGTTCCATGGGTCCAATCAACCCATGGAACAGAAGTTGCCTTTGGAAGTTGTGGGAGCTTCATCAGTGGAAGCTTTCAAGAAGAGACTGGACTGCCATTTGTCAGAAATGGTGTAGGGTTTCCTGCTTGGGTGGAGGGTTGGATTAGATGACCTACAAGGTCCCTTCCAACTCTGTTAATCTGTAAATCTGTAGCAATGACTGAAGAAAAAAGAAATTTTGGAATAAGGGTGAAGCATTCAGTGAAGTTGTCAACACAATAAGCATCTGCTGTAAAAAAAAAACCCAAAAAAAACAGCCAACAACATGTTAATAAAAATGGTATGGAAAATAGAGGTGCCAATATCACAATACCATTATGTAATATTAATTACATAATATTCCAGTAATCTGGAATGTTGTGTGCAGTTCTAGGATTATTAAGCAGTTGGAGTAACTTCCCTATAAGAAAAGTTTGCAACACTTGAGGGCTTTTAGTCTAGAAAAGAGGTGAAGGGACAGAACATAATTGAGGGGTACAAAATTACCTTGTCTGGATAAAGGGAACATGGAGAAACTATTTTCCTCTTCCTAAAATATAGAATCAGAGATCAGCCAATGAAATTGAATCTTGGAAGAATCAGGACAGACAAAGGAATTTTTTTTTTAAATACAATGTATAATTAAAGTTTGGAATTTGCTCCCATGACGTGTGATGCTGGTTATCAGCTTGGCTGGCTTCAAAAAAGGGTTGGGCCTATTTATAGAAATCATGAGGATCAATAGCTTGATGGGAGTGTGATTGCCTCTGAGATCAACTGCTATGAGACCAGTAGGATTTCCTGTGCAGTTGGTTTATTTATTGTTTATTTATTTATTGGTTTGATTTATATGCCGCCCTTTCTCCGGAGACTCAGGGCGGCTTACAATGTATTAAGCAATAGCCTTCATACTTTTGTATATACCTGCTTAGTAGGGCTTTTGCCCCCCCCCCCCATGTGGTGTTCTTTTTTATACAAAGTCATCTTATTGCCCCCACAATCCGGGTCCTCATTTTACCTACCTTGAAAGGATGGAAGGCTGAGTCAACCTTGAGCCTGGTGAGATTTGAACTTGCAGTAATTGCAGACAGCTGGTGCTATTTAATAGCACTTTAGTCTGCTGCGCCACCAAGGCTCATCATGGTTGGCCACCATGAGACTAGATTGCTGGACTAGATGGGCCAGTGGTCCAATCCAACAGGCACTTCTTATGATCTTATGTTCAGTGTGTCCATTTATCATTCAGGTTTTCCTTGCCTATAATCACCTTCCTCTGCCATTTCTCATTTGCCAAATCCTAAATCCAATTTTCTTGGTTGATGGAATGGTTATTTTGGTTTCTTGGTTGATGAAAATTTTATTTTGATATGTGAACTAGGGAATAGATATACAAATTGAATTTCTATGCTGCATTCCTGTACAAATACTTTAAAATTGCATGATGAGTTGAATTGGCAGCCACTATACAGTAGCTATTCCCCATGTTCTTGAAGGCCATATGTTTTTTAAAAAAATACCCATACCCATCTGGACATTTGTACATGTGAGAGAGTATGATTTTGTAGGGATAGAAGAATAGATATCTATGTTCCTTCTTTTGTACTATAATGGCAACCTTATCTCAGACTGTCATAATGCTTTGATATGGTGGTGAATTGCTACAATGGTTAATCCAATGCTTTTTATAACGCGTAAAGATTCTGATACCATTTATTGCAATTGACCTTGTTACTGTGCTCATTAACTCTAATGTCTCTTTCACAGCCCCTTTTCTTGCAGAACAATTTAATTTAAAAAAAAATCCATCCTCAATAAGCATTTTCTGGAGCTTTTTTTCAAGGTAGATCTGACTGGTACATCCACTATGGAGACCAGACAGCACTGTATATGTTATAAGAATGTGTATCTGAAATGAATTAAGGTGAAAGAGAAGAGGAAAGAAAGGTTAAAGCGAAGCCAGCATTCTTGCAGAAGTTAGAATGACCGAGTAGTGGGTCACTGATTACTTTATAATTATGAACAGTAGGAGGGGCAAGATACCTGCAAACATTTTCTTAGAAAATCCTTCTTTGTAGAATGGAAAATAGATTGAACCTAGTAAAAAAAAGAAGTTACAATTCAGTTTGCAAAGCTGAAGGTGGGACACCCTAGCCAGGACCTAAAGAAAAGATGGGAGACTCTCTGCAATAGCCCTGTTACTCTTAGATGTATTAGACTATATGCTGTTTTAGGATGATAAGAATAATGATCTTCCTTGTACCTGCGTGTTAGAAAACCAGGATAGTGGGCTTCAGAGTCCTCGCACATTTGTTCTTCTTGTGCAGCTCATTTGAAAGATGACATTAAGCAGATGCAATTCAATATGTGAGCATATTTAAATCAAGATGATGGGTCAGAATAAGCTGTATCCACAGAGCCATCAGAAATGACCAGGCCACAGATGAAAAATACATACTTTCCCAGTGCTGAAATCCAAATTTTTTTACTACCAGTTCTGTGGGCGTGGCTTGGTGGGCGTGGCAGGGGAAGGATACTGCAAAATCTCCATTCCCTCCCCACTCCTGGGGGAAGGATACTGCAAAATCCCCATTCCCTCCCCACTCCTGGGGGAAGGATAGTGCAAACTCTCTATTCCCTCCCCACTCTGGCGCCATCCAGAGGTAGTATTTGCTGGTTCTCTGAACTACACAAAATTTCCGCTACTGGTTCTCCAAACTGCTCAAAATTCCCACTACCGGTTCTCCAGAACCTGTCAGAACCTGCTGGATTTCACCCCTGTACCTTCCCCGCAAACATGCTTATCTCATGGTATGTGATTGCAGGAATCTGCTGGAAATGCTTTGCTTATATGTCCCTTGACCCATGGTCTCAAAAAAAAAAAAAAAAAAAAAGGCCTGCTGAATAGTTTTTAGTTAGGGTTCTGTCCTAGAGCAGCATCCTAAGAGTGGTTTGATACTAACAGGATAGCATCTTGAAGATGCCAATTTATTTATGTGAATGGGCCTTGATTGATCTAGTCTTCCATTCCAAGTCTCAAAGCAATAAACAATTTTATGCAAAGATCTCTTTGCCAGAAGGGCTCCTAGATCAATGACTAGAAATATAGTTATCTGGAAGTTAAGATTGAAAAGCAGTCAGATGTACTTACTGGTAAATGTGTTCAAAGGCGGGCCCCTAATAAACCAGTGATTGAAAATGCTTTCAGAGAAAGGAGAAAAGGTAGGAAGACTATGCCATTTATTACATGATTGACTCATTTTTTCCCCCACATACAGTATATGCTTCTGCATTCCATCTCCCTCTCTGTGTTCCAGGGGTGGGGTTAACTTACCTTTGCTACCGGTTCGCGCATGCCACTTCTGTGCATGCGCAGATCATATTTGATAATGGGTGGGTGGGTGGGCGGAGCTTCCCGCCACCGCTGCTATCACTTCGCCTGAACCAGGTAGCAACCCACCACTGCTGTGTTCCCATATACCTAAGTGTTTATAGGCAACTATTTGTTCTGCAATAAGTTAAATAGCAATTTCAGTTTAACATCTGGCCACTACTGATCACATGTCTATTTGAGCATAGAAAAAGCCACGTCAAGGTGTTGTCTGAAAGGTAACAAATGCATAATCTCCGTTTAGAGAGCACAACCGGGACTGGCAAGATGGTTGTTTAGCGAAGTGGTGAGTTTATGACTGTGTTTATGATCATGCTTCAGATTTTCCTTTGCTTTACAGACCGGCCAAGGTCATAAATGCAAGGGCTGGTTGCAAAGTTAATTTTCATTATTGTTGTAACTGCAAACAGTTGCTAAATGAGTCAGTTGTTAAACAAGGACCACCTGTTGTTTCCCTCTCCTATCCCACTGCTGCCCCTACCAGCTCCGGTATTTTCTGAGAAGAGTTTAAGCAACTTTGGTTGCTCCTACCTTTGTCTAATATTCACAGTTCTACTAATGAAAAGCTTGGTTCTTATTACTACAGGAAAAAGGGAAGGTATCCACAGGTCTCACCCACTTTCTGAAAAAATGGAACTTTATTAAACCAGCCTATGTACCCAAGTGTGCCCAGTACACCGAGCAAGAATCAAGACAAATCTGTAACATGCCTAGCTCTGATTTCTAAAACGGCTCTTTTTGTTAAGTCTCGATTTGGAAACTCGTGTAAATAATTGCCATTATTTTTATGTGGTGTTAATACCCACCTGCCTTGTTCACAGTCGCACTTCACAGGTGGGCAAATTATTTTCAAGTGCAGGATTTTTCTATGCTATGTGGCAGGCATTACAATGCTTTCCCCTATTGGCTTTAGTGTTTCGTCAGTGGAATGTATACTGATATCACATCAGTTCATTCTGATTTGCAACTGGCTTGACCTGTGGTTTTTCAGAGAAGGAATATATAAGATATTTGTCTGTCTGTCTGTCTGTCTGTCTGTCTGTCTCTCACTCATACACACACAGAGTATGTGAGCATGCAAGCATTTGAGTATAATTTTATCATTGTTATTTGTGTAGCTGAATTGCTGTTGCACTCAGATTTTAAAGAAGAACCCAGGGAACCTTTATTCTTATTAGGTTTTTTTTTTTTAAAGCAAAAAAGAATCCTAAAGGGAGCTACAAAACGGACTTTCTCCGTCTTTTGCTTTCTTCTCCACCTGGGCTTCTCCCATCCGACCACCAGGGGGTGGTCTTGACATAGGATTGCTTTCCCAGGAGGCGATTCTTAATCTCCACTCACTTGGCTGTTTTCGGATAAAGAAAAGCCGTCTGAACCAGGACAGATCTTGCTACCTTGATGAATCAGAGCTGCCACTCAAACGGTAGTGCTAAATTATATTAGCACAAAGGCGGCCACTCAGCTATTTTTAAGCGGTGTCTTTTTAGCTGCGGATAAATGAAATGAAAAATAGCATTATATCTTAGTCACAAGTGTTCTTATTTCCTAGCCACCTTCACATCCTGTCCTTCTTTTCCATTCTCACAATCACGGGGATTTGTTTATTTATTGTGTTATTAGTTGGGTGATTATTTTAATTTCAATGCATGGATACTATTTTCCTCATTTGAAAAGTATTTTTCCCATTAATTTACTCTCTCTCTCTCTCTCTCTCTCTCTCTCTCTCTCTCTCTCTCTCTCTCTCCGTTTGAAATAGTCCCTATTTCTTTTGGCTCTCTTGCTATCTAATTCTCTGCCTATTTATCCATTTTACTCCCTTCTTGGTTTCTGTTTCCCTTACTACCCTTGATACTTCAGAATTACTGATGAGGGTTTACTTTTATCCAGCTTGGTCCTGGAATTCCAGCAGTGGTGAAATTCAATTTTTTTTACTACCGGTTCTGTGGGCATGACTTGGTGGGCATGGTGTGACTTGTGGGCATGGCTTAGTGGGCGTGGCAGGGGAAGGATACTGCAAAATCCCCATTCTATACCCCAGTGATATAGAAGTCTAAATAAATAAAATTCCCTCCCCACTCCTGGTGCCAGCCAGAAGTGGTATTTGCCAGTTCTCCGAAGTACTCAAAATTTCTGCTACCAGTTCTCCAGAACCTGTCAGAACCTGCTGGATTTCACCCCTGGATTCCAGTTTATCTTTTGTATTAGATATCATATACATGTCAAGTATATAAAAAGTCACACCAAAATAGCTCATTAAGACCAGATATTGGTGCTTATTTTCAGACCGTCTCCTGCCCTTTTAGAAACTGGGCCTCCATTCTGCCTATTAGGTTCTTTGTTTCCCCTACAGTTATTTCACTGTAGGTTGCTTTTATTTAGAAACTGAATGGCAAGGACCTATCTGCCATATCATCTTTATTTCCAAGGGTATCCCTCCATAAACTGCAGAGAAGCTCTTAGAAAATTAAAATGACGGAGGTCTAGTTATTTGTTTAGAATTGTGCCTATCTATATATTTAAAACAAGGATGAGCAACCGTCAGTATACCTGGGAGCCCCTCACTTGTCCAAGTTGAGTAGCAGATTGGCAATTTTTGGTGGTTTGGGTCTTTCATTTTAGTCTTTATGACTAAAAATACAAGTTTAGTTGCTTTATGACTAAAAATACAAGTGTAAAGCAACTAAAAAACATTCACCTCCACCACCCTGTTAAAATTTTGCACCTTTTTTGCACATTTCGGGTGTGTGTGTGTGTTTAAGGGTGGGGATAGAAGTAACAATTTTCTAACTGTACTTTAATCACACTACAAATCACCTTTCTAACTACTTCATTATGGCTTTCTAAAGCTGAGAAGCAAAGCAGGCATTCAGGTCTTGCATCTCTCTCTGTCTCTCTTTTTCTGCCTCTCTCTGTCTCTCTGTCTCTCTCTCTCTCTGTCTCTCTCTCTCTCTCTCTGTCTGTGTCTGTCTCTCTATCTCTGTGTCTGTCTCTCTGTCTCTCTGTCTTTTTCTGTTTCACTCTGTGTGTGTCTCTCTCTCTGTCCCTGTCTCACTCTCTGTTTCACTCTCTCTCTCTCTCTCTCTCTCTCTCTCTCTCTCTCTCTCTCTCTGTCTCTCTCTGACTCCCTATCTCTATCTCTGTCTGTGTCTGTCTCTCTGTCTTCATCTCTGTCTCTGTCTCTTTCTCTCTTTCTGTCTCACTCTATCTCTGTCTCTCTCCCTCTTTCTGTCTCTCTCTGTCTCTGTGTCTCTCTCTCTGTCTCTGTCTCTCTGTCTCTCTGTCTCTCTGTCTCCCTGTCTCTATCTCTGTCTCTCTCTATCTCTCTGTTTGTGTCTGTCTATTTCTCCCTGTCTCTGTCTCTCCCTGTCTCTCTCTCTCTGTTTGTGTCTATCTGTCTATTTCTCTCATGTGGCTCATGCTTGTCACAAATAGATGGTGCAGCTATAAACTATTCTGCAAATTGCCCACATTTTTACTCATCTAGCAGTTGGGCAGATGTGCATCTGTAGAACAGCCATTGAAGCTGGTATCTCTCAATATACAAAAGGTATGAAGATCAATGCTGGATCAGCTGAATGCATTACTATCAGCTTTCTTGCAAGCCCAGAGTGTAGGGGGAGGGACAGCATTGGAGTGGCTATAGCTACATAGAAGTTAAATGAGCTTAGACAAATGCTAAACAAGCCTGGGCAAATATTGTTTGGCCCCCTTGAAAATTTGAAAATGCTGGAACAAAAGTATCACATAGATCCTGGATTGTGATTTAAATTTTGCAACGAAGCAAATGTGAAGTCGGCTAAGGAAGGGCAGAGGCTACGATTCTTTAAGCCATATGTACAGATGTCCTGTGATTAATTTTTAGTTGTATTTCTTTTCTAATATGTGAAGCATTAACTTATATGTTCTGTATGCACAATGCTTCTTTGTCCACTCATATTAAAGATCTACCAGGTGGCTTTCCAAACTTTGTTTTAGAGGCCTGTAATTTTATCCATTCTTTGATTGTGTTTCTCCCTCCCTCCCAGCGGTCATTTGAATTTTTCCTTTGTTTTCTGATGCTTGTGAAAGGTCGAAATGTCTGGTTTAAAAAGTAACTTATGTCAGCATCAGAGTGGATTTGCCTTGCTTTGTAAACAGATCAAAAACAAACAAATTATATAAGAGGAATATGCTGACACAGTATTTTTATAGGCTTCTAATGTACGAAACATGCAAAAAATTGAGGAAAAATAGATAATAATAAATAATTTAAAAATGCAGTGTCACCTCAAAGTTTTCAAGAATTGATAGTCAATTGTCAAAATCATATTTACATCTTTTGAAACAAGATGAAATGTTCAATTTGCTCCTTGGAAAACACAGAAAAATTAATAAATAAGCATGAGACTACAATACTGTGCATATTTATTTGGCAGGAAATCCCACTCATATTTATTTGGGGATAGTGGTAGAGAATTGAACTTTATGTATACAAAATATAGTGTGATTCAGTGGTTGGTTCAGGGGTGGGTTCTAAATTTTTTAATTATTGCTTCTGTGGGTGTGGCTTATTTTGTGGGCATGGCTTGATGGTCATGTGACAATTCTTTAGGATTTAGCAGAGGTACTGGTCTACCAGGTGTTTAACTGCTTGCAGAGCTGTACCGGTCTACCTATTTATTTTTGCAGGCACTGGTCTACCCATTTATTTTTGCAGGCACTGGTCTACTCATGTATTTTTGCAGGCACTGGTCTACCCATTTATTTTTGCAGGCACCGGTCTACTCATGTATTTTTGCAGGCACCGGTCTACCACCAAACTGCCTTTTACCACTGATCAGCTGTAGGGCGGCCCTTTGAAGCCCTACCGCAAGAGTTTAAACAGTTTTTCCTTATAGCCCATCAGCTGGGACTCAGGAAGCAGCAATAGATTGGGGGTGGGGACAAATAAAAGGTAAGAATAACACAGGAGGGGCGGGGGGACAGTGTGGGCGGAACCAGTTCAGTGGTGTCATATCGTCACCGCTACCGGCTTGGCGGAACCGGGAGGAACCAGGAGGAATCCACCACTGGGTTGGTTGGGATGGTAATCATTACTTCAATATGGTTCAAACCAGAGGTGGGTTTCAGCAGGTTCTGACCAGTTCTGGAGAACCGGTAGCGGAAATTTTGAGTAGTTCTGAGAACTGGTAAATACCACCTCTGACTGGCCCCGCCCCATCTATTCTCTGCCTCCTGGGTCCCAGCTGATCGAGAGGAAATGGGGATTTTGCAGTAACCTTCCGCTGGAATGAGGAGGGAATGGAGATTTTACAGTTTCCTTCCCCTGTCACGCCCACCAAGCCACGGCCACAGAACCGGTAGTAAAAATTTTTGAATCCCACCACTGGTTCAAACTGACCAGGTGACTCTGGATTAAGTGATATAGAATCACTCCAGATGCAACATGAAAGTCTGGCTAATTTCAAAATGGAAGAAAAAGAAACGGTTCTCTTTGTGGTCATATCAAAGAAGAAGGGAAACCCCCAAGCCTGAGTTAGTTATTGCTCCGGTATAGATGAGAGATTGAGCTGCATGTGACATCTGCCATCCTATTGATCACTAGGGTTAATTTGGCTGATCCAGGTGACAAAATAGACATCTCTTTCCTCCATCATTGTTCCATGTGCCTCCTTGCTGAAACTGTGACCATCCTGGATAGGAATGCTGTTCATGTACCTAATGCCAAACCTAGAGAGTATTTAAAACTTAGAGAGTATTTAAATGAAATGGCCTTATTAAGGGCTAGTTTTGCACCTCCCAAAAAGACGGCATAGATTTGCATAGGTATTTTCACCAACATATCCAGAAATAATCTATATCCAACATGGGCTCATTTATTGACACAAATGTATATGCCTGATTCTGCTGAGATTCTAACACATATATAAAGAAATCAAGTTGGACATAAGGATTATGATTTCAATAAAAGTTCACTACTTTTTGCCACTGAAGAAAAAAAGAATCCTGATTAGCCAAAGTGCTTGCTTAGCTTGTTATCTAAGTGCTTTGGGTAAGGGCATAATCCAACAAGCATTTTGTTCTGCTCATTTCAGCCGGGGTGTGTATGCATAATTCTTGTCCAAATCTCACTGTCATATGTATTAACAGTAACCTTAGCTGGCATTGGTTATTATAATCACATGGTTTTCCATTTAAAAAAGGGGTGTGAAGTGTGAAGAATCAGGATCACACATAAGTCCCAGTTCAGAAGATGTATTACTGAAGCCTATAAACAAGAATCTTATCAACTAGTGGTCAGCACTAAATTTGTGCTAGATAAGATTTAACAAAGCTCAAGGAGAGGGGCTGGACCTGAAGTGTTTGTGGACATGTAATGATTGTAGGCTGAGTCCTGTCTTGACTCTGCCTCCAGGCTCAGCCTAATCTCCTACATCAGGTTCTTTCTTTGTATACATGCTTAATAGATTACATCTCTGCTGCTGATACAACTGATTACCATTGCTTACAAATAAATAATTTATCTAGGAAGGGAGATGGATAAAGAGGACTCCTCATTTAAAATTCTATAGGAAAGGTGTTGAGCAGTGACATCAGAGCAATGAAATTGAGTTGTAATAGTTTAAATATAAGGAAGGGAGCTGGAACAAAGATGCTACACTGGAGAAGAGGTGCCAATGTCCAGGACTGAGACTAAAGTTCCCTGTCTAATTGTACCTGCCCTGCCTGCTGCCATGTTTTCCCAATAACAAAGTAAGGGACCCTTTTCTGTCCCTTCTGCCATTCTCAGAGCTGGCAGACACTTTTAGTTTTCCCCTTGCACCTTTCACTAACTTGAATCCAGTAGGATGGAAATCTAACTCCATGCCAAGTTTCTTCAGGGTTTAACTACGAAGTTTGTTTTTGACCTCTTTCAATTCCCTCCCTTTTCTTTTTATCTTCTTTGCCTTCCCCGCCTCTTACCATTTCTCTTTGAATCTCGCTTCTTTAAAATTTTTACAAGTAGCTCGTGTTCCCGTATTATTCATGCAGACACTTTAGAAGACTCTTTCAAACAGGCTGTGAAGGATGGAGTTCACTCTTGGGCAAAAGGGTTCTGGAGAAGGTGACTTTATTACTCAGCCAGGCACTCTGCAGAATACAGATAAATGTCTTGCAGCAAGCTCGCTGCTGCTCCTTTCCGAGCCGTGCAGGAATCTTTGCAAACCAGACTGGAGGCAATTCAGCATTGCTACTTGCTAAAGTGCTTCTCTCCTGTGTCGCTCCTGGCTGTGTCTTAATTTCAGAAATTCCAGCTCAAATTGCAGTGGTTTGTCGATGAGGCTGGACAGGTGCTCAGTTTGCAATCTGGCTATCACAAAGGACCTCTCCTGACTCTTGTCTTTTCCACCCATGCAGGGAAACCAAGGCTCACTGGTTCACTCCTGTCTGGACCCATCTAGTGATCCTGCCTTTCCCTTTTAATGATTGTTCTTTCTTCATTAACTCCCACGCCATTCCTTTGCTTTGCCAGAGCAGAGGATGACTTCGCAGACCCTTTCTCTTCTCTTTTTCTCCCTTATGGTTCCTTCCTCGCTCCAAGGTTACCATAATCAAAACAACTGGGCACAATAGAAACTCGCAGAAACCTTGAAGAAATATTAATTCAGGTTCATGCAAAACAAAGTAACAATGTTCCTACAGTGCAGTTTAAAGATTTATCTTAAAGGAAGAGAAGGGAAGTTATGCAGAATACGATCCCAGCATCTTCTACGGAGAGAGAGAGTCGTTTGATTGTGATTTTACCTGCATTTTAGACAATCAGAATTTAGGTAGTAGGCTAAGTTGCGAAGAAGAAAAGGGCAATGATTAATTACTTTTGCACTGTTGCTAGAACACCAGATGGTTGTGTCTATAGAACAACTAAGAGCTTAAATGAATTGGAGAAGGAAGAAGGAGGTTTAATTAACACTTAAATGTGACTTCTTTGGTATTACTCAGGGGCGAGTTCCAAATCCCATCACTACCAGTTCGCTCGTGGGCGTGCGCTCACTGCACATGCGCAGAAGCATCTGGTTGGATGGGCGGACCGTCCCGCTGCTGTGGCTACCGATTCGTCCAATCCGGTGCAAACCGGTAGCAACCCACCACTGGTATTACTTCTCTGTTTTCTTTAAACTGCACTAACTGTTCCAATAGGAGAGAATGTCTGTCGCTCAGGTTGAACTGGGGACTTCAAGGTGATCTTTGAGCTTGGTTGTTTGCTTGCAGATGCTTCATTATTTAACTAGGTGACATCATCAGTCCATAACTCTGTTTTGACATATTGCCCATTTTTGCTTTTAGATTTATTCTTTGCCTACTTATCAGACAGTAAGTGCTAATGACTACAGTGGGACTCCTGAATCAGTGAGCAAAGCAGAACACTGTTTACATAAAGTGGCTGAATGGAAGCCCTTTGAAGAGAATGGTGGAATGTAAATCACCAACCAGAATAATAATTTATTTATTTTAAAATTTGTAAGGCCTTAAACAATTGCATTTTAAACAATTCCAAGTAGCTCATAATTATAATAAACCCAATAACTATAACATCATGAACCATAAAACAAAAACCCAGAACCTCAGTCATCCTCTTTCGATGCCCCACAGCTAACTCTAGATATCCTCATTCCATCCTAATATCTGGATAAAAGCTGGCCACTACTGATGAAGATCTTTTGGAAGCAGATGATCTTCTAAAAGGGTGGGGGCCTACTGAATCAGGAGGAGGAGGGTGTTCCCTAAATTAGGGGCAGCTAAGGAAAAAGCACACTTTGGATATACCAATAAAGGAAAATATTTGTATCTCAGGGATGAAATGAGGGTTCTTGGTGCTCTTTGAGGTTGGTTGTTTTCTTGCTGATGTTTCATTACTCAAACTAGGAAACATCATCACTGATGATGTTACCAAGTTTGGATAATGAAACATCTGCAAGAAAACAACCAACCTCAGAAAGCACCAAGGACTCTACATTTTGGAGGTCCCACCAGGTGGCAAGATTTCAGGGAATGAACCTGGAGCATGCCTATCCTATGCAATCTGACAGGCACTAATGAAGGCAAATATATACATCTTGGGATAATGTTGCAGGATCCAATATGGGTCTCACATTCTGGTGAGAGAGAAGTTCCCTGAGGATCGGCTTCAGCATGAGTCCAAAAGCTCAAAGACTAAACCTCTGGTCCCAGTGCCTGACCCAGATTGGATCCTGCAATCTGGCAGACAGTCTCATAAATATTGTCATTGTCATCATCATCATCATCATCTTCATCGTCATCTTCATCATCATTTGACATGAAACAAATATATATTAGGAGGAAGGAAGTTTGTCATGTGTTTCTAGCTGTGATGGAATGTACTACTGCAATAGCAGAGAGGGAGGATTTGGCTAACTCAAAACGTTCCCCCAAAAGAATTCAGACCAAGAGACCTCTATTCCTGAGGTGGACAGGGGAGGGGGAAGGGTTTCAGAGTATTCATATCATCACCTTTCTCTGGATATATCTAGTAGCTTAGAAAGGTACAACTTTAGTTTGGCAAGATTCTGTCTATTAGGTGCAAGCAAATAAAGAATTGGACTCTTTTGGACCTCACAGTGTCACCTCTGGGCTTGGGCCCGACACAAGCAGCATAAATGCTGATTTCCAGGTAGATAGCATGTGTAGAAAGGAATTGCTGACAGTGCTTGTGGAAATGGTACAACATCTTTGGTGCCCTCTGCAAACATATATCTTACCTAGTCTGCTCTGAATTTGTTAAAGAGACATAATAACAGAAGATGATTTCAACTGCCCATTTTCAGGGCAGGGATCCCAAACACCTGCTGTGACAGATCCCCTTAGGTATCTCCATAAGCTGCAAGGCAGAGCACTGTTGATAAGATTGCTGCCTTCTCTTTCCACCATTTCATTTCAGTCAGAGGCAGGCTAGGCTCTATCAGTGCAAAGTGCCCATGAAACCAGTGAACTAAAGGGATTCTGCATTTAATGTTTATATTGTTCCTTACAAAGATTTGCCATGAAATATTTGAAGAACTCTTCTGTGTCACAGTTCGAACTTGGAAAGAAAGTCACTCCCCACTCCCCCCAAATCTGAGGCTCATGTATACTCTTGTTAGCATTTTTATTCTCTACTTCAGCTGAAGGCACCAATTTCACCCCTGCCAAATCTCCAAAACCTGTCAAGGGGCTTTAAAAGGTAAAAATAAAACAAAATCCTGCTCAGAGCAGACAGAATATGAGGGCTGCCATGGCAGTAGAACTAGCGCATCCCCAAGTATTTAGTAATAAAAAATCTGTTGTTCTTTGGTCGCCAGGATTTAACAAGCCTAATCCCTGAGAGAGGTGATAAAAATTCATTAATCTAATTAAATACTTCTTATTGCCAAAGTGACTTTGTAGAGTAGCTTTGCTGAAGGATAAGTGCAGAATAAAATGGAGTCCCAGCAGAGAAGCGAGCGTTAGACTTGAGCAAGCTACTACATGCTTCATTAAACTCATAATTATCCTTTGGTTCTAAGTAGCTGATATTATTTAATGAACATCCAAGATAATTTAAAGAAAATGTTTGCTAATGAGAAACAAACAGTGGTATGGAACACTGATATCTGGGGTGCAATAACCATGTATCTTACCTGATCACTGTATACAAGTTGTTGGAGGTGGAGAAGGGCATTTTGATTTAGTCAGATGTTTCTAGTTCTATAGCACATATGTGTTCTCACTGTAAGTTTATATCTGTATACACCCACACACAAAATCTCATTGAAAACAACCAGAATATTTTAACAGAAATTGAAATTAGAATTGGAAAAGTGCTACACACTCTAATATCTTTATCTTCCCATGGAGAAAATTCTTGCAAACTGAACTTTAGAAGGTTGGTCCTGGGCTCTGCTTCCAGAATGCTGTTCTTAAACAGTTTGGGAAGGGCAGTGAATAGGTGCCAGACCTGCCTTCATAGGAAGACTTTGTGATTAACTTGTAAACCTTTTGGCAGCTTATAGTTAGAGTATTATTTTGGATGATGGGTGAGAAGCTGCAATGGATGTGATGTAGAAACTCAATAGTATGCTTTATTTATTCTTGGCCACCTATCTGAATCACTGAAACTAACCATTGCCAAGTAATTGTAGCAAAACCATTACTTAGTCTCTTTTTTTCTCTTACACACACACACACAACACACACACACACACACACACACACCCCACCTCCAGAATTACAGAATTTCAGTCATGAAATAAAACTTGGAAAAAAAAATTAACTTAAAGGAGGAAAAAAGGCCTCTGTAGCTATTTCATGTACATTGTAATTGTATTGTTATACGGTGTACAGAGTGGAAAGTGGGTAGTGGTCAGAGATTATGGGGGTCTTTCACAATAAATATTTGGCTATTCCTGTTTGTCTACAATAACTCGAGATGTGGCAAGGATCACAATATTCATAATTCTCAGCCAACGTACACTGCACAAAGAAAAACTTCTTCTGAGAAGCGTGACCTACTGGTCACACTTTTAACAGATATGCTATTTTTTTTCCAGTGACTAAATACATAAGCAAAACTTGAAATAAATATAAAGATAAAATTACATTGACCAGCCTGTATGGAGGATATTTTTTTGCTTGATTTTGATATACTTCTTGAGGCCCATTTGTTTCTCAAAGTTTATGGAGGCTTCATTCTTTTTGTTTAAATTCTATTTTTATTTTATTCAAAAGAAAGTTAAAATCCAAAAATATCAAAAAAAAAAAAAAAAGGGGGGGGGGGAGAAACACAAAAGAATCAAGACATTTAAAAAGTGCATTACAAAGAAAAGGGAAAAAACCCAGCAGATACACATATTATCTCCCTAACTGAATACTGATTACTACATTACCTCAATATTGATTCCCACCCCTTGTAAAACAGCCCCCCAAATTTTTAAACTAGTAAATTTTTTTGCAACTTATTGACTTGTCTTCTATATATTATATTATATATACAAAAGGGTTAACAGGAAGAAGAAGAAGAATAAAGCAAGACAAGTGTCAGGGTTCCAAATTACACCCCCTACCAATGAAGACTCCAAGGCCAGTAAATCCTCAAAGTTCCATTTTATTAGAGATGTCATATTGGCACATCCGGGGAAACCCAAATTTGAAAGCTCCTGAGTTTTCCCCATCCAAAGGAAAGTCAAAGTCCCTTCCCCTGCACCCACATGTCTATCACATGGCCCAATCAATCCACCATCTCAACTGGAGATGCCTCCCAGTCACGCCACTCCAGGTGCAGGCTGAATGTCCTTGACGTATTTAGCCATGTTGTTATGGCTAAATACTTCTACCAATTCCATGCAACCCACCCACCCCTCCCAGTTTCCCACAGACTAAGTGTGGCAGCCCTGAAGATCCAAAAGAAAAGATGGCCCCCAAGACTGAAACAAAATTAAAGTTTCAAAACTCTCTGTTAATAAACTGTTATTGTAATCCTCTCGTGAAAAGTTTACAACAGCATCTTCTCTGTCCCAAATCATCCCCAAAGCTAAAAAAACCTCATCCTGGATCATATATCAGTGTTTGTTTTTGCACGGACATGCATGCACCCATGCGCAGACATGTACGTGCACAGCAGAGACCTGAAGACCTGCTGTCCGGTAAGAGGCAGGGCATCCCAACACTGGCAGCACGGCAAGAGGTAAGATCTTTTTCTTCCTTCTGTGAAGAAGAACTTTTGTGAAGCTCTTTTGTGAGCTTCTGTTTTGTTGTTTGCAGGGAAACAGAAACTCACGAAAGAAACGCCATGAAGATCTGACCTGGGGCAATGGTGCACATGCCAGCAGAGAGGGCTCTGTGTGCCACTTCTGGCACACCTGCCATATGTTCACTATCACAGTCTTAGGGCCTTTTGGAAGAGCAGCAGGAGCTCAGCAAGAATGGTGTTCTGTTGAGAAGGGGCCACCACCAAGAAAGTCTGTTTTTGTGGTCCCATCTGAGGCACAGGTAGTCTTCGAGTTCATTTAGTAACTGTTACAATGGCATTGAAAAAAGTGACCATTTTTCACACTTACGACCGTTGTATCATCCCCATAGTTCCATGACTTACATTCAGCTGCTTGACAACTGACTCACATTTATGATGGTTGCAGTGTCCCAGAGTCATGTGATCCTATTTTGCAACCTTCTGCCAAGCAAAGTCAACGGGGAAACCAGATTCACTTAACAACCGTGTTTCTAATTTAACAACTGCAGGGATTCACTTAATGAATGTAGCAAGACAAGTTGTAAAATGGGGCAAAAATCTCTTAATTTTCTCACTTAGCAATATAAATTTTGGGCTCTATTGTAGTCATAATTTGAGGACTACGTGTTACATCCCTAATAGATGGCAGCTGCAACATACCAAGTTTTCCCATCTTGATTTTGATGTTGAAGGGATCTTGAGTTTTCAGAGACTTGAGGTGGGCTGAAGGTAGATGTTTGCCTCAACCTGAAAAAAAATCCTTCCAACAGCTGCCTTTACTGCTTCTGAAAACAATGTTACAGATGTGTTGCCTGTAATCTTGCATGAAAGATGTCAGCCTAATGATCAAACATCAATATTTTGAAAAGAGGCTGACTGAAAACACAAGGCATAAAAGACTCTCCTAGTTTATATTTTACATTTTCTTAGCACTAGATAGACTCTGTGAGGCATTTACAAGCATCTTGAAGAGAACAGCCACATATTATGTGGTGAATTTTAGAAACCATTTAAATTTTTAAAATGTTTGATTTGCCCTTTTTATTTATTAGAGTCAAAGAACTCCTTCAAGGTAGCTTCTAGACCTCTAGATTTTTTTTCTTGTGAAGCAAGATAACCATTGCTTTTCTGCGCTGTTGCCTGGAGAAAGGTGTTTCGGAAAGAAGGTGGTTTATGGAAACGTGGAGTTTATGGTGAGAATGGATTGACTTTACAGAGACCTGCTTCAGCAATTATTTCTCCAAAAATCATGGACTGCAACCTTTATCATTCCTTTTCTGGGGGGATGAATGGGATTAGTGTGACATAGTGGCAAAGATTTCCTCAATTTCCTCAGCCCTTAAAGGAAAAGGTAAAGGCTGCCCTCAAACATATGTGCTAGTCATTCCTGACTCTAGGGGGCAAAGAGCCAGTGCTGTCCAAAGATATCTCTGTGGTCATGTGGCTGGCATGACTAAATGCCAAAGGCACACGGAATGCTGTTACCTTCCCACCAAGGTGGTCCCTATTTTTCTACTTGCATTTTTTATGTGCTTTCAAACTGCTAGGTTGGCAGAAGCTGGGACAAGTAACTGGAGCTCATCCCGTTACACAGCACTAGGGATTCGAACCGCTGAACTGCCAACCGTTCGATCAAAAAGCTCAATGTCTTAGCCGCTGAGCCACCACGTCCTCAGCCCTTACATGCATGTTATTCAGGCCTTTATGTTAATATGCCATCATGTCTCTGCAGGTTGACACCACCTGATCAACTTGTCTGGTCTTAAAAATCCAGATAGTATTTCTGAATCCAGGGAGTATGAAAGTTATCGGCTAGATTGTGAAACTGGGAAAAGATCTGTAAGAAGGCAGTGGCAATCTTCCACAGATCTATCCATGAAGTCACTACGAGTCAAGCAATTCAAACAGTGCCTGGTTCTAATCCCCATTCTATGAAAATTCACTACAGTCAGAATAGATAAAATTTTAATACCTGCATAGCTGGGTGTTGGCTGCTGGAGGGATATTCTGGTCTTTTTTCTTTCTGTTTTCTTTTGGTTTTCCTTTTGTTGTCTCTTTAAATGGTGTGTAAATATGGTTTATTTCTATGTGCCAATTGTTGGCTGATTTGTCTAAATGCCAGGCTTCCAGAAATTCCCTAGGATTTTTGGATTTGGCTTGGTCTAAGATGTTCAGAATTTCCCATTTGAAAGTTGTCTTGGCTGAATCTGTCTTTATGCTGTGAGATTAAAAAGTTTTCGTTATATATATAATCTCTAGTAACTCTTAATGAAGTTTTGCTGGACTGAATAACAAAGCTTTCAAGTTTTTCTTATTGATTAGAGATGAGATATGGGAAGAAGGGATCATTTGTTGCATTTTAAAAGAGGATGATAAATTACTAAAATTGTTTTGATTTGTGATGAAGAAACCTTTTCTTTCTATATTTCCTTCCTTTTTTATTTCTTTTATTTTCTATTTTCTTCCCATTTTTTCTTTTACAGTATTCTTATATTGTTTTAGTTTGTATTCATTATCTTTTTAATTGTGTTAGTGTATTTTTAATTGTAAAATTTTATATTTTAAATTAAATTTTAATTTAACCTTTTTTAATGTTACTCGTGTCTTTTTGATTGTAACTTAATTAATTGCCATCAAAATGCTTTAATTTGGCTTGTAAAGGAGAAGTGGAAATAAATCAAGATTATACGATAACCTTTTTAATATTGTATTTAGTTTAGAACTTCTAGAATAAATTACCAAGATGTCATCTATTATTAGTGAACATCTATAATGATCTAGTGTCCTTATAAAACTAAACAAATATCTTGTTATTCCAATAAGAATATGCCTAAGTGTAAAACAATAATCAAAGTGTTCTCCAACTCTTTGCACTGGTGACACATTTTCAATTTTTAGAGATTCTGATGGATCCTTCCACAAATAGTTACCAAATCTGATGTTGCCAATCATAAAAGACATACCTATTTACTGGAATCTTCTGTTCCAACCCATCTTTTCTTTTTTTTTCTGGGTGGGTAGATAGATTTCCAAAAAAATTCCCAGAATCTATCTACTCACTATTACTGTTATGATTATTACTATTGGATGCCATTTATCTACATTGGACCCAGAGGCATTGTTGAAAGTATAGTTTTGTATGAAGCTGGAGTTCTGCTGTGTAACGCACTTCATTTTCATTTATTACAGTAAAACCTTATTTTAATACACTAATTTGGGGGAAGGGATCTCTGTTATTCATGAATATCCATTAAATACAAAAATACACAATTGCAGTGATTTACATCATTTGCATGATAGGTTCATTATGCAAATGAAGTAAATTGTTGTGGAAATTTGGTCCATTGCATATAAAATCCATTGTGCTCAGGTCTGCTAAATTAAGGTTTCACATTATTTATTTTGAATGGGTTGTTAAGCACCTTGTTGAAAATTGCAATAGTATTAGTATTCTAATTCTACTCATTGTGTATCACAGCCAGTGATGGCTGATTTTTGTCTTCCTAGATATGAGCCCTATCCAAGGATTTGGTAATCATAAAGGTAGTAACATCTAATTATGTACATATGAGATGCTCTATAGTATTATTGTTTACAGTTAGGGTGTTATTTCAAGTGAGACAATCCAAATTATTTCCAAGTCCTTATGGTTTTGTATTGTGACTGGTGCTTCAATTGACCACTGTTGACAATATCTTCCAAATTTTTGTGATCTCTATTTGCAAGTCTCACTATTTTGTAATCTTCTCCAATTTTTTGTCTTCAGTATTAGACTCTTTTGGAATCAATACACCAATAAATCAAATATGGTTATTTTCAATGATAGTAGTATCTGGTGTGTTATGTTCCAAGTGTTCATCAGTTTGAATGTTAGTACTTAAGCAACATTTCTGTTATCTTTTGTAATGTCTTTATTTGTGGTTTCATGTTTACTGGCTGCAGATCAATTTTTTAAATATGAAAATGCCAGTCTTATGTCTTCACAACTCGGTCATGTCTTTTTTGGTAACCAGTCTCTGCAATTTGGCTGTATTTGGTTATTATATGAACAACTCTTTCATCTTTATCTCTGTACCATTGGCATTTACTATCCAAAGTGGTGTTTTCTATTTTTATGCCTTGGTGGCATTTATGCATGGTACTTATTCTTGGACAGCAGCAATAATATCTTCAGTTTCCTTTGTTAGTATACCATTCTTAAATCACGGCTATATTCTGATTTTCCTTCAATAACATTCAGAAAGGTTCCATAGTGTGTTTTGGTTTTCTAATTTTCTAATGTAATATACTGCAGAAATAGTTAACTGGACTTAGATTGACCATGATAATCTGGGCTGGCATACCAGAAGGTTGATGATTATTAATAAAGCCCTCCACCTTTATAGTGATATCAATAATTATAACTTCCAATGGAATATATATATATATATATATATATATATATATATATATATATATATATATATATATAATATTTTTGCTGATAATACTATAAATAAAGGGAGGCTGTAGTATTATCAGCAAAAATATTAAAAACATAGAAAAATAGCTTGTCGGCTATATGATACTGTCTGGATGGCCCATGAGATTGGGCTGAAAGGCAAAAATTGGAGATTTGTGATATCTCCTCCATTCGTGGTAATCCAGGATGACTTAATACAAAAAACATACATACATACATACATACATACATACATACATACATACATACATACATATATATATATATATATATATATGTCTTTGGTTATTCGGGTCTTCTCCCGTGTAAAATTGGAAGTGTCTTGGTGACATTTCGACGAAGTCTCATTAGTCATCTTCAGGCTGGTGTTCTCAGCTTCGTGCTTCCAGGAGCTTCCAGGAGCATTGCTCCTGGAAACACGAAGCCGAGAACACCAGCCTGAAGATGATGAATGAGACTTCGTCGAAATGTCACCAAGACATTTCCAATTTTATGCGGGAGAAGACCCGAATAACCAAAGATCTACATATATATACATACATACATACATACATACATACATATATATATATATATATATTTCCTTTAAGCCAGGTTTTTCCTACGTAGCCAAGATTTTTCTGGAACCACAATTTGAGCAAAATTCACTACATACTGGGTTCTTTCTCTATCTTTTTCACTCTGGCAGCAAACAGAATCTTGTGCTGCATTCTGGGAGACCTAAATAGCTATTTCTGGCTCATTAGCTGTCATCAGTAGGCCACACCCACATCTCATGTTCCTCCCTGTAAAGGCCCAATGTCTATTTTCTTACTTTTTGTAGGTTTAATGTGTGTTTTTCCTTTAAGCCAGGTTTTTCCTACGTAGCCAAGATTTTTCTGGAACTACAATTGAGCAAAATCACATTCACTACATACTGGGTTCTTTCTCCATCTTTATCACTCTGGCAGCAAACAGAATCTTGTGCTGCATTCTGGGAGACCTAAATAGCTATTTCTGGCTCGTTAGCCATCATCAGTACATTGGCTATGTAGGAAAAACCTGGCTTAAAGGAAAAACACACTTTAAACCTACGAAAAGTAAAAAAATAGACGTGTGTGTGTGTGTGTGTGTGTGTGTGTGTATGATGACAGCAAAACCAACACAGCTGATTACAAGTGGAAGATGGCTGGAAGGGCCTATTACACGTGCAAGGGCTAAATTGATTAATGGCATATAAAGTCAGAGATCTCTGTAATGGTAGTTTAATACTCCGATGATGTCAGCAGATGGCTGAAAGCTTAGTAAAATGAAATTTTAATTTTTTAAATTTTTTAAAATCTTAAGTTCCGGAGTTCGCAGTATGTCTGCCTCTTTTTTTTTTTACTAATATACCTGGAACTCATATTTTTAGAATGTATGTATATATGCATATATGTTTGTGTGTGTATGTGTATACCATTCAGATTAATAATATATTCCTTAAATTTCCTTTTTCCTCCTCTACAGTTAATGTATAGTGTTCAAACTTATTGAAATAATGTCAGAAACAAGAGCTATCTGAAGAAAATAAATCTTAATATGACTAAAATAATAGCTTGAAATCAAAATTAGAAAGCTGTGACTAGATAGATTTGATGAAATATAAAAAAAGTAGAGAAGTAGCTTGACAAAATCAAGTATGATACACACACACACACACACACACACACACACACACACACACTAACTGTAGAAGAGGAAAAAGGAAATTTAAGGAATATATTATTAATCTGAATGGTCATAAAGTTTTTCATTGTGTTTTTGACATAAGTATTTGAGCTGTCCAAAATCTTCTTCGAGTTATATGACCTTAAAAATTAATTAATTAATTAATTCAATCAAACAAAGAACGAATCAATCAAGACAAATAAACTTTATTGAAGTAATCTCAGCAACAAGAGCTATCTGAAGAAATCAGTCTTAATATGAAATCAAAATTAGAAAACTCTGACTAGATGGATTTGATGAAAAAAAAAGGAGAGGGGTAGCTTGACAAAATCAAGAATGGTTTGGCCAGATAGGGAGTTATGGAAAGGTCTAGCAAATGAACTGGGAAACCAATTTAGCTACCAGTATGCTTCCTTTTCTTATCTCATGCATTTCATTCCCCTCCACCCCCCATGTCTTCTTCCTTTTCTGCACTCTTCATAACAACACGGTTTATCTAAAAAGGGAATAACATGGAGACGGTC
Source organism: Masticophis lateralis (assembly GCA_030761175.1). Lineage (NCBI taxonomy): Eukaryota > Metazoa > Chordata > Lepidosauria > Squamata > Colubridae > Masticophis > Masticophis lateralis. The sequence goes on from JAUDYJ010000001.1 coordinate 108,297,834, forward strand.
TTTGTATAAACTGCAGTGTTTAGCTCATTTATGCAGAAGTAGAATCCTGCAGAATTTAGCTGATGACATGTGTGTGTGTGTGTGTGTGTGTGTGTGTGTGTGTATGTAGAGACTGCCTGCCTTTGCCGTACCCCTGCCCCCTCCCAAATTTACCATGGGGACATCGGATAAGAAATCACCTGGAGATCAGGAAACCCAGAACTGTGGGTTAGCCTGGGAAGTGACAACAGTCTTTGGAGACAGGTACACCTACTGAATTTACACCAAGAAGCTATTTTCCAGTGTAATTTCTTTTGAGAGACCCTGCATTGGTACAATGCACCGTGTGCCAACTGTTTCCCAGCAAACTTTCCAAGACCAGTTACTGTTTTCTTTTCTGTCTTGTGTAGTGAAAGCTCTGCAGGGAAAGCAGGTGGAAAATGACATCTCTTGCAAAGGAGGCTACCTAGCCTGGAGACAGAGTATTAGTCGCTGTGTTTTGTGCATGTTTTCACTCAAGCACAGGCGGGAAGACCTTTCCCAGGGTGTCAGGATAAATTCTCTCTCTTGCATTCTTTTTCTTCTTCACCTTCCCACCTGCTTGCTTTCCGAGTGTCAACGTGTCATGCCTTCCACACAGGCTACCTGTAAAATATTGATTTGTAGCAGGCTGCTCCTGTCAGGGTTAGGCTCTTTCTTCTTTGACAGTAATTATAAGCTGCTACAGACCAGTGCAGACTCAGGACCAATTTCATCATCACACCAGGAGTGCATCACGCTGTCTTTTTGCATGACTCAACATAGGGAAAAAAGCCCTAGAAAATAATGAAACAAGGATCTGAAAAAGTAACTGAGCAACAATTCAAGAGGCATCAAAGGAACCCAAGAAGATTGCGAGTTGATAAAACGGTGGCTGTCCCCAAAAGCAGAAACAACAGCTCTACTTCTTCAAAGATGATTGTCAAAAAAAAATCCTTCCTAAATGCACAAAGACTAGGAAGACAGTCCAAAGAGAGACTTGTCTTCTCACACCCAGCTTCGTGTGGTGAACATCACAAGCCCAAAATGTCTCGGGGATTCTCTTGTGGTTGCTGAAGCAAGAGTTTGGTTGTAATTTGAGGAAAGCAGGTGGTATCTCAATTGTAGGTTGCAGCATGATGGAGAGGTCCAGGGAGATGGCAAGCTGGTGCTGTGAGGCAAAATATATTCCTTTATTGGGAGCTGAATGTTTGCTTGGCTTGTATGCCATAAAAGAATTCCCAGTGTTTATGATCTCATGCTGGGTCTTCTGGATATACAGTATTTCCTCTCCCCACCCCCATTTCCTTGTACTCCCAGTGATTTAAGATTATAATAAATTCTGCCCAAGAACCTTTTTGACAAGCAACTAGAAGCTTATAGGATGTGCCTCAGGGAACCTGAAATAGTGCATACTTCTTTTGTTTTTCTCTAGCTTCCATCCATATTAGTTTGTTTTGCTAAATATGCATTTTTTAGATCAACCCCTGACTAGCTATTACAAACAATTCTTATGCATACAAAAGCATTAGAAATTCTAGCTTTGCAGTAATTTTCTGTTTCTCATATGCCCGCGCTTTAAAGAAGATGGGAGGGGAAAGAGAACAAACAAATCAGCATCAATAAATCAATAGAACAAGATGATGGTTTAGTTTTACATTTTTTTTTCCTTGAAGTTTTCCAGAATGTAATGAAGGTGATGATGGTCACGGGTGCCTCCAAGTACACATTTCTGAATGGCTAAATTCCCAAATGTATTTAGTAATGCAGAAGATCTGACAAATCACAACAAACCAGGGTACACTTTTGTTGCCTTATTCAGCGAATTAGATGCACTGCTCAAAAAACAAAACAAAACAAAACAAAACAAAACAAAACAAAACAAAACAAAACAAACGCTCTGCTACAAAACAGCTAAAGTTACTTAGAAGTCTTTTTACAGATTCAAATGTGAGTCACTTTGTGGTGTGTTTGAGACCAATGGGGAAACTTTTACTGTGTTGTAGCCAGGTAAAATATTTCTGACATATTTATGAAGCATTCTTGCTGACTACTGCAGAAATGGGCAAATCTACTGTCCCATTTCCAGCCCTCTGAGCCCTTTCAAGATCATGCTGTTAAAATTCAGTTGCAAATCACATTTTTTGGCAGCAGACTTTTAAAGATCTTCCTTAAAAAAGTTTAAAAAAAAGAATAAAAACCTGCATAAAAATAATAAAATAAAATATAGTTCTGTTGCGCTTTCGGTCAGCAGGCAATGCATTTGTTTTAAGGAAATATAACATCATCTTTCATATAGCAATAGTTCCAGTAAAGGAGAATATTTATAGCTCAGAGTTGAAATGAGGGGACCTTGGTGCTCTCTGAGCTTGGTTGTTTTCTTGCAGATATTTCTTTACTCAAACATCCTGACGATGAGCACTGATGATGTTACCTAGTTTGGGTAATGAAGAGCCTGGATAGCTCAGCAGACTAAGCATTGTGATTAACACCAGTTGTCTGCAATTACACCAGTTCGAGTCTCACCAGGCTCAAGATTGACTCAGCCTTCCATCTTTTCTAAGGTAGGTAAATTGAGGACGCAGTTTGTGGGGGCAATAAGCTGACTTTGTATAAATATACAAAAGTATGAAGGCTATTGCTTAATGTATTGTAAGCCGCCCTGAGTCTCCGGAGAAGGGCGGCATATAAATCAAATTAAAAACAAACAAACAAACAACCAAGCTTTGAGAGCACCAAGGACCCCACAAAAATAGTTACTTCCCACTGACATCATTGTATCACTATTATTGGATGATCCATATTTTCCCTTCAGTATCTTACATTCTAGAATTGCCTTCATCATATTAGATCAGGGCAACACAGATAAATGTAGCTTAGTTCTAACCCAGTTGACATCGTTTAGACAGATGAAATTTTGGGGGATTTGGATGACTAGATTTTGTTACATTGATATTCTGGATTCTGGATTAGTGTCTAGTCCAGTGATGGCTAACCTTTTTGCCATCGCATGCCAAAAGTGGGGGGAGCACGGTGGGGTCATATGCACGCATGCCCACATCCATAATTCTATGTGCCTTGCCCCCTGTGCTCCCCCCGCTTTTGGCATGTGATGGCACGGTGGGCCCGGTAGGCCCGTTTTTTGCTCTCCCCAGGCTCCAGAGCCTTTCTAGGAACCTGGGGAGGGCAAAAATGACCTTCCCCACCTCCCCCAGAGGCCCTCTGGAGGCCAGAAACAGTGTGTTTCCTGACTTCTGGTGGGCCCAGAAGGCCTGAAAATCAGCTGGCTGGCGCATGCATGCATGCTGGGGCTGAGCTGCATGCGTCCCCACCTGTGGCACCCGTGCCATAGGTTCGCCATCACGGGTCTAGTCTATTCAAACTCTGAATTCCCACAATGCTGAAACCACACAACTTCTCTGTCCCTGTCTCCCTATTTCTCTCTCTCTGTCTCCCCCCCACACTCTTTCTTCTACTCTTCTTTTCTTTCAACTTGCCAAAGAAAGTGAGAAATTGTAGATGAGTCAAATTGAAAGCCAGGAAAAATTGCTCTTGAGATTTTCCTTTCATAGTCCATAAACTACTAAACTGTACAGAGGTCTCACTGGTATTACATACAGTTAAAATGCAGGGATACTGCCTCACAGTATGTATAGAATTATCTTTCTAATTTAACACTTATTTTATTTATTAAATTTATATACCATCCTTCTCTCTGTTTGGGGTAACTCCATTGTTGAAACCTATATTATCTTTATTAATAACAATAGAGCAGCAAGGAAAAATGGCTCTTTTTCAATCTCTTTTGTCCCAATAATGTGCATGCTTAGCCTAAAAGATTGCTACACCTTGCATACTCTTCTTATTGGTATTCTTATGCATTATACCATATGGCATGATATTTCACCAGACAACTCAGATTTTGTGGTTTCATTGCCAAGGTACAAAACTTCACAATCCAGGAATGTGAAGCTATCCTGGATATTTGCCATCTAGATTTTGTGCCATGGTATCCCTAGGCATACATGAAATACTTTGATGCTTGACTATATATTATTCTTGTTTGTGACAAATTGTCCAAGAGTCTCCAGTCCCAAGATTCTTACTTTGTAATTCATGTGTACTATTTTCCAATGGTTTTCCTCCAGGGACCTACCAAGAGTAACTCTTTGAGTAGAAAGAGATCAGAGGTGGTATTCAGCAGGTTCTGACCAGTTCTGGAGAACTGGTAGTGGAAATTTTGAGTAGTTCAGAGAACCGGTAAATACCACCTGTGACTGGCCCTGCCGTCATCTATTCTCTGCCTCCCAAGTCCCAGCTGATTGGGAGGAAATGGGGATTTTGCAGTAAACTTCCCCTGGAGGGGAAGGGAATGGAGATTTTACAGTATTCTTCCCCTGCCATGCCCATAAAGCCACAGCCATCTAGCCATACCATGTCACATCCACCAAGCCATGCCATACTCACCAAGCCACATCTACAGAAGTGGTAGTAAAAATTTTTGAATCCCACCACTGAAAGAGATAATGCATTTTCCCTTCTTATTATATCTGGAAACAGAGAAAGATGTGTGAGCCCATCTCATATTTTCATACAAATAGAAGAGGACTTGTTAATAGTATGAGAATAATCACTGCAACATTACTGGATAGCTAGACACTAATTTCAACCTGTCATTTAAGCAACAGCCATGAATCAAGGCAAATATACAACAATGATGACAACAATCAGCACTGTTGTCCTTTGGTACTGGAATCTGGCACAAGTGGCAGTCAGCAACAGTGTCACGTTTCCTTTCCTTTTAATGAATGGAAACATGCCATTATTACTGCTATTATAAATGTAGGCTCCAAATTGACATCTGCAGGGGACAACAAAGCAGGGCCAATGTTGAAATATTTGCATTACTAACTCATGATGCAAATTCCAACCTATGCCTACTTTTATAGTTGTGACACACTATAAAAGGGCAGAGACTGTATTATGTGACACAACTATAAAAGGGCAGAGACTGTATTATGATGTCATAAGACATATTTCATTCTTTTGGCATCTTCATTGTGGGGGATAGCTCCTATTTTACCTCAAATACTGTCCTGGACTTGACTGGTTCCCTTAAGGACCTCCCAAGCAGAATCCTTACAGCCCCTGCCCAGTTCACTTGCCACAAAGCCAGCTGGTGAAACTTGCCGTTCTCCTTTTCTGCTTTTCCATTGGCCAATCTGTTAACTGAGACTTTTGGATTGATATTTTTGGATTGATATTGACACTGTCTACTGTAGACCTCACCCCATTCCTTAGAAGTCTGTAAGGGGTGTGCATAAGCGCACCAGCCTGCCTACCATGTCCCTGTCCCACTCTCCCTGTCCCATTGTCTCCATGTATTCATACCCATTTACTATGTTCATACTTATGTTTATACTTATACCTGTTATCTTTTACATGTTTGTCAAACTAAATAAAATAAATAAAATACTTCCCTGATATACCCCTTTCCCCTTGTAAGTTTGTGCATCCTAGCATTGATGATGTTAACTAGTCTGACAATGAAATGCTTGCAAGAAAACAGCCAAGTTCAGAGAGCACCAAGGACCCCACAGTTCAACTCTGAACTACAAATATTCTTTTTTTACCGGTACTTAAAGCTTTCCTTCTTGCTTTCTTTATCTCCTTATGTTGCCTATTTTGGGGCAAATATTTTCTATCTCCTTTTCCTAGTCACGCCTCTGGAATTAACTTCTGCTCACCCCCTTTCTCCTCAGAGTGTCTCTCTGGGCATCTCCAGCTTTCTAAGTCTTCTTTTGTTCTGCCCCAGCTTCAGATTCCCAGAGAATGTGACGCACACCAAACTTCGCAAACACTGTTTAATTCCAAACAAATCCCTTTCAAGAATTCAGGCTTCCTGTGCAAAGGGTCCTTATCAAAGTTATTAAGAACAAAGTCCGACAAAGGTTGGCAATCAGTCCAGAAAACCAAATATGAGAAGTCGCTCACTCTCCAAGGTGCTCTGTAGTAATGAGACATTGTTTCTAGCAAGAAAGCACTAGCTGTGTGCAACTTAAATAGGCTAAAGGAGTGGCCAATTATCCTCAAGCTCTACCCTCGAGTAGACCTCCTCCTCCTGAGTAGCTACTCCTGCCTTTTGGCAGCCCTGCATGCCCGAGCATTGAGGAGAGGCTCTTCCACTTCGCTCTCTCCACTGGAGGGAGCCTCTGGAGGTTCTGAAGGCCCTGGCTGAGTCTCTGCCTCTGGCATCACATCCTCTTCGGCCTCCTCGCTGTCTGAAGCAACACCACACCAGCCTCCTCATCATCGGGATCAGCCACGATCCTCACAGGCCACTGGAGGGCCACAACCTCTCTCTTCCGAGTTCTGTTTTTCTTACACAGCACCTTGGATTAAATCTTGCCAGAAATTTCTAATTCTGATTACTTTCCTTACTCCAAGTACTGAGATACAGCATGAGTAAAGATTTAAAAATGATAAGACAGAAAGAAAGGAAAAAGAAAAGAAAAAATAGGGAAGACCCACCAATCTTAGGAAGATCTGCCATATGGTGATGGAATGATCTTTAAATATTGTGTAGTCTAGTATTTAGTTTGGGTTTGTTGCCGTTCGCTTTTTATCATTAAAGGAAGGGACATGCTAGATCAGGGGTGTCAACTCAAGATCTGCAGGCCAGATCTTGCTCATGGGGTGCTTAGATCTGGCCCGTAGGAGCCTGGAAACAGCAAAGGACTGGCCTGCAGTGCCTCTGCTAGCAAAAATGGAGCTCAGGGAGCTGTGCACGGCCCCCCTGCATCCCATTTTCAGCCTGGTGAAAGAGAGTCTCAGGGAAGTTCTTCCTTAGTACTTGGCCACTGCAGGTGCCCCTGACATGAGTCCTGTGTGATGCCCACCATGGCCAAATCCACTATGGCAACACCCCATCCACCCAATCTATGCCCCTCCGGCCCTCCGAGGTCAAACACAACCCTAATACGACCCTCACTGAAATCGAGTTCGATACCCCTGTGCTATATGCTCTCTGCGATGCTCAAAACCTAGCAATTAATAGTGAAGAAATTTCTGTTTTCTCCTGAGTCTTCTAATGGGCTTTTGTAACCTTGGTATGTAAGAGAACAACATTATTAGAGATGGATTTTCAAGAATCAAACATTTTAGTCTTCCACCCCTAGAAGAAAACCCGCAACCAAAGGCATCTGCATCCAGGCTAGGAATATTAATAGGGCTGTGCAGAGACTCAAATGGTATTCTGAAAATTTATTATCAGGTAAGCGTTCATCATACTATGCTTCAACCATCTAGAAACAGTAGTTTAGTATCCATGGGCTTCCCCTGAAGACTAACAAAGCCTCAGGCAAATAATTTCCATCGTCCTTAATGAAAGAACCTAAGTGCTCAGGGCAAATACTGCCATTGCTGTGCTTCTAAGAATGGGATAGATTTGAACCAAATTGTAGGACGAGAAAACCCATGTGAACCAATGAAAAGTTAAATTGCAGGGGAAACAGTAATTCTATTATTGAACTCTTCCTACTATTAGGAAGCATTTTCTAATTCTGAATTTAGATCAAGCTTCCTGAAACTGAAATTCATTATTTTGGGTGCTGAGTTCTGTCAGAACAGAACAGAACAGAACAGAACAGAACAGAACAGAACAGAACAGAACAGAACAGAACAGAATTCTTTATTGGCCAAGTGTGATTGGACATACAAGGAATTTGTCTTTGGTGCATATGCTCTCAGTGTACATAAAAAGACAAGATACATTTGTCGAGAATCATAAGGTGCAACACTTAATGATAGTCATAGGGAACAAATAAGCAATCAGGAAACAATCAATATCAATATAAATTGTAAGGATACAAGCAACAAAGTTACAGTCATGCAGTCATAAGTGGGAGGAGATGGGTGATAGGAACAATGAGAAAACTAATAGTAATAGTAATGCAGCCTTAGTGAATAGTTTGACAGTGTTGAGGGATTATATGTTTAGCAGAGTGGTGGCATTCAGGAAAAAACTGTTCTTGTGTCTAGTTGTCTTGGTGTGCAGTACTCTATAGCATCGTTTTGAGGGTAGGAGTTGAAACAATTTATGTCCAGGATGCGAGGGTCTGTAAATATTTTCACAGCCCTCTTTGGCTTTGACTGGCACTTGTGTATCCTTTCAGTATTAGAAGAGTGTTATCATATCACCTCTCAGTCTTCTCAGAGCCAAATATGTTTCTTTAGTCACTCTTCATAGGTGTTTAGTTTCTATTTCTTGATCATCCTCCAGAGGTGGGTTTCAGCAGGTTCTGACCAGTTCTGGAGAATCATTAGCGAAAATTTTAAGTAGTTCGGAGAACCGGTAGTAAAAATTCTGACTGGCCCCACCCCATCTATTCTCTGTCTCCCAAGTCCCAGCTGATCAGGAGAAAATGGGGATTTTGCAGTAACCTTTCCCTGGATTGGAGAAGGAATGGAGATTTTATGGTATCCTTCCCCTGGAGTGGAGTGGGAATAGAGATTTTACAGTATCCTTCTCCAGCCATGCCCACCAAGCCACACCCACAGAACCGGTAGTAAAAATTTTTTGAAACCCATCACTATTATCCTCTCTGAATCTCTTCCATTCCCCCCCCCCCCAAATCTTTCTTAATTTGTAATACACGGAAGTTGATGCAAAATTCGACATATGGATTGAGCAATGCAGAATAACACAGAACTGTTTCTTCTGATTTAGAAACTAGACTGCTGTAGATGCACCCTAAAATTGAGTTTGCCTTTTTTTGCAGCCATATCACTGTGCTGATGGATATATGATAAATTACTATTCCAGGATCTTATTCACAAGCATTATTACCAAGCCAGGCATCACTCACTCTATTCTTGTTTCTTAAGTGAGGAATTTTGCATTCGCCTGTTAAATTTCATTCTCTTATATTCAGTCTGAATATAAGTCTGAATACAACTGAAATACTTTGGCTACCTAATGAGAAGGAAGGACTCACTGGAGAAGTGCCTAATGCTAGGAATGATTGAGGGCAAAAGAAGAAGGGGATAACAGAGAACGAGGTGGCTGAATGGAGTCACTGAAGCAGTAGGCATGAGCGTAAATAGACTCCAGAGAATGGTAGAGGACAGGAAGGCCTGGAGGAATGTTGTCGCGATGGGTCGGACACAACTTCGCAACTAACAACAACAACAATAAATACTCAGTTCTCTTCTCTAACCTATCAAGATTATTTAAATTTTTAGCTATCCCAATTTTGAGTCATCTGCAAAGCTGATAAGGATTTTCTTCACTTTTTCATACAAGTCATTACTAAAGAGTATGAATACAGGCCTCTTCCTAGGGGTGAAAGGGCCTAGGGCTCTTTCCTAACCCTTTCTTTCTTCCCGAAGTCTGAAAGAGAGTGACTGGCCAAAAAAATGACTTTATTTTTTTAAATCTAAAAATTTAAATCAGGACTAGAACTCATGATTTCATAGTTTCTATCCTAGTGTTTTAACTATTATATTTATGTGGTGGATGGTTTGTGTGGTTTTCAGTTGTTAATTGGGGTATTGATGGCCAGCTATTGTCATTGATTGCTGTTTCTTTGTACTGCTGCACCCTCAGCTGGTAAATTGGTGGTAAATCAGTATTCCTGTTGACTGACAAGGAGCTATTTCCTAGGCTTCAACCATTTCTCTGGCCCCTTTTGTCCCTGCTTGGCCAACAATCTTTGTAGCTGCAAAATTAAATTGATGTTTTATTATGGTTCATGTTTGTCTTGCTATCTGTTCTTTTAGTGAAGTGTATTTCCCAAGCATAAGTTATACAGAATGCTTAAAAATAAATTCAAAGTACAATAACCAAAGGATTTTTTAAAAAATTGAAAGGCATTGCTGTATCTCAAAGCATCCTCCATAAGCCTCAGAAGACTCCCCTCTTCTTCCTCTGAACCTCATCTTCTCATCTCCCAAACCTGCAGTCCTCAAAAGGTGTTAAAATGACAATGCCTATAATTTCTAACCATCCTATCTATTAGCCGATGCAGGTTGGAAATTATAGAAGTTATACTACAACACACGTGGAGAATAAGTGGGAATAAGCAGTGGTTGGATTCAGCCAGTTTGTGCCACTTCAGGAGAACCAGTTGTTAACTTTCTGAACAGTTTGGCAAACTGGTTGTTGGAAGAAATCATTAGGGCAGATAACCGGTTGTTAAATTACTTGAGTCCCCCCACTGGGAATAAGTCATTCCTTCTGCAATGGAATTCAGGAGTAATTTTTACAATTTCTATCTGCCATTGGAGCATAAATTCCCTAATGGACAATGATGCTTTTTGAATAATGACAGTATCTATACCCCATGTCTGCATTGTAGTCTCTGGGCTGTGTGTGTATATGCGTAGTGTGATGATCTTGGTGTACTTCCTGTAACTACAGCTATCTTATGCATAGCATTCCATGTTTTATTCAGCCAACCAGAAAGCTCTGTCAGTCTTAAGTTGTTTGTGTATTCCCTTCTTGGCCATCCAGTTGGCAGCTAGAGTGAACTACTCAAATTATTTCAAAGAGATGTTGGATTACAGTCCTCTCATTCATGAAATCCTCAGTGTAATTGCTGGCAGATGCTATCCGTCCTAGAGTATCATGCTGTTACCAAGGTTGTTGGTTTTGGTCAGAGAGGCAAAATTTGCCTTGCAAAAATTGTTAGTGAATTATAATTTGTAATGTGACTGAGGGAAAGATGTATGAAATAGATCTGGAATAGTCAAATAGATTAAACTGCAATTAAATTTAATTAGTTGAAAGAAAATTTAATTCTTGTATTAGCAGTACCCCATTTGATGTTTACAATATGACAAAATCCTGGTGTGTCTTTCACTTCTTCCCAAACAACACCATCCTGATTTGGACTGAGAAAAAGATGAAATAGTGCCTCCCACTTTCATACTGATCTCATCTATCTACAACATTTATATCTCTATTTTACTCTCATTCTCTTACATTCTCTACCTATTTACTTGACTTTCAGCTAGAATTTCTTAGCTTGCACGATGCCAAGATGTAATTTTGTGGACCTTTTTAAGGGAGGCAAACTCAGGAAACAAGGATCACTTCTCTGATTTCTGGAAATATCAATTTTGCTAGCAGGGCAATGCAACTATACCTTGACAGCTGCCAAAACAATTATTCAGCTCAACTTGTACCTACTATAATTAAGGTAGAATAATTCAGAGTTTTTTTTTCACCTTTCCCCCATCCCCTGAACTTAGAAATATTTTCTGTAACAGCCCTGTTTCCTTCTGTAACTCTTGAATTCCCTCTTCTGCTTTCTCAAGAGCTGTTAGTGATACCATCACATATACTTCAAAAATGGCCTAAAGCTATGTAATATGCATGAACTTAGACTTTCCAAGAAAAATCATGTGAAATGGCTAATTTTTTAATTAATATTTCAAGTTTAGCCAATTCTGGTGGAAGGCCCAAAAAGTATCTACGTAAAGATTCTTCTTCTTCTTCTTCTTCTTCTTCTTCTTCTTCTTCTTCTTCTTCTTCTTCTTCTTCTTCTTCTTCTTCTTCTTCTTCTTCTTCTTCTTCTTCTTCTTTCTTTCATTCTTTCATTCTTTTATACTTTTGCTTGTTTTTAAAACAAAACCATTTTTAGCTAAGGAAGCTACGGTATCTTTGAAGTCATTTCCTTTCCTTTCCAGCATAAATTCTGAAGAATGATTACTAGGAAGGAAGGGTGAAATGACATGGTAACTGCTAAATGCTGTGTTACTGTCTTCTAATGTTTTGTTCAGAGGTTGTTGAGTCCACCTGTGGGGAAAATGGATTGGAAGGTGTGGAAAGGAGTCTTCCGGTGAATTGGTGTAATGTTGTGAGTGGCAATATCTCCCAACTCCATGGAAAGTCTTTGTTACACCAACCCCATAACTTTAAACTCCAGATGTCCCTAAGGACCAAACTGGTTGACCTATTATGTGTGAAGCAGATTGAGGAGAGAAATTATTTACACGGTAAAGTGCTACATGTTCCTGAAAAATAATATCCATTTGCTGAATGATGCAGTTGTAGGCATAAGGAAGTACTGAGGAGTGGATTTGCACATGGAAAGGATATTCTGGTTAGGCATTCATGAGCTCAGTAATTCTGAATTGCAAATATCTTCCAGGTTGTTTTCTCACTGCCAAAGGGAAAATGATAAACAGAAATTATTAGAAAAAGAAACAGCATATGATAAATAATAAGCATTATGCTTTGGAAATATAAATTGTGTTTATGAATTAACAATAGAATACTTTATGGATTGTTGTGTTACTGAATAAATAATGAAATATTAACTAAAGTAGATAATAACCATTTACAAAAGAAAGCTGTTAGTTGGAAGGGGTTAAATACTGATTCTGTAATAGCTCTCTACATCTACAAGAGTGTTAGAGAGCAAACATGGGAGCTGAAAGCCTCATATTTGTGTTGTAACATGTAATTGCTGTGTATGATCTAGAGAAAATAAGCAGTTGAATTTATGTCAGGCTAGAAAATGCCTAATATTTTCTTCCTTCCTCGTGACGAAGGAAAATCTATCAATGAGAAACATCATTTCTATTATCACACAAAAACATTTAGAAAAGGACACTAATTTAGAACCCTGTAGATTGAAAAGAAACATTTAGATAACTTCTTGTGTGTGATAGAATATGTTTTCAATAGTTTCATATACAGTGAAACATCATACACATTTTTAAAGCTTCAACATAATGGTATTTGAAAAAAAAACCCTATGAAAAATTGTGGAATGTTTCGAAATATTTTATCATGCAGGACGGTTAGGATAGACCCAGCCCCAAGATCTTTCGAACGGATGTCAATTGTCTCCTAATGGAAAAGGGCAGTGAAACGATGCATCAGTCTTAATGTGTAGCCCCTGCTGAGAAATGACACTGAAGTAGAATAAAGGCTCTTCTTTAAGTAAAAGTGCATAAATATAAAAGAGACTTATAATTGGATTCTGTAAGACTTGGAAACTAAAGCCACTTGCGCTTATCATACTGAACATTATATTTTCTAGTTCTATTAGTTTTACCATCTAGATTTTTTTTTTTTAGAAAGTAAGATGTGCAATTTCTAAGGATCTTGTGAACAACAAGTACAAAGATCATTTGCATTCACAAATTATTCAGTAGTAGCACATTGAGATATCATAAAATTCCCAAAGCAAACACTTTGATTTTGAACATTTCAAAGGCTTTGGAAATGCCATTCTTTCGCCTAATATACTGAACTACAAAAATTCTTATAATAATGTAGCTTAGCAGGTCTAAAAAAAATTATTCCATCTCCATCTGATAAGACATCTAGTCAATGCAATCCAGAACTATGTTAGTGAATGGATAGATCTGTCCCCAACTCCCCAATCCTTCCAATTCAATTTACCTGTTGATTAAAATGGAACTGTATCAGTTAAAGATAGACCAGCCTGCTTAGAAACCCTGCTGGCCAAGGCAAACTAAGGAGCAATTTGAAGGTATGGTAAAGGAGGCAAGGAGCTATAGCCTCTCTATTTCATTTTTCAAGATAATGAAGTAAGTGTACCTTACAATGATAAAATCAGGTTTGATAGCCTAGGAATCTGATTCTAGGTACTATATATCTGTTACTTTTATCATTTTAAATGTTTTAATTTTAAAAATATTTTTAGGACTGTAAGAGTGATTGGTTGAGATAAGCGACTATAGAAATTGAATTAAAAAAAAAACAATTCCAAAACTTCAAAGTAATCGATACTAGTTCATTGTTCATTTAGTTCCAAAACAATTATTACTGTAGAAATGATTGCAACCAAACTAAGAATATTATAATCAATTAACATAAACTTAAATAATCCAGATGTGGGCAGCATTTAATAATAATCTGTATTATTTGTTTGGATTTGTTTTGCATAACAGCCTACCATAGAAAGCTGGACTATAAATAACAGTAAATGAACATTCAATGAACATTATTAAATACAAATGCTGAATTAAAGTTACATTTTTCTTGCATATCCCTTTTTATTTATTAAAACCTGACATTTCTGAACAGTTCATGAATGTTTTTAGAAATACAAATATTGCCATTTCCTATTTCTAACTTTTCTTCTTCTTTTTCCTCTTTTTTGCTTCAGAAAATTTGCTAGTGAGAAGAAGCTGGTATATTTACACAATACCTGTTGCTTGCTGGAGGGGACTGAGAACTATTTCTGTCAGGGCAAGGCCATCAAAAGAAAATGGTCCAGAGAACCTACATTGAAATCACATTTAACAGCAACCTGTTTCATGACTTACAAATATGTAAAAAGGAGAAGGAGAAGGAGAGGGAGAGGGAATAGGAGGAGGAGGAGAAGAAGACGAAGAAGGAGAGGGAGAGGGAGAGAGAGAGGGAGAGGGAGGCGGAGGAGGAGGAGAAGAAGATGAAGAGGGAGAGGGAGAAGAAGAAGGAGGAGGAGGAGGAGGGGAGGAGGAGGAGGAAGAAGAAGAAGAAAAGAAGAAGAAGAAGAAGAAGAAGAAGGAGGAGGAGGAGGAGGAGGAGGAGGAGGAGGAGGAGGAGGAGGAGAAGAAGAAGAAAGTTGTTTTAGTTTAGCTCATTATAGTTGGAAATAGGCTGACAAAAAAGGACCCAAGGTTGCGTAAAATCTGACAAGGAATTTATTTATTTATTTATTTATTTGTAGAATGCCCATTAAGACAAAATGCTATTTTAAAAATGTAGCAAAGTCAACACCAAACAAATATTTTTAATGTGTTATTGGGTTCTATTCTACCTTCAGATTGGCTTTACAAATGTGATTCCCAAGAGAAAGATAGAATTTTGATGTTTACCGTTACATTTTTGTTTTTCAAACACTAAGGTATGAAAGTATTTTGAGTCATATGAGTCATGCTTCAATTGACTGCTACTTTACATTTTGTGTAGAAGAAATAAATATGTATAATTGTTATGCGGGCGGAAGATCATATTGAACTGGAGCTGGGTTAGTGGAAACAGAATTAAAACAAGCAATAGAATGAATAGATACGATCTACTCCTGTCATTGTCATATGAATCAGCTGTGAAAACAGATGGCTCAAAGAAAAAAACCTACTGGATAAAAATCATCTTTAAATTTCTGGATGAAACCTAAATATCGCAAGTCAATCTTAAAAATGAGGGAAAGAAGAAAACATATGAATATTCTAATCTGAGATCACAGCCTGTTACTATGTGTCTTTTTAAAATTGGGGGCCTTGTGAAAGAACTTATTGATTTAAGTCTTCTTAAGGATGACCCACTCTGCTGAAACATTAAGAGACTCTGGCCCCATTTACCTGCCTGGACACTAGTACAGGTAGTCCTTGCCTTACAACAGTTCATTTAATGACCAAAGTTACAATGGCACAGAAAAAGTGACTTATGGTCATTTTTCACTCTTAGCTTTATAGCATCCCCATGATCATGTGATCAAAATTCAGATGCTTGGCAACTGACTCGTACTTATGACCATTGCTGTGTCCCAAGGTCATGTGATCACCTTTTGTAAGCTTTTGACAAGCAAAATCAACGGGGAAGCCAGATTCACTTAACAACCAAGTTACTAACTTATCAACTACAGCGCACTGCATTTAACAACTGTGGCAAGAAAGGTCATAAAATGGGGAAAATCTCACTTAACAAATTTCTCAGCAACAGAAATTTTGGGCTCAATTGTGGTCATAAGTGGAGGACAGCCTATACATACAGCCTATAAATTCAGCTATTGATGACTGAGGTGAATAGAGATTAGTGTAGAATTTGAGGCAGACGGCAAGGTGAATCTGGTGTCTGTAGTAAATGAATAGACTAGAATTTTTATTGGCCAAGTGTGATTGGACACACAAGGAATTTGTCTTGGTGCATGTGCTCTAGTGTACACAAAAGAAAAGATACGTTCATCAAGAATCATAAGATACAACACTTAATGATAGTCATAGGGTACAAATAAGCAATCAGGAAACAATATCGATATAAATCATAAGGATATAAGCAACAAAGTTACAGTCATACAGTCATTAGTGGAAGGAGATGGGTAATAGGAATGATGAGAAAATTAATTGTAGTGCAGACTTAGTAAATAGTTTGACAATATTGAGGGAATTATTTGTTTAGCAGAGTGATGGCATTTGGGAAAAAACTGTTCTTGTGTCTAGTTGTTCTGGTGTGCAGTGCTCTATACTGTCATTTTGAGGGTAGAAATTGAAACAGTTTATGTCCAGGATGTGAGGGGTCTGTAAATGTTTTCACAGCCCTCTTTTTGACTCATGCAGTATACAGGTCCTCAATGGAAGGCAGGTTGGTAGCAATTGTTTTTTCTGCCGTTCTACTTATCTTCTGAAGTCTGTGCCTGTCTTGTTGGGTTGCAGAAACCAGAAAGTTATAGAGGTGCAGATGACAGACTCAACAGACTCTGTAGAACTGTATCAGCAGCTCCTTCGGCAGTTTGAGCTTTCTGAGTTGGTGCAGAAAGAACATTCTTTGTTGTGCTTTTTTGATGATGTTTTTGATGTTAGGTGTCCATTTTAGATCTTGCGATATGGTAGAACCTAGAAATTTGAGGGTCTCTACTGTTGATACTGTGTTGTCTAATATTGTAAGAGGTGAAAGTATGGAAGGGTTTCTCCTAAAATCATCATAGAAATCACCACCATTTCTATGGTTTTGAGTGTGTTCAGTTCCAGATTGCTCTGGTCGCACCACAAGGCTAGTTGTTCAACCTCCCATCTGTACACGGAATCATCGTCTCGAATGAGACCGATCACTGTTGTGTCATCTGTGAACTTCACTAGTTTAACAGATGGATCGTTAGAGATGCAGTCATTGGTATATAGAGAGAAGAAAAGTGGAGAGAACATACAGCATTGGGGGGGGGGGCTGTGCTAATTGTACAGGTATCTGATGTGATTCTGCTTAGCTTCACTTGCTGTTTGTTAGGAAGCTTATGATCCACTTACAAGTGTTCTTCAGGTACCTCTAGCTGGTTTAACTTAGTTACAAAAGTGTCTGGAATGATGGTATTGAATGCTGAACTAAAGTCTACAAAGAGAACCCTTACATAGGTCTCTGAGATTCAAGATGTTGTGGGATATAGTGCACAGCCATATTAACAGCATCATCTGTTGAACTATTTGCTCGGTATACAACTGTAAGGGGTCTAACAGCGGATCCCTGATGGTTTTCAAGTGGGACAGAACTAGCCTTTCTAAGGTTTTCATGGCTACAGATGTTAGAGCAACTGGTCTATAGTCATTCAGTTCCTTGATGGTGGGCTTCTTCAGCACTGGGATGATAGTAGAGCATTTGAAGCAAGAAGGAACATAGCACATCTCTAGCAATTTATTGAAGATTTGGGTGAAGATGGGGGCCAATTTGTCAGCACAGACTTTTAAGCAGGAAGGAGTTATTTTGTCTGGGCCTGGAGCTTTTCCTGGCTTTTGTCTGTGAAATAGGTCTTGCACTTCCTTTTCTGTGATCACTAGGGGTTGTGAACCAAATTGGATGGCTTGTAGGAGGCTTGCCTGTTGTTGGTGTGTCTGAGATGGGGGTTGTGGAGATAGATGGCTGTAGTTTCCTTTCAAACCCGCAGTAAAATGTGTACAGGTCATCTGCCAGTTGTTGATTTTCTTCAGCCTGGGAAGGAGATTTGCTGTAGCCGATGATATTTTTAAGAGTTTTTCACATGATAGCTGGTTCATTTGTTGAGAACTGATTCTTTAGCTTTTCAGAGTAGCTTCTTTTTGCTGCTCTGATCTCTTGTTAATACATTTCTGGCCTGATTGTACAGCATTTTATCACCTTTTCTGTAGGCTTCCTCTTCGGAATGACATAGCTGCTTAAGTTTAGCTGTGAACCAAGGTTTGTTGTTACTGTATATTCGCAATTTCCTGGTCAGGTCACATAGGTCTTCACAGAAGCTGACATATGATGTTACAGTATCTGGATATGTAGAGGTATCTTCAAAAATATTCAGGTCTGTAGAGGTATCTTCAAAAATATTCCAATAGTGCAGTCAAAGCAAGCCTTAGAGTGAGTTTGGTCTGAAAAAGTAGTTGCTCCTCTTAACAACCATGGAGAAGAATACATTAAGGCAGAAGTTTGTCCACCCCAAGGATTAAACACCCAGACATAAACTGAGTAACGTCGTATATGCAGTACAATGCAGTGAGACATGTACAGATCTGTACATTGGGGAAACAAAACCACTACTTCATAAAAGCATGGCACAACATAAGAGAACAAACCCATCAGAACTAGATTCAGCAGTCCATCTGCATTTAAAAGACAAAGGCCACTCTTTTAAAGGCAGCAAAGCCCACATTTTGGACAGAGAGGACTGCTGGTTTGAAAGAGGGGTCCAAGAAGCCATCTATGTCAAAATTGAACAGCCCACTTTCAACAGAAGGAGAGGGATATGACACCATCTATCTCCACAATGTAGATTGTGTCTACAACACAATCCTTTCAGCAGTTTCAAGAAGGCTCCACACCCATTTGCACTACTCAGCTGACTCTGAGGGCACAGATAAATCTCCAAATGGCCTCAATGACTCTCTAAAAGAATGCAAATGACCAGCTCTCTGCAAGGAATATAAACCCTTCCATTCCCCAACATCCAGTCAATATTATTAACGTTATTATTGTTATTTCCATCAAAATGAATTATACCCAGATGCCACACTGTTCATATATTGACGCTGATGAATATTTAAAAATATATAAAAAAGAAAAGAAAATGAAAAAGAAAAAGCACCTTTGGGACATCATGACCTGAATGACTAAGTATCTCCATAGACATTTACCATGGGAAAGTGTTTGAATCTTCATAAAATTCTGCATTATTTAAACTTTAGTATTTCTTGTGCAGTTGAATGTAGTTTACTGGGTGAATCATCCCAAACAGATGTATGGATGTGATGGAATGTAGTCTGGATTCCCAGGAAGGAGAGGCTCCTTTCTAGACTACAAAGAGGCTGCAGAGCTTGGAAAGTGTGTTCAGCATCAAAATGGATAAAATAGCGCCTCCCTAGCAATTCTCAGGGTATATCTATAGCTATGCAAATATTTTCTTCAATCTGGCAAGACACTGTCTATACGTGAAGAGCAAGAAAGGAAACTACTCAGAAGTAACCCCTCTTGGTTTTTGGAGCTTGACAATGGTTGTGTGTATTCCACCAGTCACCACAATATTTTCCATTGGTGTGAATTTGATGAGCAAATTATTTCCATAAAAAGATTCAAGGAAAAAAGCTTTCTGAAGCCCACATCATCTATTTCAATATTCTAAGAAGAGAGAGGGGATTTCCCAAATCTCCATGCCTCCTGGAGGTTCATAGAGGATATTATCTAAACTTCCAGTGAATCATACAGCTGACAGTGTTGCTATTTCTAGGCCAAAGAAGCTCTTTGAACAAAATGCACTCGTTGTGTCTTTTCAACCTGCACTTCAGCAGAGTGAAACAGCAGGATTCCCGTACTGTATAATAACTGTCAGAAACAATTTCTGCTCTGTAAGTGAGGTGAAGCAAAATGTCAAAATATTTGAATACATTTCATTCAGGATATCTTCTTTTAAATTAGTAAAGGCTGGAGGAAAAGAATCTTATTCTCTCACATAATAAATATGCATAGGGCATCGAGGGGCCAAATGAATTCTAATAAAGCAGAGTCCTAGCTTGTTAATGGTGTTAGTGGAACCACAATAATAAAACACAATAATTATGAGTTAAAGGAATGCCAGCCATGGCCTTTTACCAGGATTCTTGAACGTATTATTCAGAAGAAATTTAGTAGTCTAAAGTCAACTGTGTTAATTACCATATTTTATAAAATCCCTGGTACAGAAAGGAGCAATCAGAAGAGGCAGCCTGCAAGGATTCTAAAGCAAATGAGTATATCTCATTATTAGTACAACTGTACTCTTTGGAACTCATTAGCCTTGCTACCTTAGCCTTTTTTATTCCAACATGTCCATGAAACACCACAAAAATAATGGCAAGGAGATCTCTCCAGTAACAACAGTCCCGCTTACAGCTTGTCATCTCTTTGGAAATCAAAGCACATTCCAAACCATCTAGTGGAATGAATCAAGTTTATGGAAATAATGATTTTCTTACACTCAGGGTTTCCTTCCTGCCATCTGAGAACCCTTTATTGCTCTCTGACACTGATTCAGATGATACCGTAAGAGAATTAATTAGAAATATACCCCATGCCAATAAAATACTAGATTCATTATTGAGGGGAAGGGGAGGAGGAGAGGCTCCATTAATATGGAGGGAATTTAATGGAGGGAGGGGGTATCAAGATCTTAAGAAAACATTGTCGATGAAGCTGTGCTGTAGATATTGGGGATAGTTTTATTTACTTATTCAAAACCTTTGAATTCCATTTCTTCACAGCTTGTGTTAAGTTGGAAGAAACTCATTAAAGAAATGAATGGGGGAAAGGCTTCCTGTTCAAAACACTTTCATCCATGGCATTGTTAATGAGTACCATAATTTTAAAGGCCAGTATTGATGATACCATTTCTTATTTATTTATTTAGTAATCAAATTTATGTGGCCATCCATCTCATGGAAAATGACTCTGGAAGCATATTTAGTCAAACACCAAAGAATTAATCTTGTGACAATACTTCCTTTAACCAATACTTCCTTTAACTTTGTCTTCCAGCAACAGGTTTTTTTTTTTTCATTCTGCCTTTAAAACTGAAGCTCCAGTAAGGAAATCCATCTTTGGCAGATGGAATGGTGATTTCAAGGAGAGAAGCAACCTAAAACTAAGGAGAAATTTCCTATCAGTGAGGGCAATTAACCAGTGGAATGGCTTGTCTTCAGAAGTTGTGGGTACTCCATCATTGGAGGTTTTTAAGAAGAGACTGGACAACTATTTGTCTCAAATGGTATAGGATTTCTTGTTTTAGCAGGAAGGTTGGACTAGAAGACCTCCAAGGTCTCTTCCAATTCTGTTATTCTGTTATTTATTGAAAAGGAAAACAATCATTATAATCTATATTTATTCTATAATTGTAAACGATGCCCTTAAATTGAGCAACTATGTTTTGAGCACCCAGTACATATATCTGGATATCTGGCAATATTGCTGGCTGATTGGGCAGAAATTACTAGTGGTTGAGAAGACAGTTTTTCTATCCACCTTTTCCCTATATTGCATTGACAAAATTAATGAGAAATAGATACATTTAATTGCATACTATAAATAGTTTTTCAGCCATCAATAAGACATATGAAATGCATATCTAGAAGAAGTCTAGAAGAAGAATATGTAGTATATTAGTGTAGTCAACTTAAAGAGACATGAAAGTTTTGTTTTTTTTAAGAATTGAGTGAGTCAGTTAAAATTGCACACTCAAGTTATCATAGTTAGGATTTGACTTAAAGACACAACTCAGATTTCTGTTAGTGAAAAGTTTTACAGAACAATAATTCAGAATCAGTTTTTTTTAAAAAAAGCCAGCCTCAAGTGCTTTTGACCATTGCAGCACAACTAACACAGGCTATGAAAAGAATAACACTACCAGAAAAAAGATACCAGGAAAAACCAAAAGATTATTACAACCACATAGCTTTACCATAGCACACAAACCAACTAAAGCTCTCCAAAACCAAAAAACAAAAACAAAAGACCAAATAGATTAAGATTCAAAAACAAGTCTACAACATGCAGCGTAAGGACTGTTACAGCTGCTATATGGGTCAGACAAGCAGAAGACTAACAAAGTGCATCCATGGACACCAAGTAGCAATCAGAAGACACAATGAAAAGTACAGAGAAGTTCCCTGAAGATGGGACCCAGCACAAGTCTGAAAGCTCAGAAGACAAAACCTCTGGTCCCAATGACCAAGCCAATTTGGATTCTGCAACATTATCCTGGGACACGTATATTCGCTTTCATTCATCACAGTGAGAACTCCTTCATTTCACAAAGACTTGAAAATAGTTTCAACTGAGAAACTGTGAGCATCCTAAACTAAGCTAAATCCAGAAATGATAGAAAATTCCTAGAAATTTGGCATTCAGATGGACCAACCATCAATAGATACATAGCTAAAAACCACATTTATATGCGATTCAAAAGAAACAATAAAAAAGCTAAAAAGGAAACAAAAAACCAGAACACATTCTCTTCAGCAACCAAATATCCAGATAAGCAGGGTTTAACACCAGACAATCAAGCAGAAAACAATATCTAATCAAGGAATTACCAAAGGAAAAAACACAATATTGACAGGACAAGCTATTCTATATAAATAGAAGGCAGACCACACAATTACTAGCACTGATGATGTTACCTCAAATGGATAATGAAATGACTTTGAGCAAACTGTCAAGTTTAGAGATCACCAAGGATTCCACTGTACATCTCAAGCTACATATATTCTCTTCTATTGGAAGAGAACGTTTCTCTAAGGCCAAATGAGATTAAGCTTCTAAATTGGAAGAGAATAGGCTTTGATCCTGTCTAAACAATTTTTTCTTGACATTTGCAAATGTAGGGTTATTTTTCTGTTCATATCCCTTTATCAAAGACATGTTTTTCGTCCAAGCTAGGTTACCTTTAAGTGTGGTCAAATCTATTTTACGGTAGGAATTTATGACAAAATACCTGTGATGTTTATGTAAAGCATGAACCAGTCTAAAAGAAGCCATGATAACACAGTGGTTAGAATGCAGTATTACAGGCTGACTCTGCCCGCTGATTGGAGTTCGATCCTGATTGGATCAAGGTTGACTCAGCCATCCATCTTCTGAGTTCAGTAAAATGAGGACTCAGATTGGGGGAAATATGCTGACATTGTAAGCTGCTCAGAGAGTTCTGTAAACTCTCACTGCTCAGCTGCTCAGAGAGTTCTGTAAACTGCCACTATAGGGTGGCATATACGTCTAAGTGCTATTACTATTGCTAAGACGTAATTTAAGCCTAGCATTAGGACTGGCTGCACCCAGAAAATGAACATGTCATGCAGAAAAGCTAGATAAACTAAATATCTTCCCTCAATGTATTATTTATTTATTTATTTATTTATTTATTTATTTATTTATTTATTTATTTATTTATTTATTTATTTATTTATTTGATTTATATACTTCTCCTTACGGACTCAGGGCGGTGAACAGCCGAATAAAAAATCAGTACATAAAAGTTAAAAAATTATAAAACACATATAAATTTGGCTGAGAATTAAAACAAGTAAATATTAAAATGCAATATTAAAATATTAAAATTAGGTAGAGAGATGAACGACAATAGGCACTCTGATTGTTTTTACCATCTCGGTGAGAAGTGAACCTTAGGTCTGGCAGCCTTTCTTAAAAGCAGACTGGAAGTTTGAAGTTTACTTGGTGGAAGATCTGGCCAGAGAAGAAGAAATAAAATTAACTGTTGGTATTTTTGATGCTCTTGGATCCAAGATCCAACATGATGCGTGTGACTGTACATTATGAATTTCAGCCCTATGACTCTAAGTTCCTTATGGACAAATACTGTTCAATTTAACAAGATGCTATTTCCAAGTAAGCATAGTATTTTGCTATTAGTATTCTTTCCCCTCCCCCGCAGTTCATTGAAAAAAAAAAGAAAATCCTTCAGCTGGTGAAGACGAATGTCCAACTGATACCCATTTGACATATGCTTGCCATTCATGTAGAGCTTTGTTCAACTTCACTGCTTGGCAATATAAATGTTTAATTTGTTCACCTTAAGATATGTCACTGGGTAAATGGATGTCAGGGGAAAAACAAGAAATATATAGGAAATCCTTCCTATATAGCTTTTCAGCAGATCCCAAGAAATATTTTTTACAATACATACAAAAGAAAATTAAAATAAAATAAAATGTATGTGAAGAAGAAACTACCACCCCTAAACCACCCTACAAACCCATATTAATATATCAAGAGAGTAACTCCACAGAGCTGGAGTAACATGCTTTGAATGGGCTAGCCAAATACATATACATTATTGACCTATAACACTGGCCCCTGCAAGACACCTAAAGTAGGTTCAGTGGCAAGGACAGCAAAGAATAAACAGAACTTAGTCAGAATTGTATCTGCATCTATGGCAGTGAAAGATTCTACCTGAAAAGAATATACTATAAATTGAAAAATTCCCACCAACAATCTATATATTTTCAGCAGTGATCGGATTCAAATTTTTTTACTACCGGTTCTCTGGGTGTGGCTTTGTGGGCATGGCTTTGTGGGCGTGGCAGGGGAAGGTTACTGCAAAATCCCCATTTCCTCCTGATCAGCTGGGACTCGGGAGGCAGAGAATAGACAAGGGTGGGACCAGTCAGAGGTGGTATTTACTGGTTCGCCGAACTACTCAAAATTTCCACTACCAGTTCTCCAGAACTGGTCAGAACCTGCTGAAACCCATCTCTGATCCTCAGGCATGATCAAGGATATATAAATCCCAGCAGAAAATCGTAACATTTAATTATTATTTGCTTGAATTTTATTCCACCTTTATTACTTTATAAGTAATCTAAGGAAATGAACACAGCTAACATTCTTTCCTCCTCCTAATAACAAACTTGTGAGTGAGTTGGGCTGAAAAAGAATGACTGGCTCAAAGTCACTCAGTCAGCTTCCATGCCTAAAGTGAGACTAGAACTCACCATCTCCTGATTTCCAGGTCAGTACCTTAACCAATACACTAATATCTTGTTCTCTTCCTGTCTTGTCAATTTTAAAATATAGTGAAAGGAAATTCATGGCACTCTTGGTAGGAAATTTAGTACAGACTTGAGCCAAGGCAGGCTCACTCCAAAGAGTGGAAAGCTATGTAAGCAAAGCTTATTTTTTTCAGCACTCTTATCTCTGGTCATATTCCAATTACCACTTAAAGGATTGTTGTCCTTTTTTTTTCTTGGTTGGACTCGCAGTTGGCATAATAAAATTCAGCCTGAACTGAGACAATCCCGCAACAATTTGTGGGTTACTCTGTCTGGACTGTTGGCTACCAAATATTCTTGTTAGACAGTTCCCCTGCTTCTGTGACCTCCCACTTTTTTGTATCAAGAAAGTCTTTTTCTTTTCATTCTTCTAAGAACATCATCTTGGATGTGTTTGTGTACATCTGCATATTTATCTATAAAACATACATGCACACACAGACACACAAAGTTAAGCTAGACTTATATTTCCAAGGTTAAAGCATTACAATGAACATGTATGCAGGCATAAGAAAAAAAATTAATCCTTTCTCAGGACTATATTTGATTCTAAGAGTTTTTGAAAAGCTGGTTCTTTCTTTGCAAGGTAACCAACTGCTAAAATTATCCTTTAGCCAACCAACTCAAATAATCGGAAACTGCAGCGTAACTAGAAGCCTACACAGACATGGAGTAAATTCTGGGGAAAATATTACAAAAGGACTTAGCTTTAAAATTGCAACTTTATAGACTTACAACATTGTAGTCATTAATGCATCCTTATGGTAAAGATAGCAAGATTTTGGATTAAATATGTAGCATTAAATCATAGTTGGCGGGGAAAGGATTCCTCTTATTCTTTTGCTCATACCAGTCACTGCCTCTCTCATCCGGTTCATGGTTTGTCTCCCAACCCAGGCAACTTCTCATTAAAAGTAAAGTCTATTGGGACTCCACAGCCTACATGTGTGTGCAATACCCTTAAATTGCACTGTCAGTTAACATTAGGGATAGGCATTTAATTTCCGATGTACTACATCAGAATTAGCAGCACCATATCATTTCCCTTTCTTTCAGTTCTCAAGATTCTAACGAATTTGTAGCTCATACCTATGCCTTCCTGATTCAAAGTGCATCTTCACATAATCATATTGTTTTGATCTTTTTCTAAAAACTCAGTCAAGACTTATTAGGAGCGGGATGGGAGATCTCCCGATTCTCAAGGAAGTTGGGGAAAAAAATCTTAGAAGGCTACAATGCAAGATATTTCTTTCTTTTATGTACACTGAGAGCATATGCACCAAGACAAATTCCTTGTGTGTCCAATCACACTTGGCCAATAAAAAAAAATTCTATTCTATTCTATTCTATTCTATTCT
The DNA here is from genome assembly GCA_030761175.1 of Masticophis lateralis. NCBI lineage: Eukaryota > Metazoa > Chordata > Lepidosauria > Squamata > Colubridae > Masticophis > Masticophis lateralis. Next base: position 108,323,921 of record JAUDYJ010000001.1, read on the forward strand.
ATTCTATTCTATTCTATTCTATTCTATTCTATTCTATTCTATTCTATTCTATTCTATTCTATTCTATTCTATTCTATTCTATTCTATGTCATTACTGAAAGGAAGGAAATGACACAGAGATTCCAAGAAGTAATCAGGCATTGAGCTTCACTTTGAAGCTTTGATAAGGTGTAACTGATTATCAAAACTCAGTGTTAAGGGTATCTGTGTTGAAATTCAGTACACTGATATCTTATGACCAACATAATTAGAAGCATTTTAATTAGTAAATGATATGTCCATTCATTATGTTTCTCCTTTCAAACCTTAATAAACCATTCTAGGGATAATTAATGGCACTTTTGTGTTTATAGAAAATCAGCACTTGATAAATATCAAAATGTGCTATTATCTCACAGGTAGGATAGAGTTCTGTTCTATAAATGCATAAATTTAATAATTACTGCTAGAACTATTTGTTGTAAGGAAGAAGCAGATAAATAAGAAAAAAGTCAAGTAATCACAATAGCAATGGATAGCTCAGCAGACTAAAAGCATTGTGATTAACTCCAGCTGTCTGCAATTACTGTAAGTTCGAATCTCACCAGGCTCAAGGTTGAGTCAGCCTTCCATCCTTTCTAAGGTAGGTAAATTGAGAACCCAGTTTGTGGGGGAAATAAGATGACTTCGTATATATATACAACAGTATGAAGGCTATTGCTTAATGCATTGTAAGCCGCCCTGAATCTCCGGAGAAGGGTGGCATATAAATCAAATTTTAAAAAAACAATATTGTAACCTAAGAAATAGCTTAATAGTCATTTCTTGACATAGTACTGAGATTAAATATGGCAGAATCCTCCAGGGAAGACCCTTTTGCAAAGATAATTTTTCGTTTCTTATAAGAACCATTTATATGGTAAAACATGAGCCTCTTTGGGTCAGTGGCTTAATTTTTTCTGAGATGACATGAAGAGATACGGTTATATAGACTTCATATAAAATATGGAGCACTCCAGCCTTCAGAATCAAAGTCTTAAAAAGGACAAATCCCAACTTGAGTCAAGAATTTCTAAGGCTCATTGATTCCAAAGTAAAAAGGGGGAAGTAATGATAATTATAATTTTGGAATTTTAGTTAGGCAGGAAATCTGGTTCTATATGTGCAATGTGGAGTCTTTGGCGCTCTTTCAGTTTGCTTGTTTTCTTACAGACATTTCATGATCAAACTAGAAAACATAATCAGTGCACATGGATTTTATCTGCAAGAAACCCACCAGAGAGCACCAAAGATCCCACAGTTCAACCCTAATCTACTAATATTCTCTGCTATCATATTGATGCAATGTTGAATACAAAGTCTTTGCAGTTGTAAGAGTGTCGTACTGACAAGTGATAGAGGGTTTTTTCCCCAAGTAAAATGATGGTGCCAGCAATATGATTTTGGCTCAGGAAGGCTTCCTTTGCCTTGTACCCAAGGATTCACTTTGGCTATACTCAGAGGGTACATGCTATACTGTATATATAATTTCTTTGGCTCCACATATGAGCAATAGCACTTATATATCACTTCATAGTGCTTTACAGCCCTCTCTAAATGGTTTACAGAGCCAGCATATTGCCTCCAAGAAACAAGGGTCCTCATTTAACCGACTTCAGAAGGATGGAAGGCTGAGTCAACTTTGAGTCAATGAAGATTGAACTGCTGACAGTCAGTAGAATTAGCCTGCAATACTGCATTTTAATCACTGTGCCACCATGGGTCTTTTATTACTACCAGAAATTGCTTTGAGAATTGTGTATACACAGTGGCAGTGAGGAAAAAGCATAGTGTTTTACAGAATATTTCCTCAATAACGTGGTGTGTTTCTGTCTCTGTGTGTAAACAGAACAGTTTATCTTCCTGCTCCATCAGTATTTGTGAAATGCACAAGTCATATCCTATTTGAAGAACTTTTGTACTACCTGAATTGCCTTTCCAAAAATCTGCATTATTTATAATTAATTCTCAATAAATTTGATTGGAAGAAAAAATACCTCAGAATATTTTTTGTTGAGCTACAGTCCTCCCAACTATTTCCTTATTAATTCCAATGTTTGTATTGTTTAGTCCTAATCCATTTATCAACTTTTCTAAACATTTCCAAGAAAACTTTAAAGACACTATCTTTTTATCTCACTCCCATGTTTTTCCCTTTTGGTTACTGTTATATATTTTTTTTCAGCAGTAATGCTGTGTGTGGATGTATTTGTGTGTACATTTACAAATGTATAAAGCTCATGTTTAAACAAGTCTACAGAGGAAAGAATCTGGGAGAAAAAAAGTGGGGTTTCATTTGACTTTTATATTGGCAATACTCTATAATTTCCAGTTTGAGATTTAAGTGACATCAACTTCTAGAACAATTATTGGAATTAGTTGGAAATGGTTAAGTTATATGTTTGACTCTCCTTGGATCAAGCTAATAAATCCATCCCTATTGGCATTCATGAGCTCAATAACATTTGTATGGTGGGATTATCACCACTGATTGCTGATGAGAATCACCACTGCATGAATCAGAGCAAGTGAGCTGGGAGACTAAAATAAGGAATTTTGTACTTGAATTTAGTGGAAGAGATCAGGGGATTTGATGGCTTGTGCAGAAGAATGAAAATTTTGGGGACAAAGTTTATTATCTGAAAAAAGTCAGAAATGCTATATTGGAATGGATGAAGAGATGGATTCCACACTCACACCCTTTTATCCTTAAAATATCTTCTTCTTACATATTAAAAAGAACAATCCAGGAGCAATTTGTGAAGATTTCCATGGAGGAAAAAAAAAGCTCTCCTAAAAACCAGAGTCATGATTTATGGATTGCTCAAAAATGGGGCTGGCCTATGAGCTACAGGTTTCCTACCACTCATATAAGAGGCTCTTCACTTTAGAACACAAGTTTTCATATTATTTCCATTGGTGCATTACTCATATAGATTTATTCATAAAAAAGTGTTAACATTCTGTTTTTCTATCTGGCAGATCTTTCAGTACCTATTTTTATTTCATAGCAAGTCTTTTAGACTGTAAACTTTCTCTTCTTCCTTATTTAATATTCCATTGATTAGTGGAAGTTAAGCAATGAATGAATGAATGAATGAATGAATAAAAGCTACTGATTCCGGGTAGATATTTCATATTTTTTTCAGTTGGTTCATGCACTTCTTTTATAAGCATTACCATAAATGGGAATTGTCCTACAAAATCCAAGGAACGAAGACTGTTTTCTTTCATGAAGAAAAGTGGGTTGCTTATGCTATTTGCTGGTCTTATAAATGGTACTATTCTGTATGTAGATGTCTTCTCTTCCTGCATCCCTCCCAAGCATAAGCACACAGGATGGATCATTTATAGCTACTATTTAAAAAAAAAAGTCATAGCACGGACTCTATCTCTTGAGTGCTAACAGAAATAGGTTGAAAAGATTTTGCGCTCCCAGTAACAATATTTTGCAGTCAATTTGACAGTTCTTACCTAAGCCAAGCGACAGCTTTAGGTGATACACAGTATGCTGACAACTTGTTACATAAAGTATCATAGTTGGCTGTCAAAAGCTTTCTTGGAATCTAGAAATATAGTCCAAGCCAATTTTATGGCAGTAGAAATGTGTTCAGTAATTTCTAGCAAAGCAGTTGGTAAGTGATGGAAAGTTATTTGATAACAGAAGTTGTACACCAGCTAGAAGTCAGGTTTACCCTTATTCTTTTAAAACTCTAGCAATGACTTAGACATCCGTACTTTGTCTGGCCAATGCTTGAAGCCTTGTGGGGACAAAGTAATGGTATGCTCAAGTGGAAACAGCAAACTCTTGGAAATTAAAAGTTCGTAACAGTTTTCTGTTTCTGTTTTCTGTTAAAGTTTTCTTTATCACATGAAGCTTTCAATCTCATGTATCACTAATAGAGACAGTGCTGCACTTTTGTGGTGGTAATATTGCAGGAAAGCTAATGAGGCAGAGTGGGTTGGTTTTCTTTTTTGTTTACATTACTTGACTTTATTTCGTTAAAGCACATTTCATAAGTAACAAGTCATAAGACTTTCTGATTTTTCTACCCCCAAATGGCCAGGTCACAGTCCTAACAACATTTCAGAAGTGAAGTAGAATTGAAGTTGGACTGACTATAACTTGGCCTTTCCATTTTGCAACCCTCCACCTAAATTGGGATTGCATTCTTACAACCCCTATTCAGATGAACCTGGAAAATTCTGTGAATTTCAGTCTCTACAGATTTGGAACACATAAATATTTACAAATGTATGAATGAACATATTCATACCTCTCTTAAAGTACAAATAATACTGATTCTGAATATCAAAACCAACTCTTCCCCCCAATTTTTCAAGCAATGTGGATGGCTCATCCATACAAACCACAAGTCATAACTGAGGAAGCTTCTTGGATGAGAAGCGAAACACCTTCAAGGGAAAAAAGAAACAAAGGAAGTCCAGTTGCCTTTTGAAAAACATCTTTGGGATAATCATGACCTGGATAACTGAGAATCTACATAGTTATACAATCTACAAGTATCCAGAAGGAAGAGATGGAAGGATAATGAAGCATTCTGAGCAATTTCTCACTAGCTGAGGGAGAAATGAATTTTCTAGTCTTACAACTACATTCTGATTTTGGAAGCAAAGTCATTAGCTGTGGAGTTTGCATCAAGCCATTATGCTCATAAGATCACCAGCCGCTACATTCTGCAATCTTTATGATATAATCTTTGATTTATGGAGTCATAGTGGTCTCTGAGCTTGGCTGTTAGAATAGAACAGAACAGAACAGAACAGAACAGAACAGAACAGAACAGAACAGAACAGAATTCTTTATTGGCCAAGTGTGATTGGACACACATGTCTTGGTGCATACGCTCTCAGTGTACATAAAAAGACAAGATACATTTGTCAAGAATCATAAGGTACAACACTTAATGATAGTCATGGGGAAGAAAAAAGCAATCAAATCATATTAGGAAACGGTCAATATAAATCATAAGGATACCAGCAACAAGGTTACAGTCATACAGTCATTTTCTTGCAGATGTTGCATTACTTAACTAGGGAATATCATTAATGCTAAGAGAGTGTGGGGTATACTCTCTCTTTATATACAGGTAATTTACCCTGGCCATGATGGTGTTTAATACTAAAACAACAATCAGGCAGCAAACAATAATCCAGTCAAGGAACTACCAACTCAGACAAACAATCAAACTTTAAACAACAATCAAGGAACCACCAAAAAACACTTTTATCAACACCTAATTGGGTAATAAAATATCTGCAAGAAAACAACCATGCTTGGAGGGCATCAAGAACCCCACAGTACAACCTTGAGCATCTCTATTGGAATTTTTGATCTTTACTGATTACTTTGACATGGAGAACATTTAAATCACAGGAATAAGACCTCTGCCTTGGAAATTTCTGGATAGTAACGCATCAAAAATCTTGTGATGGAGAAAAACGCAAACCACTATCCAGGTTATCCAGGTTGCATCAGGGCTTTTTTCTCTGGGCTGCAAGAAGGACTTCTTTCTTGATGGCAGCAAAAAAGGTATAGAAATCATAACCCTTTTCATCCATCTAGTAGTTGTCTGAATGTTTGGAAATCCATATTTTGTAGCTCATTCAATTTTTTTTATGTATTATACGCTAAACATATTTATATTTCAGAGAATCAATGCCTCTAAAAACGCAATTTATCAGTAGGTACGTGAAAAGACAAATACATAAACTTTACTTATATCTAATCTCATTCATAATTTTATTTATATTTACAGTCCAGGTAAGAGCCAGTGAAAGTGATCAGTTTACATAAGCATGTAAAATGTGCTTGTATGCTATCATACAAGCCAGGTCTTAGACAGACCACCTGTTAAAATTCATATTTTTTGGAAAAATATGAAAGCTAATGTAGAGCAGTTTCTCAGAATCTGAAGGAGAAAGAAAGAGAGTTTCCCAGGAGTATAGTAAAAGAAATAATGTTTGTGTTTTAAGGACCTTCTTCTACCGCTGAGTTTAAGTGCTCTACCCATCTCTGAGTTGGCAAAAAACCATACTGGCATAATCTTTGCTGTGCCAATGCCAATCCCTATTCAGATCCAGAGCACATTATATCATCACAAAATTTTAATGCAGTTGACATAATAAAATGGTGAATAAGTGATGTTTTTGTGTGGTTTAATGCACAGAAGATTTAACTATTACCAGAAATAATGAACACTTTTAATAACTGATATATCACATGGACATTATAGTAATCAATATCTATATTTATATCATCTGTATCTACCATAGAGCAAATGGAACTGCTTTTGGACCTTGATGGGACAGCCACAGTTATCACTAAAGTGGAGTGGGACAACTCACCATGGCCAACTTGCCATGGCCAACTTGCTGCGGCCAGCTCACCACAGGACAAGTCGCTGCATGACAATTCAGTAATTTAATTTAATTACTTAAAATAATTAAAAAATATTTTTATTTTTCTCATTCGCATTTCATTCTGTCCCTCATTTGGCATCCTTTCTTTAATGATTCTATTCCACCATTCCTTCTATATAAGTGTAACTCTTATCCCGCGGTGAGTTGTCCTCTGGTGAGTTGAGCATGGCAAATTGTCCTGTAGAGAGTTGGCCATGGCAAGTTGACTGCAGTGAGTTGGCTGCGATGAGCTGGCCATGGCGAGTTGTCCTAGATTCCACTGAAGCTTCTCCTATCCTATACTCATGCCAGCTTGACACTAAATTGTCTTAAAAAAATCTTGTCTAGACTGGGATGATTTGGTAACAGTTTACAAGGCATTACGTCTTGATAGCAGACTTATACCTGGCCATACATCAGGTGCTTCTAAGCATACTTTTATATGTGGATACCCCTGTGTAAGTATATGTTTATACATAGAAGTACTATGGGTTATAAGTAAGATGTGATCTTGCAGAAAAATTGAACAAAGTTTAGCATATTTTTGATGTCTTTGTGCATGGAGTACTAATTTTATTACCATGTACATGTTACAATTTAGTAGTTTCTCTGTGTAATTATATTGTTCAGTTAGAGTATACTTACGTATAAAATACAAGAGAGAGAAAGAAACCCCAAAAAGAGACATTCAAAGAAAATCCCAGTAATTTTTCTCAAGCTTTCATGTATCTATGTATGTATGTTATGTATGTTATGTATGTATGTATGTATGCATGTATGTATGTATGTATGTATGTTTCATAAGCATAGGCTCCATGAAGTTTCTTGTTCTTTGCAGAGAACAAGAAAACGGCAAAGCCCTCCTCCCATACATAAAAGGCACCACAGACAGAATAAGCAAAATCCTCCAGAAACATAACATCAAGACAGCATTCTGCAGAAACCGAAAAATATCCACCATCCTGAGGAACCCCAAAGACAAAATTGAGTTAGAAAATCAAGGAGTATATGAAATCCCATGCACCGCCTGCCCCACCACATACATCAGACAAACAAACAGAAGAATAAGTGCACGCATTGAAGAACACAAAAACTCAGTCAAAAAAGAGGAACCAACTTCTTCCCTGGTCCAACACTTCAAAGCCACAGGACATGAAATTGACTTTAAAAAGACCAGAACTATCGCCAAAACTGAACACTTTAATGACAGAATAATCAGAGAAGCCATCGAGATAGAAAAACGCCCACACAGCATGAACAAACGAGACGATACCTCCCGCCTTCCAGCCATTTGGAAACCCGCCCTTATTGACAAACGAGTCCCTAACACGATGAATGACACCAGACCCACACTCACAAGACCCACACAGGATGTCACCACCACACATCCACGCAGAAAGCAGACTCAAACCCACACTGATAATGAGGCACGACCAAGGACCAGAAGCCAGACCGCAGCTGCATCATTAGCCACTTTTAACCCCTCCAATCCATACATGAATCAGACCAACACCCTCCATGAAAAGCCCTCAAGACCACAAACCCGAAGCCAAACAACAACGCAGCTCACCAGCTCAAATCCCCCTGCAACCCAGACTAAGCCGAGCACAACCAAGCCCCCACCCAAACAGAACACATCCCCAGCCAATCAGAGCACAACCAACCCCCCATCCAATCAGAGCACAGCCAAGCCCCCAACCAATCAGAACACACCTCCACCCAATCAGAACACAGACAAGCTCCCACCCAATCAGCTCACACCCCCACTAGTAGTTAAAAGGAAGGGTCAGCTGCAATCTCACATTGCTCCTGGAAGAACGAAGCCGAGAACACCAGCCTGAAGATGACGAATGAGACTTTGTCGAAACGTCGCCAAGATACTTCCAATTCTACGCGGGAGAAGACCCGAATAACCAAAGACCTATATATATGTATGTATGTATGTATGTATGTATGTATGTATGTATGTATGTATATAAAATTAGATTTATATGCCGCCCTTCTCCGGAGACTCAGGGTAGCTTACAATGCATTAAGCAATAGCCTTCATATTTTTGTATATTTTATACAAAGTCAGCTTATTGCCCCCACAAACTGGGTCCTCAATTTACCTACCTTAGAAAGGATGGAAGACTGAGTCAACTTTGAGCCTGGTGAGATTTGAACTTGCAATAATTGCAGATAGCTGAATGTTAATAAGAGGCTTTTAGTCTTCCTGCCGGCCCAGGGAAATAGCTAATGACTAGCCCAAAAGTCACTCAGTAAGACTGGGAGATTTCTAGTTCCAGACCAACAATTATGTCAGCAGTACAGAGGTTTTCTGAGATAATGCATTTATTTAGAACTTGGAGAATGAAGAACTTAATGCTTAATTGACATCTTTGTTGGGAAGCCATTCTGGGGAGCTAGAAGGTATTTAATATTGTGCTTTGTTTGTGCTTATTTGAAAGTAAAACATGTTTTATTATATCTTTTAAAAAATTGCACTTGCTGGGGAAATTTGCTTTGTGAAATCTAAAGTTCTAAAATGGTAAAAAGTGAGTCTCACATATGAATGACTTGCTTCACTTTGTCTGTTTCACACATATCACCTGCTGTTTGACACGTTCCAAAATTTTGCTTGCTTTAATAAAGACCAAGAAGTTAGAGAGTTGGCTCTGGCTAAATAGAGATTGAATGGGAGATGTAGCTTTAATAACCTGGATAGCATCCTGGAAGTTTGCAAAAGGCTAGCAAACAGTTCTGACAGAATATATTTGATAGGAAAGAGCATTCCAGCCAATTAAACAACTGGGTCAGAAATAATGATTTGCCAGCGAATGTGTAACTGAAGCCAATTGGGCCATATTAACCAATGACTTCCAATTTGTAAGTGAATTTAAAGGTCATTATGAACTCCCTCTAATGAGTAAAAGATAATGTTAAATTAATTATGGAGACAAAATATTTTTTGTATCCTGTATCATACATGGACTTAGATTTGCAACTTAGATTTGCAACTTAGATTTGCAAATCACTGAAAAACTATATGGAATGAACCAAGCAAATTGCTCTAATAGCTGACTACTATAACTTTAAAATGGCTAAATAAAGATAGGATTAGCTAAATACTGATTTCACTAAAGAAATATAGAAATCTTGTTTTTCAGCTCATAACCTATGTCACTACAGATCGTGAGATGGACTAATTAAAGAAGGGTCCTGAGTGATAAATTTACAATTGATACTGTTACTGCATAAGAAAACCAAGAGCATTAGACAAAAAGTTTATCAGTGAAAGCAAGATTTTTCTTTCATGATTAGTCCTCCACATCTGCTATTCAGAAGTTGACTGGCTTGGCATATGAAAGAGAATTCTAAAACCCATTTCATATACCTTTAAGATTGTTCTAATTATAATAAAAAAACAGAATTGAAATCAGATCAAACCAAATCAATCAATCAAATTCAAGAATGATTTGGTTAATGATTTACACCATTTTTCAAGTTGTGCTCTCTGCTTCAATTCCTGTGAAGAACATTTATTCCTTATCCTTGGAAGTTACACATTACAGGCAATTAGCTGCCGTTATCTTTTGATTTCCCTTCTTTTCTAGTTCCCTTCTCTCTCTCTTAAAATAAATTGACGTTATAATGCTAGTTCACAATCAATAGACCAATGTGAATGTGTCCTTTCCTATTTTCTTCTAAATTCCCTTATACATTCAACCCAACCCAACTTGGGTTTAACTTTTTATGGACATGCTTACAACAAAAAATGAATCTCTGCTCATGTTTGCAATTATGACAGATTACATTTCTGGTATGTCTAGTAACTATGATACTACTGATGCTTGCTCTGAAGTCAGAGATGGAAAAGACAAGCAATACTCAAAGGATAGGGAAGCCCAGCCCACCACTGAAGCCTCTTGTCTTCTTTGAAGCTTTCCCCTCCGAAAAATGTGAGTATGGAGGTGGTTCTTTAGAAGCTTCTGAATCTTTGCCTACCCTTTGAGCAAGAATAAGTCTACCACATCTGAGCTCCAAAATTAGATAGCAGCAAGAAATACAAAACCCTTAACTCTTGTTTCCATCTAATTATAAAGTGGACTTTTCTTATGTATGTACAAAAGGGACAGAAATAGTTGGCTGTCTGGATGCCCTGAAGTTCAAACTTCTTTTTGCTTTTCCCTCAACCAATTCATCATAAAGTTTTCACTTCAATTACTCCTTATACCCAAGAGTAAGGGACACGATGGCTCAGTGGCTAAGATGCTGAGCTTCTCAATCGAAAGGTTGACAGTTCAGTGGTTTGAATCCCTAGTGCTGCGTAACGGGGTGAGCTCCCATTACTTGTCCCAGATTCTCCAATTTAGCAGTTCGAGAGCATGTAAAAAATGAAAAATAGGGACCACCTTTGGTGGGAAAGTAACAGCGATCCATGTGCTTTTGGTGTTTAGTCATGCCGGCCACATGACCATGGAGACGTCTATGGACAACGGTGTCTCTTTGGCTTTGAAACGGAGATGAGCACCATCCCCTAGAATCGGGAATGACTATCATGTATGTGTGAGGGGAACCTTTACCCAAGAGTAGTGACAGAAGAACGGCATACCAGTTTTCAATTATCCCAGACTACAGGATCCACAAAAAGTATTTTTTAAGTAGCAGGAAAGAGATCCTGATTGAATATTGGCAAGAACAGGCCAGTGATAAGCCAACCTGACACTGAAATCAGTTTTAAAGAGATAGTGGGTAGCCCTTCTCAGGATGTCTTCAAGCAGAAAATGGACAGTCATTTGTTAAAGATGTTGAAAACTGCTAATTGTAGAAGAGGTGACAAGCCTCTATATTCTAATAGGATCAAGGCTTGGGATGTAATTACTCTACTGAATAAATTGGTTCAGTGGGAGCTCATTGAAGTTAACTCTGCTCAAATCCACCCTGGCTGTTATTACTATGAGTGTAATTGTGTAATCAGGTATCACTGAAAGTTTTTTTTTTTTAAAAAAATAAAAATCTTAAGGCATTCTAGTGACAAATGTCAATTATTGATGTTTTGTGGTTGTGATCATGATCTTAATCATGATCATCATCTAGTTATGGTTGTTCATGCCAATTTTATATGTACTATGAACATTTGTTTGGAAGTGCAAAATATTGGAGAAAAAAGGATATTACATACAAGTTGCACCTCCATGCCTGGCTGGCCTCCCTTCTACGAAGCTTTTCCCCTCTTATTTGTCATTCCATTTCTGCTTCTGGAGGAACCTCGGTCTCATTAAAAGCTGTGCAGTGAGACTGGCTACATCATTACACTCCCCCAGTCTGTTACTTGTGATCACTGGCACTTACGCTGCCCATAATAACCGCCATTTAGGATTTGCAGACCTCTCTTGGCACTGCTGTCGGTTTGTGTGCATGTGAGTGTGTGCCATCCCCTTACTTTTAGAATTTACATGTCTTCAGAGCAACTAAAATTCACAAGAACAAACTAATTAATGGATTGCAGTTTTGACAGCTACAAGAAGACAGATGAGAAAGTAGCATGATTCTGGCAGCATGTTATCAATTGGGAGGCAACAGTGCATCCCCTCTATGTGGTACAGTGAGCTGGAACCGACATTGACAGATGACACAGCCCTTGACAGTGAAGGCAGTCCAAACTGACAGCTCCCCTTGCAGTCACTCAAGTCCATATTTTGCACTGGAAGGGAACCAACTTGATGCGCAAAATATGCTTGTCTGTGCCTTATTTTTCCCCCAAGGCCCACTTTAGGGAAAAGAGCACTGTTTTAGCATAATTTGCATTTAGCACCATACCCTGTGAATGCATGGCACTACTTTTAAATAAAGCCATTAAAGGCATTAAGATATCCTTCAAAATAAACACTCTGAATTCTCTAAAAATAAGGCTTGCATTCATCATTTCACCGTTTCACCCCTTCTACCTCAGATGCAATCACATTTTGTCCTTTTAAAAAAGAGTGGGAAAGGGTTTGTTCTAAAGCCAAGTTTTGTGCAGAAATCCTAAAATAAATTGCATTCTCACCCAGACAGTTGGGTTACATCAATCAAAGACAGATCACTTTCAGAATGAAGGTCAAAAGAACCACCCCTCAACCCACTCAGTCAGACACCTCTGGCCAAATACATCTTGAAACAAGGTGATGGGCAAGTGTTTGCTACTGTTGCAAACACTGAACAGTCAATCAACCTGACAATCACAGATCAGCATATGGAGAATGGAATACAAACAATAATTTTGTAAAAGCTAAAAAATAGAATGTTGCACAAGGTTAAAAGTTTTAAAAATACATTTTAAATTTTTTTTCACAGCACTGTCTTACACCTAAAGATACTTATCCATGTAGTAGAGTTGTATTGCTATTATACTTCTCATCTTCTCATCTTTCCTGGTACCTTATCCTATTGGTATCTTATGATTTATTACTTGTTGTTTGTATCATATGATTTATGATTGTATCTTATGATTTATGATCTTTGACTTATTACTTTGTTGTTTGTATATACACTGAGAGTGTATGCATCAGAGACAAATTCCTTGTGTGTCCAATCCTACTTAGCCAATAAAGAATATTCCATTCCATTCCAACCACTGAGCCTCGGTGGCGCAGTGGTTAAAGTGCACTACTGCAAGCTACTTCTGCTGACTGCTGACTGCCTGCAATTTGGCAGTTTAAATTGATTCAGTCTTCCATCCTTCTGAGGTGGGTAAAATGAGGACCTAGATTGTTAGGGGCAATATGCTGATTCTGTAAACCGCTTAGAAAGGGTTGTAAAGCACTGTAAAGTGCTATATAAGTCGAAGTGCAATTGCTATTCCATTCCATTCCATTCCATTCGATTCCATTCCATTCTATTCTGTTCTAAAAACTAAAAGATATATATAAAATTAAGCTCTAAAAATTTATGAGGAAAAATACAAACATTAAACAAATGCAGGAGCACATAAAAGTTAATATGCTTAAATAAATCTATCACAATACAAACTAAGGATATCATATTGAATGGCTAAATCCCTTAGAAGAAAGAATGAAAGCCAACCAGTTGCTTCTCCTTCTGATTTCAGAATTCTCCAGTTTTCTTTTCCAACCCCAAGGCTTCATCATTCTGAATAACACAGTCCAAAGAGTTTTTATACATGTGAAGAAAGGAATTGAATGAATTGTATGCAGGTTTAGCAACAGTATAAACTCTCATAAATTATTTGCTCTAAGTTTCATATTCTATTGCTTTGTTCTTTGCTTTGCATTGGATGGTTTCATCTAGATCCCTAATCTGATGTTTTTGGGAGACAGTTCTATTGAACACAATATTGTCTCTACTTCTGCAAAAGCTCTAGATCACTTTTTCATAACCAGGTGATTTTTTTGTTACCTATTTGATGTTATTCTCTGAATCTCCAGGCAGCTTGGCCAAAGGGTAAGAAATGTAAAGTTAAAACTTAGCTTATTTGAAGGACATCAGTGGAGAAAACCTGTTTTTATTATTCCTGCACAAGTGTTTACATTTTCTGTTCAGGCTGCATCTATTCTGTAGCCATTCTATATAAAACAGGACATAGATTTTAAGACAGATATATAATAAAATAATTTATTTAAAAAGAATTAAAATAATTTATTTAAAAATAAATAAAATACATTTTATTTATTTTTATAATTTGTATGGCATCCTTCAAGTTTTCTCAGAGTGGTTTACAATACTTTAGAGAGCAAATACACATTATTTTTTTTTTAAAAAAACCTTATGCATAGAGATAGGCAACTCCTTCTTTCCATATAGGAAACAACCTTGAAGAAGAAGTTTGAAAGCAGTCATGTTAGCAAAATCTCAATCCTGAAAAAGAGGATAGTGTGAGAAAGAAACTCAAAAGTCAACATACATTCCCCCTTAGATAATGACTTAAATTAGAGAAAAGCAAAATGTGTACAACTGATACATTGAATATTTAATCCTGTGAAATAGCATTTTGCAAATGTAAATGCCAATCCTATGCACGCTTAATTAAGTCTAGATATACATATATAGAGCTATATGCATTAATTATAAAGTATTAAGCAACTGGGAATGATTCTATGCCTACTCCATCTAGATGTAACCAGTCATTCATAGTTGGCTAGTATTGCACATGTGATTTGTCACATATGGAGATCACTTTCTGAATTAGAGTTCAAAAAGTCTGAAGGAATTCCAATTCAGATTCACAGATGAATCTGTATTTCAAGTGGAGGGGAGAGAAGAAGTAAAATGAATAGGCAAGAGTTATGACATTCACTGAAGAAAATAGCACAGCCCAGTGGTTAAGCAGCAATAACTGTGCATTGGAGTACGCACTAATATTCCATGGCAATGCTGTAGGATCAAAACTAATCTTTGTTCTAAGACAATTGCTTGATTATTCTGCATACACAAACTATACATGCAAAAGAAAGTTCATGCCAGACATAACCATTCATTTGGAGAGTATCATTTTAATTTTCATTGTAGAGGATGAGTGATACCAAGTTTAAATAAAGCTGCAAGCATTCATATCATTTCCCCAAATGAGGGCTTGTTCTGTTACTTAATACAATGCCTGATTAATCTCTCAACAACAATAGCACAGGAAGGTTGACAATGTAATTACATAGTTCTTAAGAGAAAACTATATGGGTATGGATTCATTAAACCACACAACCTCCTTCTTCACAATTGATGAAAAATCCCTTGCCGAGCAAGCAGAACTCTATAAGTTAGAAAGAGAGTCCCAATTGTAGGCAAGCCAACACAATACTCCAAAGAACAGCAAACCATCATTCATACAAACTAGCTCTGTAGACTAAAGTTGGTATTCAGACTGTGCATTTGTGTTTCTCTTAAATTTAGCAGCTGGCTTCTATTTAAACTTAACAGGTATATCTTTTTGTTCTGGCTTGTTTAAGGCTAAATTTAAAATATTGTATCAAAGTTTGCACATATGCTGATGGAGTCAAGTGGCAAACTTTCTCCAAGAAAGTTCTATTCGGTGTAACACTAATAATAAGAACATCATCTCAACTTTTTAATATACAATGTTATGTGAAGTGTTACTTTCCTTGCTACTGTGCAGCCGAATATATTTCTATAACTCACTGGTAACATGCTTTATCAAGAAATTTTCAATGAATATCCAGCCCAGATTTTCTGCTTGTGTAATGTGTAATGCTCCAGTAACTTTAATAGAGTCATGCATTTTTTCACCCAATACTGCCCCTTCTTCTTCTTCTTCTTTCCTGATCTTTCTGATTATAGAGATTGAAATAAATCTGCTCCTTGCTACTCTGGTAAGGCAAATTAATGGAACAGGCAGCATAAAGGTTACCATCTTCTTCCTTTAATATTTTCAGTAATAAACAAAAATATTTAAATTGGTCCTTCGAGGACTTATAAAGAGGCTATCGTGAAATGCAAAATGGCGACAAATGTTCAGGCATAATCATTATGATTTATCATTTTTTTCCTGCACAAGGTTGCATCAATGTTTAATTATAAATATTCTGGTGACCTCCCTCAATGATGATGCATGCTCTGTATGTAGAAGAGTTCAATAAAGTTTTTAGGTCCCAAATATGATTGTACAATCAATACATGAATCAATCAGTTTGGGGAAGGGGGGAAGATCTCAGGGAGATATTAAAATAGAATAATGGTATTTTACCTGACTTTGGAAAAGGCCACCAAAATCTTATGAGATTTTAGTGCAATCTCATAAGTATTGTTGTGGTAAAAATAAAGACTCCTTCAAGTCAAACTCAATTTCCAATGAGATGTACATATAACTATATTGGCAATAATGTAAATGTGATTTGTCCTTTTTCATCTTCTAGGTTTTTCTTTTTTTAGTTTTAAGGCAGTCCTGCCTGCAGTGCTCTATTATTATTCAATCCATTTCATTTTTATGTTCTTTCTGATTATTTGGAAGCCATTGTGACATTAAAAAAATGAAATAAAAATAGTGACAACCATGTTAAAATATCACTCTGAGCATTGGGTTTATACTGCAGGAGTAGAATATCTTTTTGAAAAAAATAGTTCTTTTCAGTCTCTCAGATGTTACACAGATTATAAATCACTTTTGAAAATCCCTGTTAAAATGTAATCTCCTGTTTACTTTTGAAAATGAGTTAATGTAATGTATTTATTAAATAAAGCTTAAATAAACATAGTCATATTTCCCTATAATATCTAAAGAAAGGAAGCGTGGACAATCTACTCAGGACATTGAATCAGTGGTGAAATCCAATTTTTTTTACTACCGGTTCTGTGGGCATGGCTTGGTGTGGCTTGGTGGGTGTGGCTTGGTGGGCGTGGCAGGGGAAGATACTGCAAAATCTCCATTCCCTCCCCACTCCTGGGGAAAGGATATTGCAAAATCTCCATTCTGGGGCCAGCCAGAGGTGGTATTTGCTGGTTCTCTGAACTGCTCAAAATTTCTGCTACCGGTTCTCCAGAACCTGTCAGAACCTGTTGGATTTCACCTCTGCACTGAATGCTGCTCTGCAAGGAAGGTTTTGTACCTACCAGGGCTTACTAGCATCAAAATGTGGTCCTTTTAAGGACATTGAGTCACAGAAGAGCAAGGTGATGGAGTTCTTGTTGACTTTGGGCATGAGAGGTTCAAAAAACACACCCTTTGAAAAAAATAACCAGTGAGCCTTTCTTCCAATCTGAAAACTTGGCCTGTTTCCATGACTGCTCCAGACAGTGAGATCATATGCCTTATTGTCTGGATATTCTCCTACATTAATATTATGTTGTTCATTCTCACTATAGTACTTGATTTAGTATGAATTTTAAAGTGTTCTATGCATTAGGCACAACAGAGAATATGCATATTATGGGCTGTAAATTACACATCCGTTAATGGGCATAAGCAAATAAACAGTAATGTGACTTATCCCAAAAAAGAGTTGTGGGAAGATGTAACGTACTAATTTATCCGTCTCTTGAGTGAATTTATTAGATTATTTCGTAGGTGGCAACGGTTCCCTTTGCAAACCGTATTAAATATGATCTAGGCATTTTCTGATAAAAATGAGCAAGCCAGACTTTTTAGTCATATAGCATTCTATTTACATGAAAGCTGGAAACTTTCAGTCTCAACATTTGAGACAACGTGCTAAATAAAGATGCATTCAAGATCTAAAATCCACTTACAAGCCCTTGAAAGAAGCAAGCGGAATTTAACATATTGTGGCAGAATTGAACTGCATAGCTACAAGGCAATAAATTGTCTTAAGTGAAACATAAATAAAGCTACAGCACATGGCATATGTTGGCTTTCTTCTTAAGAATGGATTTCACCTTGAGTGAGCATTAAATATAGGCAAGGAAGAAATAGAGACAGTTGTATATCGATTGCACTATGTTCCACATTGCAAAATAATGGTACCCAAATATTCCCACAGGCACTGAAATGTTTAAATATATAACAAAAGATGAGCAAACTGTAGAGCATTTTCCACATCTTGAAGTGGCAGGAGGTTCCAGAGACAAGACTGTATAGGGTTGCTTTCTTTGGATTAAAAACAGTACATGTAATCCTTGATTTATGATCAAAACCCTGGATAGCTCAACAGGCTAATAAGCAGACTAAAGCCTGTTATTAACATCCAGTTGTTTGTAATTGCACCATTTCGGGTCTCACCAGACTCAAGGTTGACTCAGCCTTCCATCCTTTCTAAGGTAGGTAAATTGAGGACCCAGTTTGTGGGGGCAATAAGCTGACTTTGTATAAAATATACAAAAGTATGAAAGCTATTGCTTAACGCATTGTAAGCCGCACTGAGTCTTCGGAGAAGGGCGGCATATAAATCTAATTAAAAAAGAAAAAGAAACTGAGCCCAAAATTTCTATAGCTAAATGAGACATTTGTTAAGTGAGTTTTGCCCCTTTTATGACCTTCCTTGCTACAGTCGTTCAGTAAATTATTGCAGTTCTTAAGTTAGTAACATGGCTATTAAATGAATCTGGCTTCCCCACTGACTTTGCTTGTCAGAAGATTGTAAAAAAAAAATCACATAACTGGTCCATAGCAACTGTTATAAATATGAATCAGTTGCCAAGGGTCTGAATTTTGATCATGTGACTATAGGGTTATGCAATGGTTGTAAGTGTGAAAAACAGTCGCAAGTCACCTTTTCAGTGCTGTTGTAACTTTGAATGGTCACTAAATGAACTGTTGTAAGGTGAGAACTACCTGTACTGGGAATATTCCTTCTTTTATGCTTTTTGTGCCTACATCAGGTACAAATCCACCAATCATAGATACTTTTCTCTCTGGAGAAAGCTTCTGCATTCTATTTCCAGCAAATTCCAGCAAAGTGTCCTTCTATTTCTCTATTCTTTTGTTTGAACTGTACAGTTGCACATCCCTTGGAAGTCAGTTTGACCCTTGTTTCACAGATACATTACCTTTTTGGAAAGTGGGTGGGTAGGGAGCTTCAATTCATTGATGGTATTAACATAGTTTGCCAAATGAAGGCAAATATATGTGTCCCGGTATAATGTTGGAGGATCCAATCTGTGTTGGTTTTGTCTTCTGAGCTTTCGGACTCGTGCTGGAGCCCATCTTCAGACCCTATACTTTGAATGTTCCACCAGGTGGCAAGTTTCAGGGAAGGGACCTGGAGCGTGACAATCCTATGCAATCTGACAGGCATGAATTAAGGCAAATATACATGTCCCAGGATCAGCGGTGGGTTTCACAATTTGTTACCACCGTTTTGCCCCATGCACGTAACTCGCTTTGCGTGCGCATCTTCTGCACATGTGCCTGGCCTTCCACACATGCTGCTGGCCTTAAAAAGGCTAAATAAGATGGCATAGAACCAGGGTGGGTGGGTGAGTGAGCAAGCCCACCCACGATTTCCACTACTGGTTTTCCTGAACTGGTCCGAACTGGCTGAATATCACTTCTGCCCAGGATAAAGTTGCAGGATCCAATCTGAGTCTCACATTCTGCTGAGAGAGAAGTTTCCTGAAGATGGGCTCCAGCACAAGTCCAAAAGCTCAGAAGACAAAACCTCTGGTCCTGATGACCGACCCCGATTGGATCCTGCAATATTTTGTCAAATCCCTGATTACTTCTGTCGCGTAACACTTTAGGTAGTGTTACCTAAAGTTAAGCTTCATTTATTGACATAAATCAGAATGTCTGAGTTTGCACCAACAAAATGGATCTAGTCCTGCTTTAGGCATGAAGGTCACTCTCTCTCAGCCTGAATCATCTCACAGGGTTGTTGTTGTGGGGAAAATAGGTGAAGGAAAAAGGAATATTAGGTATGTTCGCCACCTGGAGTTATTTATACAAACAATAAATGTGGGATATGAATGAATAATAAATAAGTAATTAGATAAATAAGTAATAAATAAATAAATAAATAAATAAATAAAATTGAGCACAATGTACTAAGTTTCAGATTTTATTCCATAACTTTGTCCTCAGACTAAGATTACATGTGGCTCCCCTTGAGGAGCACCCGGAGGTTCCAACTGGTGCAGAGTGTGGCCGCGCGGGTGGTGATGGGAGCGACATGGCGTTCCCATGTGACACCTCTACTGCGCGAGCTGCACTGGCTCCCGGTGGTCTTCCGGGTGTGCTTCAAGGTTTTGGTTACCACCTTCAAAGCGCTCCATGGCTTAGGACCTGGGTACTTGCAGGACTGCCTACTACCACCAATAGCCTCCCACCGGCCGGTACGCTCTCATAGAGAGGCTTCTCCGGGTGCCGTCAGCCAAACAGTGTCGACTGGCGGCCCCCAGGGGGAGAGCTTTCTCTGTGGGGGCACCTACTATCCGGAACGAGCTCCCCCTGGAGAAACGGAGGATCCCGGATCTGCGCACCTTCCACCGCGCTCTTAAGACCTTGTTATTTCACCAGGCAGGCGTGGCCTAACCTCTCTTCTTTAACCTCTCTCTTTAATCTGTTTTAAACTATGTGGGGTGTTTTAATTCTGTTCGGGCCAAATTTATTTAATTTGATTTTAGTTGGGTTTTAAATTTTGTATACATGTATTTTTATTGTTGGCTGTTCACCGCCCTGAGTCCTTCGGGAGTAGGGCGGTATATAAATCCAATAAATCCAAATCCTAATCCTATAATTTAGTAGATCTGTGATGGTGAACCTATGGTACAAGTGCCACAGGTGGCACACGGAGCCATATCTGAGGGCACACGAGCATTGCCCTAGCTCAGCTCCAGCACACAAGAGCTTGCCGGCCAGCTGATTTTCAGAGGCCTTCCGGGCCCACCAGAAGTTGGGAAATGGGCTGTTTCCAGCCTCCGGAGGGCCTCCAGGGGGTGTTGAGGAAGGCCGTTTTTGCCCTCCCCAGGCTCCTAGAAAGCTTCTGGAGCCTGGGGAGAGTGAAAAATGGGTCCACTGTGCCATCGCGTGCCAAAAGCGGGGGGACCACCTGGACATGTGCAGGAGGGCAGGGCATGGATGGGCATTGAATTATGAGTGTGGGCATGCACACGCACAATCCCCCCGCTCTTCCCCCACTTTTGGCACGCAATGGAAAAAAGGTTAACCATCACTGTAGTAGATCCTTCATTCTGAGGGTCTTATTTCCAACCCCCCCCCAAAAAAACATCTTTAGGTATTTGACAATATTTGTCTCCACAGTACCTGCTACAAGAAATACAACATTATAAAGGTGACAAAATGAGCTAAATTATAAAATTCCAATTGAAGTACTAATGGAACTGCCTTGTACCTTCTGAAGTCTGAACATAAGAGACGGGATACCCACTTGCTGTAAGGGGCAAGGTGTTCTATTCCCTGTATTTCTACAAGGCAAGGGACCTCCATAGGAACTAGTTGCTCAGAAAGAGACCATGGCTAGCTGTTGTTCTTGGAAGCTGAGTCAACTTCTTTTAAAACTTGGTATTAAACTGAGCTATGTTTTCTCCCATGCTGAAATACAAGCATTTGTATTATTTCTCAATCAGTTTCTGGAATTCATAAACCTATGGTTTGCTGAAAATGCCATGTTCTTACCAAAACGTTCAAACCAAGCAAACCTCCTTCTAACCTGGCATAATATTGAATCCAATAATGGTTTGGCATAACTTTCTATTTCCTTTCTCTCCTATTTCTTGTAAAAGTTTTCCCTGCCAGTCATTTCTGACTCTGGGGGGCTGTGCTCATCTCTTAGTTGAGGGAGTCAGCATCGTGCAAAGACGCTTCTGTGGTCATGTGACCAGTATGACTATATGCTGAGCATAGAACGCTGTTACCTTCCCAACGAAGTGGTACCTATTTATCTACTCGCATCTATGTGCTTTTGAACTGCTAGGCTGGCAGAAGCTAGGGCAAGAACGGGAGTTTACCCCTTACATGGTCTCAATCTGATAACCTTCTGGTCTACAAGCCAGCATCATAATTGCTGGCACTGGTTATAATTTTGTAATACTGTAAGATCAAGGGTTCTGTGGAATTTGTATCCTTAATGACATACATGTCACACATATTTTCTTGTTAAAGAATATGTATTTGATGTACTTTATCTTCTTTTCACTGTCAAAATCATTTCAATTAAGAAATGATTTTGACAGTGTGTACCAAAAATGGCACTTCTCAAATACATATGAACATATTACTAGATATTTTGTTCAGCTAAGTACAAACATTTTATTATAAGTCCAGCACTGGAATTTTTATCTGTACTTTCTTTGTGGACTTCAAACTTCTCAAAAGAATGTTTTTTCCATAATGAAAAATAACCAAAAGGGCGTTCATTCATTAAAATATGAGAAGCATCTGAAAGGCTGAAAGATGTAGGAGTAAGGCCCTGTTGTTCTATTTTGCTCTTTGAAACATCCTATTTAACCCATTTTCCTGATGAATTGAAGAGACGTATGTTTGGAAAATGTGGGGTCATATTTTGAAGGCTTAACAGATGTTAAAAGATTCAGTGATAACATTAGAGGAATGTGTGTAGGTTATTACACACCAAGCAACCACAAAAATTGTGCTTGCATTTTAATAATTTCATATGTCAGACATTGCTTGGCACAGACCCATTTGAGGTTGATTTCATAATGTGAAATATTGGGAGACAAGATTCAAGACCGAAAGATTTTGAACATATTAAATCAACGGTGACAAGATATTCGAATAGCATATGTAGCAAACCAACCAACCATTGAACAATGCATTCTCTTCTTTTTAAGCAAATGTGAAAGCCCAGTTGCATCATGGAAACTTTGGAGAAGATTATATCCTCATTTTATATTGATTGATTTTTTTGCAAACAGTATATCCAAAGAATAATTGCATTTCCTGAACATTGTTGTCTATATAGTTTTATATTAACTGCTAAAATCTTGGCAGTGCAGTGAAGAAACATAGTGTCATGCCATAGAATTTAATGGCCAGCAATCTTTATTGCTGCTGTTTTCATCAGAGTAAACACGTCCCCTCCCCAAAAAATTGGTTTGTAGTAAATGTATTTTAAAGAACACAACCTGAATTATCATTGTTTGGTTTAGCCCAGGTGTGTGAAACTGGCGGCCTGAGGGCTGGATGCATCACACACAGGCCATACCAACCCCAGCTCCGTGAAGGAAAAAACTGTCATGATACATCATGTGATGGCAATGTGACACAGCGAGTTTGAACCCATGCATAACTCCCTGTGGGATGAAGCAAAGCACACACAAAAAAAGGCCAATAAATTAATAAAATGAAGGAAAGAGATAAAAGGAGGGAAATACAGCTAAATCTACTTTATCCCAAACTGTTTACCTCCATTAGACTTGTTCATCTTTCTACCAAAGATGAACCAAAGTGGTTTTGCTTCTACTGTCATATGTTCAAACCCTACTTCATGCATTGTCTTTTAATCCTTAAATTTCTCACCTGTTCCTTTCTGAGAATTTCAATTTTAACTTACCATAAGATTCTTGGTGGTCCTCTTTCTCTCAACCCATACATTCTTTTTTTAAAATTTGCTTTACTATTTAGTCCTCATTAATTCTCTCTTTATGACCAAACCGCATGAACATAGATCTTTCATACTGATTATTCATTCTTGTGTTGAGGTCACATTCGTTTAGTCCCCATTCTTCTTAACTCTAGCTCTTGTTTTACTATATATGTTTCTTTGGTAGCCAATTGCACTTAACTTTTCTGTTTCTACTGACACAAACAGTTTCTAGTTCTCTAAGAAGCATATTCCTATTCAAAGTCATTTCCATAAATATTTACTTCACAGAGAGACTACATGTTTTTCTCTATTATAATTTTAAAATCTCCAGTCCATTTCTCCATATTCTAAAACAGATCATCTACTTGCTCTAGTTCTTTGTGATTTAGGTATAATTTGCAATAATTTGCTCTATCTTTTCTATGACATACTACTTTCTTGGTCTTGAATATATTAATTTTCAGATTATTGAGATCATCTAACATTTCTTTCAAGTCATAGGGATTCTAAGGTAATAATATGGCATTATATGCGTAGAAAAATATATTATTCCATGTCCTTAAACAACATACCATTAATAACATCACAAGCATTCCTTTTCATTTTCATTTTTTCATTCCATTAATATACAGAAAAGTAGATTAAAAAGAACAAAATGGGAGCTTGAAATACAAAAAAGAAAAAAGAATAAAGGAAAAATATATTTTCCCTATGTTATAAATACAAAAAATAAATAAATTTAATCAATTTTAAAAACACCAACACATAAATAGTTGCAAAATTTTAAATGTCTAAGAAGAGTTGATTACCAATCTGTTTTAAAGTATAAAATAACTGAAGTAGTACTAACTCATACGATATCTGCTAGAACTGCTATTACATTGTTGGGTTTTAACATTAACAAGTGTGTTAATATAGTCCTACAAAGTGCAACGATTATACTTTTATTTTAAATTATAAAAAAAAAAACCTGAAATCTATCAGTACTTGAATAATTGTGGATTTATAGAGCAGAGGTCACAGTAAAAGAGATTAGTGATCAATGTCACCCCAAACATGCCTTACAAATTTATAAATAAATACATTAAATAACCAAGAGGCCAAAATACTTTTTTGCCTTACTCCTTGCTCAAGGTAGCACCAATTTGCAACTATTTATGTGTTGGTGTTTTTAAAATTGATTTAATTTATTTTTTTGTATATATTGTTATCAATGCTTATTTTTTTTATTATTAGTCACACTACCTTCAGAAAATAACCTTCAATACTGTATTCACACAAACATTCCATAATTTAAACTTCCTGAATATACTATTGAAGGGGATGAAACTGTGGTTTTTACATGCATAGTTTGGATTTGTTTCCAACTAAAAACACAAATCTGGTTCTGCAAACCTCCTTCCTTGGATAAATTCACACTATGATTAACCAATTTTTGTTCATTTTTTGTACCCTTTTGTTCAGAATTTTGCCAAATACCTCCCCGAGATTTTAACAAACACAACCCTTTGTAATATTTGCTCCTTTTGTATAGGAGAACAATACTTGCATTATTCCAATCATAAAGCAGAGATTAAGTCTTTACATTCAGATTAAACAAGTGGCACAATTTCTTTCAGGAAACTGATTGAATAGTTGATAAATTATATGTCATCAAATCAGGGTCAGGTCTTAGCAACCAAAAAGATAGGTTTTCTTCAGGATAATTTGTTTCTAATCTTGTTTGGATCTTACAATGCCATTGGTATCACCATTGTATTGTAACTGAATCCATCAACATTTGACTCTTGTCATTCTCTTCTTTCCTTTCCTTCTACTTTGTCCAGTGTCATAGATGTTTCAAGAGAGCTGGGTTTTCACATAAAATGATGTGTAATAATCTGACATTGGTCATTTGTGCCTCAGTGAGAACTCCGGGTTGATCTGTTTAATGATCCATTTCAGTGGTGAAATCCAAACTTTTTTACTACAGGTTCTGTGGGCATAGCTTGGTGGGCAAGGTGTGGCTTGGTGGGCATGGCTTGGTGGGTTTGGTAGGGAAAGGATACTGCAAAATCCCCATTCCCTCCCCACTCTTGGGGGAAGGATATTGCACAATCTCCATCCCCAGTCCACTCTGGGGCCAGCCAGAGGTGGTATTTGCTGGTTTTCTGAAGTACTCAAAATTTCCACTACCAGTTCTTTGAACTGCTCAAAATTTCTGATACCGGTTCTCCAGAACCTGTAATAACCTGCTAGATTTCACCCCGATCCATTTGCTTATTTTCATGGCTAACTATGGTATTCTCAGAGGTTTTCCAACACCAAAGTACAAAAGTTCAATATTCTTTCAAATCTACTTCCTCACAGTCCCACTTTCCTAAGCCATACAGGCCAATTATATTTTCCTCCTTAATATTTCCAGCTTTGTTTTCTCCCATTCTAAGGGGCACAACTTGCTTTTGTGTTCTGGATCTTTGCATAATACATCCATAAAAGCATCTGCTGTTAAAATATTTTGTTCCATTTTGTATTAACATGTCTAATCTGAGTGTTCTCTTTTAAATAATCTTTAATTTTCTGTAGTTTCATCTAGTGCCCAGCTTTTTAACATGTTATCTTTCCAGCAAATCAAAACAATCACCGCTTCCAATGGGAAACATTATTATATTTAATTACAAATTCTCATTTCAAAACCATCTGGACCCTTAGTCCGTTTTTAACTTTAACCCAATTGCAAACATTTTTGTTCCTGCAAGCTGCACACAAGGAGCTATCATAGACACCGATTATCTCATTTTCTCTCCTTGCTTTGATGGTCTCTGCCATAGATGCTATCCTGTTCAAACAGGGATGTCCAGTTTGCCAGGAATCCTCACTGAAGAGACATAACAAACAAACTTCTATGGCATTCTATAGCATACTTCTTTTCACTCTTTTCTATGGAACTTTCATCTCCTTTTCCCTGATGTCCATCTTCCTTTCATTCTACTGTGAGATTAAGTTAACATCTAATACTTTTTCATATATACTTGTATATTCTACTTGCAGTCTATTCTTTCTATTCTTCTCCCATGCCCATTTTTATTCCAGATTCATCCTTCACACTTCTAAATCATGGTCCATTCCATTCTTTTATCCTTTACCAATCTTCACAGTCTTTCTATTACAAACTAACACATTTTTAGATTTAGATTCCCCTTTTACCACTCACTAAAGTAACAAATCTTTTTCATTCTTATGTGATCACATGCTTTAATACTTATATAGTAATTTTCCATTTCATTTCTACCCATTCTGCCTTATTGTCTAACAAATGATGCTTTCCTGGATCACATTTATTCAAAACATTTCACAAGTTTTCTTAATAGCAATAGCAATAGCAATTAGACTTATATACCACTTCATAGTGCTTTACAGCCCTCTCTAAGCGGTTTACAGAGTCAGCATATTGCCCCCAACAATCTGGGTCCTCATTTTACCAACCTCGGAAGGATGGAAGGCTGAGTTAACCTTAAACCTCACTTTTGATTTTTTGTTATCACTATTCAATATAGCATAATATGATATTATCACATATCTACTTTCATGTAAAATCACAACAATCTGGATGATACTAATTTATACTTTATGACAAATATATGAACGCTTTCATTCATAATTAAAAATACACCTTCACTTTCCTGCACGTATTCATTAGATGAAGTTCATTCAGCTCTATTGCATCTTTTCACTTTCTCTTAGTTCCATAGACACACAACATATCTATTTTCCCTTCTGTCATTTACATTGCTAATTGATACTCTTTATTCTTCTAATATTCCAAGTCTTCATGATGTCATAATTAGCAGAATTAGTAGATGGGTCAATAGATATGACTTTTGCTTCCCATCATGGCTGTGATTAATTGAAGTTTTCACATAATACTATTTAGTAAGTAAACTGGGTTATCAGCATTAAACTACATTTCCTACTAATAAGGACCTAAGGATGGCACAGGTCAGTTTGGGCACATTTTGGCCATTATATTATAACCTCAACCAAAGCTCAGCTTTGCCACAAACACACTCATGCTATCCTATACAAGATAGATCTCCGAAGTAGTGACTACCTTGCAATATACAATTTCTCACATCAGCATATCAACATAGTATTTCTCACATCTCATTCATTGGTAGATACATGCACTAAAACAGCGGCCCACAACCTTTTGGGCACCAGCGACTGGTTCCAAGGAGAAAGGTTTTTCCACAGACTTGAGGGGGTGTGGTTTTGCATGCTGCCTGCATCCCATGGATGGGGCTTTGCTTGTTTGCGTGGCCCAGTTGCTGGCATGTTGAACTGGGGGTTGGGGACCCCTGCACTAAAATGACATATATTCATGATATCTATATGTTTTTTTAAAAAGTGTTTAAAATTGAAAATCAGCTCTAAAGAATAATGAAAGACACTGTTTGCAACTGTTGGTGAATTTGCATAAGCAGAAAGCAATTTTGCCCACATGAGGAAGATAACCTGATTTTCGCTAATCTATCCCTAACATAGTGAAAGAACACCAAGCAAACCTTCTATCAATTGGGAGAGTAAGGAATTCCTTACTTTGCAGTAGTAAGGAAAAGAAGCTGAGAGTACAAAGGGTGGGTTAAAAATCTAATAATTAATTAAAAATAATTAAGTTATAAACAGAATACCTCCAAAACCTTGACATTACTTGAAAATCAACATGCCTCTTACCCTCTTGTCAAAAGAAATCTAATTCACACAAAATGTATTTGTCTCTCTAGACACAATGAGAAAATATCTGCTGTGATCTCACATTGGTGACAGGAAGGGCATCTGGCCAGTAAACACTCAGCTCCATTCAGTTGCCCCGATGCAAAGGATTACGAATATATATATATATATATTCTTACTTTTCGTAGGTTTAATGTGTGTTTTTCCTTTAAGCCAGGTTTTTCCTACATAGCCAAGATTTTTCTGGAACCACAATTGAGTAAAATCACATTCACTACATACTGGGTTCTTTCTCCATCTTTTTCACTCTGGCAGCAAACAGAATCTTGTGCTGCATTCTGGGAGACCTAAATAGCTATTTCTGGCTCGTTAGCCATCATCAGTAGGCCACACCCACATCTCATGTTCCTCCCTGTAAAGGCCTGTAATATAATATTATATATATAATATTATATTTATAAATAAAAATAATTTTTTATTCTTAACTACAACATAGATTAGAACTGGGGTTTTTTCCTGGGATTTTTTTTATTTCCTATTTTATTATTTGCAAAATAATAATTAGACTATAGGTCTAATTATTATTCTGCAAATTCAGGCCCTGAAGATATTAAAGTATATGAATGAATATACCTCAAAATGCCATTTGGAAGTGGTTCTCCACCAGAACATCCACTTGATAATTCTAAAGAGCCTTCACTTTTCTGAGAATAGATTTTTTCCATGTTACAACTATAACCATGCACCCATACATTGGGTGCTAAAGACTTAAGTGTTTAATTGCATGTGCTGTATTATGCAACACCTTCATATTACCACGACTAAAGACTTTGAATATCGGTCCTGCATATCTTTGAATGCATGAAGATTTCTGCATTCCCAAATAGCTCAAGATGAAGATAAATTTCATCTATTCCTTGTAAAAGACAGAGAACAAGACAGAATTATTACAATAATTATTATTATTAAACAGGCTGATATAAAGCAATCACATCATTGTTTCAGGTACCATGGCTAATCTGCTAAAGTATTTTCTACATTACCTTATCTTTTCACTTTCTCTTAGTTCCACAGACACACAGCATATCTATTTTCCCTTTTGTCATTTACTTTGCTAATTGATACTCTTTATTCTTCTAATACTCCAAGTCTTCACGATGTCATAATTAGCAGAATTAATAGATGGGTCAATAGATATGACTTTCGCCTCCCATCATGGCTGTAATTAATTGAGGTTTTCACATAATACCATTTAGTAAGTAAACTGGATTATCAGCATTATACTACATTTCCTACTAATGGTAAGAAGGGCACAGGTCAGTTTGGCACATTTTGGCCATTATATCATAATGTCAACCAAAGCTTAGCTTTGCCACACTCGTACTATCCTATACAAATAGCTCCAGATGATGATAAATTTCATCTACTCCTTGTAAAAGACAGAGAACAAGACAGAATTATTATTACAGCCTCTTCAAACAGGCTAATAGAAAGCAATCACATCATTCTTTCAGATACTATCCCTAATTTGCTAAAGTATTTTCTGCAGTACCTTATTGTACAGTATTGGCTTACTTGTTCACTGACAAAATGATCCTGAGCTCTTTCAGATGGCTTCGTATGAAAACCTTGCTTACTTTGAGGCTCTTTATCCTTACTTCTATAGTTTGAGAAGCGAGAGGCACAGCCAGTTCTGTTTGTCGCATAATTTCATAAACGCCAAATTGGATGAGACATTTAAAATATATATCTGTCAAATCTGAACTATTAACGTTTTTTTTTCACCATCTTCTCCTGATGTTGGGTTTGACAAGCCAAAGATTTAAATGAAAAATAGACTTGGCATTGATGAAGAGTTAGAAAAGACAAGTAAAAATAATAATAAAAAATGGAGAGCACCAGAAAGAGGCTTAAGGGAGAAATATAAGATTAAGTCGATTCCTTTGACACTGGTTAACTGTAAGAAAACGAGTAATGATAACACATTTTCCCATCCTTTATTGGCATTGATTTTTACTTCCCCTGTGGTTGCTTTCTATAAATCCTTCAAATTTTCCTATGACTTTTGGCTAGAGTTCTGTAAACTGACAGTTTTCTTCCCCGGTGCAGTTGAGGTATGATCATTTGATCAGAAAAATAGTGCATGGGTTATCTATATGGCTTTTACAATCTGATTAGGAATAGGACAAATAGATAATTGTAAACAAAAGACTCCCTTGAGTTCAATTCAAATCCTCGTGACTATCTTTCTTCAGAAGAGTAGAGGCTTGCTATTTTCCTTGTCTTCCTAGTTTGTATTAGAGGCCAGGAATTTCCTGATGGACACTTATACTTTTTCAAGATCAGCTAATTATTGCTACTGGAGAACTGTATGATATGATACAAATGGCAGTCAAAATAAGATTAGCTGCTGCTTTTCTAATCAAATCTGCATTCAATCTGAGTCCTACATTTGTACTTTGGGGCACAGAATGGCAAATAAATAAAGGTTCTTCCTTGCCTCAATCAGCGTAGTCTCAAAGTCTGCGATGAAGAGAACCATCCTGTTTTGTACTTTATGAGTAGAATGCTTGAATCCTACCCATAAATGATTCTACCCATAAAGAACTGTGGTGGCGCAGTGGTTACAATGCAGTATTGCAAGCTAACTCTGCTGGCTGCCAGCAGTTCAATCCTCACTGACTCAAGGTTGATGGAAGCCTTCCATCCTTCCGAGGTCAGTAAAATAAGGATCATATTATTGGGGAAAATATACTGACTCTGTAAACTACTTAGAAAGGGCTGTATAGCACTATGAAACAATAAATATAAGTTTAAGTGTCATTGCTTTTGCTATTGAATACTTTTTCCCCTGTGTTTTGGAAGTATTATTTTCAATTATTTTCTTACCAGAAGTTAGGAAATGTAAGTTGACTATACCCATCCTATCAGTATACATTGAACTTTGCTCTAATTAAAAGCAAAATTAAAGCAAGGCAAAAAATAGAAGAGATAAATTGTTGCCTGTTCTTTGCTTAATGCTTTTTCTCACAGCTGTGAAAGAAATTATCACCACCACTTTGTTTGTCCCAATTAAGCAGTTCTCCTGGTTTCCTTCAGGTATTTTCACACTTACATTTGCACGCAGGGATAAAGGTTATCAGAGTCAATGAACACTCATTCGACCCAAAGGAGTCCCAACTCAACAACACTTTCAGAAATTACATGTGACAGAGTGGATGTTAAAAAGCCAGAACTGTAACGCACAGCTTTCATTCCTTCTGCCTTGCACGACCAAAGATTATAAGAAGATCTAATTGTTGCTTATTCATTTGTTTGGATTCAAGCAAACTATACCAACAGTAGCTAATTGAATCCCATTCAGAGGAGAGATGCATACCCAGTGGTAACTCAGTATAAACAAAGAGCCATCATCTATTACCACGGTAGGTGTAAAGAGACAAGGAGCTATTGCTGCTAATTAGCTTGGCATTTCTGTACTTGCAACATTAGAAGCAAATTGAAAATGAAAATTTATTTGGAGCCCAAGCACCACCACTTCCTGCAGCTCCATCTGCTGCATGCCCTCTGGATTACCCAGAATGATTGGCTGCCAGACTGAAGGACACTATTTGATAGTAGGCCAAGTTGAAAGGTCTCCTGGCGGTAAAACAATGACCATCCTTTTACAAGTGGATCATTGTTGCTGAACAATAAAGCTTTCTGGCTTATTTGAATGTCAACAATTCAGAAAAGTTGATGTTTTGGAGCCATCAAATAAAATGTTTTTTGTGAAACAGTTTATTATTTCAGTGGTAATTATTTGAATCATTCATGGCAAAGGATGTTTACTAATGAGGGCTTGGCGGCCGCAAATTCCAGAGAGACTGAATGCTCTTTGTGCTGACAAAAAGGCCCAAATCACAAGAGAGGAACTGACTGGACAAATCATTCATCTATGCAAATGCCAGCTAAAATGGTCAGATGCATTTATTACCCTCCTCATTATAGTAAACAAGGGAGGAATCGTGACTGGCAGTTATCAACTTGCCCTGAAGTATGATTTGCTCTCCTACTACTATTTAAATGAGAGGGAAAAAGGCATTGCCACCGGGGACTTCGTTGGTGTATAAAAGAGTAAATGTCACATAGCCCAGTGCTTAAAGGCTCTTGATTGACAAATGTTTTATTTGACATATCAAACAATAATGGTTTTCATATCAAATAGCCCACATTTGTGAAGCAAAAATTAACCCTTGGAAGACTAGTGTAAAACTAAAGCAGGCTCAAGGAAAGAAGTCACAGCTCAAAATATAGATAAGCAATTTGGTTCCTAAAGAACTAAAAATACATTCTGCAGCAGGTAACAAGAATGGCAAAATGTTTTATCACAGCACACACAGGGATACAATGCCCAAAGTACAGTGTAGAAAGACGTTCTTACCACTGGCTTCAACTGACCTACTTGCATTCTGTAGCTGTTTTAATGGTGAGAGAAAGGCCTAGCAAAGAACTAGTCAAAATTACTAATCAAAACAACCTTGTCAATTTGGGATCATCATTCCATTCTCATAAAGATCAGATTATCCCAAGATAAATGGCTTTTTTGGGCAAGGAGAGGACTCTTACATATGGGTGCTATCAAAGGTCTTATAGGTAGTCCTTGACATAGCACAGTTCATTTAGTGACTGTTCAAAGTTATAACAGCACTAAAAAAATGACTTATGACCATTTTTCATACTTATGACCATTGCAGCATCTCCATGGTCACATGATCAACATTTTAGAGGCTTAGCAACTGATTCATATTTTGTAACCTTCTGAAAAGCAAAGTCGGGGGGAAGCCAGATTCACTTAACAACTGTGTTACTAATTTAACAACTGCAGTGCTTCATTTAATCGTAAAATGGGGCAAAATTCACTTAATAAATGTCTCACTTGGGAACAGAAATGTTGGGGTCCCGCTGTGGTCGTAAATTGAGGACTAACTGTACTCTGGAGTTGAGTCTTTTAGGCTTGACTGAAAAGACCCTTTTCAAATGACACAAATACCAGCAAGACAGGAGTCATTAATACCAAACTCTGATTCATTCTATACAGGCTGATTTCCTCAACATTAGTAAGAGCCATTTCTGAAAAGTTAAAAAAAATAAAATAGGATGGTGATTTCCTTAGGAAATATGCAGGCACCTGAGTCTGTGTGGTAGTGCTTCTAAAAAGCACAACCTGCCTCCTCTATCAATGGATCTCTTGCTTCGGCTACAAACCTGTCTGACTAAACTTTAAATGGTCGAAAGATGCCACTTTGCTTCAAGGCCTCCTTGGTGATTGGTGATAATGTGAGTTCTATTCTAGAATACTTGGAAGAAAGAGAAGATAGCCAATCTGTCTCATCTCTTCCACTAATGCACTCAATTAGTGTAATATACTGCTTCTGGTGCCATTGTAGCTCTTGGGCCTCTTATCGGGAGAGAGATTTTTTCCCCCAACCATGCTTATTTTCTAAGATAAGATTCTGAAATACTTTAGCAGATATAAAATGGCTAACACAAATCTATCCTTTCATTTCTTCAACTGAAGAAGAAGCCAAACATTGGAATCATCTTGAAGCCAATGAAGTTGCATTAACTCTTATATCAAAAATATTTCATTCAATGGTTAATAGCCCCAAAGTCAATATTTCTTTTTATCAAAGCCATTTAACCAGGGGTGAAATCCAGCAGGTTCTGACAGGTTCTGGAGAACCAGTAGCTGAAATTTTGAATAGTTCAGAGAACCGGCAAATGCCACCTCTGGCTGGCCCCAGAGTGGGGTGTGAATAGAGATTTTGCAATATCCTTCCCCTGGAGTGGGGTGGGAATGGAGATTTTGCAATATCCTTCCCCTGCCACGCTTACCAAGCCACACCCATAGAACCGGTAATAAAAAAATGTGGATTTCACCACTGCATTTAACTGGGAGGAAATGCTATGAAATTGATGATGTGACCTCATTACATAACAAAGAAACCATGGACAATCCTTCCTACATACCTCCTTGGACACATCTACATACTAATTTGTTTTCATATTACAATAAATGTATCCCAGAAGATACCATAAACTGTGAGTTAACAACGCATCATAGATTGTATGGCAATTTAACCATCTCTGAAGGGAGACAATTTTGCAGCTTCTTTTGCCCCCCAGTTATTTGGGGATCAGCCTTTTTTTTTTTTACTCTGGATTTGTCTTATTGTTGCTTAGGGCAAGTCACAAAAATGGAGGTTTCCCCAACTGGCTGGTGAGGAGGCAGGGTCTTACATCAAGTTGGCAGCTGTGATACAGCCTAAATTTATAGACCCTCCCTAATTTCTATAATGCAAATTTTGGATTATAAATTCTTTTTCAGTTAAATTCTTTTCAGTTAATTTTTGGATTATAAATTCTTTTTCAGTTGTTTTTCATTATTTCTGATATTATAAAATTTAGAAACACCAGACAGCTTTACTGATTTTTGCTTCACAAAAAATGGAGAACCAGAGATTAAATGATTTAAATGGATAGAAATAACTTCCATTTTTGAAAGAGCAAATAGAAAGGTCCTCTTCTGTGTGAAAACTGTCTTGTTTACATACCAAAACAAATCCTTGAAGGAAATTGCCAGAGCACAAGATGGCTACTTTAAAGGAAATATTTGACTTATGGGCCTGTGAAATGTTTGAACATTTTAACTCTTTATTGGAATCAGAATTATTAGTGGAAATGAATATATCTCTCTGGAGACACATGGTGGATCCCTTCTGAGATGAATTCACTGGATGTATAAATGCAACTGGACGATAATTTAAAAAAGGAAAAAACTGGATTACCCTTTCATGATGAAATATAAGAGCTTTATTGGCGTTACTTCATAGAAACTACAAGTTGACTTAAAAGATAAAAAAAATGAGAAATACTAGAAAAAAAACAAGTATGAGAAAGAAAGGAAGGAAGGAA
The DNA here is from genome assembly GCA_030761175.1 of Masticophis lateralis. Lineage (NCBI taxonomy): Eukaryota > Metazoa > Chordata > Lepidosauria > Squamata > Colubridae > Masticophis > Masticophis lateralis. The sequence continues at coordinate 108,358,984 of JAUDYJ010000001.1, forward strand.
GGAAGGAAGGAAGGAAGGAAGGAAGGAAGGAAGGAAGGAAAGTGTCAGCCCTGGAGGTCATCTTTCTCTTTGGATCTTCAGGGCTGCCACATTTAGTGCCTAGGCCTGCTGTGGGAAACTGGGAGAAGGGTTGCATGGAGTGGGTAGAGATAGATAGCCATAACAGCATTCTTTTCTTTGGGAGTCAAGGATATTCAGCCTGCACCTGGAGAGGCATGATTGGGAAACAATTCCAGTTGGGATGGTGGATTGTTTGGACCATGTGATGGACATGTGGGTGCAGGGGAAGGGACTTTGGCTTTCCTTTGAGTGGGGAAAACCCAGGTGCTTTCAGACTCAGGTTTCCCCAAATGTTCCAATATGACATCTCTAATAAAATGGAATCTTGAGGAATCGCCTGCCTCAGAGTTTACTTGGTTGGGGGTGTTACTTGGAATCCTGACATAAAGAAGGAAGGAAGGAAGGAAGGAAGGAGGAAGGAAGGGAGGAGGAAGGAAGGGAAGGAGGAAGGAAGATGTAGAGAGATTCAATTAAGAATGCGGTAGGGTGACAATATATGTATATTAATCTTTCCCACCCAATATTTTTGGATTGGTAAACTTCAGATTCATAGTCTCATGTGAAAACACAGTTGAAGAGAATTAGGTTAGATTAGGCATGGTGGACGCATAGAGTTTACATTAATATACTTTTGACCTGATGTGATTATAAATGTTGTTAGATGGACATGTACACAAATGAATAGAAAGAGTATTACCAAGGAGATCATTTTCAATTCACCCAATTACAAAATAAAAGTAATCAGCTAAAGAAAACTGACTTCTTACACTGAAGCTCTTTAGAAAAGGGCAGAGAGAGTGCCTTTTCCTTCTTTTTCAGTTAATGTTATATCCTGTGGGATCCTATATATCCTTTACAGTATTTTGTATAAATTTGTGTAAGAATTTATTTCTCCTAGTGAATGCCAAATTAGCTTGATTGGAATATTATTTAATAACAGCTACCCTATTAGTTTACTCTACATTATTTTTCCCAGTAAAATAGGGGACTATTTAAGCAGTTATTATTTTGTGGCTATAATTTAATGTTGTAACTCTTTTCCATTCATTTGCTGCATGGTTGCCAATTCACGTCAGTTTGGAGTTACCAAAGCAAGGACCAAGCTTGTTTTATGCAAAGGGAGACCAGTGATTAGTATATGAGAAACTGCACCATTTAAACAGATGGAAAGATTTTTTTTTTTAAAAAAACATAGTATTTTAATAAAACTGTTTTTTTTAAAAAAGGAATTTTTTCCACCTGTTTAGATGGTGCAGTTTTTTATTGTTTAATAAAATTAAAAACAACACTTACAATAAAAAACCGAAACAAATTAAAATATAAAAATAAAATATTAGAAAGTGCAGAAAAGAAAGAAAAATAGGAATTTAATAAAGAATACTATATTAATATATTAGTAGTGTACTATATAAAACAGAAATAATAATATATCTATTTTAACCTTCATCAAATATACCAAATGTATATTCTTTCCTTTTACTTTTAAACTTGAACTTCAGTCCCTTCAAATAACGTTGTAGAACTTGATTAATTTTCATTTTTAATTTGTCCCTTCGCATAATTTCTTCAAAGTTTAACAAGCCTCTCTTACAAATCAAAGAAAGGAAAATTAGGCAGCTCATTCCCTTGGTATATACCTTTTATTTATTTAGACAGTTTCTTTTGTATATCCAGTGTAGTATTCCACCCCCCCCAACCTTTTCTGTAGCCTGCCATTTTTAAGCCCACTTTCAGATCAGTTCAATCTTGTTCATTAAAACTTGTTTCTCTTCCATAGCATCTTTTAAACACAATCTACTATAGAGGAAGACAGTTTTAAAATGAATGTCTAGGTCCATTATTCAAAAATACAATGTTCATTCTAGTCCCATTCAATGCCCAACCTTCAAAGTCCCATCCTATCAGTAAAAGCAAAAGCAATTTCCCATGGGAAGGATTCTTATAATTAATTCCAAAATCCTATTTGAAATCCAACTAGATACCAAGTTTATTTATAACTTTCCAAAATCAAAGTTCTAATCAGCCTTTTGGTGTTTTTTAATGTTTTTTTTAATCCTTAAACTTGTATTTAAAATTTCCTTCACTAAGCATTAAAGGAAACATAATCTGATGTTTTCAGACTTTCAATCCAAAAGTTCCTAATAGCTGAAAAATTATCAATAAGCAATTTCCAAAAGTGATTAGAAAAGGAAACATGAACCCAGTATCCTTTTGAAAATATCAAGCACGGTTTGAGCAAAATTGTTATTCTCTTATCTCCCTGAACTCCAACCCTGTTGGACACTTGTAGTCTTCTTGCAAGGAGCAACTGTGTGGAGAACTTGTGGGGAATCTCAAGTCCTCTCCTTACTCAAAGAGTAACTAATTAAAGAGTTACAAAGAGTTAACTAATTAAAAAATAACCACTTCCATCTTCATTTTACCATTGAAAATATCTATGGTTTGGCTAATCTAAGGATATTAATTTCAAACATTATTTTTCTAAACTATTCCAGAAACAACATCCAAATTTACATAGTCATTTATTTCTTCTTGATGCTGATTGTACATTAATTCCTAGGATGAATAATTGAGGTATCAGACTCAACATTTCAAAAATAAAAACAAAAAAAAAAAGCCATATCACCTTAAGTCTTATTTAGAACTGAAAGTAACAAGTTCTAAGTCATGAGTTAATCAAGGAATCTATACATAGGTCTTCATTAGCATAGCAGGAATCAATCCACAAATGATAAAATCACTAAACATGCAGTCTTAATACTGCTTAATTCAGTCATGCTTAAAACATTTTAAGCACACCAGTATCTTTCTTAATTTATGGAAATTATAATTTTATAGATAAATTAACACAATCAACAACCTCGAGGAAAACATTCAGTACTATTTTTTGAAATTTGTTTAATTTTTCTTAATATTTATAAGATATGTTTGGATGAGAAAATGTGGAAAGGATATTGAATCAACATTTTGCCAGAGTATGACGAAGTCCAGTTACAGAGAGAAAAAGATAGGAAGATTTCATTCTCAGTGATGGGCAAACATTTTTTAGGAAAATTAGGGAATAAAGTTAAGTATAAAAAAAACTTACAAAGAAAAATCAATCTCAAACTTTCCTTACAAAAGGCAGAATAGCAATATAAATATTGCAGTATAAAATATTGCAAAAATCAAGGAGAGAATTTTTAAAAATTGTTTTATAACCTGAAAACTTGACATCTTGCTATAAGCACAGGAAAAAGGAAAGTTATCCTTTGTTAGTAATAAACTGGCAATTATTTGATTATTGTTATAACCACAGAACTTTACTAGTGCTCAAGAACTTTAGTCATTGCATGATTTACACTCTATTTTATAACTTTACAAATACTAAAGGATCTCATATATATTTTTCTTGTTAAAACAGGCTTCCTTTTATTTCTCTTTTAGAGATCAAATTGTCAATTTTTAAATATTTTATATAAAAAGTTATATTTTATTTAATTTTATTAATAATTAGACTTTCTCATAGAAGTTAAGATTTTAAAGATAAGCTTGCAGGATGGCCTCCCATCCAGATACTAATCAATTCTACTAAAATGGTAACTTCTCCTGTGAATTGATTTTGACTTCTCGTGATATCTATATAACTTTCTCAGAAGCATCACAGAACTGCTTTGTCATTACCCCCATCCAGAATATTTTCTGACTTCCCAGTCCACCATGTAGTTCCAGGGTATCCTGATTATGATTCATCCTAAACCTTTTGCCTCTGCTTAATTCTTTTAAATTAGTGAGGCCAGTTAGGTCAAAATCAATTCAAAGGAGAAGTTACCATTTTAGTAGAATTGATTAGTATCTGGATGGGAGGCCATCCTGCAAGCTTATCTTTAAAATCTTAACTTCTATGAGAAAGTCTAATTATTAATAAAATTAAATAAAATATAACTTTTTATATATAATATTTAAAAATTTACAATTTGATCTCTAAAAGAGAAATAAAAGGAAGCCTGTTTTAACAAGAAAAATATATATGAGATCCTTTAGTATTTGTAAAGTTATAAAATAGAGTGTAAATCATGCAATGACTAAAGTTCTTGAGCACTCGTAAAGTTCTGTGGTTATAACAATAATCAAATAATTGCCAGTTTATTACTTAATTTCAATTAATCTCTTGTATCAAGCCTTGGGTCCCCAACCCCTGGGTCGTGGCCCAGTATTAGGCTGCGGCCTGTTTGGAACCAGGCAGTGGAAATGGCATGCAATCACTCACAGAGCTGTACTTGCGCGGAACCATCCCATCATCCCCTTCCTACTGGTCTGCAAAATTGGAAAGGTTGTGGAACGCTGCCAATACTTCTATTATGAAAGTACAAAGTGGGCAAACCACCCTGATGCCTTGCTGGCAAAAGGGCATAGCCAAAAAGCCCCAATCTTTCAAAAAAAAAAAAAAAATACAAAATACAAAATACAAAATTCTCAGGCATGGCATCTATCATTTCTTGAGAGCTCCCACCTGGTGCAAACCTTGCTATACAATCGAAAATAATTTTATGAACATTACTTGAGATGTCTAAATTTATGAATAAAATCTTCAGCAGTAATTCATAATGTATACATTGGAAGAAGCTTCTTTGTAGCTTTTCTTTTTCTTTTCCGTCTTCCTTGCATTTTTTGCTTTCTTTTTGATATCTTTCTTCTTTTTCTTCTTTCTTTTTAGTATTAGTATTTAGTATTATTAATAAAATCATTAAAAATGAATTTAATCAAATTATTTGTTTAAAACATATTTGCATTCATTTTTATTATACTTAACCTGTTTTGCATATGTTTATATATGAAAGATTGGGTATCAATAGTTTTAAAAGATGAATAAATTATTCATTATTCATTAATTAATTTATTAAGATGAATTATTTAACTTAACTGTTATTTAACTTAAGTTATTTAACTTAACTGTTATTAAGATGAAAAATCACTTCTATTAGAAAAAGCATATTGCTTTTCTATCTGACAGATTATAATAGATCTGCTATAATCTGATTCTTGCTTGTAATGCCTATGCCTGTGGCCTTTTAAGAGAACAGAGCCATGCCAGATCAATTGAACATAAGGCCACAGAGAACATGTGGGTGGATGCCACCTCCAAAGGTTCAGGGTCATTTCTACTTACATGCTGTTTGACTGCACACTTATCTTCAGGAAGGTCTCACAGCTCTGAAAGTATTGGCTTTGAATATATTTCACACCAAAATATATTAGCTACCAAACATACCTTAGAAGTAGCAGTCAACTGTTGATGGATAAAATACTATATGGATTTCGGAGGGGGCGGGGGTGGGTGGGCGGATGACTCTGAAACTGAAAACCCAGTTTAAATTTATGTTCTTTTTAAACCATTTTCAGAATGATAAACACATAGAGACAACCCTGTTACATATTTTGTAGCTAATTCACTAACAAGAATTGGAGGCATGAAATGTTAAAACAACACTTGTTATCTACTTATGATTGTAAACAGGAGATACAATTATGCCCAGCAATAATGGAAGAGGCAAGCTATCCTATGTATAAGCCAGTATACATATATGTATAACCATATAATTGGTTATATGTCCAATTAATTGAGACCTGATTAATTGGACATATAACCACTAAATATGTTCAAGTGGCAAAAACTTTAGAAATGATGGCTAAAATGTGGTTTTAAAAAACCTGTATCATTTTAGCCAATTCAAACTACCTTATACTTTGTGGCAATTGATTACACAGTGAAAGTGTTACATTAAACCCAAGACTAATAAAACACATCTAATTCTTCCTACTTGTAATTGTATTTAAAATAAGGTCTATCAAGATGTGGTAATTTCTAAATATATATTAGATTTGTATTATCAGATCAGAGTCACCCGAACTACGAGATGGACCACAAACAAACAAACAAACAAACCCTCAGAGAACAATATAATTGAAACAAGGATGATTCCTAAATGGATGTATACACCTCCTGTGCTCCTTCAGATTGCACTGGTAAAATTGGTGGCATGACTGTTGAAAATCAGAAATATTATTTCCTCTTGTTTTGGAATACGAACATAAAACTGTACACTGTTATTTGTTATTATTAATTAATGTATTTCCATGCCACAATGAAAAAACCATATGTCTTAATGCAATTTAAAATAATATTTAAATTTATGAGGTTAGGAAAAAATAGGAAATACAAAACTGCTATTGTGCTGAACTGGGCTTTTATGATCATATTTTTCAGTGTTTCCCAAGCTTTTTGAGTTGTTTTCCCCTTTAGGATTTGCACCAAGCAATCTTTGAAGATCCAGATTCCTTTGAATCTGGTGATTCTTCCCAGCTGAGTTCTTTATTGTTTCACACCTAAAGACAAAATCTTACCAGACTGAAGATTCTGTTATTTACATCTACCATATACTCATAGGGACAAGCTGTCTTTATCCTCTTTCTCTCACAAAATTTTTGGGCTGAGCTACCTTTTATTTTTCTGGAATGCATCCTTTCCCTCCTGGGAATGCAAAGCACACACCCAAAATCACTAAAAAAAAAGAACATGGTTTCCTCTAGTGTACCTTTTGTTGACATTATGTGTTAAAGCTTTCAGACTTTTGTTCCTTACTACATACACATGGTTGTGTATGGCTGCACTGAGACCACATTTGATAAAAAATGAATTAGGCTATTATAGAAACATATAATGAAACATATATTCCTTTCCTCTGCAAAGGAATTTGCAGAGAAGAGAATGTTCAGCTAACAAGGATTACAACATATTGTTGACCTCACCCAGTTCCTAAGAGGTCTGTAAGGGGTGTGCATAAGTGGACCAATGTGCCTACCGTCCCTGTCCTATTGTCCCCATTTATTCGTATCCATTTCCTGTATTCATAATCATGTTTATTCTTATATCTGTTATCTTCTACATGTTTGACAAACTAACTAACTAAATAAAGAAAAATTAAATGTATTACCTTTCTCATTGGGCATTCTCAGTTCATCAAATGGTCAATATGTGCACATTCAAACAAGGACAACTTCTTGCTGAAAGATTATTGATTATTATAGCTGAAAAGAGGCACCATGTTTCTTTCTACAATCAAAACCCCAATATATTTAGAAAACAACGCAACTTCATTTGTGTCAACTATTCATTATCACCTAGGTGTACCATTTCTGAACTGCAAGAATCTAGTTAATCACTAGATGACAGGAAAAAAACCCTACAAAACCATTAGTTCTGAGAACGAATTTAAATACAATGTGGACAAATATTTTCATTGGGAATGTGGGCAATCTAGTTCTTGTTTTAGGACTGCTTTATCACCACTAATGACATACTTGAATTTTACCTTGATAATTATATATCAATGTGTAATCAGATTATATGGTTTCATTATACAATTCTGAAAAATGTAATGCCTTCATAGATATCATCTAGTATCTTAAGATTTGTCATACAGTATAATATTTATTATTCTTCATTCTAGTACAGAATACAATGTTGAAGAAAATGTCAAAATTAGCACACTGTCCTTTTATTTTCCAGGAAACCAGGGAAGGTCCCTTCTGAGATGTTTCCTACACCCTTCCTTCTTTTAGACTGACACATCTTTAAATGCCAGTTGTCTAATCTGTGGCACTCTCTCCTCTTTTTCTAGATCATTCCCATGTACTATTATGAGAAATAGTATATTGGCTTGCAGATAATCTCTAGATTAGAGATGCTATTTTTCATAGACTAGCATAAGTATACTTGTGGTAAAACTGGATTTTGCTTGGGCTTGTGCCAAAAAGTAGCCAAAATACTTAACAGAAGAAAATGTGCATAGGGGAGAGTTACAGCTAAGGCTAGTAAACTGGAATAAACTTCATTAGCATATTAAAATGACATGCAAATGCCTAGATTGATCAAAGTCTTGATGGGTGGCAAAGATCAGTATTTATCCATATGATCATAGGATGTAAAAAATTCTGAGTTGGAATAAATAGTTAATGAACTAATGAAAGAAAAATAGATATATTGTGTGACTGTGAAACTAAAGAATGGAGAAAGTTGTAATGGATTCAAATGGTCTGAGCTTGTAAAATCCAGCTGATGAATACATGGAGAGGGGTAAGTGTGTACTTTTAATTACAAGTGAAAACATTCAGGTGGATGTCAGAAAGTATAAATTGATATCATCCAAACTCTTGCATCAACTTCATCGACAAAGCCTGGGAAGAAATCAGGTACTGGACCTTGAACTCAGCATGGAAGAAACTTTGGCCTGAATGCGTTGCTGAATGAGATTTTGAAGGATTTGAGCCTCCTGTTGTGGAGGAGATCATATCCATGGGTAAGAACATGGGTCTTGAAGTTGACAGTGATGACAACGAGGAACTGGTCAAAGATCATGATGAGGAACTGACAATGGATGAATTCGTTACACTCCAGAATGAGCAGCATAAGGTGCTCACTGAGGAGCAGTCATTGGAGGAAGGAGACGAAAGGGAGGTGATTAAAAGTGATGTGTTGAAAGACATCATAGGAAAATGGAATGGGTGCCAGAATTTCTTTGAAAAGCACCACCCTGACAAAACTCTTACGAATAGAGTATTGAACATGATGAATGATCATGTCATCTCTCATTCCTGTAAAGTTTTGATGTGCAAGAAAAGACAAGTCACATTAGATTGGTTTTTGGTGACTATTGGTTCACCAGCTAAACGGATAAAAAAACAAGAACCCCTGACCCAGAAATTCCTGAAGTAAAACATTAGAAGACGAAGAAATTGCAAGAGAGAAACCACCTGAAGGAGAACATTCTTCCATCATGGAACCAGACTTTCCCTCAAAACAGTAATCTCTCTCTCTCTCTCAGAATCAACCCACGGGACAGTTTTCTCTAATGTTCAGTGTTACTGAAGGATTTTATTAAAGGATTTTACTTTTTACTATTACACTGTGAGTTATATGGCATAATTAACTATTTTTCTGCTTAAAAATCTTTAAAAAAACAATATTTATATACAGTTCATAAGGGTTTGAAATGGATTGATCATATTTACATACAATCCAATGGGGAAATTTGGTTTGGGTCATGACCAAATCGTGTTGCGACCAAAGTTATAGAACAAATGATGATCGTGACCAGAGGTTCTACTTTATTTGTATAAAAGTCAGAATCCATAGATTGGTGATAATTACATATTATTATATATATTATTACATAATCAGTGAATGGCAATAGTTGAAGTATCAGAGATGCACCTTGCGGAAAAATATACAATATTTTGAATAGATGGAAAATATGATGGTACTGTTAAAAATAGTAAGTGATTAGATTGCATTGAAACTGAATGAATTAATATAGTGAATGTTTGTTGAAAATCTAATCAGAAAAGTTCTAGAGGTAGTCCTTGACTTATGACCACAATTGAGCCCAAAATTTATGTTGCTAAGTGAGACAATTGTTCTTGCCATAGTTGTTATGTGAATCACAACAGTTGTTAAATTACTAAGATGGCTGTTAAGTGAACCTGGCTTTCCCATTGACTGCTTGTCAAAAGGTTACAAAAGGTGATCACATGACCTTGGGACACAGCAATCATCATAAACATGATTCAGTTGCCAAGCATCTGAATTTTGTTCATGTGACCATGGAGATGCTGCAAGGGTCATAAGTGTGAAAAATGGTCACTTTTTTCAGTGCCGTTGTAACTTCAGTCACTAAACAAACTGTTGTAAGTCAAGGACTACCTGTATTTGGTTCTTCATTCTTTGTTCACTGACCTTTGTCCAGAAATACGCAGTAAGCTTTGTTTGAACTTCCTTTATTTCTGACATTTTTTCCCCTATTGCCGTACCTTAAACTATTAAAGTCAGAGCCCAATTTAAACTCTCGATGTTAATGCTTAAGGCCTTGCAGTTCGCTGTACTGTACTACCTGCCTCAGCAAATATATTGGCATGAATCTATTTATCCAACATAATCAATAGGACAGTAGCTTTGCTCCATTTCCTCCTTTTGCACGATGTTCTTTTTCATTTATGTGCATCCCCGGTTATAGAGCTATCTTCTCTTCTTATTCTTCACAGATCCTAGGATGTATTTAAGAAAGACTTGAAAAGGTACTTAATGAGAATTGGTGGAAGTGATTGTGAGCAGACATTGGGAATGGCTGTGGGTTTAGAGTAGTTTTGTTGTTAGACTTAATAGCAAAGATAGACATCAGAGCTATCAGATGATAGATTAAGGATTTCATAATTGTGAGTTGTTCCTACTGTAAGTTTAAATCAATTATGCTGTTTGCTGGTTTTATTGCTTTTGCATGATTTTAACTATTATTTTTTAATGTTGATGGTGGTTGACTAGTTATAAATAAAAATTTTAATTGCTTTGAATATATGATTTTAAGCATAAACATTCATACATATTTGCATGACAGGGTTGAATATAAATGTAAAGGCCTTGTTTATAATTATTTATGATTGGAGAATAATATAACAACGTTGAGAAATTATCTGTGTGGGACAGAGCATTTATTTGGCAACATCAGGAATGATCTGGGGTAAAAGGAAATTGGATAAGAAAGAAGATATGTACACTGCTTGGAACAGAGTAAAAAGAATTATATTGCAGGGTGCCAGAAAACTGTTCAGGATATGCTGTTAGAAAGTGTGAAAATTGATACTTGGAATGATAAAGTGAAAGTCTGTGGATGAGAAAATTGCATATAAGAGAATGATTGCTGCAAAAATGAGAAATGATATTGTATAATGTATATAAGGAAAAACATAATTGCAAAAAAACATAGTGAAACAGAAAGAACAGTTCAGATTAAAAGGCAAAGAAAATGCAAAATGATCTTGATTGGAATAGATTGTTTTGAAAGTCAGGAAAGAGAGCTAAACATGAGGACTCTAACATAGTGAATGGTATTAAAAGTTATGAAATGATTTGTGGTGAAATTGAAATGAAGAAAATATGGAAGCAATATTTTAGAAATATGTATTGGAAAGATATATTAAGGGAAGAACTGTAACAAATGGTCAAAATTCAGAATTAAGAATGAATTGGTACTGAAAGTATGCAGAGTGAATACAAAAAAGAGTGGCCAATATGGAAGTACATTGAGGTGATTTGGTTACAGAGAAAATGAATGAGAACTGAATAAAACAAAATTATGCTTTGTGAAAGAAGCATAATGGGTCAAGAGGAAGAAGAAGCCCAATAACATTGGTTAGATGGAGTTGAGGAAAACTTCAAAAAGAGCTGTCAACTTCAAAGGACAGAAATACAGAAACAGTGTGGATATATGGACAAGTCTATGGAGATTCTCAGTGATCCAGGTCATGGTTGTCCCAAAGGTACTTTTTCAAAAGGCAACTGTGGACTTTGCTTCTCTATGGACGTGGTCGAAAAGAAACCCTAAAGTCGTGCTGGTGTTAGCTAGATTCACCCTGTTTCATTTTCTTGTTCTGAGCTCTTTAATTTCCTTGGTTTACCATTTTTTATTTCCGTATCCCTGCTCTGAAATAATGTTGAAAAGAAAATATGGGTAGCTCTCGATTTATGACCATAATGAAGTTTCTGTTATTAAGTGAGAGATTTGTTAAATGAGCTTTGCTCCATTTTATGACCTTTCTTGCCACAGTTAAGTGAATCTGGCTGTGCCATTGACTTTGCTTGTCAAAAGGTCACAAAAGATGAACATATGACCTTGAAACACAGCAATGGTCTTAAGTATGAACTAGTTCAGGGGTGTCAAACCTCATCGCATCGCAGGCCATATTGCGATGTATCGGATTTTTGCCCTTGCAGAGCCGGGGTGGGTGTGACCTGCCCAGGCTGCATTGGAATTTTGATCACATGATCATGGGACTGCTGCAAGGTTATGAGTGTGAAAAACGCTTGTAAGTCACTTTTTTCAGTGCTGTTGTAATTTGGAACGGTCATTAAATGAACTGCTGTTAAATCGAGGTGTACCTGTATTGTCAAATATGGAAAAGCAAAAAAAAAAACCATCGAGGATCCAGATTGTTGGGGGCAATATGCTGATTCTTGTAAACCCCTTAGCACTGGGAAGCGGTATATAAGTGTAACCGCTATTGCTATTCACTCCTGTTCTTTATTATTATTATTTATTATATTTTTCACCCCTTTTGCTTTATTTTTTGATAAAATGTGCTCAACCTCTATTCGGGCATCCATTCGTGCTTTCATTGTAGCCGCTCAGTAACTTGCCCAGAACTCTTTTGTAAGGGTTACTGCCTTTTGCCATCAAGGGACACAGCTTGCCATCTACCTCACTAATTGACCCACAGCAAGCAACCCATCCTTCTGTAGAGCTTCTCGGTCAGCCATGTAATGGTTATCCCAAAGGTGCTTTTTCAGGAGGCAACTGGACTTTCTTCTTGTTTCTTTTGAAGAAGTTTCACTTCTCATCCAAAAAGCTTCTTCAGCTCTGACAGGATACGGGGGTGGGGATTGGAAGGATTTATATTCCTTGCAGTCAGCTTGTAATGTGCATCCCTTTAGAGGGTCGTTGAAGCACTTGAAGGTTTATCTGTGTCCTCACCTGCAGACCACAGGAACCAGGAGCACTAATCAGGTAACCCAGAGGATAGAGATAAACCTCCAAGTGCGTCAACGACCCTCTAAAAGGATGCAAATTACCAGGTGTCTGCAAGGAATATAAACCCTTCCGTTTCCTAATGTCCTATCAGAGCTGAAGAAGCTTCTTGCATGAGAAGCGAAACGTCTTCAAAAGAAAAAAAAACAAGAAAGTCCAGTTGTCTCCCGACAAACCCTCCCTCGCTGCCCAGCTCCTTCCCCAGCTCTTCCTTATTAACTACGCCACGCAGTCGGCGGCTTCTTCCTGTTCGAAGCTCCGCCTTCGACAAGCGCGGGGAGAGGGGAAACCTCCGCGCGCGCGAGAAGCGGTGCACAAGTCTCGGCCGGGCCGCGCGGTGCTTGAGACAGGCCCAGGCTCTGACTCTCGCTTCCCCCCCCCCCCCGCCTCGATTCCATGGCTTGCCCTCCAAATTGGCGGGGAGATGTGGGGGCGAGAAAAGCAAGGAGGAAATGGTGTAGTTAGTACGCGGGAGTGATCGCCCGCCGCACGCTGGTCGGTGGCTGCAGCTTGTGAGCACCTCTCCGTGTATGTATGCGTGCGCGCGCCCTCTCAACTCGTCTTCCCTTGTAAACAACGCCGCCCGGGCAGAGCAGTTTCCTGCAGGCTCTTGCTTGAGGACCGCTTTATTATTTTGAGTACCTGCCTGGCTCGCGTTGCCTGTAGTTGAAGTCGAGCAATGTACTTGTCAGGTGTGTGAAACAGGGTGCTTGCACCTTGATAGTTCCCCTCCCCCCCACCTTTGGGTCACCGTCGTTTCTAAATAAAATAGGTCCGTCATGGTGACATCACTTTCAAAAAGATCCCGTACTTCCTTTAGTTTAGATCATCCTGCATGTATGTTTTTTTAAAGGACAGGGCAAGTGCTGTAGCTCTATATTACTTAAGGACATTTGAGCTCTGACACTTCCTTATGAGTGATCCCCGCTCCATGCTCATCTTACAAAAATAATTATTGAAGATACTTGAATGCTGTCTTAAGAAGTCAAGTGGGGAAACAATAAAACAATATAGTAATTACAACATAAAATCACAGCAAAGTAATGTAAACCCTAGCCTAAAAGCAGACCTACTAAAAATACTCCAAAATGCTAAATGAAAGCAAGATTTTATTATGACCGCTTTGAAAAGCAAGTGGGAACCAATTGTAGCTTCAAAGAGAAACTGGGAACAACTTAAAAACCTTCTTGGTTGGAGTTTGGTTGTTTGTGTGTGTTTTCAGGTTGGTCTTTTGGGTGACCAACAGGACAAGTTTCTGTAGTTTTCTTGGTAAGATTTGGAAAATGCTAAGTCATTGCCTGCTCTCTTGGGCTGAAAGAGAATGACTATAGGGCAGGTCAAATCTTAAAGCAGCAGCTCACAGAATTAATGAATTTATTTCTGAGACAACTATTATATGCAATTGCAAATTAATCAGTTTTACATTGGACCACCTGAATGGCAGGGGAGATAGTTATTGTACAAAGTAGGGAAGCCTGGCATATGTCACTTGAAGCTAGAATGTCAGGGCAACTTGGTCCTTGAAAGATGTTGATTGACTAACAGTGTCAATCTCAGATTCTTCTGGCCTGCTGTAAGGTTTAGCTAATTGCTACCAACATTTAATTGAAACTCCTTTTTTATGCCCAATTATTCTATTAACATCTAACCCAGGGGTGTCAAACTCACATCGTCACAGCAGCATCACTTGATGTATTGGGACTTTTTTTCTCCTTCGCTAAACTGGGCGTGGGAAGCGTGTGACACATCTGGCCCGTGGGCTGGGAGTTTTACAGCCATGATCTAACCACAAGTTTACTCATTAAATAAAAATGAAGAGGTATTCATTTACCTTTGCCTGCTAAGTTCTGTTTATTTAAAAATTATTTAAAATTATGTTTATTCTTCATAGAAAACATTTACACTTTTTTCTTACTTTCTTACTTACATTTCTACTCCACTTTCTTACTCTTGGAAGTAAGAGTTATAGTTTCCCTTTCTTCAATGTAGTATATAATATATACATTATATAATGTATATAATTTAATATTTAAATTCCCTTCCCAACAACCATCTTAGTTGACTTAGGCCAGGTGTGTCACGTGCTGGCCATGCCCACCCCCGATTTAGCGAAGGGGAAAAAAGTCATGATACGTAACGTGACGACAATGTGATACCGTGAATATGACACCCTTGACTTAGACTGTGAGACGTCATTCAGTGACCTTCTGTAATCAAGGGTACTTGAATCTGGATGTCTTCAATCTTAGTGTATCATCTTAATAAACCACACTGTCCTCCTCCTTTCAGATTTACAAACTTAAAAAAAGAAAAAAGAAAAGCTAAATTATTTAAACATGGGTTTTTATTGGCCAGTTGTGATAAATATGTGGCCTGTTCAGTGAGTCCCAGGTCTTTGTAAAGTGGGACTCATAGTTTGGTTGATAATAGGATCTAATACCTCCTCTCTGACAGCTTCTTTCAAATATACCTTGTTTTGTCAGTAATTAGTCTGATTATAGAACTACTGTTTTACTGCCTTACAACTGTTCACTATATGTTTGAGAGGTTACAGATTCTGATGCTGTAGACTTGTTTGACCTAAATCTTGTTTCTGTTGGTACACTAAATCCCTTTACTTCCTATCGTGGAAAGTGTGGCTAAACATATTTCCTTTGAGTTGTAGACCTTTTCCCATTTGATTTCTGGATAATCTAATCCAACGTAATTTCTATTAAGGTAAATTATATTCCAGTCTGACATATGTAACCCATGCAACATTTATTTTTCCATCCTGTTTCCTTCACAGTTACTTCTATTACTGTTATATCTTATAAAAAGCAATTCAGGTGGATTTTTATTTTTTGTATTCTTTTGCTATATACAGAAGAATATACACTTGGGGAAGTACAGTATTTATTTTTCAAAATTATACTCCAGGAAAATGAGAACATAACCATAGTAGTGAGATGCCAGAAAAAAATTGCAAACAGTTCTGTGAAAATGAAATATGCTCAGTAGCCACAGAAATTCAAATAGAAAACATAGAATAGCATCAGGGAGAAAAAAATGCTTTGTTTTAACTGGAAGGATACATTGGAAGATTTCATTGAAGATACCACTAAATGAGAATTCGATTTAGCAGCTATCAATCTGCTGAGTAGCAAAGCAGTGTCATAAAAATAAGTGGTTCCATATAGTTGAGGTGTTATCTAGAAATGGAAAATATAGATCTAAATTAAAAACACATATTATTAAGAAACAAAGACTTAAATAATCCAGTTAATTTCTAGAATAGATACATTTGAGATAGAATAAATATAAGGACATTTCAGACTAAATCATAGAATTTTCTGGACAGTATCTAAATTCATAATGAATGCCTGTGGTACACTGCTTTCCAATTAGTGGGTATGGTATTAGAATCCTAGGTCTCTGCTCTTTCCATCAAGGATGGGCTCCTCTTCTGCCATAGAAATAGGTATATTGTAAGCTAACACTCATTTTTTATGTTTTAAATGATCTGTATCTTGGGGATCAAAGGGGTATTAGATATCTCATTATTTTGCATTTTACAACATTATTTTTTCTTACTCAGTGAGGAAATTGCTGCTACCGTCTTTCTCTCTCCTTTTGTCAGTTCTTCCCTGCTTTTCTCCTTGTTCCACAAAATGGTGATTAGAGGCAGCAGTGGCCACATCTATAGAGAAGCCTTATCTTCCTATTCTGTGTTAGGCAGGCAAAAAGGCCATATATTTTTCTCCTACATGCTTTAATGGTGGAGCTATCTATTTTTGCTGCCATGGCAAGGTCTCTTCAGGGCTGGTGAAGCAAAAGAAACTTCTCTCTCAGAGCCAGGCAAGGGGTTTCTTACTGTCCCAGCTGTCCCCAGTTCTGTGGGGAGCCATTGGATATGTTGATATGAGAAGAATTTGAATTAATAGTTCAAAACCACTTGTTGCCAGAAGCTCAGGAACTCTGATACGGTCCTTGTTGACCTGAGTGATGACCAATCTGGTAGAAGATTCTTTTTCTCTTTTCTTTCTATATTAAATGGATTGGTGAATATACTTAGTCTAGCTCTTTTGCTAAAATCTGTCTAGCATGGCTGATTGATCTGGTAGACTGCACTACTGCCAGCATAGCTTTCAATTTCATCAGAGCATCACAAGCCGCTTCCTGACAGCAAAGGGTATGTCCAATTATCCATGGAGGGACAAGAGAGCATACCTGGAGGGAAATTATTTATTTGTTTGTTTATTTGTTTATTAAATTTATTTGCCAACTAGCTAATTGTGGAGTAAGTCTAGTTGACTTATAACAATAGAATAGAATAGAATAGAATAGAATAGAATAGAATAGAATAGAATAGAATAGAATAGAATAGAATAGAATTTTATTGGCCAAATGTGATTGGACACAAGGAATTTGTCTTGGTGCATATGCTCTCAGTGTACACAAAAGAAAAGGTATGTTCATCAAGAATCATAAGGTACAACACTTAATGATAGTTATAGGGTACAAATAAGCAATCAAATCATATTAGGAAACAGTCAATATAAATCGTAAGGATACAAGCAACAAAGTTGCAGTCATACAGTCATAAGTGAGAGGAGATAGGTGATAGGAACGATGAGAAGATTAATAGTAGTGGAGACTTAGTAAATGGTTTGACAATGTTGAGGGAATTATTTTTTAGCAGAGTGATGGCATTTGGGAAAAAACTGTTCTTGTGTCTAGTTGTTCTGGTGTGCAGTGCTCTGTAGCATCGTTTTGAGTGTAGGAGTTGAAACAATTTATGTCCAGGATGTGAGGGGTCTGTAAATATTTTTACAGCCCTCTTTTTGACTCGTGCAGTATACAGGTTGGTAGTAATTGTTTTTTCTGCAGTTCTGATTATCCTCTGAAGCCTGTGTCTGTCTTGTTGGGTTGCAGAACCAAAAAAAAAAAGAAAAAAGAAATAAAAAGAAGTGTAAACATAACAGTAGTAAAATACTGTTTTGCTGAAACAATACAATAAACAACGAAAATACAGTAATATGTATTGATATTGCTTAGAATGCAGTATTGCAGGTCAATTCAGCTCAGTACCAGGAGTTTGATCCTCACTGGCTCAAGGTTGACTTAAGTTCATTCTTCTGAGGTTAGTAAAATGAGGACTCTGATTATTGGAGGCAATATGCTGACTCTGTAAACTACTTAGAGAGTGCTGTAAAGTACTATGAAGCAGCATATAAATCTTAAATGCTATTGCTATTGCTGTTGCTAATATGAGATTAAAAGATGGGCAAGGAGAAGCAGGGAATGTAGGGGAGAGGTGAGGATTGCTGTCAATCTAGTAGCCGTCTCCAGTATGCTGTTCCCCCATTGGATCTCCAGGCCAATTGCCAGAGTCAAATCTTCAGTCTCTTGTGGAAGGATAGGTGGGGGCAGATCTCATATTGGGGTGAGTGGGTTAGGATGTTCCAGAGTGCTAAGACAAAGAAGCCTCTTCTTCTGGATCCTGACAGATGGAGTTCTTTGACTGATGGCATCCGTCACAGGCCTCTCTTTCAGCATGAGTGAGGTGGGCCTGATCTAGCAAGACAAGATGGTTTATTGTTTATGGTTGGTTGTATAGTCAACCAGATGTTCAAGCTGGATTTGGCATTTTTATCCACTTGTTGAATCCTTCCCAATGACCTGGTGTAGGCAGATGTTATTTTTTGATGGAGTTAAAGGTATCATCGCAGGTTGTAAGCTCCTCCAAGGAGAGCTGCCTTTTGCAATTTATTATTATTTAATTTTTCCATACTCATTTTGTGAGTAGCACCCCTATAGATTAGTACACTGATTAGGAATCTTCATAAATTACTTGGCATCATACATAAATATAGCAAATGTTTTGGAACTAGTTATATCTCCGTAATGCTTTTTAGGGCATTATACATTTCTTTTTAGATTGGCTTTACTGAATTGGTTTCATATATCCTTGGTTTGTTTGCTTTTTTAATGTGCTGCTTTACTTTTAGCATACTGTTGTCTTCTACTGTGTTTGGCCTTTTAATACTAATACTAAATTCCAACTGAAAGTGGTTGTTTTTATTTTTCAGTTGAATATTCAAAGAAAGATAGCATATTTATATTATTAACATTAATTTAAATAATAAACCATATTGTTTTACATATAATTAGCTTAATTTTCTTAAAATTATAGAAATGTTTGAAAAAGAAGAAATAGTATTTAATTATAATTATATAACATGTTAATAATAGTATATTAACAACATTTGTTAGATTTAATGCAGCTGCTTACTCCTGTGGACATTGGGAGGCTTACAAAATATAGTCCAAAATAATAATAATAAAAAAAAAATTAAACCATTAAAAACTTAAAACGAAACAAAAAAACTCCTGTGTATATTTTAATTTTCCTACCTTTCCTACCTTTCTTTAGATATTGCTTTTAAATTATAGTTGGAAAACTGTAGGGGAAAGAAATGTTTTCTGCACTTATCTGATTCCCGTAAGGTACTGTAGAAACAGATCTGTGTTGTCTCCCTTTCCTTGGGAGATAAAAAACATTATCTTTGCTGAATACACATTTCCAGGGAGTTTCTGATACACAGGGTTCTATTAGGTGGTTTATCTGTTTGTAAAAGTTATTATCTGCCCATCTTACTATATGGTAACTCTGGGCAGCTAACAATATTACAAGATAAAAATTATATAGTTAAAAAAGGAGCTTGTGCCCAATATGAATACTATAATACCATACATTATCAAAAGTCTAATAAATAGCCCTGTACTAAACTCAGCAGTTGTGAATACCAGTGGCAGAGGAAATTTATTTAAGAAGTCCTAGAATTTAAATTTAGATTCTTAAGCAATAAAAATTAGCTAAAATAGCTTTCTTTAAATAACTTTTCCACTTTCCAGCTATATAGGCAGATTTGAGTGGATGAGAAAGAAATGAAGTGGGAAATGACTTAAATTTTAGGATTTTTGACTTTAAACGAGAAACAGAACAGCTTTTAAGTTTGCCAGTTTGTAGTTCACAAATATTTAGTTTGGAGAAAAAGTGATTGTTATGAAAATCTCTTAGTTTATTCATTCTAGGGATGTGTTAAAAACAAGCTTAATGTTTTATTTTTTAAAATGTCAAGCATTACCAGCACAATAGGTATAACTAGGAAAATTTGTGGGTAGTAGCGTCTCTCTAAATTATTTAGTTCTTATCCATAGCAGTCTAAAATTAATTATAGAGTCCGTATTCCATTGTGTCAAGTATTAAAGAGTAGCTATTTATTTCCACAGGGACAAGTGCTGCTAACGCTTCCTTCTAATTACCTTGCCATTATATGTAAATACAGCCTAAACTTGGAGATTCATAATTTCAAAATAGTTTTTTTATAAAAATAGTTTTGTTCCCTATTGAAGTGCTTGGCAGCCCTTCTGCACTTATGGCCACAGGTGCACTTCAATTCTCCCCGTGCTGTCCCAGCAGTGCTGCTTCGAGCCCTGTGCTGCAGCCAGCAACAACAGTGCAAATCTTCAGCTGCCTCCCTTGTTCTGCATTCTTCAGGCCCTGTGTGTCCACTGGACTTTTACTGTCTTCCTCTTACAACCTAGCCTGCCATAGGAGACAGCTGCTGCCTGCTGGCCACACCAGGCCTTCTTCCCACAGCCGCTTGCATCGTTCTCCAAGGAGTGTGCAGTGTTCTCTAATCAGCTTCTGAAAGCTTCTGGGGCCTTCTATAACCTTGAAAGAAAGCCATGCCTGCCATTCTCCAAATTATGCAAGTTGTTCTTGTGATGCTTCAGAAGCTTATGAAGACTTTCTAAAGCAGTATTTCTCAACCTTAGCAACTTTAAGGTGTGTGGACTTCAACTCCGAGATTTCCTTAGCCAGCATCGGGGTGAAATGCTCCCAGTTCGGACCGGATTGCCCGATCCTGTAGCGATGGTGGCGGGTGGTTCAGAGAACCAGTAGCAAAAATCCCTGCCCCCCACCCCCACCATGCCCAGCTGAGCTGCACGATCATCAGAGGCTTTTTTTTTTAACTTTTAAAAGCATTTTTTCTACAACCTCTTCCGCCAAAAAATGCTTTTAAAAGTTAAAAAAAAAAGCCTCTGATGATCACGCGGCTCAGCTGGAATCGTCAGAGGCTTTTCAAGGCATTTTTTTTCCTACAACTGCTTTGGCCGAAGAGGTTGCAGAAAAAAATGCTTTGAAAAGCCTCTCTGACGATCCCAGCTGAGTTGCTTGATCGCCAGAGGATTTTCAAAGCATTTTTTTCTGCAACCTCTTCGGCCAAAGAGGTAGTAAAAAAAAAAATGCTTTGAAAAGCCTCTGAGGATCCCAGCTGTGTTGCCTGATCGGCAGAGGCTTTTCAGAAAAAAAAACCACATTTTTTTCTGCAACCTCTTCGGCCAAAAAGGTGGTAAAAAATGCTTTGAAAAGCGTCTTCAGCCGAAAAGGTTATAGAAAAGATCCTTTGAAAAATCTCTGATGATCCCAGCTGTGTTGCCTGATTGGCAGAGGCTTTTCAAAGCATTTTTTGCAACCTCTTCAGCCAAAGAGGTTGCAAAAAAATGCTTTGAAAAGTTTTTTTTTTTTAAAAAAGTTGGCCATGTCACTGCATTATTTGTATTTGCCAGCTAAGCTTCCATTCTGAACATTACGGTAGCTTGCCAGAGAAGCTTATCACATAGATAAGACTGTCTTGTGATTTTTGAACTACTGCGCATGTCCACATTCTTTCTTTTCTAACTTCCTGATCTACTTTTTTCCTTTGTCTGTCTGCTGATAAAACTGCCGGTAAGATGTAGTTAGCTAGGTTTTTTTACTTTTATAATAATAAAAAAAATGTTTTCTTAGAATATATACTTCGGGTTTTCTTTCTTTGAGAGTATACACCATGGAAAACAAGATCCATTCACCTCTAATTAATTACAGTTTCCCCAGGGGGAGAACGAGGCTGATTAACGCTTTGACAGGCCATGCCCACCCAGTCACATTACCCCCCCCCATCAAGCCACACCCACAGAACCGGTAGTAACATTTCATTTCACCTCTTGCCAGCATGACTGGCTGGGGAATTCTGGGAATTGAAGTCCACACATCTTAAATTTGCTAAGATTGAGAAACACCGTTCTAAAGCATCACAAGAATAGCGCATATGACTTTGAGAATGGTGAGTGTAGACTTCTTGTGAGGTTTCAGAAGGCCTCAGAAGCCTTTCAAAGGCAGGAGTTTTGTGGTGCTGGGGTGGCTGGCAATGGCTTAGGGCTTGAGGTAGCAATTCTTGGTGACAACGGCTGTGGCTGAAGTAGAGTCTGGTGATCAGCTGAAACTGCTAAAGGCTCTTAAACTCTACTTCAGTCTCAGCGCTGCCACAACCAAAGAGTACTACTATGCAGTGGCCAAAAGATTAGAAATGAGTGCAGGGAGATAGGTGAGAGCAGGAGTTGAAGAGAATAGGCGAGGCTTCTGTGGGGCAAGGCTGAGGGAGAGAAGGGAAGAGGAGAGACCGATCATAACTACTCATTAATTTTCAAGCTAAAATAGTTCTAAATTTTTTCTGAAAATTATACTGTTGAAGCAAAGATGAATCTCAGTCCTGTTTTTGAGTGGATGTTGGTAAGAAATGATACATCAGAACAATGTGAGGCTATTTGACTTTTCAAATAACTCCTAGTTTAAAAAAAATGGAGAAAGAGAAAATTGGGCTTGCCAAAACAAAATAATTCCGCTTTTACTGCTTTGAGCAGGGCTAAAATTCTGCCTGTACATTTCTTTGCGCAGACATGCATGGAATTGCACTGTCTGTTCTTTAGATGTTTTAATATGAAAATGATGAGGAGAATTATTAACATTTCTTGACTTTATTTTTAGAAAAAATAGAATGTCTTTGAAATGCAGACAATGTTTAGTAAAATATAGCTCATGTTCTGGTAAATGCCTCTTACAAAAATCCTGCATCTATTTTAAGATGTATTCTGTCATCCTCTTTGCAAATTCCCAATAGGTTATGAGCATTACTTCTCTTTGCCATTGAACATAAAAAGCTATGAGCAAAGCCAAAAAGGTTAACTGAGGGAGTTCATGAATCTATACAAAAATATCTTTTCCAAGGTTAATTTAATTCTCACATTTGTAAGCCTTTTTGAACACTCACCTTGCATTTTTCTCATTTTGTGAAAATGACTTTTTAAACCATGCCTATGCATGTACATACATGTAAGGATGTTCATGAGAATTTTGTTATATGGTTAATAATTTTTTAAAACTGACATAATGTGTTAATAGATTGGGCAGTATATTATCACAATGTTTTAAAATTGTTGTTTATTTATACCTTGCCATTATTATTTTTATAAATAATACAAGGTAGCAAATACATCCAATATTCCTTCCTCCTCCTATTTTCCCATAATAACAACTGTGAGAGGCGAGTTAGACTGGCAGAGAATGACTAAGTCCCATTTTAGGCATGAAGATCAAGTAGATTGTGGGTCAGTCATTGTCTCTCAGCCCAACCTGCTCCATGGGATTATTGTTGTGGGGGGAAAAGGAGATGAAAGGAATATTATATATGTTTGCCACCTTGAATTACTTTTAAAATAATAAAGGTGGGATAAAAAATCTGCCTCCCTCATCTTTTCTCTCTCATCTTCATCATTAGTCTTTACTGATCATATCTGAAATTTTTTCTTTTACCTTACTGTGTGTAATTGTAATCCAGAATTCCCCAATTTTTCTGGCTTTGTGGACTAGCGGGTGAAGGGGGGGATGGTTCTGTGTGAATGGCTGGCAAGTGTGTGTGTGCAACTTGATTTGCGTAAGTGGCAAATCAAGCCCAGATTTATAGTCTGACAGCTGCTCTATGTTACTACATTCCATTTCATACAATTATTGCAAGCATTATATGTTATAATAAGGGATATAATATATATGTGGATAGTATATGGAACACAACTTGTCTTTTAGGGACTAGGCCAAATTTGCCATATGAGTAATTGATTGTTTACAAATCTTCTTGTAGTTAATAGTAGGGATTTGGAGAAAATAGGTATTACTGGATTTGAACCCAAAAGGCTCAAACAGATTTTTATTATTAGAGCTGTGCAAAGCACTACAATTATATTTCTTAAAAAGCATGTAAGTGGAAGTGAAGCAACAGTGTTTGAAGTATTAAAGAAACTATCTGCTCTGAAAGGCTTAGCCTGTTCTTAACAAAGGCTGTCCTCAGTTCAAGTAGTCAAACAAGGACTGTCTTTGAAGCAGCCGTATGATCTTCTAAAGGATGTTGCTTCTTTAATACTCTTTGCAGAACCCTACTTAACAAAAAGTGTTTGTGATTTCAGCACACATGCTCTTGTACTATTTGTTGTCAAGTCTTTTGACGAAAGTAATTGTTAGTTCATACAAAGTGTGGGATCTATGTTGTAGCTCAGCAGCTGTCATTTTGTGCTATGCCCAGTTGTAGGACCTGTTTCCTAATTTCCATTTCGATTCTTCAGTTCTTTTGAGATTAAGTTTTGTTTTTTTGTTGTTACAGGATACCATAAATATTATAATCAATTATTACTCTTTGGTGGGGGGAGTGCCTTTGACTTTGCTAATTGGCTGAACTAGTTCCTGTGGGTTTTCTTGTTTTGTTTTGTTGTTTAGAAATATGTTGGAAGTGGTTTGTCATTGCCTCCTTCTTAAGGATGAGAGAGAATACGGTAACTGGCCCAGGGTCACCCAGCTGCCTTTGTGCCTAACTAGAACTGTGCAGGACTAAAACTCATGATCTCACAGTTTTCTAGCCCAGTGCCTTAACCACTGAGCCAAAGTGGCTCAGAATCAAATATAATCAATAATTAACTAATTGATTATCAAATCTTATTAGCAATGTTTATTTTTAATATAACATTTTTATTAGATGCTGACATCCTGGATTGAATATTTTAGTAATTGTTTTTATGTTATTCAGGTAGCCCTTGACTTAAAACGACAATTGAGCCCAAAATATCTGCTGCTAAATGAGAAAGCTGTTGAATTTTGCCCCAGTTTATGACCTTTCCTCCCACAATGAATCACTGCAATTGTTAAGTTAGTAATACAATTAAGTGAACCTGGCTTCCCCATTAACTTTATTCATCAGAAGGTTGCAAAAGGTGATCACATGACTCCAGGACACCGCAACAGTCATAAATATGAACTAATTGCCAAGCATCTGAATTTAGATCATGTGACCATGGGGATTCTGCAACAGTCATGAATGTGAAAAACAGCAATAAGTCACATTTTTCAGTGCTGTCATAACTTATGAAAATACATTTTCATAAAAATATATGATATTTTTATTTCATATAAAATATATGAATACTATGAAAATACGACTTCGGCAACAGAGTGGTTAATGCCTGGAATGCACTACCTGACTCTGTGGTTTCATCCCAAAACCCCCAAAATTTTAACCTTAGACCGTCTACTGTTGACCTCACCCCATTCCTAAGACGTATGTAAGGGGCGTGCATAACAGCACCAATGTTCCTACCATCCCTGTCTTAATGTTCCCTTTATTTGTATTCATTTTATGTATTCAATCCATGATTATACTTATGTATATTAACTAATACATACTTGACAAATAAATAAATAAAATAAGTAAAACTTAATCATTGAATGAACTGTTGTAAGTCGTGGACAACCTATATTATATTTTTATCTGCTTCAAATAAATTAAAGGTTCCTTGAATTCTTGAGCCTGTTTTAAATTGACAATTAATTGTTTGGGCTTTCATTCAGGATCTCTATTTTAAACTTCTCACAAAGAAGTCTTGAAGATACTGACTTTCAGGAGGATTTTACTACCTGTCCGGATGTCACCAGTATTTCCTATGTTAACAGTTCTGAGTATGTTTTACTATATTTGCCTTCGGCGCCGAGCCAGGACAGCTACAAGGGGAGAATTGATGAACAATCGGAGAGCCATTGAGTCAAATAGATCCCTACCTATCAATGTTGAATTGGTCCAGTATGCCAAAGAAGTGTTGGACTTCAGCTCCCATTATGGCAGTGAAAACAGCATGTCGTATACCATGTGGAATTTGGCTGGAACTCCTAATGTCTATCCTAGCTCAGGTGACTTTACACAAACTGCTGTGTTTAGGACCTATGGAAAATGGTGGGATATGTGCCCTAGCGCACGAATACCATTTACAAGGATCCCACCCAGTTTCCAAAGTCAGGAATATGTAGAACTTGCGTTTGAGGAACAAGTGTATCCGACAGCCATACATATTTTGGAAACGTATCATCCTGGTGCTGTGGTTAGGATTTTAGCATGTTCTGCAAGTCCTTATTCACAAAATCAGCCCAGTGAAGTAAGGTAATTCATTTCATTAATTTTCTCTCTTTTTCTTTGATGTGGTATGTTCAAATATTTAAAGTAACATTTTTTGCTTAGAAAATTCCACATATGTACCCCCCCCCTTGTGCCCCCAAAATTGTTTTTGCTACCTACAAACTGTTTGGGCTTCACAGGTAGCAAGAAAAGGAATTCTTGTTTTCCGTGGTCTGGTCTTTGCAAGTGAAAGCTGCCTGCCCCCCCATTTGTTTGCTTTTTATATTCACAGTAGTCAATGCTTTGCAGTGCTTCAGTTTAAGAAATCCTGCTGTAAGATATTTGGGCAACAGAGCTCTTGAAAATGCTTCAGAAACCTGTCCTGTAACTCCATCTTAATAGTACCGGTAGTCCTCGATTTGCGACCACAATTGAGCCCAAAATTTCTGTTGCTAAGTGAGAAATTTGCTAAGTGAGGCATTTGTTAAGTGAATTTTGCTCCATTTTACTCTTGTCACAGTTTTTAAGTGAATCACTGCAGTTGATAAGTTAGTAACAAGTTTGTGAAATGAATCTGGCTTCCCCATTGATTTTGCTTGTCAAAGGGCTGCAAAAAATGACCACATGTCCTTGAGGCACAGCAAACGGTCATAAGTATGAACTAGTTGCCAAGCATCTGAATTTTGATCACATGATCATGGGGCTGTTACAAAGGTCGTAAGTGTGAAAAATGGTCATAGCCACTTTTTTCAGTGCCTTTGTAACTTTGAATGGTCACTAAATGAGTTGAAACAAGTGGAAGACTACCTGTACATTAAACTTCATTGGTTTCCAAATGCTAATTAGCCTGAATATAGGTTTGGGATCAAATTTCTAAGTTCTTGTTCTACTGAATGAATTGTGGTTTAATTTCAGATTTAACCAAAGGGTCTCCTTAACTATGTGTTACTGAAGTGCATCTTCACTTTAGCTTACTCTCTTTGTTTTCTTCCCAATGCAGTGAAAGGTTAAAAAAGAATTAACACTAAAATGTTGTTGAATAATGTTAACGTTATTTAATGTTTGGGAGTTAAGATATTTATCATACATTGTAGAGGTATTAAGAGCATAATTAAAACCGTATTTATACTGACCATGGTTTGATGTTCTTTATATTAGTTGTGGTATTTTCTCCCCAAATTGAAACTTATTAAAGAAATTAAGGCAATAATATTTGCATTAACTGCCCTGTGACGCTAATCTACTTTTCTTTTGGTAGGTGGGAAATCCTTTGGTCAGAGCTACCTTCCAAGGTGATTTTGTCTCAGGCACGTCAATTTACACCTAGTATCAAACAAATAAATTTTCCTACAAATTTAATCCGTTTGGAAATAAACAGTTCCCTTCTGGATTATTATACTGAGTTGGATGCTGTAGTGCTACATGGTTTAAGAGAAAGACCTTTGCATTTACTCAGTACTCCAATTATTGATATGAATGATCTAGATGACGATGAAGAAGGGGAGAGAGAAAGTTACAGCAGCATGGACAGTCTCAACAAGCAGTTTAGCACTGCTGCCTTCAAAGACTGGACAACTAATGGATACTTTGATAAATTGCCTTATGAGGTAAAAGCCTGGGAATTTTACAGGGTTAAGAAAAAAATGTCATAATTATTTTGGCTGTAGAGATTCATTATATTTTGAGGTACATCAGTAGTTATAGCTTCATATAAAGATTTATGAAATTTGCCTGTTTTTTAATTCTGTTAGCTTCCTGAATTTTAGTTAGTGTAGCTCCCCCCCCCCCCTTTCTTAAAATGGTTGAAACTGATTCAAGTAGATTCTTAAAAATAGAAGAGTCTGTTACCGGCCCTAGCTGATCTCCACATGCAAATTCATTTTTATTTCTGTGTCAAGCGCTTATAAAAATGAATGTCTTCTTCATTGAAGTTTCTTGATCGCAAGAGGATAATACTTTAGTTTTTTTTAAATTCAGCTATTTTAAGCATCTGTTAATCAAATTATTTAAAATAGGAATGTTTTATTTAAGTCTGTAAAATATATTCATTACATAAAAGTTATATTCCTACCCCCTTTTAAATGTAAGTTCTAAGATTTCATAAAGCCAGCTGTGTTTCAGATAGCATATTTTTATGCCATAAGCTGCATTCTTGGAATTTTCTGAAGTCCTCACATATTATAATATCAAATTGTGCTTTATGATGGGCCAGATACGGAATGAAATTTTTAGAAAGATACTAAATTTTAAACTAACTATGAGTAATGATTACTAGATAGGCTTGAAATTTGTTTTCTTTGATCAGAAGCAAATTATATTTTATACTGCAGGTACATTTTAGTGTCATCATCATGGTGACATTTGTTTACACCCTTTTCATTTCAGGTGTAAAGATGTAATTTTAGTGCAAAATGGGATTACCTTTTCTGGTTGTGATAGATACTTACATGTTAGGAGTTGTTTATCTCTGATGCTGATGTTGTGTTATTATCTATATAGCATATAATTATTATTAGATAAGGAAATTAGTTAAAAGGATCTTAAAGAGTTTTCCCCTTTACACTTTTTGCTGTATTTGGTCATTATTATTAATCAGAAATTACACTTTGTGCTTTGACTCATTGATGGTTTAGAGGTTAATGGTTTAGAGTGTAAATATGTTTGTTTTATCACATTTTTAAAATTAAAATTAAAAATGGTAAATATGATCTTAAAAGTCAGTCAACTTAGAGTAATTGATCGAAACTAATAAAGGAGAGAATCAATCGAGAAATAAGGAGACATTTCCTGACAGTTAAACAATTAATCAGTAGAATGACTTGCCTCTAAAAATTGTGGGTGCTCCAATAATGGAGGTTTTTAAGAAGAGATTGGACAACTATTTGTCTGAAATGGTATAGGGCAGTGATGGCTAACCTTTTTGTTATCGCGTGCCAATCGGGGGGAGCATGGGGATGTCGCACTTGTGCGTGCCCACACCCATAATTCAATGGGCCCCACCCCCTACGCATGCACACACAACCCCCGGTGCGACCCCTGCTTTTGGCACGTGATGGCGCGGTGGGCCCAGTAGGCCTGTTTTTCACCTTCCCCAGGCTCCAGAGGCTTTCTTGGAGCCCGGGGAGGGTGAAAACGGCCTTCCCCATACCCCGGGAGGCCCTTCAGAGGCTGGAAAAGACCTGTTTCCAAACTTTCAGTGAACCCAGAAGGCCCAAAAATCAGCTGGCTGGTTTGCGCATGCGCATTGGTGCTGAGCTAGGGCAAGACTTGCGTGCCCACAGATATAGCTCCACGTGCCACCTGTGGCATGCGTGCCATAGGTTTGCCATCATGGGTATAGGGTTTCCTGCTTAAGCAGGGGGTTGAACTAGAAGACTTTCAAGTTTTCTTCCAACTCTGTTATTTTATTATTCTGTTAATTAGGCTGATCATCCTGGTACAATGAAAATAAGATAACTTGTCCTTCTCACAACTTTTACTTGATGCAGTTTTGTCACCATTATATATAAAATAAGCCACTGTAGCCTGTATTTCTTAGGCTAATATTTTTTTATCCTATTGCCAAGACAGTTTGTAGACTTTTTATGTTTATCTTGGCTATAATGTTACTTTGTGAACTTTTTCTCTGCTATATCTTAAATGCCAAATTTGATTTATCAAATGATAGACATCATAGTTCTGTGTTCTTCAGATTCAGATTATAACGATTGCAGTGTTCCTTAGTCATGTAATCACTATTTGCCACTTTCCCTGATGGTTTCCCAGAAGCAAAATCAATAAGGAAGCCAGCAGGAAAGTTGCAAGTGGCTTCTTTAAGTTGATCCCACTTCCACTACTTTTTCTTCTAGGTATCTCATATTCTGTAGCACATGCCTATCCTCGATGTACCCCCCCTCTCCATAGTACCCATCCAGTTGTGCTTGTTTGGTGCTGTGGCAGCTGCCTGCACAGCCTCCCACACCTCGCAGTGGCCATCCCTTCCCTGACCACATTTGCGCCACAGCAATCACTTGCACAGCCTCCCATACACAGCAGCAACCACTCCTACCTAGGTGTGCTCATGTTGTGCTGCATCATCTCCTTAACTACCTACTGGCTTGCTTACAGAACTTACTTCCCAGGACTAGTGACTTTCTGCCAGCTCCTCCATTGACTTTGCCTGTTGAAAGCCATCAGGAAGTTGTGAACATGAATCATTAAGCAAGGAGGTCCTGCTTAATGATTTGTGATCCTTATTTAACAGCAATAATGGGGACTGTATGGATTACTGTTGTTAAGCAACGTGTCCTGCGGTATCACACTTCAAAATCGCATTGCTTAGCAATAGAAATTCCAGTCCCGATTGTGATTGTTTGCACTAATGTATAATCTTAAGCATATTTATATCTTTGAATCCAAAAAGCACAGCACTCATGAGCTTTTCTCTAAAATACAGACCCAACTTAGATTACTGAAATATAGTTTAGGCTATATGGCAGCAGCAGCAACAACAACAACAACAACAACAGGTAGGGGTGGACTTCAGTTGAGATATTGATAACATCAGTCTTTGTATTTTATATATTCAAATCCTATATAATAGATGAGGTAATGATATGCATTTTATTTTTAATAGATGTAATCAAATCCCATTTAATTCAGAAAGAGTGAAGAAACCTAAGTGTTACTGTCCCATTGAAAGTAAAAGGACTTAAAGGTATTTCAGCTGAACCATGCACAATAATGGTCATAATAAACATGACATTAAAAAAATCCTGATTTTAGTATATGTGCTCTATTCAGAACTAGAAGTGAAATTTTAAATGTTCAAATATGTTAAAAAAATACTTCATGTAAAAAGAGCCAGTATTGTGCAATGGTTAAGGAATCGGACCTGAAAACAAGAGATTGTGAGTTCTATTCCTGCCTTAGGCATTAAGACAGCTGGCGAGCCACTTCTGAAAAACTTTACCAAGAAAACTGCAGGGACTCACTAAGAATCAAGAATAAGTCAAAGGCGCCTGCACTTCCCCAAAAAACCTCTTCATCTATTCTATGCCCATTTGCATCATCAGATTGTGATTTTTAATAACTCTTAGTGACCAGAATTGGGACCAGCAACTCTATCATTAAATGACATGATTGCTAAGCAAAACAACGATTGGCATGGATTTATGGCACTTCCCATTCCGTTTTTAAGTGGGTCACTGCAGGTGGTTAAGCAAGACATGTGGGTGACTTGTGTTTTTAGTACTGGCTTCTCCATTGACTTCTTGCTTGCCAGAAGCCAGCTGTAAAGCATACAAATGGAAATTGCGGGGCTGTGACGATTGTAAATGCCCCACCAGTTGAGAAACACCAATATTTCAATCATGTGATGTCGGGATGCTAT
This sequence comes from Masticophis lateralis, assembly GCA_030761175.1. NCBI lineage: Eukaryota > Metazoa > Chordata > Lepidosauria > Squamata > Colubridae > Masticophis > Masticophis lateralis. Next base: position 108,390,330 of record JAUDYJ010000001.1, read on the forward strand.
GATGGTTGTAAGTTCAAAGACGAGTTATAAAATTACTTTTTCAGTGCTGTTGTAACTTTGAACGGCCCCTAATAGGGCAGTTGTTAAGCAGGAATACCCTGTATATGACTGGAGTGTAAACCTATATAATTTTAAGTACATTTGATTGAAATCGTATCAGATTTCAACTCTTGTTCAACTCTTAAGGGTGTGACTATCAGTATGCAATTTAAGGCTAAGTGCAGCCCAGGTTACATCTGAAAGGTGAGTTGAAAGCAAGCACAAAAGAGAAATGTATATACCACCATATAAAAAATAGTAAAATAATGGAAATGAAATTGGGGAGATTAATTCAATTAGAAAAAAAAATTATTTACCTAGCATGAAAATACGATTTTGATAGAGTAATTTACTTTTATTGTTGTTTTTTCAATTCAGCTCATCCAGTTGATTTTGAGTCACCTTACAGTTCCGGATCTATGTAGACTCTCACAGACATGTAAGCTACTATATCAACATTGTTGTGATCCACTACAATATATTCATCTCAGTTTGCAACCATATTGGGCAAGGATTAATGACACAGCTTTAGAATATCTGCAGTCTCGTTGTATCCTGGTCCAGTGGCTTAATTTATCTTGGACTGGGAACAGAGGAACCATTTCTTTTTCTGCTTTTAGCAGGTCAGTATTCTGAAGAGGTATATAACGTATTCTATAAAATAAAATAATAGACTCATCCCTTTATGCCAATCACCTAGCAGTTAGAATAAAAGTTACTAACATGACTGTAGTCAATTCATAATACTTCAAGGTCAGAGTCATATGTTTAGTCGTGCACTGGCAGCATCAGAGACATAAGATCCAATGGCAGAAAGATAACCTGGCAGGCAAGTTTAGCAACTTCTTTTCATGTACTTGATTTTGTTCTGACACTTTTTCAAGAGTAGGAGTTGAAAAGTTCAAATTTTCTTTCTGTTGTCTTTTGTATTCCTACTCATTTTTTCCCCCACCTACCAAACATTTGGCTGGTTTTGAAATTTAAAGTTGTATGTAAACATGGCAAGAAAGAAAATGCTTCCTGGATTTTGTGAATTCCTCCTCCTGTAGGGGAAAAGTAGGGATACAGATGAGGTTTTTAGCAAAAATAGGTTTTTCTGTCAGAGAACTATTTATTTGGATTTTTAAAGAAGCTAAACTTGCTAAGGGGTAGAAAATTGCAGCCTTTGTAAATTCTTTGTGTATTGTGTGCCTTGTGCAAACTAATACAAAACACCGGCCAAAGAAAATTTGCTTTAACAACATTGCTGTCTTTTATGAAAACCAATATCTCAACATTATTGTTTTATAGGACATCTGAAATGGCTGAAATGGTCGATTTTTAAACTCCAAACTTTCTCTATATTAGAGAGTGTATATCTTTTAGTCTGTATTTTTCTGCTCGTAAAAGAATCTCATTTAGATTTACATTTAATAGCAGTAGCACTTAGACTTATATACCACCTCACAGTTCTTTACAGCCCTCTCTAAGAGGTTTACAGAGTCAGCATATTGCCCAACAATCTGGGTCCTCATTTTACTGACCTAAAAAGGATGGAAGGCTGAGTCAACCTTGAACCAGTCAGGATCGAACTCCTGGCAGTGGGCAGAGTTAGCCTGCAATACTGCATTCTAACCACTATGCCACCAGGGTCCATTTTAGTGGTTGGCTCTGTCACAAAATTCATACAGTAAAATATATGTAAATTTTTAAGGGCCATGACTATAAATGACAGTTGACTTGTTGGCATGTTTCATTACAATCTACTTTATACATTCAAACATTTAAGAAAATACTAATCATAAATGCATCCAAAATTTTAGTTACTTCATTTATTGTTGATAATGGAAATTCTGTAAATGGTATGGCTATAATCAATTTCTACCTACAGTTTTAAAATTCTTTTTCTTTTTTAAAATTAATAATTCATAGGCTGAATAATTGACAATTTTTTCAAAGAATGATCTGTATGTTATAATATTTTTACACTGCATATACATCTATGATATATCTTGTTAAAGATATGTTGAAGTTTATAGACTGAGTAAATTATCCTTCAGTGAGCATCATTGAGTGTTAATATACACTTTTAGCGTTAATATGTACTGCTAATATATACAGCAGACATGTTGTTTATGTTTCTGAAAATGTAAATATTAGTAGAGTATGTATTAATAATAAGAAATAGAACAAATTAGAATAGTAATCTAGAATAGCTGACAAGCTAACAAAATATTACCATGAGAGGACAGAATGCTTGAGGCATTTCAATATCCTGAGGCAAGGCTGAAGGTAATTTAACTTATTGATAGTGTCCACCATCGTAGGGCTATGTAAGAATATTATAATGTTTCACTTATAAAAATTGCTAAATGTACTAAACTTCTTTGCTTGAACTAGACAGAGAGTTTGAGAAATATTAAATGGGACTATAAATCATGTATAATCAAATGATGTTAATGTGATATAGCTGAATAATTTTATAGTGCTCTATCAGTAATCTTTAGGCACTTTAATAGATGAGATATATTATCACTTACAAATTCTTTATATAATAAATTAAATTGAGATAATTCTCTTTTTGACAACAGCAGACTAGTAAAATGTCTTTGATACTGCTTGAAATATCAGTAGTGAGAGGCTGTTGTTTCTTCTGTAACAGAAGAACATTTAATTCTGTTTAAATGCTTTGGCAACATGAAATGTCTACATTAAAGCAATATTCCTCCTTTAAAAATTAAAAAAAACTTCTTTACGGCTGGTGACATTTTAAACAATGAATGAATCAATACAAATTAATTTATTCCGATTTTTTTAAAAAAACTAACTACTTAGCCATGTAATTTGACTGCTATGTGAAGTGATTTTATTTTTTTGCTCTGCTATTTTCTTGTTTTGCTTGAACTGTTTCAGTTGAATATAAACAGGTTAGTTTGAATGGATCATAGTTTTTATTCTCAAAAAATAATTTTGTCTCAGGATCAACCTCCTTTTGTTTCCTTGGGCTTTTTCCATCTGATTTGCACCTGACACTGACAAGCATATCTGAGCATTCCAATTCAGGGGATGAGTTGTGTAGGACATACAAAAACTCTAATATGAAGTTGAACTGTACCTCTATGCATCATCAAGAAATATGATACAGGTTCTAAAACAGAGAAGGTATGGAAGCCAGATAGCATCATGATCCAGATGTATCGAGACCCATGTTACAAAACATCTGAGTGACTTTGAACTAAATCATTGTGTCCTGGCTCAATCTGTCTCTTAGGATTTATGTTATAAGGATAAAATTGCAGGGTGTCTTTATGTATGTGAATTCAAGCTCTCATGGGAAAAACTGAACAGAGATGCAGTAAATGAATACAAATAATGCTTATATTAATTATTATGAAACCCAGCTGACAGCTGCAGTTCATAATTACAGGAGAGTTTGGAGGAGGTATTGTTTTTGTTTGTGCAGATATAATGGGATACTGCATTTTTATCCCCAATACATTCCAGTGCATCACATCATTTTTGGATACTAAATTGTAACACTTGTAAATGCATTTAAATATATTTAAAAGCTTACATGTTGGAATGTGACCTATTGCAATGTCACAAAGAATCCTTGGCTAACTGGATTGTCTTGGATACTGGAATTGATTATTATTACCTTCCAATTATCCCAGAGGAAGTTGTTTCTATGCTAAAATAGTTCCTTGTTAGGTGTGCATCATTTTGTTCCTGGTCTATTAAGACATGGCATTGGAAATTCTAGGAATTTACCCAGTTTTTACAATGAATTAAAAGCAAATGCATTACTTTTCTTGGTGAATTGATTCATCTATGCTTCTTACAGGTTCCTGAAAGTTTGTGGTTCAGAACTAGTACGCCTGGAATTGTCTTGTGGCCATTTCCTCAATGAGGCTTGTTTGGAAGTTATTGCTGACACATGTTTAAATTTGCAGGAATTAAATCTCTCGTCCTGTGATAAAATTCCACCTCAGGCTTTCAACCACATTGCCAAATTGTGCAACCTTACACGTTTAATTCTTTATCGAACAAAAATAGAGGTATGAACATCATTTTTCTTTCACCCTTACGTGTTAAAGCACTCTTTGTAAAGTTATAGACAAAACATAGTAAACTATTCTAAACATATAGTAAATATCTGAGGAAGAGAAACTTCAGAATGTGGTGTTTGAAAGACTCAGTAATGATTAATTATGGTTTGTTTGTTTATTTACTATTTAAAACATTTGTACAACCACCCATCTTATAATGAATTCTGAGCAGTGACCAGATTTTAATAACATAAAAACCATATTAAAACTATTAAACATTAAAAACAAAAACTTGGCACAAATCAAGCTTCCGATATGTAGTTACCTCATTTGTCACAGTGCTTGGGGGAAAAGGTCTTCAGTGTTTTACAGAAGGCTAGGAGGCTAGAGGCCTGCTGAACTTTTAAGGAGAAGAATGTTCCACAAGACAGGGACTGCCACAGAAAAAGCATGTTCCAATATGGGGGCACTGTTTAAGGAAAGAGACTTAAGAGTATGCCCATCCTATCTAATCTTGTATGAGGGTTAGATGTTCTTAGACATCCTGCAGAACTGCAGAAAAACTGCGCACCAGACACTAATTTTATGTATTTGTAGTAGTGATAAATATAGGGGTATACTTAATTTTTCCACATGAGAAATTTGCATTGGTATTTATTTATTTATTACAGAATGGATCGCAAATTGTAAGTAGTGTGTGATAGTCATTGTACTATATCCCCTTTATCAGTATTGTTGAAATGAAAATCAAATATCGGTACATTGAAAAAATAAATTTCAATGGGGTATACTTAACATTTTCACGTGACTGTATATGACTGGGTAAGATTTATTTTCTACATTTTTAATGCATGTGCGATTTGATGTACTTGTCATGTTGATTGCTAGGTTGAGTGTTGCCTTGAAATTCATTTAAGGAATAATCAGCCCTGTTTCAGAAATTCATAGTAATTTAGTATGCCAATATCCATACTAAAATGCCAGTATTCTACCAGTTATTACAGTATCGTAAGAAATTTGTTATTTCCAAGATCATGAAAACATGTTTTTTCTTATTTCTTCATTTTCATCACTTATAGAATCCACTAGAAATACAGGTAGAACCTGCTAGTAATAGAGGTAGTAATACAGGTGAACAAAAAGCTTGTAGACCAGTTTTCACAGCTAGTTATTTATACATACATATGCAGTCAGCATTCTGCACGAATGAAGTTTTAATTGCTGCCGGTGGAAAAATGCTCCTTTTTAATACAAGGAAATATAAGAAGAAAATACATATGTAATAGCATGCATGATTTTCAATTTTCAATTACTTCCTCTGACTGCAGCTTAATTGCCATATATTTCATTTTGCCCTTTGTCTCTCACTTTCGAATGTGTATGGCCAGAATGTTCCAATTTTCAACTTTAGGAGTACTTTTTAAAAGATAGAAAGTCCTCTTTTTACACGATCCTTTCATAAAATGTAGTGAACTGTTTCCAGAACCAGAACACAATATGCAATTCATCTCCTAATTGTAAATAATTGTTAAAAGCTTCTTAACTTTGGAGAGTACTTAACATAATTTATAATTTTGTTTCAATCAGCCTATTGGCTTAAGTCTATTCAATTACAATCTTGCTTGCAATTATTGTACACAGAATATTTTTGTGCTAATGGTCTCACCATTTGCTAATACATGACTTTAATCTTTATTCATTTAATTTATTCATTAAATATGCATTCATAACATGCATTCAGAATTTATTGTCTTGAATGTAGTTAAGGTGCACAATGGACAATAACAGCATATTGTCAATTTCTTATGAACTATGTAATAATTCTGTGTAGGTGTGTATACTTGGTTGGATATATATCTTAATTTTTGCACATTTATTTTGAAACTGGAGTTTCACTTTGAAAAATATCAATTATATAACTCTAGCATTTGGGATAAGCATCGAGTTGTGGATAGAATGAAATGGGATTGTTTATATTGAAAAGAAGACCTATTAAGTGTAGTAAAGATTTCAGGTTCTACCCAGGACTGCTAGGATAAATATCCAATCAATGTTGGATACATATACAAGATTTCATTCCACCCTTGATAAGTAAAAGGCTTAAGAAGAAACCATCTGTCTAGTAATGCCATGTCGGGGTGGGGAGTTTTCAATTTTTGAACTTATTTTGAACAATTTTAAACTTATTTTTGGGAGTCCAAGCCCCACTGTGGGTGCTAGAGATGTCAGTTGAGTGGAAAATGGATTTGTGGGAGGGTCTTTGGAGAACATTTTAACTTTTAAACTACATTAAGCCATGTGACTTGTGGTTCAGAATATGTTGTCATGTGTTTCATGGCTTAGAATCGGGTTACATGTTTTGTGACTCAGAACAATGACAGCTGATGTTATCAGTCTTTATTTATTATATGTGTATGGTATATGTATAAAGTCTGCCATCTCACATCAAGTCACTGGATAGCTGAGATTATAAATATAGGTAGTCCTCGATTTACAACAGTTCATTTAGTGACCTTTTTTAAAAAAATTGATTTATATGCCGCCTTTCTCTGGGGACTCAGAGCGGCTTACAATGTGTTAAGCAATAGCCTTCATACTTTTGTATATTTATACAAAGTCAGCTTATTGCCCCCACAAACTGGATCCTCATTTATCTACTTTAGAAAGGATGGAAGGCTGAGTCAACCTTGAGCCTGGTGAGATTCAAACTTACAGTAATTGCAGACAGCTGGTGTTAATCACAATGCTTTTAGTCTGCTGAGCTACCAGGCTCTTTGAAGTTACAACAGCACTAGAAAAAGTGACTTATAATCATTTTTCACACTTATGACTTTGCAGCATCCCCATGGTCATGTGATCAAAACAGTGGTGAAATTCAATTTTTTTTACGACCGATTCTGTGTGCGGGGCTTGGTGGGCGTGATGTGGTTTGGTGGGCGGGGCAGGGGAAAGATACGGCAAAATCTCCATTTCCACCCCACTCAAGGGGAAGGATACTGCAAAATCCCCATTCCCTCTTCACTCCTGGGAGAAGGATATTGCAAAATCTCCATTCCCACCCACTCTAAGACCAGCCCGAGGTGGTATTTGCCAGTTCTCCAAACTACTCAAAATTTCTGCTACCGGTCCTCCAGAACCTGTCAGAACCTGCTGGATTTCACCCCTGGATCAAAATTCAGACACTTGACAACTGACTCATATTTATGACGGTTGCAGTGTCCTAAGGTCATATGATCACATTTTGCGACCTTCTGATAAGTGAATCTTATCATTGACTTTGCTTAACAACCATGTTACAAACGTAACCACTGCAGAGATTCACTTAACAACTATGGAAAGAAAGGTTGTAAAATAGGGCAAAATTCACTTAACAACTGTCTCACTTAGCAACAGAAATTTTGGGATATATTCTGGTCGTAAGTCGAGGACTACTTGTACAACAATGAAATAACAAAATAATAAATAGAACACACTTGAGAGTAAACGAAAAAGTTCTGAAGACAAATCGGTCAGCAATAAATTCATTCAATTTGTGGGTTCAACCCTTTCCTGACCTTCACACTTGAGGAAAAATAACTCAGGTCTTAAAAGCCTTCAAAAGGCCAGCAGGGTTGTAGTTAATCTAATCTCGGGAGGAATACTATTCCAGAGGGCAGGTGCTGCTACCGAAAAGTTTTGCTTTGTGCTGTTGAAGTTTGGACAGCACAAAGGTTTTGGGGGCTGTACAAAATCCTTTTGTTTTTTCCGCACGGTAGTATTTTTTTAAAAAAGTTTCGTATATCCAACATTAGATTGTTTTATAACTACAAACCAATAATTTCATAATTCTATTTTATGTATATGTTTAGTCCAGTGGTGACATTGTAGATATTGAATGAAATGTGCCTTTTCTTTTTATAACTTACCTGGACTTGAATTCATACTAGCAGAAGTATGAATGATTAGAGACCCATCTTTTCACTATATATAAATTCATTGACAGTGTCACTGTATATAAATACATTTAATCCCATTTGATCATTTCTGTACTTATTACAAATATTTTAATATTAGGATCTGAAACTTCTATTACCATCCATTTTATTTATGATTATAGTATTATGGAATTAACATGTATAACATTTATAGTTTTTCTAATGTTATTTACCTTTTAACAGAATGTAGTATTTTTTTTCCTTTAATAAATACAAAGCAAATGTCTGATAACCCAACATTATAGAGCAGGGGTGTCAAACTTCCTGCCTGTGGGCCGGATGTGTCATGCACTGGCCATACTCACACCCGATTTAGCAGAAGGGAAAAAAGTCACAATACGTCACGTGATGACACCATGACAACATGAGTTTGACACCCCTGTTATAGAGCAAGACTGGATAACTTTTTATTATTAAAGATGCATTATTGTGCATCCTTGTAATAGTTGGATTTTACTTTGCTGCTTTTTTTTCTTTTCCCATTATAATTTTCTTGAAATTTTTGCTAGAGATAAAATCTATTTACTCATCCTAGTTAGTATTACAATAAATCCAATTACATAATAATAATTTATAAAGACCTTTATAATTTTAAAAAGACTATGAAAATTATACTTGACTACAAAAATATAGTATGTGCTTTAGAAATAGCAAATGGCTAAAAACTTTTAACAAGATATCTACTTAATGACAAAGATGCCTATTTATATTTGTATGTGTTAAATATTGTATTTACATTGCAACAGGTAGACTGACTCAAATGTTTAAAACTGGAACACCAGATAAAGTTACAAAATTTAAATCAGTTTTTATAACAAGTATTTCATGTAATATTTTATTCAGTAAAAATTCTGAAAGGGCATAGCTGAGTTTTGAAAAGACTTAAATGAATACATACAACTTGTGAAATTACATTGAAAGATTACAGGTTTGAATTTTTTACTGCACTATAAGAAATTCATAATTGTCTTTCTGTTACTCTTTTCCTGTCAGTTTTTGTCAGTTAAGAATTATAAAATCTGAAAAATAATTGGAAACAAAGAAAAGTGTTTGGGAAAAGAAAGTACTAATTTGAGTTTGAGCAGTATGCGTGCCTATGTGTAAAAGTTATCCATAAATTCAGAAGAATAACCATTTTTCAAAGTACATCTGATATTCTGTTAGAGTCCTTTTCAATTTTTTTTAATGAGGTGGCACTTCACTGTGAACATGCTTAAAATGGAAACAACATGAGTGTAAAGTGCACGTTATATTTGTTTCCATCTGCATGTGGCTTGTGACAGGTGCTCAATGATTGTCAGCATCCTTGTCAGCAAGACCATCCTGTGACATTAAAGTCACCAACTCGATCCTGATGCTGTGTGACTCTATTGGCAGTTCCATCAGGCTGTAGCTGATCACTGAATGTCAAGAGGTGCTCTCCTTTTTCAGGATGTCACCAGCCCTCTACATTTTTGGTTTGGCCTTGCTTGTTGTTTGAACTTACCAGACTTCTAAGAGTTTTCCTGAGGGAAAAGAGCTGATAGGTCATGGGAATAAAGGTGTCTTCAGGGCATGCAAAACCACATTCGCAGCGACTTATTATATAAAGGGTTGTAATGATTACCTTGACTATAAGCCAATCAATGGTTAGAGCATCTGGGGACTCATTAAATGGTATTTGTGGTGTCTGTTTCCTAGGTTTTGAGCTGGATTTCAGGGAAAGTGGTGACAGCCTTTAATGTCTAATTGACCCTTCCTCTTTATGTTTGCTTTCTATATTTGCTTCTGATGTGTTCCCTAATGACAGCAAACGGCACTGCTCAGCATACTGAACTTCTGTTCAGAACTTCAGCACCTCAGCCTGGGAAGCTGTGTAAGAGTAAGTTCTTAAAAGTTTTGACTTGTGAAGATGCTGCCCAAGTTTACTAGCTTGGTTCCTCCCCCTTCCCCCCCCCAAATATTAAACAAATAAATTTTAAAAAATTAAATTAAAAATAAATCACTTTTTAAAAATTACTTCAACTCAAATACAAACACACCTGATTAAGGGTGTAAATACGTGCTTGAAAATTACTCTTTATTTAAGTCTGTTATCTTGGGCTGATCATTTTACTTGTATCACATGAATTATTGAAATTAGGAATTCAACCCCATCCCCCATTATCCCCCTAAATTATGTACAGTTACTGTCTGCCTGTGAAACCTTCCGGTAAGAAAAATGAAGAGTTTTCAGTTTAAAGGCTCCATTTTCAACCCAGTTCATTTGAAGGAGAAAATAATTCCAGAATTGGACCAAGGATGTTTGACTTTGTTGATGTAAATGAATTATAGAATTGATATAAATTCTACATTCTACATTTTAGAATATGTAAATGAATGCTTATTTGAGATCTATAGCCACCGAAGAACTGAAAAATAGAAAAATATCTGTCCTGGTTTGAAATTTGGCTTACATAAGCAATGGTGTATAGCTATATAAATTCAAATTTATGAAAAGGTTTTCACATGTCATGTTGGTCTCATGCAGGAATTCTGCATATAAATATGGTAGTCTACATATCACTTTAGTATTCCATTTTCCCTTGCATAAATACTAGCAGGTCTTAAAACTTGATATAGATATGAAATAGAACTTGTTTCTACAACTATTACTTTTTAATGTCTTCTGTGGTGTATAATTCCAATCTATTGATGTCTTCCTGCTATTTCCTGAGAGATGGGTGGCAAATAAATTTAATTAATAAATTATGTTATTTTTCCCCCCCTTGGGGGGGAAAGGATTGTGTTCAATAATTTGTTCTATAATCATCCTGCATTTTAGTTTACTTTCTTTTACTTTAAATCAGACTGGTTCTGTTATCAGACAGTCTATAAACTTCCATAGTTCAAAATGAGACTACTTAGTTTTAAAGTAAGAGTAAAGTCAGTCTGCATCATATTACATTTATACTGTGCAAATTTAATTCTTGCCAGCTTGTGACTTCATTTAAAATGCTTTTTGATGATAAGAAACAACTTTTTTACAGATAATGTTCCTATTTTGGAATTGTTCTTCAAGTCCAGTAATCACTAAAAATATGAGGATCAAGACTTGAAGCAGAACTTTTTCAGCGGACGAACTATAGAGCAATTGTTTATTTTATTTTATTTTCCATTTCTGAAGGCACAGAGGCTTAAAAATACCATGCTATGTTAGATGTTAGATGGAATTGTGTTCCAAAAATTTAGCTGGTGCATTGATCAGAAATGGTTTCTTGACTACAAGATCTTGAAGGCCAATTAAATAATTGATACTTAGGTTCCTTATGGGTCTATAGGCTAGACAAAGTATAGACATCATTAGATATCTACAGTGAAAGTAGATAACACCATTTGGTTTTAAAAATATTTTTAATTTGACAGATTGAGGACTATGACACAATAGCTAGTATGATGGGAGCCAAATGCAAAAAACTTCGAACATTGGATTTATGGCGATGTAAAAACATTTCTGAAAATGGATTAGCAGAGCTGGCTGCTGGCTGTTCACTGTTGGAGGAGCTTGATCTTGGCTGGTGCCCGACTCTTCAGAGCAGTACGGGATGCTTTGCAAAACTTGCCCGAAAACTACCAAATTTGCAAAAGCTTTTTCTGACAGCTAACCGATCTGTGTGTGATTCTGACATTGAAGAACTTGCTGCAAATTGTACAAATCTTCGACAGCTTGATATTTTAGGTAAGTACCCACAAGAACACTTAATTCTCCTGCACATTAATTAATTGTTATGCAAATCAGAAGAGAAAATTATAGGTTAGATAAAGGTGTGATTTTGAAATACAATGTGTGGGGCCATTGATGTTCTCTGAGTTTGGTTGTTTTCTTGCAAGACAACAACCAAGCTCAGATAGCACCAGGGACCCCAGAGTCCAACCCTAAACTACAAATATTCTCTTCTATTGGAAATACTGTGTTCAGACATCTTCTATTTCCTAATGGCAGATTGCTACATAAAAACAATTAATACTAGATACATTCACGGCTTTAACGAATCATTGGTAGTGAGATAAATCAGTCTAATTCCAAATTCTTTGATTAACAAAATTGGGAACATTTGCCTAATTACTTATTCTTTGCTGCTACTTTTTCTTTTTTAAAAAATCTAGTTTTTTTAATGAATTCCTGAAATTCATTCAAGTACTATTGCCAGCTTTGAGAAGTTCTTGGAATTGTAATAGTGCATGACAGGATATATTTATAAAGTGGAGACCTTATCATGAAAGAGTTTTTTGAAGAGCAAAAACAAACCTACTTCTTTAAAAAAAATATTTAAATGCTAATTTAAAAATTAATAAATAAATTTAAGTTTTCAATTGTGTTGCAATAGACCCCAAAACTTTCTCAACATACTTCAAACTGTATTTTAATGTATTTTGTATTTATTTATGTATTTTGCCACTAATCTGGATATGTTGAGATTTTTCCAATCTATTTTTTCAGTCCTGAAATTCCCTGATAGTATTTCAATCAAGTACTAATCTCACTTAACCTCTGAGCCCTTTGATGTGAAAATTTTGTCCCGGTACTCATCATTTGTTGGCACGCAACACACACAAACTAGAACTTGTCAATGTTGGCTGCCTTGTGACTCACTACATTATTCCTTATGGGAAAAATTTGATTGGTACTCATTGTTTTTGGTACTCATTGTGCCACACGGAACCAATTAAGGATGAGTACCAAGGTACCCTTGTATAAGAAAAAAAAAGTATATGCAATAACATTTAATTTAATTGCTTAATTGTACTGTATACAAGCTGCATTATCTACCAAAAATGGAAGTTTAATGCTATTTTCTTTTATTATGTTTGATCCATCTGCTGACAATATACCTCCATATTATTTTGCATGTAATCTTTATCATAAGCAATAATTCACAAATAATGGAGCCATACTCTTCAGGCAAAAGACACACACCTTGTAAAAACACATGCACCCATCATACACTATCAAGAAGAGGTAAAATATGTAAAAGCATTGTCCTTGCTGTGTTTCTCTGAAAGTTCCAGAATCTCTCCAACATCTCCCAGTTTATATTTGGTGTTGCCTGGAAGAGTAGTATATTTCAAAAGAAAGTGCTAGGATGCTGTTTTCTACCCATTTAATTTTTTAAGGATGCTTGGGACATCCTGACAGGCTAGAAGTCAGAACTTTACTTTGAAATATGAAAAATCTTCAGCTTCATTTTAAAAATAAAATAAAAATAAAAACAGGTGGGGTACGAAACTTAGTGTGAGGTACAGATGACAGTTTTTAGCCAGCTTCTCCCCCCCCCCCCCCCCAAATTTCAGGATGCTTATCAAGGCCTTCATTTTTGGAGAGAAAATGGTTAGTTGGACTTATCATTGTAGTCTTTTTAAGTGATAGATTTCTTTGTGTACTTTGCGTTACTGCATTGTACAAAATACCTTGAAAGTTACTGCTGCAGAGTGTTCGCGGAATGACTGTAGCTAAACATAAAATATATTATTGTTTCTTTCTAAATATTTATATCAGAGTTCTCCAATGCTCAAGGTTTTATTACAACAATAAATAGACAACACAAAGACAAGAAAAATGTACAGTGGGGCAAAAAAGTATTTAGTCAGCCACCAATTGTGCAAGTTCTCCCACTTAAAAAGATGAGAGAGACCTGTTATTGACATCATAGGTAGACCTCAACTATAAGAGACAAAATGAGAAAACAAATCCAAACAATCACATTGTCTGATGTGGAAAGAATTTATTTGCAAATTATGGTGGAAAATAAGTATTTGGTCAATATCAAAAGTTCATCTCAATACTTTGTTATATATCCTTTGTTGGCAATGACAGAGGTGAAATGTTTTCTGTAAGTCTTCATAAGGTTGGCACATACTATTGCTTGTATGTTGGCCCATTCCTCCATGCAGATCTCCTCTAGAGCAGTGATGTTTTGGGGCTGTCGCTGGGCAACACGGACTTTCAACTCCCTCCAAAGGTTTTCTATGGGGTTGAAATCTGGAGACTGGCTAGGCCACTCCAGGACCTTGAAATGCTTCTTACGAAGCCACTCCTTTGTTGCCCGGGTGGTGTGTTTGGGATCATTGTCATGCTGAAAGACCCAGCCACGTTTCATCTTCAATGTGCTTGCTGATGGAAGGAGGTTTGCACTCAAAATCTCATGATACATGGCCCCATTCATTCTTTCCTGTACATGGATCAATTGTCTTGGTCCCTTTGCAGAGAAGCAGCCCCAAAGCATGATGTTGCCACCCCCATGCTTCACAGTAGGTATGGTGTTCTTTGGATGCAACTCAGCATTCTCTCTCCTCCAAACACGAGTTGTGTTTCTGTCAAACAGTTCTACTTTGGTTTCATCTGACCATATGACATTCTCTCAGTCGTCCAAATGCTCTCTAACAAACTTCAGAAAGGCTCAGACATGTACTGCCTTCAGCAGGAGGACACGTCTGGCACTGCAGGATCTGAGTCCCTGGCGGCATAATGTGTTACTGATGGTAGCCTTTACGTTGGTCCCAGCTCTCTGCAGGTCATTCACTAGGTCCCCCCGTGTGGTTCTGGGATTTTTTCCTTTTCCACTCTCATGCAGTAGTTTGGGTCTGAGTGAATAAGTGACCCAAATGAGTTTCTGAGGCTGAGAGTGGGCTTGATCCTGGATTTCCTCATCCTGCTCTCATACTATGAGCTATGGTGGCACAGTGTTAGAATGCAGTACATGTAGTCCTCGACTTACAACAGTTCATTCAGTGACCGTTCGAAATTACCACGGCACTGAAAAAAGTGACTTATGATCATTTATCACACTTAACGATCATTGCAGCATCCCATGGTCACATGATTTACATTCAAATGCTTGACAGATGGTTCACATTTATGACAGTTGCATTGTCCCAGAGTTATGTCATCCCATTTTGCAATTTTCTCATAAGCAAAGTCAACGGGGAAACTAGATTCACTTAACAACCATGTGACTAATTTAAGAGCTTGCAGTGATTCACTTAACAAATGTGAAAAAAGTCGTAAAATGGGGCAAAACTCCATACAATCATACTGGTCACATGATCATGGACAACACTGGCTCTTCATCTGTGAATCGGAGATTACTAACGCCCCCTAGAGTTGGACACGACTGGCAATGGAAACCTTTACCTTTTTTATGAGTATGCAAGTTGACGTATTTTGGAAATATCAGATATAGTTTACTTTCACCCCTGCTCTTCTTCTCTTTCTTTGTGGCTGCTAATACTAAGATGCTTGTTAATACTGAAGTTTGAAAATGGGCAATATGTGAAAAGGGTATAGTTCTGTTCTTTGCTTGCAGAGCAACATATGCAGAGCCATTATGTGATCACATAAATTGTAACATATGTTTGGATTATGCTTAAATAAGGGCATAAAACATGCTCCAGAAAAATAAACTTCCACTTGATATTTTGACTGCAGCCAGGCAGCATAAAGTACAGTTTAGGAGAATATGGTGGGTTTAACCATCTGTACGCACCCTACCTAAATTGCTATCTTGGTTCATTGAATGAAAAACAGTAATTCTAGCAAAGTTCACACATATTTAAAAGGCCTAATATGTAAAACCGTTCAGGCACGGAAGGAGGAATAACAATGCATTCTTCTTTTGACGGCTTCTTAGATGCTATAAACTAAAAAAAAAAAAAAAATGCCTCCCACATTTTCCTAGAATGCCAAAAGTTCCAACTGTCCCCTTGTGCCTGTCAAAACCATCAGTTTACTTGACAGTTTCAGAATGCAGTTACTCGGTTTCTGTACAGAAATAAGCACATTAAAAATATCACCCCCCACTAGAGAGAGGCAATAACATACCTACCTGCGTTTTCCAGAGCTTCCATTATGAGGATTTCTTCAACCGTCCTTCCCATCTAAGTAAAAAACTGGGACACGAGAAGCTTGGCCTGTTTTCAAATGCCTTCTGTACGCAGCCATCACATTCAAATTGTTGGGAAGGAGGCAGCCTATTTGCATTTTTGTCTGTGCCTTCCTCATTGTGCTGGTTTAGGTTCTTTCCACCATTAGTCCGAAGTATTATTTTTTTATTTTTATCTTTCCTTTATTATTTCTATAAATAGATCAAGAAAACATGCCCAGTATTCTTTCTTCTCCTATTTTCCATGCAATGACAACCCTTTGAGATTGGTTGGGTTGACAGAGGGTGATTGGCTCAAAGTCACCCAAACAATGTTCATGCCTAAGGCAGAACTAGAACTCAGGGTCTCCTGGTTTTTAGCCTGGTATCTTCACCCCTAGTCCAAACTGGTAGCTTATTAGTGCTGTTGCTATTTTATTATTTATTTAGCAAGGGTATAATCCCCAGTAGGCAGGGGACGCAATAAAATCTATCAGTGTTCATATTATATAACAAATATAATTTGTTTTTACTCAAAAACTCTTAAATTAATAAATTAATAAGGACAGCACTCCAGTAGTATGTTTGTGATATATAGTTTATCCTTAAATGAAATCAGTGTCAGATACATCATCTTGAATTGTATAGTAGCTAAGATTACAGTTTGTGCTCATTTTAAGTAAGATAGGCTTGTAATTGCATTGTAAATATGCCACAGATTGCAATCTAGCTATGCTATCTTGGCCATTGCTTTTCACTACTTGGCCTCAAGCACAGATACCACATTTATTAACTAAGTAAGGCACATTTTACGACAGTAGAGTTTTTTTTTGTGTTGCGCTTTCTGGGGTGACTGTGATCTTAATTGGCCCACATAATTGATAAGATGGAGCCAATACTACACAGGTTCATTGAACAAACTCTCTAGCTGACCTGGAAAAGGGAAAGATTAGTTAGTAGAGAAGAGGATAAAATGGGTACTTTTATTTATAATAAAAAGTTCATGGGATTAAATGTCATGGTTTACCAAACCATTGTAGAGGAAACCACAGTAAATTGTAGAGTTGAATGAAAATCCGATTCTTTCATCTCCATTCCATGCCGGCTCAATATTATTTAATTTATATTCCAGCTTTCTATTTATACAAGCATTCAAAGTGATTTATAAGAAATGAAGACTATAAAACAAAAATAATATTTGAAAGGATTAAAAATGCTCTAGTTTTGACTATGGGTGGCAGTAGGAAAAGTTTTAAAATGCAAGTTTTGTATTCATTAGGAACACTGTTGCTTTCCTTAAAGAGCTCTGTGGTTTTTATTTAAGTATTCCCCCTTTTTCCCCCTTTAACTCCTTTTTCTCTTCTTTTCCAGGGACAAGAATGGTAAGCCCGGCTTCTTTAAGGAAATTGCTGGAGTCTTGTAAAGAATTGTCCTTACTTGATGTGTCCTTCTGTTCGCAAATTGATCACCGAATTGTCTTAGAACTGAATGCCAGCTTCCCTAATGTGCTCATCAAGAAGAGCTTCACTCAGTGACTTAATTCATATGTTGCCATATAGAACTGATCTGGTGATTCTGCTTCCTGGGAATTTATAATGATTCTTTTTCAAAGAGAAAATATATATTTTTTGTGAGGCATGGGGGAAAGGTTAATTCTTAATATGAAAGTAAGATATGAAAGATTTAAATAATGGCCAGCTATTTATTCCTGATACAATACTTATCAAATGATTACTATTGAAAGCATCTTGTAAATGTTAGAAGATATACACTTAAATGTTCATTAAACATTTAATCTTACTAGGATATTACTGTTAAAATAATACATTTGAGAAGTGGAAAATGAAGTCATTTTAAGTTCTGATGTTCACTTTTAAGATATAAATATTGGAAGAACTTAGAACCTTGATGTCTTGAAGTATGAAACCTATTTTTTTTTTTTAATTAGATTTATATGCCGCCCTTTTCTGGAGACTCAGGGGGGCTTACAATGCGTTAAGCAATAGCCTTCATACTTTTGTATATTTATACGAAGTCAGCTTATTGCCCCCACAAACTGGGTCCTCAATTTACCTACCTTAGAAAGGATGGAAGGCTGAGTCAACCTTGAGCCTCGAACTCGCATAATTGCAGACAGCTGGGTGTTAATAAAAGGCCATCTAGCCCGTCGAGCTATCTGAGGCTCTTTTTTTATTCAAATAATTTCATCAATCAATTCAGACTGAGAGCCTTGACGTTTCTAATATATGCAATAAAATGAGTTTATAGAGATTCTCAGTCAACCAGGTCATGGTTGTCCCAAAGGTGCTTTTTCAGAGGTCACTGGACTTTCTTGTTTTTTCTATTGAAGATGTTTCACTTTTTATCCAAGAAGCTTCTTCAGCTCTGACAAGATAGTGGGAATGGAAGAATTTATATTCCTTGCAGACAGCTGGTTATTTACATCTCTTAGAGATGTTGAAACACTTGGAGGTTTATCTGTGTCCTCTGGGTCACCTGAGTAGTGCTCCTGGTTCCTGTAGTCTGCAATTTTTCCTCTGGAAATCCATTCCTATTCACACACCATTCAAAGCAGGGGTGAAATGCTCCTGGTTTGGACCAGATTGCCCGATCCAGTAGCGATGGCAGCGGGTGGTTTGGAGAATCGGTAGCAAAAATCCATGTCCCCCCCCCCCCATGCCCAGCTAAGCCGCACAATCATCAGAGGCTTATTTTTTTTTACTTTTAAAAGCATTTTTTCTACAACCTCTTCCGATGAAAAAATGCTTTTAAAAGTAAAAAAAAGAGCCTCTGATGATCATGCGGCTCAGCTGGGATCATCAGAGGCTTTTCAAAGCATTTTTTTCTGCAACCTCTTGGCCAAAGAAGTGGTTAAAAAAAATGATTTGAAAAGTCTCTGGCGATTCCAGCTGAGTTACCTGATTGACAGAGAGGTATTTTTTAAAAAGCTTCTCTGACGTTCCCAGCTGAGTTGCCTAATCGGCAGAGGAAAAAATGCTTTGAAAAGGTTTTTTTTTAAAAAAGTTGGCCACGCCCACCCAGTCACATTACCCTCCCCCCCAACACACACAAAGCCACGCCCACAGAACCGGTAGTAACAAATTTTACATTTCACCCCTGATTCAAATGTTCATCCCAAATTGTATAGCTAAAATGACCTGGATGACTGAGAATGTCTGTAGACATTTGCCCTCTGAAAATATATTGGCCCTTTGGGACAATATAGAATTTATTTACCGTTTAATGTTTTATTTATATATTTATTTTCAAGGGGCTGTTTCGCTAGCCTGAAGGAACAGCCCACTAAAGTTCCCTGACAGTCTCTGATGGAGCTGAGAATTTCTCCACAAATTTCATTTGGGGAGTTCCGATCCTTTCTTTTCTGCTGTCATATTATCAGTCATGAAAAAAGAGAGAGATGTGCATGCTACCTTTTGCAGTGTTTTCCATTTGCCTCTTTGTTCACTTGTTAGAATTCCAAAACAAGATGTAGCATTAAGGGATCTCATTATTTTGAGACCTTAGCAAATATGTTTAGAATTGAGAATTTAGAACTGCATCCATGTGATAAGAATTACCAACTTTAATCAAACGAATCATTATGGGAGGGGAAATGATTATCCAGTTGATTAGGGGCCTGAAAACAAATTTAAATCATTAACTTTACTAATACAGCAATTTCCTTAGAGCTATTTTCTACACACACAGTGAAATATCCAGATTATAAAAGACTTCACATCTTTTTTTATTTTTCTGTCGGTCAAATACTAATAGTATTCATATAATGATAATTATTTGAGCTTTGTCTAAAATAACTTAGATATTTGAGTTATATGTAATTGTGTCCATTTTCTGAACAACTTACTGTCAGGCTTCCAAGTGATGAAACCCATTCAAAAAGAAAGAGAGAGCTAAATAAAATGGCTACACATATGTCAAATTCGGGCTCGACAGTTACATTTCTAGCAGGATGGGCTAGAATTTCCTTGCTCTCCAAATTTCTTCATATGTTTAGAAGATTCGCATGGACTATCTGTGGATTTTGGGAGAAAAGAGGGGAAGCCAACTTGATCAATGATATTCATTTGTGTAACACTAGATATTGTGTTTTAACTTTTTATCAGTAGTGCTAATACTGAACTTTATACTTCACTACTGAGGCATAAGTGAGCTCTCTTATAATGCGTTCAATATTTTTATTTTAAAAACATGCTGGAAATTGTAATTTCTGTTTGTTCCAATACAGATTATTGGGTCAGCTTTTGTAGAAACATTTCAGTCATCTTTGGAGATACCATTATAGTTCAGAAACATTATTCTTGTAGTTTTCATTTCTCCCCAGCTCAATGAGGTCAGCCAGAAACGTTTGAAAAATAGAATCTGGCTTTTTGGCAGCAATGGTTGTTTCTGATCAGACCTAGCAAATTAAGCATTTGCTAGGTGTTGCCAACCTTCCTCACTGCTGTCACCTCTTTTCTCTCCTATCTCAAGTTAAGTTTTGGCCAGTGATGATAGAAAAACTTGAGTGAGAAAGCTGCTATTTTTCCTAACTAATCATGAAACAAGCCAAGTAAAATCACAATTACATTGTCAGTCTTATTTTTGAAATATTTGTTTTCATATGAACCATCATGATACTATTGATTTTAAATTTTGTGTCAGAATTTCTAGATAGCTGTACCCCTTTCATTTCTCTGGCGCTTAAACCAGCATACCTATTTTTATTTTATTTTTTGCATTGTATCTGCTCTCTACTGATGCTATTTCATAGCCAATAGTAAAAAAGGAATAAAGAGTTCTCTTCTAGATTTTTTAAAAAGATGTTTCTGTACTGAATATAGTATTCTATACTATAAATATACTAAATTTTAAATGGAATAAGGAGGATTTCCTGAATAAAAGGGAATCCAAAGAATTACTTTACTTGCTCCTTTTCAGGTTTTGTGATTTTTTTCACATCTTTAAAATGAATTTTACCAAGCGTAAGGTGGGGTCTGCAAACAGAAAACGAATCTAAGTGAATAACAGAAATAAAGTTTCTTAGTGGTTGTTTCAGTTATGAATTAAACAAAGTGATCCAGTCTTTTCCACTTTAGATTGAGTAACTACATGTACCATCTTTAGTTGCAACAACTAAACTCTTGCTGTCATTGGCAAGTTACTCTTGTTATTTTGTTTATTTATCAAATTTATATACCACCCATCTCACGGTCAGGTGACTCTTCGTAAGAATTTTGATCCATTCTTTTATGGCAACTTCAAGATTTGATAGTCTTCTAGCATAAATTTCTAAATTTGGGCCCTGTCACATTGTTATGTGGGGTTTAAGTCTGGATTTTGAGCTGAGCATTCAAAAACATTGAATTTATTCTTGATGCTCTTGTAGACTTTCTCTTGTAGACTAGCGTATTAGTTTGAAATAATTATAATGCTATATAATTCACTTTTGCTTCAGCTGATGGTTAGAGGATCTGATATACTATTGTAGAATTCTCTGCTATAAAGCAGAATTTATACTTTCTTCAGTGATAGCAAGATATCTAGTTCCCAAACCATGACACTATCATTTCCATGCTTAATGGCATATTGGTATCTCATTGTGTACACCTAATAATACCCATATAACCCCAAAAAGTCTGTTTTAAACTAATATTTCCTTGGAACATTCTTCTAGACATCTGGAATTTACTTAGGTGCTTTTTAGCAAATTCGAAATAATCTGTTTAATAAATTTGAGAGTACTTCCTTGTTAATCAGCCATGGCTCTTTTGCTATTCTCATTTGAATCTCATTTTTTATCAAATATTTTTCTGACGCTGAATTATTAGCTTTGGTCAAAGTGATAGGGACTGTATATCCTTGAATATTTTTCTATGGTTCTTTGTAACATTTTGCATTGTTTTACATTCTGCTATTGGGATGATTTTGACAGGATGGCTATTCTTAGAAAATGGTAATACTTCATCCCTACTTCTAATTGGGTCTGGCTTGATGTAGCCTGAGAAATTTAGGAATACTTTTATAGCCTTTTGTAGGCTGATAGAAATAATTTCTTTACAATGGTCTTCAATTTTTTTTTAATGTGGGCATAATCTGCATTGAGGATCTTTGTGGTAAAAACTTTATTAGAAGGTAAAGCCAGGGTTCATGGCAAACAGATTATTTAAAATACTTGCAACTGGCCTTAGTTATCCCTTGAATTAAATCAAGTGAAGCAATTCAGTCTTTTTCCCACTATTGCTTTTTCCATCCTAAATTGGATGCTTTGTTTTAATCAAATAAAGAAGTGTTTAAATTTCCTAATTTTTGTTCACTCAGCTCCCTTACTGTATCAGAAGAACACAAATAAAAATCTGAAAACATTTAGGGGTAAAAAAAAATTTAAATGCAAAACAGGGAAAATATTTTATACAGAACTGTAAATTGTCACTTGATCCTGATTGTTTTCTTGAAAAACCTCAGAAAACATTCAGAAAACAGAACATCTGTTTTACTTGAGTATATGTTTTCAGATTTTTTTCTCATTCTGCAGAAGATTCAAGATCTGAAAAGATGTGTTGATCTTCATTCTATTTTGAGAGATGTTGCCACACAGCATCATTCCAGTTTCATTTACTGTGTTTTCCGGCATATAAGAAGACTTTCTAACACACAAAAATCTTCTCAAAAGTCGGGGGTCGTCTTATACGCTGGGTGTCAGTCTCCTGTAACCAGGCAGACCAGCCCGAAAGGCTTTGACGAGCCTTAAATGGCTCTAAGGAGCCAAGCTGAATTGCCTGCTGAGTTGCCGCTAATCAGCTGAGTTACACACAAGCCCCGTGTAAAAGGGAAAAACTTTCCTTTTACACAACGCTGGCCATCCCAGCTGAGTTGCCTGATTAGCAGGCAACTCAGCTGGGATTGCCAGAGCTTGGATGGCCAAGTGCTGTGTAAAAGGGAAAAACTTTCCTTTTACACAATGCTGGCCATCCCAGCTGCTAATTTTTGCCTGCTAATTGGTACATAGCAAAAATCCCCCCCCCCCCCCCAGGTTGCTTACCTTAGCTGCTAGCCGCAACGCTTGCCATGCCTTGCCTGCAATCCATTGCATCAGCAAGCAACTAAATCTCCCTGCCTGCAATCAAGCAGGCAGGGAGTTGTGGACTTCAACTCCCAGAATTACTCAGCCAGCAAAGCAAAGCTGGCTGAGGAATTCTGGGAGTTGAAGTCTACAAGTCTTAAAGTTGCCAAGGTTGGAGACCCCTGTTCTATTGGCTAAGTTTTTTTTCCGCTTTGGGAGCTTTAAAAAAAATATTTAACTGGGGGGCTTTTTAATTGTTCTTTTTTAGACCTAGCCATTTAAAGGCTAGGTCTAAGTTTTAGGCTAGGAAGTTTTAAATTTAGCTTTCATATAAAAATAAAAATAAAATAAAATAATATTTGTGCAGCTTTCTGAGATTTAGTGTGTTTCTGTAGTGTTTCAGTCTAACTACACAAACACAAAATCTCACAAAGCTGTATGTGGAATTTTGTGTGTGTAAAGTGTGAAAGTTGTTTTTTTGGGCTTTTTGTGGCTGTGTGAGGTTCCTGCTTGTTGCAGGGGCCATTTTGGGTCTAGACAGCTGCTTTTACATTGTGGGTGAGCCAGCTGATGTTTTTTAATTTTTATTTGGTGTGCATTGGAAGAGAGGTCGTCTTATACAGCAAGTATAGCCCAAACCCTATATTTTTACAGGAAAAGTCAGGGGTCGTCTTATACGCCCAGTCGTCTTATACGCCGGAAAATATGGTAGTTATTTTTT
This sequence comes from Masticophis lateralis, assembly GCA_030761175.1. Classification (NCBI taxonomy): domain Eukaryota; kingdom Metazoa; phylum Chordata; class Lepidosauria; order Squamata; family Colubridae; genus Masticophis; species Masticophis lateralis. The sequence continues at coordinate 108,414,029 of JAUDYJ010000001.1, forward strand.
TTCTGTGAATTGAAGAGGGTTTAGTGAAATGGGATTTTTTCCCCTTGGAGGATTAGGTATAAGGGTACATTACTGTGTTTATTTGAGTTTAGACAAGTATTCCTGATCACTAAAACATATAAAGAGATTGCTGGAACATATTTTCCATGATGGCAATGATGACTAGCAATATTCTCACACTGTCCTGTTCAATTTAAGATTCTTCCATATATCTGCTTATTAGCCTATGTGCTCCCATAGATAAAATAAGGTGTGTATGTGTTGAACTATTGTTAAAATGTTTAAATCTTTCTATTTTGCTGACAAACACTAAATGTGCTATTTTTGTTTTGCATTTTGAAACGTATTTTGAAATATGAATTCAGAACAATTACGTATTATATTTATACATATCTATTAACAAGAAGATTGCTTATTTGGGTTATGCATATTTACAAATATTAATATTTTAAAATGAAGTATTCTATGTAGCTCATGATGAGCATGTTTTATTTTTAAACAAGCACATGGATATATATAACTGTAAAATAATATTAAGACTATACTGATTAAAAGTTGTGTCTTCCATTTTTATAACTAAATGAACATAGGATTCTTAAGGGCAAAGCAAATGTCACTGATATCAGTGAAAAAATGGTTTTGTTTAGGATGCAACAGCCCCTTTGTTTACATCCCAGACTAACTGTGCTTCATAAAAACTAGACTACTGTGTTTTCCCAAAAATAAGACATTCCCTGATAATAAGCCTATTTGGGCTTTTGAGCGCATGCACTAAATTAAGACCCCCCTGAAAATAAGCCCTTCCTGTAAATAATTAACCACATGCACAGCCGGTCCCCACCATTTTCTCTGGTTAAGGTTAGGGAGACAGAGCTGGAAAACAGATAAGATGGCAAGAGGAACCCTGTCCTGCTCCAAGCACCCCAAAATAAAAAGATCTCCCCGAAAATAAGGCCAAGCACTATTTCAAAAAAAATATAAGGGTCTTATTTTTGGGGAAATACGGTAGATCCTAAATGTTTGTCCAGAAATGAATTAAACTCTGTTGAGATTGTATATTTGCTCTTCGTTATCCTAATATACTCTGCACTGATATCACTCAAAGTTCTTTGAAAGAAATGCGAAGACACGGAGGTGAGAATGTGATTGGGTTTTGAAGTGACTGGACCTAATCTTTGAAGAAAAGCCTTGGAAGGTGGAAAGTAGCCTTTCAAATACAGGTAGTCCTGGACTTACAACAGTACATTTAGTGACCTTTCAAAGTTACAATGGCACTGACAAATGTGACTTGTGACTGTTTTTCACAATTATAACAGCAGCCTCATGATCGTGTGATCAAAATTCAGATGCTTGGCAACTGGTTCATATTTATGACCATCGCTGTGTCCCAAGATCATATGAACCTCTTTTGTGACCTCCTGAAAAGTAAAGTCAAAGGGGAAGCCAGATCCACTTAACAACCGGGTTGCTAACTTATCAATTGCAGTGTTTCACTTAACAGATGTAGCAAGAAAGGTCGTAAAATAGGGCAAAACTCGCTTAACAACATAAATTTTGGGCTCAATTGTGGTCGTAAATCGAGGACTACCTGTATTAAGTAGACATAGTGCTTACTGATTCTGGGCTGCAATAAGGAAGTCTGCAAATTTCTAAAGAGTTGTACTGCACTTAACCAGAATAACCAAGTGTTGCACAGATGAGCGCTTTCAAGATAACATTGGTTTCTGCCACCTTCTCACCCAGACTTTAGAGGAGCAAGGCTAATGATGTCCAAAATGATCAACATTGGCTCCAAAATGGCAGGCACAATCAGGTAAGCAAAGATCTGCCCATTTTTATGTGCAGGCAACGTATGCCAAAAAAAAAAAAAAAAAAAAAAAGACACACACCTGATAAGGTCAAATTTTTTTTAAAAAACTGCTCTTTTTACTAATATTGAAACCCAAAAATACCTTAAGGGATCAGTGTCTGGTAATCTGGAGAGACCAAGGCCTTCTGAGAGATATTCCCCAATAAACAGATTGGCACCAAAACAATCTGTTTATAATATTTGGAGGCTATTAAGAACCCAGAACAGCAGAAAATATATCTACAGATGGTATGCTGAAAGATTAGGCTTCAAAAGAGTAATAAGTGAAGGAAACAAGATGTTTGAGCATTTACTGCATGGACTTAACAGCCTTCTATAGATACTGCACCCAGGAGTATGGAGGGGTTCGATTTCTCTGCATTCTGGAAATTTCGCCTCTTAGTTTATTTTTTAATTTATATATATATTTTTCATGGAATAAAAGAAAAAAAGTCCAAGAAAAAAGTAAAGAAATATATTTAACTTGCAAATTGATTGTTCTATACTTCTCCTCTTCTTATTCTGCATTGAGTTACAGAGATAAATGTCTGAATTTCTTCTGAGTATTTGTCTATTGTGCACATGAAATAGGCTTTTTTTAAAAATTTTGATTTATATGCTGCCCTTCTCCGGAGACTTAGGGTGGCTTACAATGCGTTAGGCTATAGCCTTCATACGTTTGTATATTTATACAAAGTTAGCTTATTGCCCCCACAAACTTGGTCCTCAATTTACCTACCTTAGAAAGGATGGAAGGCTGAGTCAACCTTGAGCCTGGTGAAATTCGAACTTACAGTAATTGCAGACATCTGTTTCAGATATGCTTTTATTAACAAAGTAAAACAAACTAACAACGCTTATAAAGCGTCTTCAAAGGCAACACCCGGGAACGGGAAACACCTCATAGAGGCACATAGAGATAAGGATTAAAAGCAAACTCAACCCCATAACAACATCTGGTGTTAATCACAATGCTTTTAGTCTGCTGAGCTATCCAGGCTTTACTTCTTGTCCCTGGCAATAGATCTTGCATATCTCCATCAAGCTCATATTTCTTATTTTCTACATATCTGATTATTTACTTTCCCTAGAAAAAGCTGCTGATTCCAAACAATAGCAATAGCATTTAGACTTTCATATCGCTTCACATTGATTTAGAGCCCTCTCAGCGGTTTACAGAATCAGCATATTGCCCTCAATAATCTGGATCTTCATTTTACCGACCTCAGAAGAATGGAAGGCTGAGTCAACTTTGAGCCAGTTGTTGTGGCCCCGTCCTCTGAGCCTATCCCTTTGGAGGAAGGCAGCTCTGAGCAGGAGGAAGAGGAGCCAGCCAGATCTCCCAGCCCTCCCCCTCTGGCACCGGCTCAGGTGCCAGCTGAAAGAGAGCCAAGTAGTGGGGAAACAGGTGTCTCAGATGAGAGTGAGGGAGAGACGTCATTCCTGGACGCACGCCAAAGAAGGCGAGAGAAAAGGGTACTGCAGCTGCGGCGTATGAGGAAATCCTGAGTCATTGGATTGGAGTCACAGGATCAATGACTCACTGGACCACACCCAGAAGCATATCTATATAAGACAGTACGGTGGGTCACGAAGTTCGTGACGAACAAAGCTAAACAAACGGAGCAACCTCGTAGTCTTGGAAGCTGGATGAACGGCAAAGCTACGTAGGTGATTTTCTTGTTTGTGTAAACCAATAAAGTCCTTGGCAGACGGTGTGCATATCGCTGCCAAGGTTGAGATAAGAACTGCGGAGTGTGCCAAATGATTCTTAACCCTCGGCTGGCTGTGTTTTTGTGGGTCTCTGAAGGGGGGGGACAGATCACCAGTGAGAATTGAACTATCAAACTGCTGCCAGTCAGCAGTCAGCAGCATTAGCCTACAGTACTGCATTCTAAGCCAGGGGTGTCAAACTGGCGGCCCACGGGCCAGATGGATCACACGCAGGCCATGCCCAGCTCCACAAATGGGAAAATATCACAAAATGTCATGTGACAGCAACGTGATGCTGTGAGTTTGACACCTGTGTTCTAATCACTGCCACGAGCTCTCAAAGACTTTCGTCAGAAGCAAGACAAGTTATTCTGATTCAGCGATTTAGGTTTTAGACCCGGCTTATGGTCAAAAAGAAAATCATGTGATCTAACCTTTTATTTTTAATGTGCTCTAATTGTGATTGAATGTATTGAGGTAGATTCCCAGTAGGGCAGGCATGCATTCTGGAGTAGTAAGAGGCAGCTCAGCCAGTGAGAGAAAGAGGGTGAAGACAGCCCCTTCCTAATAGTTCACAGAGTATATTGTGATTGCACAAGTCTCCAGTTTGGCAAGATTTTAACCCTAGATGTGAAACAATAAAAGAACCCAGATTGGAAGAATTACCATGTGTAATTCTTGTTTTGGGGCCTAACATTAATGCAGTCGTGGTCACCACTATTGACTCTTGGCATCCCTTCACTCTGGACACCATTTCCTTAGCCTTATCATACTAGAAATAAAAAGGATTGGCCTAAAATTTAGTTGCTTGTTACAACATCCAAATGATTTGTTGCTACTTTTATTTCTTGTTCAAAGTCTAGAAAACATTACTTTATGAGAAGTGTTTTGAGGAAGGGCTCAAGGAAGGCAACTTCTCAAAAAACCCTGAAGAATACGTTCTGCACATAATTCTCCCTGTATTCAAAACCTGTAATAGAAAAAAATGTATAGTAATTGCTACTTCATCAAAGTTGCATTTTTTGTTGTTACTTTATATCATTGTTTCTTCACAATGAAAACCTCTACAAACAATTTGTGTAAAAGAACAATTTAAACGATCAATGTTGCTTTGCTCAAATCAATTGAAAAAATGAACTTGAATTTTAAGTATTCAACGTTTACATTGTTTTTGAATATGTTGCTTTGGAGGAGGGGGAAATTTGCTATATTCATGAAAAGATGTTTAGTATCCTGTCCTTGAAGTGATGTCAAACGGGGAAGAGAATGTACAAGAAAAATACACAGGTCATTTTCCCCACTATATTGCAAGGGAGAGAAAGAGTAGAGACTCTGATATGTTACTTTTAAAAGAGATTTTATTGGCTTAAATGTGTAGGGAAGCCAATGTTAAGTCAATTTTTGCTCCCCTCAAATAACTTTAAAACCTTACTGGTAATGTGAAAATAAGATTTAGAACTGGCAGTTTCTAACTCTTTAAGATATGTGATCCTTGTCATGCCTGAAAATAGTGGGGAAGAGATGTGGGAGAAGAGAAGGGTAATAATGTCAGGATGAAGAGAATATTGCTGGAACTTAGAAAAATTTCTTGCTGTTCTTAGTTATCTTATCTTATCTTATCATCTTATCTATCTATCTATCTATCTATCTATCTATCTATCTATCTATCTATCTATTTATTTATTTATTTATTTATTTATTGTGATTTATATGCCGCCATTCTCCCTGAGGACTCAGGGCAGCTTATATACAACAATCATCAATACAAATCACAGTAGAGCAATTAAAATAGAATTAAAACCCCCATTAAAACCATATTAAAATTATAAAATTATACAACCCCTCGATCAGATTATTTCTGGAAGAGCCGCATCTTTAGTCCACGGTGAAAGGAGAGGAGGTTGGGGGCCATCCTGAGCTTGGTGGGCAGACTATTCCAGAGGGTTGGTGCTCTGACAGAGAAAGCCCTCCCCCTGGGGGCGCCAGCCGATATTGTTTGGCCGACGGCACCCGGAGGAGGCCCATTCTGTGGGAGCGCATAGGACGATGAAAGGAAAGCAAGAGATGGTCCTGTAAGTACCCCGGGCCTAAGCCATGTAGGGCTTTATAGGTAAGCACCAGCACCTTGAAACGGACCCGGAGGGCAACTGGTAGCCAGTGCAGCTCACTCAGGAGAGGTGTAACACGGGAGTAACGAGGAGCCCCCGTAACTACCCGCACAGCCACGTTCTGAACTAACTGGAGTCTCCGGATGCATCCCAAGGGCAGCCCCATGTAGAGGGCGTTACAGTAATCCAACCGAGAAGTAACGAGGGCATGAGTGATCATGGCGAGGGCATCTCAGTCCAGGAAAGGGTGCAACTGACACACAAGATGTACTTGTGCGAAGGCCCCCCTGGTTACGGCCGTCAGATGGTCAATCAAGGACAGCCGAGAATCCAGGAGGACACCCAGATTGCGAACCCTATCGGATGGGGTAAGAGACTCCCCACCGATCACTAATGATGGTATCTCTAGATCCCGAGATGCCAGTACCCACAGCCACTCAGTCTTGGAAGGGTTCAGTCTGAGCCTGTTCCTTCCCATCCAAACCCGCACCGCCTCCAGGCAGCGGGACATCACGGAAAGGGCATCCCCAGAGTGGCCCAGAGTGGAGATGTAAAGCTGGGTATCATCCGCATATTGGTGATACCTCACCCCAAAACCCCGAATGATCTCACCCAGCGGCTTCATGTAGATGTTAAAGAGCAGGGGGGAGAGAGCCGATCCCTGAGGCACCTCACATGTGAGAGGTCTCTGGGGGGATCTTTGCCCCCCGCCGCTACAAACTGCGAGTGGCCCAAGAGGTAGGAGAAGAACCAGTTCAACACAGTGTCTCCTATCCCCAACTCCCTGAGTCGCTGCAGTAATATACCATGGTTGATGATATCGAAAGCCACTGAGAGCTCATATCTCTTAGTTATGAGAAGACCACACCACAGATAACATGTTATAGGATAATTTAAAAACCCAAGATGGACCCCATTCTTATATAGTTTATTTTTTCTATAATGTTGAGCCATTTCGCTTATCAGATCAAACATGATTTTATTTTCTCACCTATACTATAGATGTAGCCATCTTGTAACATAGCTTCCATAACTATCTTATTCCATTATCTTGAGCAAATGTTAAACAAGCATAACAGATGTTTACGTTTTTGTTTGTTTAGGCAGCAATACCACTATAAAATCACTGTAAAATTCTTTAAAAGATTTGTAAAATATTTGTTGTATCTTATGGATAATGCTTCAGAATATTGAAAGCAGGATGCTTGCAGATATTTTAAATATGACTGTATCTGACAGAAGATTTGCTAAAGAGTGTGGTTAATTTGGAAGACAATGAAAAACAAAATATGCTTAAGTAACTTATTGCCATTTAATGCTTCAAACCATTAAATTTCAACACTAATTCTTATTGAATTACAAGAATTTTCTTCCATCAAAAACCATAAAGTGAAGCTTTTAAAAATAGACTTTTTAATGAAAACATCTTGAACACATCACTATCGAGGAAGTTTTCCCATAAAGGGGAAATTACATGTGATCTTCATGCAGGAAAATAAAAAGGAAATAAAAAGGAAGTGAATCGTTCCTGGAAAATTTCACACAAAGAGTTTTGCTACCATTTTTCTCATTCCAAGGGAATTTAACACCAATGTTCTTTATTATTTCTTTTATCAAATAGCAAAAGTTTAGAATATACACAAACTTATTCAGTTATAGTATAGAGTAGTTGACAGCTCAATACTCTATATAATCCTATGGTTCCTATCATTCAAAGAAAGTGTTATTTAGAATGGGAGAGTTTTCCCAGTGACAAAAGCATTTTATTTCCATCACAAAAGTCCTTCCCTTAAACTTTTTGGAACTTCCTCAGTCATAGATCAGTTGCTGAGGCTGGATGCTCTCAGTTGGAGGACTTATGGACTTCCTGTTTTTCTCCTTAATGATTTCCTCTGGAATGAAAAATGATAGAAGGAACTGAAGGGAAAAGACAACTGTATCAAAATATTTTCAGTGATATCTCAGGAAAGCACATCAGCAGTTACAATGAATGAACACTTACACAATACGCTTGACAGTCATATATAAATAATAAAGCAAAAACCAAGTTAACCAAGGAGCATTTAAAAGATGGTGAAGGAGCTTCTTGGGGAATCTTTCTGCTATGTTTCAAAATTGCTTTGATTAAAAGACAAGGAACTTTTAGCGAAGGAACTACAGTTCTATTTCTTACAGATTTTTTAAAAAATTTTTAAATGCAAAGGATTTAGATTAAATAAACTGTTCATAAGCACACAGAGCATAATGAAATCATTGTTCCATTATGAAGTTAGTTTGATTTAGTATTAGTTTTGATTATGCTATACTGGTGTAACTAACGTAATTTAGTAATCAGTTGGCCAAGAACTCACTCCCAAAAGTTTTGAGATGAGAATAGCAGCCATGTTAAAAAATAATAATTAGTGGAATCATTAAACTTGTAAAACTGCCAATAATGGAGTCAAGATAAGATTCTCAAGAAAAGTCCAGAAATATTTTTATAGATTTAAGTGTTCTCTATTGCTATATCTTAATTAAAAGCTTGGATGAAGAACTAAATGATGCTCTTACTAAATTTGTAGAAAATGCACATTAACAACCAAATCAAGACTGACTAGGCTTAGTTTATGTTTCCAGTATTGAAATATAAACTGTTTGCAGATATTAATAACAAAGGTGAACAATTTTCATTTAAATTATAAGTGTTTAGAGTTTATGCTATTTTAGATAGTACTTGAATAAGAAATCAGTCATATGAAATTGAAGTACCCTGTTTCCCCCAAAATAAGAGATCCCCTGATAATAAGCCCAATTGGGCTTTTGAGCGCATGGCAATAAGGCCAAGCGCTTATTTCAGGGTTCAAAATAAGTATAAGTTGGGGAAACACGGTAATAGAAATAGTTTTTCTAATAACCGAGTATTGAAGTATTAGATTCAGCTTTTGAACCACTATTCCAGAAGGCTGTTGACATATTTCTAGAAATCAATGCAAAATTAAAAGAATTAAAGTTACTTAAAAAGTTATTCATGATGTGCAAATGAATTTAATTAAAAATAATGGGAAGCTGCCATATTGCAAAGCCAAATGATAGCCTCAAGAACAACCTGAGTTCCAAAAATGCCGCTATGGTGGATGAAAGTAGCATCGTGCTTTGTTGGAAAGTATTATCTCAGAAAAAGAATGAAGTAAAGCAAAAGTAGGAGGGAACCATACTACCAGTATAAAAGAATGACTTGAGATATAGCTATTAACTGTAGTGTGAATTGGTACTGTATAACTGGCTACATTCTCTATTGGAATCAATGAGTGAATGGGTATTGCCAGGAATTGTGTAGATGCTTCCACAATTACCCATATTACAAATGTACCCACCAGTTCAAAACTCCTGGGATCTTCTGTTATAGAGAATGACTAAAAGAACCCTTCATTTTAAAGACTTGTGAAAAGAAGTCCACACAGATTGAAAGGATACAGATAAATGTTGACCTCTCATCTCTCCTCCCAGGTTTTAAGCTTTAGCCATCTTAAGTAGGTCTGTAAAAGAATGCTGCCTTGAATGAATGAATGGATAAGTGAATGAATGCTCAACTACCTATCTAATTTACAGTTTAACATTTTTTCAACAAAAATGTCACAAGCAAGCTTAACAATGCTTTACCAAAATTGTCTGATGTGTTACAGTGGTATTCCCATACTTTATTATTAGTTTAGTAATTATACAAGTATATGTGCATGTGTATTTTAAAATAATATAAGATCTGGCATTTACAAAGACATGTTGGCTGTAGTATTGCATTATTTTCTAGATGTTCTTCAATTATTTTTAGCAACCTAGAACTTCCCACTATTAAATCATTTACTGGCTACCAGACTTGATGAACGGTGACTTTCAAATATTAGACTGCAGCTTGCAGTATCCTCAGTCTTCAAGGCAAAATTACAAACATTGTGCTAAATTTATTCATTTTATATGTGCAGTGAAAAGACACAAATAAAAAAACACACATTTGAACTCTCACTGAGGAGTTTCTATTTAAAGTAACAAGCATCTGTTTAAATAATTTTTATCTGGACAAGTTCATATCTGTATGTAATAATGGAAGCTGTCAAAACTTTGGTTTGCCAATTTTTTTTTAAAAAAAAAAGTCGGGTGATTCAACATTTTTCTCACCAACGAGTAGGATTGTTTCCTGCTTAATATATCTGGAAAAAAATTCTCTTGCCCCAAAATTTAAAATACTTTCTTTTTCTGTGTTACTCTCAACTTCACTCATGATTATTTTGTAGCCAATGTGCAATGTTTTCATATTTTATTGTGTAAAATATGAAATATGTAAATGATCCCACTGACTACAAATCTTTTGTCATCGTAGAATAGATTGAAGGGCAAATGAGTGTGTACTGATATGCAGTTAGTGCTGATATGCTTGACATGATGTAGTTGATGCTTTTGTTATGCTCAAGCACAAAATATATTAATCTGGCTTTATTAAGATTAATTCATTTTAGAAGCAAATGTTGCAAATACAGCTCCAGAAGCATTGATTCACCATTATCTTAATGGCCACAAGGAACATTAGGAGAAAGAATAACAGGCAAGAGACTTTTTTTAAAAAAAATAATCTTTGTCTTTGCTCTGTTTTCTCCAAAGGCAAATTTTAGACTCTGGTCTTCAGACTGTTTCCTGGGAAATCTACGCCTTCCTTCTCCTCTTCTCCAATTCTGAGAAATGGAAGGTCAACACGCTAGTTTCCAGTCATAATATACAATACCCTTTGCTGTCCTTTAGCTGTTCTTGATGGATATGGTCCTTTTTTTAGTGTTCTTGTGCACTTGTTCAGGTGCTTCTACCTCTTAGTGACCATTTAATGAGAATGGTCACTTCAGTAAGTGTCTCTTTGATTTCCTAAAAGCTCGCTTTTTCTTCTACTTCATCATTTCTCATGCTATATACCGCACTTAAGTTAAATAAATAAAACAACAACAATGCTTGGCCTATTCCTTTTCAGTTTTGATCTACTGTATTTTCCTGCGTATAAGACGACTTTCTAACACACAAAAATCTTCTCAAAAGTCGGGGGTCGTCTTATATGCCGGGGGTCGTTCTCCTGTAACCAGGCAGACCAGCCCGAAAGGCTCTGACGAGCCTTAAATGGCTCTGAGGAGCCAAGCTGAATTGCCTGCTGAGTTGCAGCTAATCAGCTAAGTTACACGCAAGAGCCATGTAAAAGAAAAAGTTTTTTCCTTTTACACGGCACTGGCGATCCCAGCTGAGGATGCCAGCGCCGTGTAAAAGGAAAAAACTTTCCTTTTACATGGTGCTGGCGATCCCAGCTGAGTTGCCTGATTAGCAGGCAACTCAGTTGGGATCGCCAGAGCTTGGATGGCCAGCGCCATGTAAAAGGAAAAAACTTTCCTTTTACATGGCTCTGGCGATCCCAGCTGCTAATTTTTGCCTGCTAATTGGTAGCAAAAATCCCCCCCCCTTTCAGCTTGCTTACCTTAGCTGCTAGCCGCAACGCTTGCCTTGCTTCACTTGCCTGCAATCTATTGCATCAGCAAGCAACTGAATCTCCCTGCCTGCAATCAAGAAGGCAGGGGGTTGTGGACTTCAACTCCCAGAATTACTCAGCCAGCAAAGCAAAGCTGGCTGAGGAATTCTGGGAGTTGAAGTCTACAAGTCTTAAAGTTGCCAAGGTTGGAGACCCCTGTTCTATTGGCTAAGTTTTTTTCCCCTTTGAGAGCTTTAAAAAAAAAAAGTTAATTGTTTGTTTTTTTTAGTTGTTCTTTTTTAGACCTAGCCATTTAAAGGCTAGGTCTAAGTTTTAGGCTAGGAAGTTTTAAATTTAGCTTTCATATAAAAATAAAAATAAAAATAAAAATAATATTTGTGCAGCTTTCTGAGATTTAGTGTGTTTCTGTAGTGTATCACTCTAACTACACAAACGCACAAAATCTCACAAAGCTGTATGTGGAATTTTGTGTGTGTAAAGTGTGAAAGTTGGGTTTTTGGGCTTTTTTGGCTGTGTGAGGTTCCTGCTTGTTGCAGGGGCCATTTTGGGTTTAGCACAGCTGCTTTTACATTGTAGGTGAGCCAGTTGATGTTTTTTAATTTTTATTTGGTGTGCGTTGGAAGAGGGGTCGTCTTATACAGCAAGTATAGCCCAAACCCTATATTTTTACAGGAAAAGTCGGGGGTCGTCTGATATGCCCAGTCGTCTTATACGCCGGAAAATACGGTACTTGGTTGCTCCATAGTCCATTCTAACTGTTGCTTTCTGATAATCACACACATTCTTCAATATAGAGATGAGATGATCCAGTACACTCATGTTTTACGGACTATGCACAATTTAGTGTAAACAAGAAAGCAAGAAACAAACATTGTTTTGGAATTCCCTTGCCTTTTCTATCATTCATCAAATCTTAGAAATATTACTAAAATATCTTGATAGAGCTGTTGTATGAAATCAAATTTTCTGCATGTGTAAGATAGGTCTCTCCTTCTTTCCCGTCTCCTCTATTCTCCGTTGGAAGTCAGGGGGAATCTAACAAATCTGCATTAAATCTTATCAGGTCACAGTAAAGAAAGAAATTTCCTCCAATAGGGCAAAATAAGATCTATTTGTGTAAAATTTCTGCTCTTTACAATTCCCTTTCCTCACTGCAGTCCTACCAGACATAGGCACTGTTCTTTCAAGATCCTTAATGGAGCCAACAAGAAGACATTCAGGAAGAATCAATTGTATTAACTTTTGATGATGCTATATTAGTGTAATTCATATCATTGAGACCTTAGTTGATCAAGAATTTTTTCTCCCAAAAGTTTTGATTATTGAGATCAGAATAACAGCTATGTTAAAAAATTAAATTAATTAGTTGAATAATTAAACTTGTAAAAATGCCAGTAATGGAATCAAGATAAGATTCCCCAAGAAGAATCCAGAAATATATTTATAGATTTAAGTATTCTTGATTGCTAGTTGTTCTAGTCAACTAATCCCCCAAATTAATTCAAAGCAAGTTTAGTCATATACACTATTTATTTGTTTTATTAAAGAATTCATAGTCATAAATGAAAAGAAGTAGAAAAAAGAAGAGGAAGAATAACTATGTTACAATACAAGATAACTAGACTAAAAGCCTATCCACAGCAGATACTAAGCATGTCTGTATTATGTCCTATTAAGCAATTTATGCCACAAAGTGTGAAGGATAGAGGCTGAATACTGCCTCCATCCTACAGACTTTGTGGCATAGATTCTTTAACAGGAAGAACACAACTGCCTGTTGAGACTGGTCCAAATAATTTGTAATTACCGGATATATAAATTTTGTCCTGCAATGGTGATAGATGTGCCATTTCAAAAGTACACACCTAACCATGCCGAGCATTATGGATAGGGAACATTATTGAATTTCCTAGTCAGTATTACTTAGGGCAAAAGGGTGTACATATTAAGTCTATTTCTCTGAACATCAAGATCAAAAATTCTCACTCCAGGCTATTTTTTTAAGCTTAGCACAGATTAGTACTGGGGAGAAAACCCACAGTGACCCAGATCAGATGTTATTTGTTCCTTCCATAGGAAATCCTATCACTCTACTAATAGTACTTTCTCAAATCCTATTATACATGTTTCACAGTGGTTGGGATGAGGTGTGTTTCTGGGAGGGCTGAGCAAAAAATGCTAGGAGTTTATGCCAAAGGGTATATATTCCATAGCATTAAGGTTATCTGAACTGCTTGGCTAAAGCAAGTAGATACCCACCTCAGTCAAGAGAGATTTAGGAAGGTTTTGGAGAGGAAGATTGTCACTTTAGTGACAATGTCCAGAAACATAATTTCATACAGCATGAGAAAAAGCAATGTTAAAATACTCTTTTTTATGATTACCATGAAAGCTGTTTGGATAGATTATATGAAATGATTGATGCTATGCCTTCTCTGTTGCTGTGTCTGCCCTCTGGAATAGCTTTCCTCCAGAGATTCCAACCTCATGGTGTTCCAAAATCATTTCTGACTTTACTCCCAGGCCTGGAGATAGGGCAGCTGTTGAGCCACTATAGACAGCCATGGAGATGACCTTGGGGAAGCTAAGCAGAGGTAGCAATGATTACACTTACATAATTTAAGTCTAGGCAACAGTGAATGTATGACAAAGAAACTCACATTGACCCCTCCCTAATTCACTCTAGTATAGTGATTATAGGAAGCTCACTTCCTGTCATTCAGGATGCTGCTTATAAGCGCTAGGTGCTTAGAGCTCAAAGCATTGTTAGAGACCCCACTTCTGTTCTGGTCTGTTCCTGGCTCCCCTTTGGGAGAAGTTTCAAAGTATGTTTAGCAGGATTTCCAAGTTCTGTAACAGCTTTGTTCCCCATGCCATCCATCTGGCAAACTCGCAAGATTCGTTTCTCTCGCCATGTACTCTCGCCATATGTATATATCCAAACTATACTGTGTTGTTTCTTTGTGTCATATAATATATGTGACTATATGCATAATTTTGTATTTGTTTATTTTATCATGTTTATGTCCTCCACATTAGAGATGGAGACCCTTTGAGAGCTGTATGCAATGAAATTTCATTTTAATGTATGCTGATTAGTGTTCATTCAAAGTGACAATAAAGTTATTCTAAGTTCTAAGTTCTAAAAATCAAACTATCCATGTTGGTAGAAGGAGATGTAAGGTATCCACTATAACAGCAAAGAATGCAATGGGCTAACTGTGGAAGAGATCACAAACTGTTTATGTGCAAGTTCCAAATTCAATTTCCAAAGAGGAAGAACAAGTCTAACCAGTTTTCATGATATAATCCTGAACACAAAGCCATCATTTTCAAGAACATTGGGAATTACTCTAAGATCTGGAATCTTATTAAAAGGGAACCAGAGGAACTATGGAATAAAATCAAAGAAATTGTTATGGATAAATATGAAAACAGACTGCCAAAGAACAAGAAAGAGAAGAAAGCAAACTGGATGTTGTAACAGACGGTAGAAATTGCACCAAACTGAAAGAAGAGAAGCTAAAGCCAAGAAAGATAAAAAAATTTGGAAAGAAGGAAGTTAACAAAGAATTTCAAAGATCTATTAGAAGGAACAAGAAGATATTGGAGGTGGAAATGAACAAGGAAAAAACAAGGAAAACCTTCCAAGAGATTGGTAAATTCAGGAGGTGGTTTCAATTTTGAACTGGTATGCTAAAAGATGCCGATGGAGATATATTAACTGATTCACACATATTAAACAAATGTGGACAAATATTGAAATTCTATATAAAGAAATGTCACATCCAAGCTTAGAAGATATTTCCTATTTACAAGAATTTCTAGTATTAGACAATGAAGTGAGATTAGCACTTTGATCATTACCAAATAAAAAAGGCTACAGGAAAAGATTAATTGAACTTAGACACCACTCAACTCCAACTGACTCTGAGCAATTCACAAATAGAGATTCAGTTTGATCTAATGGTTAAGGCACCAGATTAGAAACCAGAAGACTATGAGCTCTAGTCCCATTTTAGGCATAAAAATCAACTGGGTGACCTTCGGCTAATTACTGTCTCTCCGCCCAACTCACTTCATAGGGCTGTCGTTGTGAGGAAAATAGGAGGAGGAAGGTGTGAGGGATATGTTTGCCCCTTGAGTCTTTTTGTAAAAACAATAAAGGAGGGATACAAACAAACAAACAACAAATAAATAAATCACAGCACAACACAACACAATATAACATCATATTTATTTTATTTATTTATTTTATCGCATTTCTATGCCGCCCCACTCCCAAGGGATTCTCATATCGTATCATATCAGCACAGCAGTGGTGGGTTTCAAAATTTTTTACTACTGGTTCTGTAGGTGTGGCATGGCTTGGTGGGCGTGGCAGGGGAAGGATACTGTAAAATCCATTCCCACCCCACTCCAGGGGAAGGTTACTGCAAAATCCTCATTTCCTCCCAATCAGTTGAGATTTGGGAGGCAGAGAACAGATGGGGACGGGGCCAGTCAGAATTTTTACTACTCGTTCTCCGAACTACTCAAAATTTCTGCTACCAGTTCTCCAGAACTGGTCAGAACCTGCTGAAACCCACCTCTGCAGCACAGCCTAAAAAAGATAGCATCCAGGTAAAATGAGTGAAACAAGATTGTATACTCTTTTCTGATTTATTCAGTCTATATTCTGAATCTGTATTGAGGCTTGATTGATAAGAAGAACTGAGTTATGGTTTGATTTTCTGGATTATTTTTTTTCTCTGTAACTCTTTTGCCAGACCCATTTTCAAGCTTCTTTTTTCTGTTGCTGGCTTCTTCTCCCACATCAAATTTGAACTTGTTCTGCCATGTTTTCAGAGTTGTTTTGTTGACAGAGTCCCAATCACTTTTATATATTTTATTTCCAGTATTATATATTCCATTGTTTGGAAAGAGTCTGTTCATCAATCCATCCATCTATCCATGTATCCATCCATCCATCCATCCATCCATCCATCCATCCATCCATCCATCCATCCATCCAAGTCTTACATAGATGAGATAAACAATGCAAGTGGGGCAGGATGATAGAAAAAGTAAAAGATAAAGGAATCCCTGCGGATTTTACTCCACTAGTTGTTGCCAATTATAGCGGGTGGTACTCATTTCTGTTTCAAGGTTATTGAGCTAGTGCTGTCCAAAGACATTTCTGCAGTCATATAGCCAGCATGATGTTGCGGAACACTATTACTGTACCTTCCCACAGAAGTGGTACCTATTTATCTACTTGTATTTGCATGCTTTCAAACTGCTAGGTGGGCAGGAGCTGGGGCGAGGATGGGAGTTTACCTCATCATATAGCACTTAGGTGTTGAACCAAGTGTTTTAACCGCTGAGCATTACATCACCCAGATGATAAAAAAGGGGACTATTATTTGTAAGAAAAATACCAAATATCCACATTAGATCTTGAAACCTGATTTTTTTTTTCCTGAATATCAATGCTTCTCCACAGGGCTAGAAATGTAAAATTCGTTGCTACTGGTTCTGTGGCTGTGGCTTGGTGGTGGTGGTGGGGTAATATGACTGGCCGAAGAGATTGCAAAAAAAAAATGCTTTGAGAAGTCTTTCTGACGATCAGGCAACTCAGCTGGGATCATCAGAGAGGCTTTTAAAGGCTTTTTTCCCCCTACAATCTCTTTGGCCGAAGAGATTGCAGGAAAAAATGCTTTGAAAAGCCTCTGATGATCCCAGCTGAGCCACGCGATCATCAGAGGTTTTCTTTTTTTACTTTTAAAAGCATTTTTTTGGCGGAAGAGGTTGTAGAAAAAATGCTTTTAAAAGTTAAAAAAAAAGCCTCTGATGATCGTGTGGCTCAGCTGGGCATGGTGGGAGAGGGCGTGCAGGGATTTTTGCTACCAGTTCTCCGAACCACCCACCGCCATCGCCAGCAGATTAGGCGATCCGGTACGAACTGGGAGCAGTTCACCCCTGCTTCTCCAGTTCTTGAACAAATCTGTGTCTCAGAAAATAAGGCAATTGGAGCAATGCTTAAGAGTTGTTATTCGGGACAGGGGTTGTTCCTCTGTGCTGGTCCTATTAGATCTCTCAGCGGCTTTTGATACCATCGACCATGGTATCATGCTGCAGTAGTTGGGGGGGTTAGGAATAGGGGGCACTGTGCTGTGGTGGTTCTCCTCCTTCCTCTCCAACCATTCGCAGTTTGTGTTGGCAGAGGGACAGAGGTTGACCTCGAGGCGCCTTGTTTGTGGGGTGCCGCAAGGGTCGGTCCTCTCATCCCTTCTGTTCAACATTTATGTGAAGCCACTGGGTGAGATCATCTGTGGTTTTGGGGTGAGGGTACTTCAGTACGCTGACAACACTCAGCTGTACATCTGCACCCCAGACCACCTCAATGATGCCCTTGATGTGATGTCCCGCTGCCTGGAGGCAGTACAGATCTGGATGGGGAGAAATAGGCTCAGACTCAACCCTTCCAAGACTGAGTGGCTGTGGCTCCCGGCGTCCCGGTATAGTCAGCTGGTGCCATCGCTGACTATTGGGGGTGAAATTTTGGCCCCCACAGAGAGGGCTTGCAATCTGGGTGTCCTCCTGGATGCATGGCTGTCTTTAGAAGAGCATATGATGGCTGTGGCCAGAGGGGCTTTTTATCAGGTTTGCCTGATCTGCCAGTTGCATCCCTTTCTGGACTGGGATGCCCTGCGCACGGTCACTTACGCCCTTTTCACCTCCCGTCTGGACTACTGTAATGCTCTCTACATGGGGCTCCCCTTGAAGAGCACTTGGAGGCTCCAACTGGTCCAGAATGTGGCCGTGTGGGTGATTATGGGTACAACTCGTTGTGCCCATGTAACACCTCTCCTGTGTGAGCTGCACTGGCTCCCAGTGGTCTTCTGGGTGCAATTCAATGTGTTGGTTACCACCTTTAAAGCACTCCATGGCTTAGGCCCTGGGTACTTGCGAGACCGCCTTCTGCCACAGATAGCCTCCCACCGGCCACTTCACTCCCACAGAGAGGGACTCCTCAGGGTGCTGGCGGCCAAATTATGTCGACTGGTGACACCCAGGGGGAGAGCCTTCTCTGTGAGAGCTCCTGCCCTTTGGAACGAACTGCCCCCGGAAATACGCAAGATCTCTGACCTCCGTGCTTTTCGTTGTGCCCTCAAGACCCTGCTGTTCTGACAGGCGAGGCTGTCTATGTAAATGAATTTTAATCTGGAGTTTAAACTTTAAATTTATGATGTCTGTATATTCTGTGTTTTTTATACTGTATACCACCCCAAGTCCTTCGGGAGAAGGGCGGTATAGAAATAAAATTATCTTATCTTCACACACATATCCACAGGCACACCATTTGTTGCTAAAATATACTTGCATCTAAAATCTACTTCCTTACATGTGTAAGTTTTTGAAATCTTGCAAATATATTTATTGGAAAGGTATATTAAAAATTATACCTTAGTTACGTTTACCTGTATATGGAAGTAAAAAGGAATATACATGTACGATCTGTTTTTTTGTCAAAGATGTTGTCCAAAGTGGCTGATTCACACAGAACTCAGAAGAATCATCTAAAATGTTTCCATCTTTTTTTAAAAGGGTTTTCCCAAAGGTGTGGGACTGGAACAAGTGCTCTGACTGGGTAGTGGGGAATGGAAAGATTTATGATCCTTCCATTCCCCACCATCCAGTCAGAGCTGAAGAAGCTTTTTGGATGAGAAGCAAAACATCTTCAAAGTAAAACCAGAAAGTCCAGTTGCCTCTTGAAAAGAGCACCTTTGGGACAACATCACCTGGATGACTGAGAATCTCCACAGACACTTTAATGCTGAGGTAAAAGTAAAGCTACTTCACTGATGCAGTTCCATTAATGACACTGGAAAAGCCCACACAGTACAGAATCCAATGTCTCTGAGCCTCGATTAGGAAAGCTAGCAGCAACTGATTTACCTAAGGTGATTATTGCATCATTTCTGCTTGATAGACAGAAGGAGGAACAGGACTCTGTCTAGTTCCTTGAAAACATAAGCAGCACAGAAAGGTATGTGTGGGGGCTGCAACTTGGATTGACGAATTGACAGTGCAAGAAAATCCCAGTCTTCATAAACCAAAAGATATTTAGAACAGCTGCCACCACCAACAGCACGTTCTGTCAACAATTTCTTTGAGAGAGTTGTTTTCATTGTCTGAGTTTTGCTTGTGTTGACTTTTTTAAAGGTGCCCTTGCTGAGTTTGTTGTGTTCCCTGTAATCTTGCCTTCTTAAATTAGGGAGATAAATATGCATATGTAGCAATGGGCAAGCAACAAAAATGTTGTTTTCTACCTTACCTGGGACCTGGGGGCAGGAATGAAATCCAGCAGGTTCTGACAGGTTCTGGAGAACCGGTAGTGGAAATTTTGAGTAGTTCAGAGAACCGGCAAAAACCACTTCTGGCTGGCTCCAGAGTGGAGAGGGAATGGGGATTTTTCAGTATCCTACCCTGGAGTGGGATGGGAATGGAGATTTTGCAGTATCCTTCTCCCGCCATGCCCACCAAGCCATGCCCACACCATGCCCACCAAGCCACGCCCACAAAAGGTAGTAAAAAAATGGATTTCACCACTAGGTGGGTGGGGGGGAGAAGCTGGCTTCTTATTAATTTCTGTCTGAAATTTTAAAAAGCTGACAGCCATCTTACCTTTTGTGCAGGAAGCTTAGAATTAGGTATTTGTTATTATTAGCTCAAGAGCAAACTTTTCCCTTGGGATGGAACTGAAGAATGAGGCTTTATACAGTACATATCATCCTTTCCCTAGCAGTCTTTTCCCAGCATTTTAATATTGATTATAGGTAGACCTCACTTAACAAGTGTCCTACTTAGTGGCTGTTTGAAGTTATGATGGCACTGAAAAGGTCATTTACAGCCAGTCCTTGCATTTACAAACATCACCAGATCCTGCAATCATATGATCACTGTTTGCACGCTTCACAGCTGGCTTCTTCCACCAAGCAGAGTCAAATGGAGAAGCTGCAGCAAAATTGCAAGTCTTGGTCATGTGATGCCTTGTTAATGACTGTGTCACTTAGCAATGGAATTGCTGCTCCCAGTTGTAATCATTAGATGAGAATTGCCTGTACTGCTCTATGGCTTGAGATCAACAAAAGACCTACTCCTTCCACATCATGCCTAGATACTCAGATGATGATCAGTGGGCCTCATTATAACCAAGCTTGCCAGTGTCATGCTTACTCTTGCTTAATGCAAGCGAGCTGAGTAATCCTGTGGGGAGAAGCTTAGACAGGCAGCCGGAAGCAGAGGGAACTGGAGATTTCCAAACGCTGCCCTATATATATTTCTTCTTTTATCATACCATATCCTTCCCATCTTAATCGTGAGACTTCCTGCGTATCTTATTGCACCTCATTGAAAGATAGCTTTATGAGATCGGAGGGCCTCAAGAATATTCCTGTCTACTTTTTATGCCAAAGGCTTTTTTTTTCTTTTTTAGGGGTTTTTGAGCTTGTTGTTTTTACAGCTAGAAATTGACTGACTGACTGACTGATTGACTGATTTTGAAACCTGGCACATGTTAACATGCTTTATTCAATGGATTTATATCCTGTCTGTCCATTCTGGAAAGTATGCAAAAAGGCAATGAATATTTTAAAAAACTAAGATATAAAGAATTGAAAGCTCATACTGCAACTAGCACTAGACTTGACATTAATTAACAATTTAAAACCTGAAAGAAGGGTAGTGTTTTACACATTTTCTAAGTGCCAAGAGTGTAACTTCCATGTAACAAAATTGTGTAAACTGGGTATATTTAACCTCCTTAATATTTCTAAAATAGTGTTCCTCAACATTGACCATGTGTGGACTTCAACTCTCGTAATTTTCCAGTCACCATGAATTGAAGATGACATATCTTAAAACAGCCAAGGTTGCAAAATACTTTCCTAGGACTTGAGGGAACGAGATGTTCTGCTTTATTACATTTCACATGGTCAGTGGTGATGAGAATAATAATATTCTAATTAACCTAATTAAATGTGATTTGGGCAATTCAGTTTCCAGTTGCAGAATTTTAATAGGTATACTTTGGACATGTTTAAAGGTAAGGTTATTAGTTTTGTGTGT
This sequence comes from Masticophis lateralis, assembly GCA_030761175.1. NCBI lineage: Eukaryota > Metazoa > Chordata > Lepidosauria > Squamata > Colubridae > Masticophis > Masticophis lateralis. The sequence goes on from JAUDYJ010000001.1 coordinate 108,435,306, forward strand.
CACACAATGTCAGCCACCTTGGTCAGTGGTGAAATTCATTTTTTTTTTTACTACTGGTTCTGTGGCTGTGGCTTGGTGGGCGTGGTGTGGCTTGGTAGGTGTGGCAGGGAAAGGATACTGCAAAATCTCCATTCTCACCTCACTCCAGGGGAAGAATACTGCAAACTCCCCATTTCCTCCCCACTCCTGGGTGAAGAATATTGCAAAATCTCCATTCCCATCCCACTCTGGGGCCAGCCAGAAGTGGTATTTGCCGGTTCTCCCAACTACTCAAAATTTCCACTACTGATTCTCTGAAGTGCTCAAAATGTCCGCTACCTGTTCTCCAGAACTTGTTGGATTTCACCCCTGACCTTGGTTAATATTGAAAAAGACCAAGCAGGGTCCATCGTAGCTAATACTTGGATGGAAAACTATCGGGAAAACCCAGAGCAGCAAAGTAGTGAGAATCTTTAAAAAGTTGACTTAAATACAGCCAAGGGAATTAGGGAAACCATGTTGCAATGTAGCCAAGACACGTTTATGAAGTCATCAAGTTAGCATTGTGGACTTCAACCTGACTGCAGGGAGTCTTATCTTGATCTTTTGAGGAGCCATGTCTCATTCAGGGCATTACAGAATAACATAACCAGAAGGGGACATTATCATCTTTGTATTTTTTTAAAAAAAAACTATCATAATTCATTAGGTTTCCATGATGCGAAAGTTTTCTTTTATGAAACTGAGGCTTTAAATGCAGACCTGTAAATATTCTCCATGTATGTGAAGGTGTAAGTGACTGGAATACATATAATAATAAGTACACACATTTGGCATTGAGCTTTTTATTGACTTGGGGAAAAGGAAAAAAAAAGAAGCCATTTCAGGTATTTTCTGAAAGAGCAAGTTCTTGATAGTGCACAATAAATGCAGGGACATTTGAGACAAACCTTATTTCCACCTTTTAATTGGGCAAAGGCTTGAGCTGCAATGTTATTGTGCTTGGAAAGTTGTTCCTCGTTGGTCCTCCTTCATCTTCAAGTATGCAGGGATCTGGAGTGTTGTAAAGCAGCTGAGACATGAGTGATGATATTGCTTTACTGTGCTGTGAGCTAACTACTGCTCACCTCTTGACTGGGGAAGAGAAGGCACTACTTGTATAAATAACATAACACCACACCCCTCTGATTGTAGGTGAATCAAGAGATTGCTTTGAGCAGGAAATGTTATAATGGGTAGGAGAAGAAAAGGTTCTTGACTTAAATGTTGTGATTTTTGTATGACTGGTTTCAAATAGAAGGTACTGAAAGATTGTGGGCTGATTATATTATAGACCAGACAAAGGACATTCTGCAACCATGCTACAGAATTACCTGCCCCATTCGAACTTAAAAACTATGGTAAGAACTGAAAGAGTCTACCTATTGTATACTGAGGTCATAAGAAGCTTTATCCATGTGGCACCACTGTATACCAGAGAGCTAACTTATATTGGTTGTCTGTGTGAACAAACCTACCATGCATATTATTATCTCCTTGTAAACTGTGTCATCTTTCCAGGGGAAGATCATTTGGGAAAATGGAGGCTGACACCCATATCTGCCACTGTAGCTGCCCAAAGGTTCCCTTTCATGTGTGCAAGGTGGAACGCTGATCCATATTAAAATAAGAATCAAAAGGTAATGCGACATTTTTTTATTGGACAATTTCTGAAGTTCAAATTAGGGTCCCAAAAATCTTCACCTATTTTTGTCTTTATACATTTCATATTTTCCGATACCTCCTGCAGGACAGAGGATACTGTTTGGAAAACTTAACACTAGTTCATCGAGAGCAGTTTCAGAGCATACATTTCTATGGAGATTTTGCCCCTTAAGGAATTGTCATCTGTCCTCAGCTGCAGGTAGACCACAGTTAGCTTCTAGTGAATTACCTCTCTGGATTGGTGACAAATGGGCACCTGCCTCTTGTCACAGCAACCAGGCAATAAATTATAATTTTGCACGCATACAGCTCCAAATGACCTGTGTGGTCATTAAAAAAAAAAATCACTTGAAGAATGGGGAAAAAAAACCCCGCCCCCTTTGAGCAATTACTCTTGAATACCTCCACTGAATTTAGTGAGGTGAGATTCAGAATGGTTTGAAGCATGATGATAAGCTTTTCTTGTCTAGGTGTCACCCGAAATGTGATTGTTCAAGTAAACATGTAATATATTTCATGATTTAGGCATATGCTGGTAGATAGCGCTGTTCTCCGCCAAAGATTTCTTAAGGGGTTGGTTTTGCAGGTTTAAAATTGTTCCAACTTGTGAGGCGAAGTTCTCAGTGGAGGCGCTTTGGAGGAAAGAAAAGGCAAAAAGAAAAGCAATCCTGCAGAAATGAGTAGCTTTCTTCTGACTGTGTCTTAAAAGCAGAAACAAGGGACTCCATGAAGAAAACCGTATTATCACCACCAGTAGCAATAATCAAAGGCAGGGAGAGATTAAAAAAACATGATGTGGTGAGCGAGAACAGCATGTCATCTGAAGCCCCCCCAAACATAATAGTAATAATAATAATAATAATAATAATAATAATAATAATAATAATAATCGAATCTTAATAATAATAAGCGCCCATTAGGGCCCATGGAATAGCTAGGGAGCGTGTTGAATTTAGATGCCTTGTGAAGGGAAGGCCGCAATCTTCTAGCCGACTATCAAGCCAGTGGTTCCATAATTAAAGGCAGCTTTGAAGCAACGTTGTCAGGGGGTGGCTTGAAGAAAGGGGGAGAGCTTCTCCCCAGTCTTGTTCCTGTAATAAGAAGGAAGAAACAAATGCTGCCTCTGAACCTTCATAGGTTGCCAAAGAAGTTCCAACAAGAATAGACTTGGGGTAAGGGCTTAAAAAAATGAAAGAAAAGAAAAGCAAAATGTGATTTCTCTACCCAGAGAACAACAGACAAACATGCCAGCTGGCTAGGAATGCAACTATCCATATATGATGGAGCTTGCTGAAGGCTGAGATCCTGCAATTACCCCTAGGTTGAGATTGATGTGCCATTCTGAGGCTGCAGAGGTGGCACATAAAATAGTAGAAATAATAGTATAATAATTAGGGTAATAATGATTACCCTAATTGCAGAATTTGAACTTCCCTATTATCTTAGATTGCAGAAATTGAAGCCTAGTATAAGATACATATTAGATATATATGTATATATGTATATGTATGTGGGGAAATCCCAGGACAATATAAACATAAATAAAATGAAATAAAATATACTGTTTTCCTAATGACCATAATATATTACGATTCCATAGTTTCTGTGCAGGCATAAAATGCATGTGAAGTGTGAGGCCTCTGATAAATAACATTTAAACAATCATGTTTATATATTAGATGCCCAAAGCACCTGTGGACATCACGTAAAGCTGAAAAACAAAAATCCTTGAATTGCAAGTGAAAGCTAACCTGAAATATTAAGTCATGCAACTGCTGGCACAGACTATGTCCTCTTTTATAGTATAGAAGTATGTGAATAATTTTCCAGGGCTGCATGTTGAGATATTTTGCAAATCAAATAAAAGTACTGGTAAAAGTTTTTTAAAAAGTATGCTTCTATATATTCTATATATTCAGATCTTAGATGGACTGAAGTCAGCGGGGTTACTATCTTGCTGGGAATGGCAAATAATTGTAAAGATGTGTGCTTTCTTTTCCTACAGAAAGGGGCTCATATCACTTTAAAATTATATCTCCCTTTCTAGAAATTTGCGTTTGAATTTATTCATAGGTATACGATGAACGAAGAATAATGTATAGGAACACTATTTTGCAGGTATTTGTTAACACATCAGTTCTTTAGTTTCTTAATAGAGATTATAACTGCCTGATCTGAATCCTAAATTCTTTGGATATCAGCCTATCTGCCGACCTGTAAACTTTATTCTGAGCAAGTCTTTTTATAATAACAGAGAAATTGGAAAATAGGAGGCTTGGTTAAATTTCTAGTTTCAGATGTAAATCTGTACCTATATCTATATGTAACCTTTGTTAAAGAGATTTGGGTGATTTAATTTCTAATATTACTTTAACTTTTCAATTGTGACTGCTTTTGAATTGTCACTATTATGTTAACTTTTGACTACTTGATTATGTTTCACTTTTGAATTGCATCAAATGTTATAAAAGCCAGCCCATTTCAGGGCTCATGGAATTAGAAAAAAACCCACATATGTTACCCTTAATAGAACAAAGAGGTCATCAACAAAATTCCCAAAGATTTTTTTTTTAAATTAAAAAAATAAATAAATTGGGCAGTACTTTATCATATAAGGATTTTCCACTTGAAAACTCTTGCTTAACCTGAAACACAGACATCCGCTACTTATATCAACCTGCCTAAAACATTTAGATTTTTCTAAGGCCCATGAACATTTTGTGTACTATAAACTGTACCCAGAAAACTAGAGAGACATTTCTATTGATGGATGAGAATCAGATAGGATCCCAAGATGTAAAAAGGGACCAATAACTATAATAACAACAACATGGCTTATTTTGGAGACATGAATTAATTGTTTCAAGCATACCAATCCGTTTATCCCCAGGTTTGATATGCGGCTATCAAGGAGCTTGGATGCTTCAGTTAAAATACTAGAAGTTGTACATGTTCATGAAATCATAAGAGGCTGACAGAAAAGGGAAGGACAGGCCATGGCTCCAATGCACATTGGAGCCATATATTTATGGTTCATCAAGAGTAACTCAGGATTAGCATTTGGTCTCTGGACAGCAGTTTCACCCATCTTATTCAGCAAAGATCTATGTACTTTACAATACCCATTTTTTTCCAATTCCTGGAGAGGGAACTGAGAACAAATTGCCTGATAAAGATAACAACGAGATAAGGAGAATCCTACAGCAGCTTTCATTGTGCTAATTGATGATTATGCTCCTGTGCAAATAGATTTAGAGGCTCATATGCCTGTCCATTTAATTCCAAGGGAAAAGCCCCATGCTACAAATGTGCTTTCCGTTAGCTATGCTGCACACACACAAGCATGGCTTTCACAACTGAAATGCATCTGAAAGCCACATCAACACATTTAGCCTTTTGGTGTGAACAGAACGGGATAGGCAAGGTAGAAATAAATATATAAACCAGTCACAAATTTGGTCCATGAGTGGATCATAAGGTATTTAAATTTATGTAAGTCAATAGGACTTTGTGAACTTTCACTTTTTGGACATAAGCAGAAGGGCAATGAAAACTTTGGCTTCTTATACAACACAAACGTCACACCCTGTAATGTTAACATGAGATTTCCACAATTGCTAGTCCTTACATATCACTGCAGGCATTTGCTAGGGTCCTGAGGTGCAAAAGGATAATGTTATGGAGGTAAATTCATGAGGTTCTTTCCTTGCAGTTGATGCACAGAGTCATAAAACTAACAGTTCTGTTATGTTCTCCTATGCACGTTCCCTCCAAGGCAAAACTTCTCATGTTTAGTGAGACTTATTCCCAGGGAAAAAAATGAACATCAGGCTGGAACTTTAAGACAGCTGGTAAAAAAATGAGTGATCAGATGCTGCCAAACCCACCATAATTTAATTTGTGTCAAGGTATTGTTTTGGGAAATATTTAGTAAAACAAATAATAAAAATCCTTTACAAAAGAAGCTGAGTTGCATTTTATATCTTACTGTGTCCCCATCTCTTTCTCTCTTCTCAAAATGCACTAGTCACACACAGCACATTCCTATGTTGCACAAGATGTAGCACTAGTCACTAGCTGTGAGATGGCTTTCAAGGCAGATGCAACATTCCTAGAAGGCAAAACTACCATATCTAGGCATGACAAGGAAAGGAAGAGACACAAGCCTATCTAGGGACAGGAAGCCCCTAAGGATTAATCTCAAGCCTTTAGCAACTGCCCTGTTGCAGTTGGGGAAATTCTAATTCTGAAATCACTCCTTTTTCAATAACTAGATTCACTCTGTTCCTCAAGGCTCTTTTTCACCTGCTGTGTAATCACAGACATGATCCTTCAGGTCTTTCCTTCCAAGCATAGTGTCACCTGATATTTTAGAAGAATATTTCACCTTCTCTTTTTTTATGCCACTCAGGTACATACAAACACACAATTAACATGGAGCCCATTCAGAAAAAAATATATCAAACTAACGTTCTGCTCCAGTTCAGGAATCAGCAATTCGATGCTTTCTAAACATTTTGAGTGAAAACAATTTGGTATAGTGACTTAAGGTGTCAGGCTAGAAACTAGGAGACAGTGAGTTCTAGTCTTGTTTTGGGCACAAAGCTAACTGGGTGACTTTAAGCCAGATACTCTTTCTCAGCCAGAGAAGACAGAGGCAATGGCAAAGCATTTCTGAAAAAACTTGCAAAGTAAATTGCAGGGTCTTAATCCAGGCGGTCTCTGAAAATTGAGGAAGAAAAAAAATGTTTTCAAATACAGCTTTTTGTCATGGGTCAGGTGGGCAAAATAGGAGCTGAAACATCTGGAAGCCAATAGGCTGCCTTTCTCTGTTAGAGCTCATATGTACCTTTTGAATAACAGATGCCAGTCAACTCAAAAAGAGCTCCTCACTCTGAAGTGAGATGCCCAAGCTCTCTTTCCTGCCCTCAAAACTTAGTGGCACAACCTTGTAAAAAAAGCGGCAGGGCGCAGGAACACAAAAATGGTTTTAATCATGGCCCAGGAAAATCAGGCTTGATTTTCTGCCTGGTGGAGAAAGAGAGTTCTGTTCCTATTTATGGAAGCTATTTCCTTCCAGAATCCTAATTTTCTTCTAGCTGTGAAGCAAAGCCAGAAACGGTCAAGAGAGAATCTGGAGAAGAGAAGCCGCTCTTCTCTCACTCTCCCCGCCGCCCCCCCCTTTGCTTCTTAACCTTTCTGCCCCTCCAAACCGGGTCAAACGTCCGCGAACTCGCCTTCCAAAGCGAATAGAAAGGCAAAGCTTACCTACTTTCTTTTTCGCCACGCACAAGGGGCGCTTGGGAGGGTCGCTCGGTTTGCTTTTTTTTTTTTTTGCTTTTTGCTTTTGCTTTGCATTTTTGGCCCACTTCCTTCTCTTCTCCCCCCCACCCCCGCATATCACCTTCCCCTTATTTTATTTTATTTTTTTTCCAAGCTTAACTTCGCCTCGGGGCCGCTGCGGGGCGCTCAAGTTCTATTTTGGCTTGTTTCGCGCGGCTCGGAAGCAGCGCCTCTCTAGAGCAGCTGCTGCATTGACGAGATGGGGGATCAAAGGGAGGGGGAGGGGGAGGGGGGGAAGGGGAGGGAGGCTTTATTCTCTTAATACCCACGCCGGGGAGACTTTGTTACAAAACAGATTCATGCGAGAAGGGCAGCCAGGCTGTGTAGTACAATGAACTCTCGGGGGAAGGATAAATCCTGTGGCACAGAGAATCTTTATGGCAGAGGGGCATTTGGCTGGCTCTAACCCCCCTCCCCGCAAGGATCCCCCCCCTCGCTTTTTCCTCCCCCCCCCCCCCCCCCCGTCCTTTTCAGACTGCCAGCTCAAGTCCTGCTTGAGAATGTTTGATCTCTCCCGGTTGGGAGACCCGCGTCTCCAACCGAGGCCTGATCCCAACGCTCGTCCTCTGCCTTGCCTTGCCGGGACCAAGGCGGCTCGGCGCTGCGGCGGTTGTTTTCCTCGGGACGCCCCTCGGATCCCTTCCAAAACCCTTTGGCTTTTTCTCTCCTCTCTGACTCGGATCCGTGACAAAGGATCTGGAGGCGAGAGAAGAGGAAAAGGGCAAGAGGCGGGCGCCCTGCCTGCCGAAGCCCGGGGGATCCGCGAGGAATCTGCAGGAATCCCTCCAAAAACAAGCCCGCGGCCGGACGGGACGGCCCCCCACCCCCACCCCAGCTCACCCGAGCCTTTAGCCAAATCATCGCAAAAGATCGCTTGGGTGCATCCCTGGGGAGCACGCAAAAGCACAAACTCAGTTTCGGACCGAGCAGTGAGGGAAAGGGGCAGCGAGTGCGTCCCCTTTTCAAGGCACTTCAGCAGCGAGGCAAGCAGCAATTCTATCTTTGCTCCCAGCTGTTGACGGAGGAGGAGGAGGAGGTGATGGAGGAGGATAGGATTGTGACCTGGGACGCGGCTAGAAGGAAGCCAGTGGCTCCTCGGGGAAAGACCGAGGGAAGCATCTACGAGAGAAAAGGCGTGGGTGGGTGGAAGCTGAGGTTTCTTTCACCGGGGAGTTGGTCGAGGCTGGAAAAGGGACTCTTTAAGATTTAGCGGAAGGAAGGAAGAAGGAAGGAAGGAAGGAAGGAAGGAAGGAAGGAAGGAAGGAAGGAAGGAAGGAAAGAAAGTAGGGAGGGAGGAATTGCATTTTGTAAATTGGAGCAATTGCTACAATTCAAGAGAGAGCAAAGGAATAATAATTCTTCTTTTCATATAGTACCCTATCGGTACTATATTTGATTTCAAAGAAGGAGGAATAAAATTTCTACATTTGGGGGGGGGGGAGGGAAGGGGTGAAACAACTAGCCCAAAAGAAATAAGTAATTAAATTTTATGCCATAAGAAAGTAACCTCTTTGATTAAGGGAGAGCAGTGGAAATGGTTGCCTTCATTTTTCCTTTAAGAAAACAAAACTTTCCCAGAATTATCTCGACCTTTGCGCAATTGTCTGGGGGCAAGCATCCCTGACAACATCTATGGGTAGGGAAGAAGGGAGCTTCCTTCCAAGTAAAGCAGTAAAGAGCAGAGGGTTGCGCTGTTTAAAGACTTTGCTCACCTAACCTAGACCAATGCTGAAAGGAAAATATATTTATATCTTTGGATGGGAAAAAGAAAAAGTTAAATCTTACCAGTTTGAATGTTAGTTTCACGGTTAAATTTTAAACACTGAACAAAACAAAAAAATATTGCTGGAGTGCGGGGGAGGGGGGGAACGACACCTTCAGAAGCATCTTCAGAACACCCCACCACCCCAAACCTTTCTTTCGCAACCCAGGGGTAAATCGTCCGCTTTTAATCAAGAGTGATAGTTGCCGGCACTTTCATGTCTTTTGAAGAGAGGGGGGCAATGTGACAACTTCAAGGGAGCGAATTATACTCTCCCCCTCCTAAAAAGGACCAGCACGGAGCCAAGTCTCCCTAGATCAAACAGAAGCCATCGCAAGGCCCTAATTAGAGTAATTAGAATAATAAGACTGCCTATATGTGGTAAGACAATGTGTACAAACAACTTTATTTAATGTATACTGCTAATCAGTGGTGCGTGCGTGCTTGAATGCTTTAGCGTAATAAAACTCACCCCTCGTCCGCCCAAACAATCAAATACAAATTAGTGTAATGATTGTGCCTGCCTGAACGTCTTCGCAAGCCACAGGCAGAGAGAAATAAATAGCGCCCTCCTTCTTGGCACACCTCGCTGACTGACCGCGGAGCTGGAGCCTACCCAGAGTTGGCTCTGAGCGCCTGGAGGCTTGGAGGAGAGGAGAAGGGCGGTCAAGTCGCCCCAAACTTTACTCCGGGGCTGCTCTGAGTCTGGACTGGGCTTTGAGGGAGAGGCTGGACTGCACCGAGGCAGACACCACCTTTGAGGGCACCCAGATGGGGAACCTGGGGCTTGGTTGCCGGAGCCGAAGCTCCGGCTGGGACAGATGGCTCTCTGGGTAGGCAGGGTTGTCCTAGGAACGGAAGAGCCCGCTGTGCTTTTAAGAAGATCCAATTTAACTGTGGGGAAGGCTTCCGCGAATTTAAGGCGGTTTCAGGCCTTTTCAGATCATCAAAGCCTATAAAATGGGTGGGTGGATGGGTAAGGGGAGGAATGAGTGGAGAGGACAATTGCACGGTCACGTTCACTGGGGGTGGTTTCAAGAATTGAGATGCTCTGCCTCGAATCGCGTTGCAAGCTTTCCTTTTGCTGTTATTCCTATTTGTTTTGTCTCCCGTAAAAGTTGGGGTGGGGTGGGGTGGGGTGGAAGGGAGAAAGACATTCACTCTCTGAAGTTTACCGAGCGAAGTATACAAGTTCTTTTCCCCGCCTGCTCTGGTTCATCTCCTAACTTTTTTGCTTGACTGTTTACATTCCCAACTAGTATAAACTCTGAAGGGTTTACGAACTCAAGGGGTTCTATAAAATCTCATTTTTAAATACTTTTACTCTGGGGGCATCACACAGAAACAAGGGCAAATAGCATAGAGATAAAAGAGATTAGCGTTATTTCCACTGAAATCAGGAGGAAATCGGTAGCAATCCCACCTTCAAATTTTACTAGCTACGGATCTGCAATATAAAAAACCAGCACTATAAATATTCTTCCTTCCTTGGCAGAACAAGGGATATCTCCCCCCCCCGCCCTCCCAATCATCACTTTTGATGTGGTTCGTCTCTGCCTGATGCCTTAACTTTTCTCGCTTAGCAAACAAAACACAAAGGAAAAGTCACCCTCGATTGCAAGGCGGCAGATGGCCTCGAGCCTGGGCTACCTAGGAAGGTCTCCTTCAGCACCCTTTGCAAATCAATGGAGCTTCTTGAATAGGAACCCCAATGGATGGGCAAGGCCTTAGTGATTCTTTTTTTGTCCGGAACACCACAAGGACAGACCAAGAAGCAAAAAGATTTCCTATATATATATATATTCTTCCTGCGTTCCAAGAGATCCATAAGGCATTCTAGATTCGCTGATTGAGAAAGCTACGAACCAAAAGCCAATAATTTCAAATAGTTGCATCAATAATTTTATCCAAGCACCCACAATCTCACTTGGCAAAGATTCCCAAAAGAAAATGTTGGGAATCTTTTTCATTTCCTCTCTGGTTGCAATCTAAACACGGATTGACTTTTACAGCAATGGGATTCTTCTCAGCAAAATAAAACTCTTTATAGCCCCAGTGATTTTTTTAAAATCGACATTCTCTATTGCATTTTGACACCCTTGGCCGTCAGCCAGTAATAAAGCCGGGTTACAACGACTATGTTTTAAAAACAAACCGGTACCATTAATGAAACACATATAAGTCACTCGATGTCTCTTCACAACTCAGTCCTGCAACCAAATCACAATTCCAACAACGCTAATGTAACTTTAGAAGTGGCCTTGCTGGCCTCTTTCCGCTAAGAACCAGGTGGCTCTTTTTAAATAAAAATGGGCTAAAGTAGTTTACTAACCTGGGATAGGGTTAGGAATTTCCTAGATTAATAGACCCCACTATAGTAAACCACACTACAACCCTGCTTCCCTAAGAAGCACATTTCATCCCATTTCCTAGAACTTCGCTCTCCATTATAACAGAATTGGGCTGCTGCTGTGCTGCAATACCACAGGGCGATCCTGAGGTTAATGCTTTCTACTGAGTCTAGAGAGGCCTGTTCTGAATGGGGTTCCGATCTGGAAGGCCAGCCATCTGGCTCCTTAGACGTTCAGCCCTTCCCTCTTCTGCGCCAGAAGTTATTTCGCAGTGTGTTTAATGGGGCTTTTAGCGCGGAAGACGAAGCGGAGGCTAGAACTGAAGTTCCAGGTAACCGAGCGCAATCTAGGGATTGGCAGCGGGATGAAAAATGCATTCTTTGTAGCTAGCCAGGGATGAAAAGGCGTTTTTCCCCACCAGCAATTACTCATTTGCCCCTGAAGATCGCCTTGCTTTCTCTACCCCCGGACAATTTTACAGAGCCTAGTACAGAAACCCGGTTCTTTCTTTTCAGTTTTCAAATCTGCTTTCCTAGCCTGGTTGCTCTTTTGCCTTCAGCAGAAGCAGGAGACGCACACGGTATAATAAACGGGCTAGCGACTGCTTTGGCCTTGTATAGCTGCCCCAAGTACAAAGCTACACCTTGGGCGCTCTCCTTTCCGCATCCTCTCCAATGTCAGGATCTGCATCTCTAGCTCACTTCAAGGGCGAAGGGTGAAATACACATGAAAGGGGAACAGACAGTGGTTCTGGGTTTTACTTCCGCTTAAAGATGTTTACCCATCACTTTGCTGTTTGTATGTACATTGAGAGCTTATGCACCGGAGACAAATTTCTTGCTTGTCCAATCACACTTGACCAATAAAGAATTCTATTCTAATTCTATTGTGATCCAGGTGGAGGAATATACCGGCTATCCTATAGAGGCGCTGACTAAACCCCACTGAAATTAAGTTGCCATCCATACAGAATGCATGTGGACGGAAGACTCCGAGGCAGCCTAATTTCATGCACGGGGACTCATCGTCCCCTCACCCCCACCCCAATAACTGATAAACCGTCCACCTGAAAAACTGCAGGGCAAATTAAACTGCAAAAAAGAGAGCTTTCGGTTCTGGCTCGCCTATCCCCCTGTCTTCAAACCGAATCGGCAGGATAATCGAGAAACGGCCCCAAACCTTAATTAACCGTGGCAATGGATGCTCAGATTCTGATAAATGAAAACGGTACCATGTAAAAACAAAGAAGTAAAAAGCAGTGGAAAGCACCCGACCTATGTCCCTGCCCCAGATCGTAAAGGCATATTTTGGGGGGTGAGGTGTGGGGTGGGGTGAGGAGGTAGAGGAAGCTGCGGTCCTCATGGAATGACAACGACACCAACGACTACAATCGCTTTGCGAATCGAGACTGTGGCTAGTTAGAAAGCTGCTCTTTTCTCATGCAAAGCCCGTCGCCCTGTGCCATTAAAACAACAACAACACCTCATTTACATATTCATTTATCACTTGGCCCAGAAATGTAAACATGAACCCCGACAATTTAGGATGGGGAGAAGCAGATTTATAAAGGGAAGAGAAGCGATTCCTATTTGAACTGGTCAAAACACATGTTTTATATCTATCTATCTATCTATCTATCTATCTATCTATCTATCTATCTATCTATCTATCTATCTATCGTAGGATGTGTATTTTTCTTTAGCCAGGTTTTTCCTAGTAAATATATATATATATATATATATATATATATATATATATATATATATATATATATATATATATATATATATATATATCTCCTAATAACTTTTAATTCAGGGGAAACCCCCCCCCCCAATATTGGTTCAGGACTGGCTCAATCACTAACTATACTTTGCCAAAATAACCGATGTTGGGGATGATATTACAATAGCATCCACTGTTCCTCTCGTCTTCCGCAAACTTCTCCAAACCTCTCTTTTTATTCCGATTATTCTTTGCTTTTCTTCCTCAAGTCCCCCCTTTAAGCTAGGGACACCTTCCCAGATAAATAAGCGCCTTCTCCACGACTTTCAGCTTCAACTTCCCAACCCCTGGCTGTCCCCCTCTGCCCGCCCCCTTGCCCCCAAAAAGCGAGAGGTGAATTAAGCTCTGGGAACCAACGCAACCGCTTCCTTTTACTCTTCCAGCATCCTGTTCTCAAAAATTCAACCCCACGAGATGTTTTATTTATTTATTTTTTAACACCCCACCTTTCGCCCAGCTCACTTTGATTATTTACTGCCGTGGGCTGAGAGAGGCAAGTTTCCCGCAAAATCGACACTGCTGTCAAAAGATGTGAAAAGGGGATGGGGAGTGGGGGGAGTGGGGGAAAGAATCGCAAAAGCCGAAAGAACCGCGCTTGTCGAATTGACGGAGGAAAAAATAAAAGTGGGGGGGGGACCTCCGTTTTGCCTGGGCAAGTCTCCCCCCTCCCCCGCGTTGTGGTTCTCCAGAGAGATCTCAGATAGAGCGCTAAAGAGAAAGGCAGATGCAGATGAAGATAAAGGCCCTTTCCTTAAACCAAAGAAGTTCCTGAGAGACTTCAGACGGCTGCCTTTGGACAAGGGGTGGGGGGTGGGGGGTGAAAGGAGGCCTTTTCAGAAGAAGCTCTAACCCCCCTCTCCCTGCAGCCCAACCCTTCTCTGCAGGGGGTCGCCGTTGCTCTGTTTCCCCAACAGGCAACAGACGGGGATTGTCCTGCTGAGACTTAGCGGGGGAATACACGCGTGCACAGGCTGGCGTGCGCGCGGGATGGTGGAGCGCGTGTGTTTTAAGCAAACTCGCCTTTAAAAAAAAAAAAAACCCCAAAGCCTGCAAGCCAGAGCCCAAAGGGGCACGGGATGAAACCCCACCTGGCTCTGCCCAGGCCTTCCTTAGCATGAGATTCCGTGTTCTCTCGCTGTCTCCCCTTCCTTTCTCCCCCTCCTCCCCCGTCCGGGTTCGCCTTTGGGAAGAAGCGCTGCAGAGGCCGCTCGGGTGTCCTGCAGAGGGCAGAGGCTGCCCAGTTTTCGCTGCTTCAGACGCCCACCCGCCCTCGTCGCTATTTTCTTTTTTAAATGCAAACAACTCAGCGAGCTATTGACCAAAAAGGACATTCAATCCATACCCAGCTTAAACATTTTACCCATCAGCATATCTGCGGTCGCAGAACACTCCTTCTTGCTGTCACTTGGCTTCTGGACTATTGATAAGATCATTTAGCTGAATCTGTTTGGGACTCGTGTAATATTGACTAGGAGTTAGAAAAGATGATTAAATCTAATAAGCCTGGAAACTACCGTTAAAGGAGGGCGGGGGGGGGAGAGGGGGGGAGAGAAAGAGAGAGAGAGAGAGAGAGAGGAAAAGGGTCTGAAGGAAGAAAGGGAGGGAGGGAGGAGGGAGGGAAGGAAAGAGTGAAGGAAGGGAGGGAGTGAGGAAGGAAGGAAAGGAAGGAAAGGAAAGGAAGGAAGGAAGGAAGGAAGGAAGGAAGGAAGGAAGGAAGGAAGGAAGGAAGGAAGGATGAATATGGGGCGTTAACGAAGGACCAGACACCTGCTGTAGAAAAGGCGAAACCCAGACATTTGCAGGTACACCCGCAAAACCGGGTCTGCTCCTTTGGAGACCCTCGACCCACGAACCAGCCAGCGGGATTGTCTAAGCTTCTTCTGCCTCTTTGCAAGCAGGCCTTTGTGCTCACAGGGTTCCACCCCAGCCCTCAAAGGCTCACTCGGTCGCAACAACGGCCGCAAGCAAAGCCGGGCCTGATTCTGCGCTTCGCTTTGAGAAGAAAAAAGTCCTACCACTTGTACACTCAGGTCCTCGAGACACTGAGGACATCTTCACACTGGCTGGGATAGGAAATCTTTCCTCCCGAAAGGGCGGCTCCAAAGTGGAGTCAAACCCAGGGGTCTCTGCGCAACCTGGGAAATATCCTCCTGTATATTGTAGTCTCAAAAAGACGGGGTGGGTGGGGAGGAAGTGGGGGGCTGGAGCAGGCGAAAGGATCGCAAGCACAACAGATTTGCTATTCCTCGTCCCTCCCTCAAGAAAGGCAGATAGGCAGAAAGAACCATTTAAGTTTTTGAAATCTAAAAAAAAAAAAGAAAAAGACCAGGCTTTTGACAGAAGTTTTGGCTCTCCTGAGAGACAGTATGAACTTCTCCCACCTAAACTGGATCTGAGTGAGCACTCCTAGCTAAATGCAAACATCTATGTGAAAGAAACCGTTTAATTAAAAATAGCATTAAAACCGTTTAATTAAAAATAGCATCTCATGATAACAGAGAGAGGGGGGTAGAGGGAAGGAAAGAGAGGGGAGGTTGCACTGTATCTGTTATGAAAAAGAACACCAATTGTACTATTGTGAGCTCCCTCCAAAGTCACTATTTCAAAACCTGCATCTCTAAAGACTTCCACCTTCTATCTGAGGAGTGATTCAAAAGCCACTAACCTCCTGTCCCAAATGGTGCAACCTCTGAATATTAAGAGACATTATTTTTTTTTTCACTGAGAATTACTGCTTGCCATATATGCTAGATCTGTGCAATCTTCAAACAGATATCCGAATTCTCCATATCTCTGTCCCTGAGAAATGTTCATGGCATGCAAATCACACATTGTGCTGGCTACCCATGGTATACAGGCAGGCCCCAAGCTTCAAAATCACTTAAATCTCCCATTAAATTTGCAGGCCTATATTCTTGCTGTGTTATTACCAACTAGCATCATTACACTACCAACACGAGAAAAATCTGCCTTATCCATTAGGCATAGAGTTTATTCCCAAATGTCATGAAATAAAGGGAGTGGGGATGGGGATCAGAGAGTCCATTTCAACAGAAATAACTATTTTCTCTTCCCCTTGAGAGAAGGAAGTACACACACACACACACACACACACACACACACACACAAACACACTATTTTGTCACTCAATATCCCCTCCTTGACAGCAAAAAATAAAGGACATGCCAATAAGTCGAAGAAACTATAAAGGTCTTGTGTATTTCTGTTTTATGTAGATAATAAAATATTACTTTAACATAAATATATAAGGATCTCTGCGCTTTTATTTTTCCCCACAAGCACATCCAAATGTACCAAAAAACAAAGTATTTCTTTAGAGAGACCGAACCAAAAAAAATATACATCCCATATAGAATTTTTGTTTGTTTACCTACTCATTTAAAGCTACAGAAAAAAAGAAAAAAAAGAAACCAGTTTCCAGAACCTGTTTGCTTTAGAAGAAATAAATATACATTGAGGCAGGCCACTTAAAAATGATATGAAAATATTTCCCTGGGTAGCATTTAAAAAGGAAAAAAAAAATAGACAAAGGAAACATTTCAACTATTTCTGCATTTCAAAGGACAAATATTAAACATATATACAGAGTGGTAAGGTTTGCTTGGTAACTTTTTTAAAAATTATCTTTAGGTAAATCTTGCCAAGAGTTAGGAGGTCTACTTTCTCCAAACTCCTCCTCTTAACCTTACCCAGGTATTAATAAGTCTTACTGTCCCCCTGTTGCCACTTCTTCCTCCCTGACCTGAATACCAATAGATAAGGAATTTGTCTCCATTTTATAATCAACAGCAGCCACAATAGTCTCAAAAGAAATCAGTACCCACATTGTTTGGATGGGGGAGGGGGGATCCCTACAATGTGAACATAGAATAAAGACTGCCTAGAAAGCTACATTTGTCTTTTGAGGAAACGGGGAGATTGAAATCCAGTGTCAGACTGAGGCTTAGAGCAACCCTTGGAGACCAAAATATTCTGAAATCCAACTGACCTAATCCAACCTTTTATCTGTAAAGTTCTCCAAGAGAAGATTCAGCTGGCCTCAGAATTTTCAATAATTTCATCAGGCAAACTTTTTTTTTTTTTTGTAAAAATGATTAGAAAACAAAGTTACACAGACAGCCCCGTTTTGTGCTGAGTAGATGTTTTAGAATGAATTACGATCACAGTTTCAGTGGTTACCCCTAATATGGAATATAATACATAATTTCAAGGCCCTCAGCTCCCTCCTCTCTAAAACCTTCTGCCTTCTTGTTTTTGGTTTGTTTGGGAAAAGTTAATCATTTCCATCAAGTCAATGTACCCATTAAAACCATGAACCCAGAGGAGGTGGTAAAGGATGAATTGAAAAATGTCATTAAGGTTGGTTTTTATTCCCACTCCATTTAAATCTCTTCAAAAAAAAAAAAAAAGGACTGGTAGAGTTAAAGCTGGTCTTTTTCCATCTCGTCTACATTAAGCTGATATATCAGGCAGCATTTGGGATGCTAAACCCTAGAGGGAAATTTTCCCACCTGCCCAAGACCTCAGCAACTGTTAAGCTCAGACTGCCTCCTCAACTATGCCCTTGACTTTGAAAGCAGATCTTCACAGTCATTTTTTACTTGGAAATCAATCCCACAGATTCCAGGGAATGAACATCTGACTCCTTTATCAAGCCTGAACTCCTCCTATTTCAATGGGACGAATTCTATCCAAAGGAAGCACTCTTTTGATAGAACCTCTCTCTCTCTCTCTCTCCTTCCCTTGAAATCAAACCTCCCCTTGAGATGAATGGATCTAGGGTGAGTTTTCTTTTTTTCTTTCTTTCTTTTTCTTTTGCCATGGGTGCAATTCTTCCATCTCGGAACTCACAGTGTTAGCTCAGGAGGTGGAAGCCAGCCAGCCCCATTGAAAGTGGGCATCCCTTAGGTTTTTAATCTTTGATAAAGCAAATCAAAGGGAAATGCTCTACCTTAGAATCACAGAGTTGCTCCTCTGAGCTTTGTTACTTTGATCAGTGAGGTTTTCCCTTTCCCCAGAATGAAGGGTTTTGCCTTCAGGGGCTCCCCCTTCTTCCTTTCACATTGAAAAGCAGATGTCACTTTCACTGTCCTAAGGTTCATGTAGTGCTATATGCAAGGCATATAGGCACCTTTCTCAAGTGAAACAATCTGCCTCCCTCCCCTCTTGTCTCTCCTTCCACCCCATTGTTAGAGTCCTCTCCCCAAAGTGCGGAGTTTTCTACGGTCCACTCCACCACCACCACCACCACCACCACCACCACCACCACCACAATTAATTGTAGCTTGCCCAAATGTTTTGACTATCCCCCAATTGACATTCAGAGAGGTTGGGAGAGGACAGCAAGGGCATGCTGGCTGGGATTAATGGGGCTATAGCTGAAGAACCACATCAACTTGGGAGAAGGAGGCCTAAGGCTAAGTCTTCATTCTCCATCTTTCTTTCCCAATTCTCACATACCAACTATCTCCAGTTGCTGAATAATTTCAGAACCTCGTTTCTGGGAAGTAGCTGTTATTTAATCCCCTCCCTCCCTTTCCTCTTCCTCTTTCTACTGGTTTTCACAAGGCTGAAGAGCTCCGCTCACTTGCCCTCTCTAAAGGCGGGCTAAAGGCGGCAGAAAGAGCAAACTAAACTTGACTTCCACCAAAGGTGGTCCTCAAACTTCAAGTCACCCACGCCAAAAAGGAAAGGCCAGATCCACAGGGATGCCTACCCTGGGCCAGGTAGAAAACGCAAATCATTCTTCCCCCCTCCCTCACCTGCAAATGAGAAAGAGGACAAAGATGAATAATGGACAAACATCCATTTCCAGCAGCACAAGTTTGTCAGCTTGGCCTTTCTAAGCCCTCATTCTTACCTTCGCGTTTGACTGCATCTTTCACCCCTCCCTCCCAAAAAAAACCGAGACCAAAAAGTGTTGGAAGTTGCACCTGGCTTAAATCCCTCAAGGACTGGGCTGCTAAGTCAAGCCCAACGTTCCTTTTCCGCTCCTCTCTGATTTAAGAACCTGGGGGGGAGGGGTGCCTGGCTGCTGAGGAGAGAGGGGGGGGGAAGAGGGGGAGAGACAGAGGGAGAGAGAGAGAGAGAGAGAGGGAGGGAGGGAGGGAAAGAGAGAGGGAGGAGGGAAAAAGAGAGAGCTCGTGCTGCGAGGCAGGAAGGAAGGGTCAGGCACCCCCTCGCCTTTCACACATCCCTCCGTATACTCACTGCACTCCATTGCCAGGTTACTCGCCTGTAAAGGTCAAAACACACCCTCATTCATTACCCACTTCGCTACCGTTTCAAGCATAGTTCAGTGCAGTCGCCTTCCTTCCTTCCTGTTTTGTTTTGTCTGCTTTTTGCTTTGTTTTAAAGGGGAGGGAAACAATCAAAAAGGATCGGAGGAGTCGGGTCAGAGGGAAGAGGCCTGGTGGGCTCGGCCCCCTCGACCCCCAGCCCCCTCCTCCTTCTCCTCCGCCCCGGGCGGAGTTCACTGCACAGGAGTCTGTACCCCATGGTGCGGCGGCGGCGTGTCCCTGCTGGCCCCATACACGTCCTCGGCTCCCGGCAGAGCCCCTCCCGGGGGAGTCATGCGTTTCTCTTTCTGTCTCCTGTTACAAAACCACACGCGGACCACCTCCTTCTCGAGCTGGAGGCTGTCCGCCAGTGAGGTGATCTCCTGGGCGGAGGGCTTGGGGCACTTGAGGAAATGGCTCTCGAGGGCGCCCTTGACGCTCACCTCGATGGAGGTGCGCTTTTTCCGCTTGCGCCCCTGCGCCGCGATCTTGTCTATGCTGGTGGGGCTGCCGGACGAGGAGTCCGCCTCCTCCAGCCACTTGTTCAACAAAGGCTTCAACTTGCACATGTTCTTGAAGCTCAGCTGCAGCGCCTCGAACCTGCAGATGGTGGTCTGCGAGAAGACGTTGCCGTAGAGGGTGCCCAAGGCCAAGCCCACGTCCGCTTGGGTAAATCCCAGTTTGATCCGCCGCTGCTTGAACTGCTTGGCGAACTGCTCCAGGTCGTCCGAGGTCGGCGTGTCCTCGTCCGAGTGCGCCTCGTGGTGGTGATGGTGCGGAGGCGGCGGCGGCGGCGGCTGGCCCCCGTGCGGGAGGTGGTGCGGGTGTTGGGGCTGCTGTTGCTGCTGCGAGAGGTGATCCGGGTGGTGAGGGGGCGGCGGCGGCTGCTGCTGCTGGGGAGGCGGCGGGGGCTCTTCGTGGGCATCCCGCAGGCTGTGATGGTGCATGCCCGGCTGGCCCGAGCCCAGCATCCCGTTGACCGTGAAGCCCGGCGGTTGAGAGTAGAGCAGCCCGCCTTGGCCGCCGCCGTTAGCCGCGGCCATGCCGGGCGGCAGGTGAGCCGAGCCGCCGGTCCTCCAAGCCACCGCCGCGGCCACGGCGGCGTGGTGGCTCCCGGCGTGGTGGACCAAGTGCGGGGGTCTGCCTTGCTGCTGCGACTGCTGGTGGTGCTGCTGCTGCTGCTGTTGGAGCTCGTCGCCCCGACCGCCGGCCTGCACCACCGAGGGCTTGATGTCCTGCTGGCCCAGCGGGCTGGGGGACCATGGCGAGTCCCCGCCGTTGCCTCCTCCTCCGCCGCCGCCTCCGCCGCCGCCTCCCCCGCCGCCGCCGCCGCCGCCGTGGGACAGCGCCGTGATCCACTGGTGAGCGTGGCTGAGCGGATGCCCGTTACTCTGCAGCGCGTAGTCCGCCTGCACCAGAGCCTGGGCGTCTCTGTAACCGGCACCAGGCTGCATGCTCCCCGGCGGCTCGGCGTGCACCATGGGCGAGCTGGAGGTAAGCAGGCTGTAGTGGTTAGACGCTGTGGTCGCCATGACTCTCCGAGCCGGACTGAGGGCTCCGCTTAAAGGAGCCGCGCATTTGACAGCTACTTTTTCGCCTCGGGCTCCTCTCGCCGCTCGCTTCCCCCGCAAGTCCGCTTGGCAGAGCCCACTGCAAAGGCACGCGTCCCTTCTCCTCCCTCCCTCCGGCCCCCATTGGCTCCCTGCGCTTTGATTTACGTGGAGACCTCTAGCAACCGGCTCAGGGGGAGCCTCCCATTGGCCCCGGCCCTGGTGCTGACACCACGCCTCCTACACAGCGTCTCTCTCTCTCTCTCTCTCTCTTCTCTTTCTCTCTCTCTCTCTCTCCCCCATCTCTTTGTAATCAAACTCTAAGGAGGGAGAGAAGGAAGGAGCGCACGCACGTGGGGGGGGGGGGGTTGGAAAGGAAAAGGCAAAGAAAGGGGGGTGGGGGGGAGAAACAGATGAACAAGCACCGAGAAAGCAGAAGGAACCGCTCAGTCGCTTCTGGCCACCTGCGCTGCGCCCGGTGGGTAGGGGAGCCAGATGAGGCTCACCCCCTCTTTCAAAGCCGTTCAAAACTCAGCCGCCTCTCCGTTGCAGGGAACAGCAAACAGCACGCAAACTGCTCCGGAGGAGGGGTGCCCCGGTTTTCTAATGGCCAACTTGATTGAATTCTTCCCTCCAGCCTCGTTTCTCTTATGGCACCCCCTCCCCGCCGGCAAGACACGGAGGGCTAAGGGACAGCGGGAGAGGGAGGGAGGAAAGAAAGAGAAGGGCCAATCCATTCGATGGAAAGCAACGTCTTGCAGGCTGGACTAGAATCCCTTGCCTGCCGGGGCCTCTCCCCACGCTTTCCTTTGAGAGTCCAGATGGTTGGGGGGGGGGTCTTTCTTTGCCTCTAACGGAGCCACCTTCCCGGTTTGCAAGGAAGGCTCACTTCGAGCGAGACTTTCCCTCGCTAACTTTGCACCGCGTTTTCAGGAGCGAGGCTTGCCCTGCCAGCGCTACTAGAAATATAGATAACGCTCTCCCCGCTGGTTGGAAGCGAGGCTCGTTGCTATCAGTGGGACCCGCTATTCTCCAAAGAAGTGCCTGAAGTGGCAATGTAGTTCAGCGCCGTGGGCTTTCCTGCCACCTTCCCCTCCCTATCTCCCTCCAAGCACGTCTCTATAGGTCTTGGCGCCCCATAATCCAAGAGAAACCTGCTCCTCATTGTCCCTAATGGAAGGATAAGAAAGATGGGGGGAGGGAAGGGTCTCCAAAGTGTCCCAGCAGCAGGTGCTGCTGGAGAACAAAACTTAGAATTCGAAGGCTTAGCCCTGCGCTAAGCGCAGAGGCGAACCTAAAGGGCGATGATTGTGTGCAGAGGTTCTCGCTCCCGGGAGACCACCGGCGAGTTTACAGTTCAGCCACTTTTCTTTCTTCACAAAGAAGGCGTGTTGTTCTTGCAGGAGCTTAGGGGCAGGGAAAGCGAAACAGCCCTGATCTAATACTATCCCCTCCTCATCCTTGATTAAATCCATTTATGACTTAAGTCCCTCGTCCGGGGGGGTGTGTGGCGGGGGGGGAGGGAGGGAGGCAATAGCTGGGTCCGGCTGCTTAATAGATCCTCCAAACCCACCCTCTTAAAAGGAAAGTGTCTCACATCAACGCTTCGTTTCCAACAGAAGCGCTACTGGCCTTGCGGGAGGTCAAACGGATGCTTAACTCGAATGGATCCATCCATTGTTCTGAGAAATCTGCCCCAGACATTTCCTTCCAATAAGGCTCTCTCCCAGTTGCACCCGCTGTCCTATCTCCTGCTTCCAGCCAAGGAGAAACACCGCTTTGTTGTACTAAACCACATACTGGCTCCGGGTCAGACTATGGACACGGCATACACTCCAATATTCCCTTGCATTGAAAGGCCCTGCCAAGACAGGCGGGAGAATTTACGAGCACCCACAAGCTA
The DNA here is from genome assembly GCA_030761175.1 of Masticophis lateralis. NCBI lineage: Eukaryota > Metazoa > Chordata > Lepidosauria > Squamata > Colubridae > Masticophis > Masticophis lateralis. Next base: position 108,457,982 of record JAUDYJ010000001.1, read on the forward strand.
GGAGCAGCTTCCTTTCAGCCAGCCCTCTACAGTTTATCAAGCAAAGGAAGGTTATTTGGATAGGAAGATTTCTCTCCGTGGTGTGTGTATGTGTCTGTGTGAGAGAGAGGGGGGGGGGGAGAGAGAGAATCTGTGTGGTGTCTACACATAGCTTTTATATTACATTTGCATAGGCAAACACGAAAGGAGACGCAGGGATAGTAGGAAGAAAGAGATGTCACCTCTTGGCTCCGGAGAGCTCTTAAGAACCTTTCAGGTTGAACGTAAAGCGTTTGCAACCGAGAGCTCGGAGCTTTGAAATCCCTTTCTGAAGGCGGGGTGCCTTGGGGTTGGCAAGGATCTCGACCGACCTCCAGGGCGTTGGGTGATATGCATGTCCCTCTCTTCGTTGCGCTTGTTTAAACTGAACAGGCTGTAAAGGTATGCGGGTGCTTTTGTGCCTGTGGATCATCCCAGTAAAATGAGGTCGGTGAATTCTCAAAGTGGCCGATAGTTTGAAAAGTGTCCAAGAAGTATATTGATTGGGGCTCTTTTTTAGAACTAATGTACAATGGTAAACCATCACAAAAAATGGCTTCTTAACTGTCAAATTGGGAGTTATTAAGAGCATTCCGGTTAACAGCTACTTTTCTCAAAAGTTTTGAAGCTACATATAACTATGTATTCTCTCTCCGTCTCTAGTCTAGTAGCGAATTCATCTAGAAACAAGGAATGGTTCAAATTATTCTCTTTCAATGAAAAGTTCTAGGTAGACGCGCCATCTCGCCTGTGTTTTACTTTGCTGGATTAATAACTGCTTCTCTCTACTTTATTCGCAGCTCAAATCAACAATCCGCGGCTTCGCAGAGGAGTGGGTAACCGGGCCGGGGGGCGGGGGGGGGGAGGGTGTCTTCCAATGCATTACTACGAGAATGGTTTCAAGCAGGGAGCGTGCGTGCGCAGTGAAAAAACAACAGCAGGGGAGAGGCATAAAGGATGCCCACAAAGAACCGGCTGGGTTTTTCTCCCCTTAATTCTGATGGTCTCAATGGCTGATCGAAAGCCATTAAAAGTTTCTCGAGAACTCTGAATAAAGAGATCCACTAAGAGGCCTCGGGCAGAGATTTGGAGTGGGGGGGGGGGGAGGTTTGCATTCTAAATCCAGCCTTCTCTCTGGCCACCTGCAACCAAGCTTCCCGTCCGTTGCAAAGCTCCTGTGTGCTTTGGATCTGCCTTGGAAGAAAAGCCGCAGCTCTCCACCAATCCGACAAGGCTGTCCTAAGGTCGGCTTGGTCCCAAGGCCCGGAAACACCCCCCGCCCCCCGGGCTCCTCTTGCTGGGAGACGCAGCTGCAGATCCCGGGAGTCAGTCCTTAGGCGCTCCGCGGGAGAGAAATGACCGCGAATGGCTCTACAAAAAAAAAAAAAAAAAGCGAAACAAAACAACGCAAAGCAAGCGGTCCTCCTTCCTCGCAGCCGTTTCCCCTTTTTCCATGAACCGCCTCCTCCTCCGCCCCCCCTCCCGGCTGAAATTAATCTTCCCGGGTCTTCCCCTGCCGAGAAGCGCGGGAGATGCTGGAAGCCAAGTCCCGCCTCTCCGTCCCCCGCCCCCCTTTCGGCGCATCCCGGTTAGGAATAAGCTCCTTACAGCATTGCTTTGCGATCGGGAGGAAAGCTTAGCAGGGGCGCCTTTGGGTGCTGGGGTCCAGCAGACTAGAGGAGTGGGCGAGTAAGACATGTGCTATATAACCCCTTCACCGGTCCCTCTCCCGCCTCCTTCCGAAGTAATAGGTAACAAACCACCTAGATTATATATCCCTCGAGGCTGCCTTTGAGCGACGGTGGAATAAAGGCGCGCGAGAAATGTGTGTGTGGTGGGATATTGGAAACTACTCTTAAGACTGCTACATCTACTAAGCCGTACGGAACCTGCGTCGCTCAAGGGCTAGGGATGAGTTAAGGCAAAAGCATGGAAACACGGCAGAAAAAAAAACGTTACCAGGGCTTGATTGTGTCGTCCTGCCAATCTTAGTTGAAGCAAAGCTCATTCTCATTACTAATATGTTCATGTTAAGAAATGTTAGTCATTTCTTAATTCTGACCCACCGCATTTCTTAAAGGCATTATTAGGTCAAGGTAAAGGTAATGAGGACGGGTTTTATAGCGTTTCAACGAGGATGTTACTACTATATGTCTAGTTACTATACTATATTGGGAATGGCCAATAAATGGGGATCCTTGGAGATAGGAAAGATACAACCATCCAAGGCCAGAAGGGCTTCCTTGCTGTCTACTCCCTTTACTCTTCTTGGCATCAGCAGTTCATTGCTAACTATTGGAATCATTTGAAAACCATAAAATCATTACCTGTTGTAATAGCAAATAATACCTCTCTGTGTGAGTGCCTTGGTGCTGGCGTATACACCTGCAACCATCTCTAGATTCAATCCAGTGCCTTCCCTGTAATTTTGCAAGCAATAAATAAGAATGATTTCTTATTTCTTATTGATAAGAGAGAGTAATATATTGTTATAAGTTCCACATTAACAAACTGATTCGTTCGCATATTTCGCATAATTCATAACTTTGTAAAAAAAAAAATTGGGTTTACTAGCCTGCCCTTTTGGAAGATGGCCTTTTGTAACATCTTTGCAATCCCATTCTATACTAACTGGTGGAATTAATCCTAGTGAATTCAGTGGCACTAAATCTGCATAGGAGAATTCCCACCCACCCCTTCCACCCCTACTCCCACCAACTGTCTTGGCTCTACTACTTTCACACCTTGATCCAAGTCAAGTCCAAGTAAAACACTGAGATCGCTCCCTCCCCACCCCCATGCCTTGCCCCGCACTGAAAGGCCAAGCTCAGAGCTGGGCGCGCACACGTGCTCTTGCCCAGGATGCGTTTAATGTAATTATTGTGAGCTTGGGCTCTTTTGATCTTGTTCTCTTTCAACCTTTCGGAACGGACGACGAATCATTCAATCTTGGCCTTTGGTGCAGCTTTTTTTATTTTCCTCTACTGAGGCTAGTAGGAGCCCGACGTATTGGAGGGAGAGAGAAGGGGGGGCGGGGAGGAAGAGCGAAGGAGAGAGAGAAAGCCCAAACGCACCACATGAATGGAACTTCAACTTTTAAGAGCCTGTACCCAGAAGGGCCGGGAGGGGGGTGGGTGGGAAGTCCCTCCGAAGCCGAGGCTTCACAAGTGATGGCTTGAAGAATCTGCTCTGGCACAAAGAGGCAGCTGGGCTGCTTTAATGAAATCTGCCTTCCAGTCGCCAGAACGGCAGCCTCAGGGATGCATTTATAAGATGACTGAAAAGCTACACTTTCAAGTCGGGGCTCTTCCCGGTGGCTTTCACAAACACAGGACTTCGGAAAGAAACCGAAAATAAGAATGGGTAAAAATGGATAGCTGGGATGGTTCCTTGAAATTAAAGCTGCCCATTAAAGTGGCCTTCTCCCTTCTTTGGAGGAAGGCTAATCAGCACAGACTTAAAAAAAAAAAATTCAAACCATTCAAGCTCCGGGAAGACCCAACAGGAGATGGTCTCCCTTTCCGAGTTTCCTGAACAGTTGTGGTTGGAAATTACTGCACGTGTCTCACTTTTTTCTCCCTGCCAGACTTTTACTGACAATTCGTAAACCTACTGGCAAGTTTAAAAGGCCTTCCAAATTTCAGCAAAGGCAGGAGTGGAAATTTCAGGACCTCAAATTGCAACGGGTAAATGCCTGGATATCAATCTGTGTCCTCCCCCCACCTCCTTTCCTTTTCATCGCCTGCTTCTGAATTGTGTCATTAAACATGAACCCAAGCTGTTTAAAGCAGGCAAGATACTGCTTTGAACACTGCTAACTGGGACGTGAGTCAGTCTTTAGCAGTTTCCCCGGACTTCTTGGGTACTTACTGCAACGTATTAAAAAGAAAGCATTTTAATTTGGAGTACTGAACATGAGACCTGTAAAGAAAGAGGGGGGGGGGGGGTAGATGAAAGGCAATCGTTTTTATCAGGATAGGAGACGACATCCTGAATTTGGACTGGTGTTTATGTATACCGAAATGTTAGAAGGAAGCAAGATCCTGTTAGAAAGCACTTTATTTGCTGATAGCTTCCAAAGGATGCATTTTAATTTAAAAAGACTCATCCATACTTTTGCCCACTTAAAACGGCCCTTAAAAGTGATTTAAAAGTTTTGGTAGCTAAATAAATGAATTAGGCGTAGCCTGGATACAAAGATACTGGCAGTATGCTTAAAATCTTTCTGCCCACTTTACTCTCCAAGTTTTAAATTTTTTTTTTAAAAAAGATGAGAATATCTGGGAAGGTCACCCAGAATCCTTCCTCGGAATGCCATTTAAGTGATCTTTATTTTCTCAGTTCAATCACCCCTTTCCACTTCCCCAGGGGTACTGGACAGACTACCATGTTCTTCTGATCATGACAAACTCGGGTTTTGCGGTCCTTTATAAAGTCTCTCTCTAAACAAGCTACTTGCAACCTGCACAAACTCCAGATGTGCTGGATTTGAGTATCCTAAATCTCAGCTGCAAAGTCAAACTCTGATGAGGAACTGCACTCTGACACAGGAAAGAACCAGGTAGAGAAAGACTATTTTGGGGTTGGGAAATGTAGAAAACTAGCCTTTCAGCAGGCCATGTTTCCTCAGGCAAAGTTTAGAGGATGTTCTCTTTACACAGTGTGTGTGGATTTATTATTGCATGAACCCCACCCCCCCTCTCTCTCCCTCTCTCTCCTTCCCTCTCTCTGTGAGGAACATGCCCCATCATAATATCTATCGGTACTTCCTGATAATTAAAAAAAAGTTGCCATTTTCTTCAGAACCACAAAAGGTTAAGGGTGAGGGAGAGAAATGCCTGTAGCTCTGAAATTCAAATAAACTCTGAATTTATTTGACTTGGGGACTTTTTTGAACAGGTACACCAGCCTTCCTTAAACTGGTGTCCTAGAGGTACTGGATCACAACCTGTTTGGTAATGCATTGTCTCTGAGTTAGTTCTGGTTTTGGATGTGTATGAGAGATAGGGAGAGCGAGAGGGGAAAGGAGCTGCAGAGGGGGATAGAGTGGGAGAGGGAAAGGGAATGACAATGTCATAGGACGTTGGAGGGTGTTACATTTAGGAAGGCTGTGCATAGACTGCTCTGAATGATTAGAAGTGGGGAAGACTGGTTGGGGAGAGAAGAGAGAGAGAAAAAGGGATGCAGCACTACATCTATTCTGATGCTTCCTCCACCTCCAACTACTGTAATTTTTGGGTGTATGTCCTTTCTGAAAAGAACCCAGCGAATTGGGTGCCATTATCTCCACTTAAGAGGAAAGATGGATGGTGTAAAAGACCCCATATTTTATCTATCTCTAGCTGTGAAGACTATAACAGAAAGAAGTGAGGGAGAGGAAAAGCTTACGGGGAAGGAGGAAGTTGAGAAAAAACACTCAACGAGAATTGTTGTTTAGTGAAACTTTATCCCGATAGCCCAGCACACTAGTCAAATAGAAGAGATTGATTAAAACAATTGGCGGGAGTTGGAGAAACCCTGTGGGAAGGCCTCAGTCATTCCTCAGTGAACTGGTTGCAGTTAAAATAACTGACTTCTGCTTTCTGGGAGGGCAATTGCTACTTCCCCCCCCCCCACCCCGCGGCCTTTTAATGAGCCCAATAAAGCCGAGAGGAGGAATAAGCCCACCCGTGCGATTGTCCCGACGTCCCTCCAAGGTTAGGCGACAGAGCCTAGCAGATTTTACTTCCTGCAAGGCTGGCGGTGGCGGCACATTAGACCGCCTCACAGGGCTGTGGTGAGGACCAAATAAAGGCAACTCAAAGTAGAAATAGGCAGGTGTTTTTTTGCCTGGTTAGGCGCCTGAAGGAGAGGTCCCAAGGCCAGCTCAAGGAAATCCACCATTAAGATTCGGATCAGCAGAACTGCGGGGAAAACCCGAGTTAGTGGCTCAGCGAATAGACGGTGAGGAAATCAAGGATTTTAAGACATCTCTCAATCCCATTCCACACACACGCACACCCTTCAGTCCGTAGCTGGATGATGAAGGGCATTTAGCTGGTTCTGGGGGCGGGAGAGGCATTTGACGGAGGAGCCCCCCTTCTTCCTCTCGCCCGCAGGGCTGGGATGGAGGTCGCTAGGGCGGCTGACGAGGGGGAAGGGAGAGGTGGGTGTGTCCCCCCTCCCTTTGCTAGGCTTTCCAAGGGGAGAAGGAGGGAAGCAAACAGCGCGGCCGGGCTCATTGTCCAGCGAGGGTGCATTTTTGTCAGCCCACTGCTGGTTGCTATAGCGAGGACGCCAAACCAAACAGAAGACAGAGCACGCATAGTTCGCTCCGCTCAGCTCTCCCGGGCTCCTGCCAGAGGCCGTCCCCTCCTCCCTTTCCTCCCCAAGTAAAATAAAAGCCACAATCCCGACCCAAGGGAGCCGTCTGGCCTCAAACGAGGGATGGAGGTGAGGGCGCAGGTCAGGATTAGGGAGAGGCGGGAGCCGAGTCCGCGGGGGCAAAGGACAGATCACCCACCCGACTGTTGAGAATCTGAATCGCTTACACACAACGAATCCGGCGAAAACCGGAGCCCCGCCATTTAAGCCGATTGAGGTCCCACTGGGGAGCCTGGCCCGCGTTGCTGTGAGCGTTTGGCTTCACGCGGGCTCTGTCCAGCTGGCAGTAAAAGAAGCGGGCCGCTGGCCCGGGCTTTTATTCCAGCCAGCGAAGAAAAATGCAAAAATCAGCTGCCACCTGGAAGAAGAGACGTCGCTCTCCGAGTCTGCCGGAGTTCTCTGCAACTCAAGCAGCGAGCAAGCTTCGACTGGCTGCGTGGCTGGGGGATAGCCGTAAATTCCGAGCTCCGCGCCTGCCGACCAGAAGCGCGGGCTCTCTTCTTCCCCCTGCCCTGGCTCGCCGCGTCCGGAAGCCTCTTTTGTCTTTTGATTATCTAATTAAAGACGAACAACAACCAAACCAACAAACTCACTTCTCACCCCCCCCCCTCAGCAAAGATTTTCCATTGAGGAGGAGGAGGAGGAGGAGGAGGAGAAAGGGGGGGGGGAGAGGGGCGGGCGCAGGTCGTTTCTTATTTTGCAGCAGTGAATTCTTCCCTTTCGGAGAGAGACACAAACACGCTCTCTAATTTTGGCTGGCGGGCTCTTCAGCCTCGAAAACAGAAAGGCAGCAACAGAAAAGCAAGATAAGGTCAAATATAGGGGCGAAGAGCGCGCCTCGAGATGGCACAGGAGAAAATGTGCTGTGCTCGGTCTCCCGAAGGGGAACCCCACGGAGTTCAATGAAGCTTCTTCCCATAAGAAAAAGGGTAGCAGCTTTGAAAAGTGAAACAGGAATTAGTCATTCGAGAATAAACCTTTGTTAAGGGAAGAGAGTGAATTGTTTAATTATTTTTTTTTCCTGCAGAAACCCTAAACAACGCACATCACACCCGGAGAATATATATTCCAGTTGAAGAAAAGGGTAAACATCTGCGCAACACATTCAGACATGGTTAAGTGATCCCTGATTTATTAAGTAACCCAGGTCTCAGGGCTCAGGCAACAAACCGAACGTCTGAGTAATTAGCCAGCCACATTTTAATTTAGTGCACTGTGGAAACTTATCCTATTTGACTCTGATTCTGTCGTTGCTATCCTCCTCTACGAAAGGAAACAGGAGATGGTGTGGGTTTTTGGTGTTCTTGCCTCCTTCTGGCTGAATTACAGCAGGCAAGATCTAGGATAATTTTGAAACTTCACTGCTACAAGTGGAGGCATTTCAAATGAAAACTTTTTGTAAAGGTCGCATCCTATGACTTTTGGCGACAATTTTGTTCCGCTGCTGCTAAGTTTCTTACTTTGCCCGTTTCAACTACTTTGGCTTCTTTGGGAATGGTAGCTGGCGATTATTATTGCCACGGGGGTGGGCGTGGGACTCTACAGGCGGCCATTTAATGCATTATTCAAATTTTAATAAAAATGCTTGAAAGAAATCATCTTAATGAAGAGAACATTTGTAGTCATTTGGTGATAATTATCAGAATCGCCCAACATTCGCAGAGGCTGTATCATTACGTGTTAGAAGGAAAGCAAAGCGCATTATTTTAATAGTCTGATATGCAAACTACGGACCATTCAATTACATGGCTTAATAATGCATACCTGATGGGCTCTGATTATTGGGATAGGGAGGTCTGAAGTAATTCACTCCGCAGATCAAGTTGTGCTGTTACATCCAGTGAAATCCATTGTTATGGATCAGGGGGCCCCTGCCAAACTACATTTAAGGGAATAAAAATTAATGGCTGAGAATCTGAGCGTTAAATTAACATTAATTATATGACCTGCTTGCTGGCAAGATGAAGTCTCTTACGTTCTAATTAGATAACATCTCGTAGTACATCAAACAATTTCCTTCTCCAGATTAGGACACGGCGGAAGGGGAAAAAAAAAACACACCATCCCTGTAGATCAGAGAAAAGAAGCGGAGAGAGCTGTTTGAATGAAGGCTGCTCCGTCTCCCTCCCTCCCTGGAATAACCTTAACAAGCTCCGCAATCTGCCGTTTCCTCCGAAGCTCAGTCAGGAACGGGGTGTAGTAGAGGGCGGAACCCAGGAATAGGCGCTCAGGTCGAGACACCTTCTTTAATTCGCGCCTTTCTTTATTGAGTAATTCCGCCGCAAACTCTGAGCAACTTAGCGCGGCCAGCCAGCTCTAAACCTCCCTCCTGCAGTACCTCATCCCTCCGCTAGGTGCTGGGAGAGCTGGCGAGCCTCCCCCGCGCTCTCAGTACGTGGGTTTTTCCCTTTGGCGGCTCCTCCTCCGAGAGAGCGAGTTGCCTTGACAGGGATTGACGCGCCGCCGTTTCTTCCCTCTTTATTTCTCAGCCACGGCATTGGGAGTCTTTCATGGCGGCCTTTCAAGGGCAGGGCAGAGCGAGGCGCTTCCTTTGCCCGGCCCCTGAAGGGCGCTCGCTTTCGTAGCGCCGTCTCGGGCTGCAGCTCTAACCCGCTGTAGCTCGCTGTGATTCTCTCTCTCTTTGCCGCCGCGTCTGATCCGCCCGAATCGCGGCTCCTCTTGGAGTTCCTTCTTCAAATTGGCGCCCAAATTCGGTGCTCCAAACCAGGGGTCTCCAACCTTGGCAACGTTAAGCCAGGCGGACTTCAACTCCCAGAATTCTGGGAGTTGAATTCCGCCAGGCTTAACGTTGCCAAGGTTGGAGACCCCTGCTCCAAACCGCGAGCCACACTCTGCTCGCTCAGGCCGTTCCAGACAAAATCCCGGCCACGGAAGAAAAAGAGCAGGAGGAGAGACGCGGACAAAATGCCGGACTGTCCGTGGAGATTCTCAGTCATCCAAGTCAAAGGTGCTTTTTTTTTCAAGAGGCAACAGGATTTTCTGTTGTTTTTTTTTTTTGAAGACGTTTTGCTTCTCATCCAAGGAGCTTCTTCAGCTCTGACTCCATTCCCCACCACCCAGTCAGAGCTGAAGAAGCTCCTTGAATGAGAAGCAAAAGTCTTTGAAAAAACCCCAAACAAACAAAGTCCAGTTTCTATTGATGACTGAGAATCTCCATGGACAGTCTCTCCTCCTCCGTTCCTCATCACCCAGTCAGAGCTGAAGAAGCTCCTTCCATGAGAAGCGAAATGTCTTCCAAACAACAACAACAACAACAACAACAACCCAGAAAGTCCAGTTGAAAAGGACTTTCAAAAAAGGTTGAAAAAGCACCTTTGGAACAAAATGCCAGACCTCTTATAAGCCCTTCATCCCTTTCTTTGGTGTCTTTTGATTCCCGAAGTTTGGCTTTGCTTGACTGTTCACCTCCCTCTCTTTCTAACGCCTCAGTCAGCTTCTCTGAATCTGGCGCTCTCCAGAAGTTTCTCTCTTCCCGCTCTTTCCAATCATTTTGGGGATGATGGGAGTTGGAGTCAGTAAAGCTGAGAACAACCTAAGCTATTTTCTTCACTTAATTTAGGAAAATAAAGTTAATAGTATGAATCTGTGTAGCAAAGAATTTTCTTACACTTTTGCTCTCTTCTTTCTAGAGGCAGTCTTTATTCCTCTTTTACCTTTCCTGCCCTCATTTCCTGACAATTGTTCTAATTTCTTTCTGTACTTAGTAGCCTTTTCCTTGAACTAGAAGACAAGTTGACCAAAGTAGGCTTTAAAGCCCTCCTTGATATTAACCGAATCTTATCTACTTCCGAAAGTTTCAGATATGTTGAACTACTTCCATTGTCCACTTACCATGCTGCGAGTGGACTTGTGGATCCGGTCCAAGGTGTATGGAAGATGCCTTAATATTGTACACTACCATATTTTTTCCACAGATACATGAATGTGTGACATTTTAAAGGAAATAATTATTTCATCAGTTTCTTCGCCTGAAGAGGCAATAGCAATTTGTCTTGCCTATGGCATTCTCAAAGGCACTTTGTTGGCTTGTACCCTGTGAAAAATGCTGGAATATGGGTCTTCTTTAGGTTATATTCTTGGGGTGCTTGATGTTTGAAATTAATTGTTCTCATTTCCCACTCCTTGTTCAAGGAGAATGCCCACAATACGTAGGCTATGATCTAGCAACTAAAACGTAGGATCTACAATTGCACTATTCAAGCAACTTGTGAGGATGCCTTGGAGAAACCTGCTGTTGAAATAACTTGGGAGACATAAAAGAGAAGAGATACCTCATAGGAGCAAATGTTTCCCAGAATCAAAGAGCAGGAAGAAAGCATTTAGACCATCAAGTACAACCCTCTGTTGTATGTGGGTGAAAATATTGAAGACATGGGATTGTGCAGTTTCTGATTCGACTATTAAGGGAAGATGATGATGATAATATCTTTATCTTGTTTAAAGTTATAAGTTGCACTTATCAGTGTGAATTTTCCAAACATTCAACCAGAATCTGCCACCCTGTAATCTAAGCCATTTATTGTGTATTCCACACTCTGGACCGATAGAGACGTGGCATCTTTTTATCTATATCTACTTTATCTATATTATAATATATTTATGATATATTATGCTACATCTTTTTATGCTAAATCTACTATATATCTATAGTAGAAGCTGTCATCTGTTCTTAAGATTGAATATAACCAGTTCCATCAGTCTTTCCTCATACAACTTAATTTCCAGGTGCTCTTCAAACCAATAATGAATCCACCTAATAGAAATGTCATTCAATCCTAGGATGGAATTAATCTGATTCTGGAGTTTTAAATTCATTCAAAGTAGGCAGGCATTCTCTCCATGACGTCTTCAATCTGCTGCTCACAATTGCCTGATGAAAGCTATATCCTCTTCTTACAGGGGACTGAGCCAAGATAGCAGTGATTGGTTTTCTTTTAAACATCTTTATTAAACAATTCCTGTTTCTTCTTTCTTTTGTTGTGAAGAAATCTTTTGGTGGTGGTTGTTCTTAGAATCCTTTACCAACCTCATTTTGTGCTCTACCTTTCCAGATATCATTTCTACAATTCCAGCTGTAGCTATCCCTAGGTATACTGTGAGAATCAGTTCTTTTCACCTCCTTTCTATCTGTGTTTTCAGATGATCCCCAAGTTTTTTTCTGCAGCTGTATTACTTTCTTTTTTGGCTACTATTATCTTTATTGGCATCAAGCGTAAGAAATCAAGAAATCCACGTTTATTGCAAACTTAAGCTCTCTACAAGAATCTGAACTACTAATGATCAAAGGAAATTGGTGGTGGATTAGATTCAATGGAAAAGGCAGGATTTAGATCTCTTGTGGGCATGAAGGGACTGGATACTATGATGTGTTTGACTTCTCCCTTGGCCTCAGCCTGGTCATCTCTTACATTTGGAATGGTTTGCAACTGTGCTTGTTTTTGTTGGTTTCAGTGTGTGTTAAAATACTAGGGGACAGGATGGTTGGATTCACAACATCTGAAGCATGAAGTATTCAAGCATATCGTTGTTTAGTGTACACTATTGTGCAGACTTTAGTAAGCTTGATACAATGGGGAGCTAATTTGATCTAAGATTTTGTCAGCAATTAATACTGGAGCAAAAATGACCTTCCAGAAAACTGAAATTTTCATTAGGAAAGTACTGCCACTCAGAAAAAGATTAAGCTAGTTCTATACAAAAAGAGGACAGAAATTGAAATCTGAGGTACAAGTGTTAATTCTCTTTCTCTTTTGACATGAGATTGACTTTTTGTGACTTCACGGACAAGTTGATAGTATTTGCAGCATGGCCAAATTAACATTCCATTTCCTTCTTCTGGATTCCTTTTACTTCTCACTTCAGCTGCCCCATCCAAAGAGTAACTTGATTTTATTTATTTATTTTAGATAAGGCAAGCCCAGTTAGAATTCAGGAATGTCAAACTTGCTTTGTCATGGCAGCATCACATGACATATTGCAAGGCATATTTCCCCCCTTTGCTAAACCAGGCATGGGCTTGGCCAGTGCATGATGCATCTGGGCCTGCAGGCCATGAGTTTGACAGCCCTGAGTTAGATTGAGGACAACATATTTGTTAATCAGGCAACAGAGCCATAGTAGGCAGCAAGTGTACTACTTTTTCAACAAAACCTTACATTACTTTAGCAAGAGCTGAGCTTACAAAGGACCCCTAGCTACGAAAGGCTCCTGGAACTAATTTGGAGAAAGTCAACTTCATTTTCAGGGCTGAAGATTTCTTAGGAATTATCACACATGTATTAACTAATTCCTTGATGTAACAATGTCTGAATAATATCAGTCTCCTGTGAATGACTGCTACAGGTGGTTTTCACTGGCTGCAGGTCTAATCATTCACTGCTCTCTGACCTCTCTTTTTACTATTCTCCTTTCTCTTCTACCAGTCAGATCCCTCTCTCCCAATTATGCATCCAATGACCTGAGATACGGTTGGGAAAGGCATCTGTGAGAATGTATTTCTAACCATTTAAGATAAGTCAAATTGTTTTTAGTGAGGATTATACCAAATAAATGCATGCAACCCCTGATCCTGGGCCTGGTTGCTGAGGAATGGCATCAGAGAGCAGAAGATGTAGGGAAATGGACCTTCATAGAGCAATAACTTGTCCTGATCCTCTCATTTCCTACTTCTTGCACTTTAGTCCTCTTCACTGAAGAATGAAAATGTGCCTGAATATCTCCTGCCCATGAGATCAATCAAAATAAAGCTGTAAGGGACATTGGAGGTCTTCTAATCCAATCTAATCTAATTTCCTGCTCAAGCAGGAGACCTTATGTCATTCCAGTGACTGTCCAGTTTCTTCTTAAAGACCTCCAGTGATGAAGCACCCACAACTTCTGAAGGCAAGCTGTTCCACTGGTTAATTGTTCTCAACTTTTAGGAAAATTCTCTTTAATTCTAGGTTGCTTCTGTCCTCATTCACTGCTCTCTGACCTCATTTTCTTTCTTTAAAGGAAAGGGAATAATTATCCCCTTTCATTTAACCCTAGAAATCACTTCTAGAGTAAGTTCCCATTTCTGTAGTAGAAGAGTAACATTGTTTGGGATGAGTTCTCTGAGTCACATGATGAACACATCAACTTCCTTTCATGAGCATAGAGAAGCCAACTCATTAATACTTACTCCCTCTTTCTTTTCTTTGCTTCAAATATTTTTTTTTAGGTGAGATTCTTTTCATGTTGCCCAAACCTGCTGAAATGAAGGAGAAGGTTGGTAACCTTTCTCAGATCTTGACCACCTTTCATTCGAACTGATGGATGCCGATTGAACAAACCCAACCCCCTGTATGCTACCTGTGACCTTTCTAACTTTTATCTGATCACACTCTTTCTGATTTGCCTTCATGGGTCGATATTTGTCCCAAATGATTTCCTTTCACAATGCAAGTGTTCCTGGGAGACGTTAATGTTCTCAGGACAGTAAAGCTTACTCTGGTGAATCATCACCTTTCATAGACACGGTTTCTACCGAGTTTCTGTTTCAAAGAAGTAGTTCCTTTTGAGATTCTTGAACTGGATCATTTAGAAAGAATTAAATAAATCAGGCAAATGCTATACAAAATGCATTTGTATCTTTGTATTTTTTAAAAAAAGGCTTAAAATACTGCCTGGCTTGATTTTAGTCAAGGCAGTTTCCCTAATCTTAATAAGTGAATTCAGGCTGGTTTGACTAATATTTTGAAACACAGCTGCAGTTGAATAAGTATTAGCAATTCTGCCTGCCCCTTAATTTCTGAGAAGTATCCACTTTTTCTTCTGCCCTCAACACCTGAAAAAGCCAGTTCTTCAAAAGGTAAATTGACAAGGGCCAACCATTTTGGAACAAGCACTTCTAATGGTCTATAATATTATCAAAACTTTTCTTTATTAAATAGGTTTATCAATTATTTCTAATTAACTTGGAAATGTATTCAGCATAGAGGTTCTAAATAAATTGGCACTTTTCTAATATTGTCCAATTGACAAGCCACTGATTTTTAGGGTGTGAAGTGACATCCACATAAATTTTTTTGCTTTCTTTTATGTGCATAGACCACTTACAATAAATGCATGCTTTGACATTTTTTCTCATAGCAAGGATGAGACCAGGAGTGTCAAGCTCATGGTGTCACGGCGGCATCACTTTGCTAAACCGGGCATGGGCGTGGTCAACATGTGATGCATCCTGCCTGCAAGCCAGGAGTTTGACAGCCCTGGATAAGACTATGACTTATTCATATAAGTAAAATTCTATACTGATAAAAACTTGAGTATTACTCTATTGAAACACATCAAAGAAACGTATTGCAAGATTCTTATGGAACTGTGTTTATTCAATTACAGTTTGTCATTAGTGTGTAGGACCAAGAGACTCCACCATCAGTCGTATGACCTGTAGTGTTCAGTTGTTAAATAGCTACTCATATGAGTATGAAGGAAGAAAAAGGATATGTTGGAATAAAATAGTTATTCAGTGCAAACAATATATCTTACACCTGAATAAATTAGCTCTTAAATGTATGGAAAATATCCCTTCACCAAGCAGTAATTGATGATAATACAATAATCTCAGGGTTGCTGAGTAAATTAACCCTTGTTGAGGGACGGGAAACCATTGTCTCTATTCAGACCTTAATCAATAAAATTGAACTTTCTGATAAGCTGTACTTTGATTTTTGTGCATGTAAGTCACAATTCAAAACGAGCAAATTGTGCATAGGAGGGTTATCCACAATGCATTTAATCCATTGACTCAAGTTGACAAATGCTAAAGCCATAACAAAATAGTGTAGTCATAAGCTATTCTTGCTTTCTTTTGCTGCAATAGAGGACCAAGGCTTTCTTGCTGGAAATTGGGATGACATTAAAAATGAGTCCAGAGGTCTGTGATTCTGGCATCAGCTCAAAAGTTTAAAATGTAGGTGCTCAAATCAACTGTGGCAAGAATGATGATTCTTTCCTTCCTTTTTCTAAAAAATTCAGACCTATATGGCTACCAGCCTCAAGCATGGAAGAAGACTGAATAACCAGTGATATATTAGTGTTAAGAGGGTAAGTATTAAGTAAAACAAAAGCCTCAGTGACAATTATGGTTCAACTTTTACTCTAAGTCTCTCTGAACATGGCTTAGTCTCCAATTTTTTTTTTGACATGGTTTAAGGTTTTGATACTGTACTTGAGGTTACAAGTTCAATTTAGCACAGGGAATATTTTTGCTCCAAATGAGTAAGGCTGTTTTATTTATACTTTTTTTCAGATCTAAGAGCCACAGGGAGTAGGAAAATAGCAATAGCTCTTAGACTTATATACTGATTCACAGTGCTTTACAGCCCTCTCTAAATGGTTTACAAAGTCAGCATATTGCCCTCAACAATCTGGGTCCTCATTTTACTGACCTTGGAAGGATAGAAGGCTGAATTAACCTTGAGCTGGTCAGGATTGAACTGCTGGCAGTTAGTAGAGTTATCCTGAAATACTGCATTCTAACCACTCTGCCACCACGGTTCAGAATGTGGTAATAATAGTACAGAATTAAAACTTGGCTTTTCCCGCTTTTCTTTTGATTTTGGGGAAAAAGTTGAAGGACTTTTAATCTATATTTCTGTGTGTGTGTGTTTGCATTTGATCTGATACTTGCCATGTTGATTTTTATTTGTTTTGTTTCTTTACAATGAACATTTGTTGAAAAGCCATTCCACACTTTTTGCTAGAATTCATCAAATTCATCTCATATCAGAGGCTGCATTCTGCAGTCTCTAGAGCAGGAGTGTCAAACTTGCGGGCCAGATGCATCATTTGCTGGCCATGCCCATCCCGGTTTAGCAAAGGAGAAAAAAGTTGCGATACGTCTCATGATGATAATGTCACGCTGTGAGTTTGACACTCCTGACCTAGAGATACGTTGCTCACCTCCATCTAAGGAAGAAAAACCAGGTTCTTACACAACAATATGACCTGTATTTATTAAGTGGTGATAAGTAGGAATTTGTGAGATTCCATTATCTGGAGCATTTTATTCTACAAATTTTGATTTGTAACAGCACAGTTTCTGAGGGTTACTGCTACATTAAAAAGACATTTAAAAATATATGTTTAGAAAGATAGGAGAATATGGGTATTTTCCTCTTGCTTCTTTCAGTCTCAAAGTGTTCTCTCACTCCATTATGGGCTTTAGTTTAGTTCTCCGTCCACCTCTCAGCCAGTGCAAGCAACCAGCTGCTTAGCTCTGAAATATGACTTGCCTCTTGCAGTTTTTTTTTTTAATCTATTAGGTTTGACTACAACTGCAATCATTTTGTTCTGGATGATGTGGATGAAGGAAGGTTACACACACACCAGGCAATGCTATGTAAAACATTCTAATGTGCTCTTTTGTCGTTTTTCATGGCTCTATGATATGGACAATCCCCAAAATGTTTTACAATAAAATGCATTATAAAAAGTTAAAGCATGAAAGAATAATGTGGTTTTGCTAATAAATATATGAAGTCTAAAAGAAAAGAAATAGCTAGATAGTATTAATAAACAGCTGTTCATTTAGAGGTTTGTAAAATTCTGACTAGATTTTATTCACGAAATAAAAAGATTTCACTGTATATGAAATTTCTCTCTTGTATAATTTATGAAACAATTTATTGACTAATTCATGAAAAAAGTAAAAATTCTGATTCATGACAAGTCCTTAAATAAATTTGTTTGCCAATTGTGGAAATCAGCTAGGCTTCTGCCTTATTTGTGGGAAAAAACCTCTTAATAAATGAAAGAAATGGCTGTTGCAAACTTTCAGATCATGCAAACTCTAAGCTTGCTTCTAGATCTGACAAAGTTGTAACTTCTTTCTTGAATGCAATGGACAAAACCTCTTGACAATTTTAACTAAGAGCAAAGTTGTGTACATTTCAGTGATTTCCTTATTCCTTTTAATACTGCTATTTCTGTTGTTCAGCTCACCAGACATCAGGCAACAGTTCAATTTAAAAATATTCACTAGAACTTGTATCATGCAGCAATTGCCTTTTTAATTCTGACCAAATTATTTTTGTCAACCATGCTCTTTTACCAAAATAATCCATTCAGTGTTTCTACTATAATTAAGTTATTTGAGCATTGTTTTTCTATTCATTTAAGAAGTTATTGGAAAAGCAATGATTCAAACTTTTAAAACTATATATTAAGAGAGGTCATGATGTCATGAATGTGTTAAAATTAAAAAAGAACCAAAATTAAATGATTATTTTTATTGCTACTTTAATTATTTATTTTACAAAGCAGTTTGATCAGGGATAAAATGCAAGTATATTAAAATAGATAACTCCTATCTTCAATTTAGCCATTTAATAAGTATTAGTTTATATGAATTTTATCACACATCAGCATCAAATTCAGCAATTGGGAAGACGCAACTGTTTTGGAATAATTGGCAGGATGAAGTCCAACATCCAGAAAACCTCTTCACTATGTAAAATGTCAATTCCTGCAATGATTTCCTTACATTTCTTGGGCAATCAGGCTAATTATTGTAATGATCACTTCATATATGTATAATTAGACAGAATAGCATTGTAATAGAGTTAATTAATATACTGTGTTGGCTGGTCATTCTTTCACACATGTAGCCAGCAAAGAATAGTAACCATGTTTATATAATCTTGGAATTTGCAAGGCATTTGCAAAGTGAATTTATTACCATACTGTTGCACAGTACATTGAACTCAACAAAGCTTCATTCAATCCATATTCTCTTTATAATAACTTGTTTTTGCCCCCACCCCCCCAACTTGAAACACTATGGTGTAATTGGAACTGATCTTGATGGTGTATCTTACAGCTGGAAACAGTTGTAGACTTCCCTGTATGAATCACAACAACCAAAGAATACAAGCATAACTAAAATTCTTTTATAATCTTGTTAGAATGCTGTCTCAGGCAGTAGGCTACTTTGCATAATGTTGTTTGAAACTCTGCCAACTCATTCAGTTTTAAAAGTCCATTCTAGACCTATAGTATAAAGGACTGCAATGTAGGAATGTTTAACCTAAAGCTAAGAGAAGACACGATTGCAGTCTTCCAATTCTTGCTTATCATAGGCATGAGAACTATTGCCCATAATTCCCAAGGGTAGGACAGGAACCAAGAGGTGGAAATTTTATCAAGAAGATCAAAACATGAAATCAAGGAGAATTTCTTTATTGGGGAACTGTTAAATACCTATGTAAATTACCTCCTGGAGTTTTGGGGGCTTTGTCACTGACAGTATCAATCCTGAAGCTGACCTGACTTTCAAACAAGTTTGACAGCTAATTTCCTGGGATAGTCTGAGGCTACAGATATAGTAAGAGGGGTTTTGCATAACTTTGGATTGTGGATCTGTTGCGCACATTTCTGTACTGGGAGGCTCTTCAGTTTGGACTACTGCAATGAGGTCTACACGGGGCTGCTTTTGAAGAACATTTAGAAGGTTCAACTGGTACAAAATGTTACTGGGGCTTATGCCACATCACGACATTACCACTGCGCCTCAGCTGCCTTGACTAGGCATCTACTCCTGTATACAATTCAAAGTGCTTGTTGTCACTTTTAAAGCCATTCATGGCTTGGGGTCTGCTTAGTTAGGATACCATCTCTCATTGGTTATTTCTATTCATCTCATCTGGTCTAGCAAGAGGGGCATACTCTGGGTCTTCCTACTTCCCCCACAACAACAACAACAACAACAACAACAACCACCCTGTGAAGGGGGTTGAGCTGAGAGACAGTGAGTGGCCCAAAGTTATCCAGCTGACTTTTATGCCTAAAGTGGGACTAGAACTCACAGTCTCCTGGTTTCTAGCCTGGTGCCTTGACCACTAGACCAAACTGTGTCCAAAAGGAGGAGTTTTTCTCTGGTGGCACCTTCCTGCCTTTGGAATGCCACCCTTTCAGAAATCAGATTGGCTCAGGCCTATTGGCCTTATATAAAGCCCTGAAGATGTGGCTCCTTCTCAAATCTGGGGCTCCAGGTATAGGATGGAACCCACTGATTGACTACATTGAATGTTTGTGTTGGTTTTGTAATTTTTTCCAGCTGCAATGGATTTCATATAGTATGTATATTTTAAAATTATTTTTAGCATTGTGAGTTGCCCAGGATCACTATTGAAAATGGACAACCACAGAAAACCAACAAATAAAAAAATAAAACTCCTGCTCTGAGAAGAAGGTTGAATTAGAAAACTTCTAAGGTTTCTTCCAGCCCTATGACTCTATGATTATCTTATGTAGGCATGCAAAGCACAGAGCTATGTAACATGATGCACCCAAAATATCACTGCTGTAAAACTATACCGTATAAGAATTGTACAATTCTTATGTATCAGAAGATTTCAAGAACAAGTTAAAACAAAAGTAACATAAGATATTACAAAGCTTACAGAATTTCCCGACGAAAACTCTTCATTACTTTTACAGCATGACGTAATTTACAATAACTAGTATTTAAAAGAAACAAATTCATCACCAAAACTGTCTAAAATCAGGACTTCATATTTAACAGGTAATTATGACAAATAAGTATTTGTGAGGTTCCAAAATGAGCTTTTTCTAAAATTCCCATTTCAATT
Organism: Masticophis lateralis; assembly: GCA_030761175.1. Classification (NCBI taxonomy): domain Eukaryota; kingdom Metazoa; phylum Chordata; class Lepidosauria; order Squamata; family Colubridae; genus Masticophis; species Masticophis lateralis. The sequence continues at coordinate 108,478,000 of JAUDYJ010000001.1, forward strand.
GATATGATCACTAACTAGGAATTATAGTAAGGTGCAGTATTATCCAGGTAGATGAGTCTGTAGTCAATTGTCTCTTGCTCCATTTAGGTTTAAATAATGAAAGTTACAAAAATTGGAAGTTGATACTGGCTAATTGCTTACGATTATGTTGATGAGCTGAAATGAAAAGTGTATGATATGCCTGAATTACATTTGAGGTGTACCATCCAAGCTATATCATTGTTCTAAAAGAGCTGTACTAGGAGAGACCCCAGCCTTATTTCATGGATTATTCACAAATCAGGTGGAAATCATTAGTAGCTTTCCAAGCATATGCTTGCCAGCCTAGCAAAGACATGTGGGATATGTACAGAGAACTAGCTCACTATTCTCATAGTTAGCAAAAACTAGTTTACATACCTTTTAGATTTTTAATGGAGCAACAGATTGAAAACTTTATATAGGAGAAGTTGTACTATATTAAGAAATTTAAAAGTGCTTCCATGAAATGTAGGAACAGTACTGGAGTCCTGCAATGTGGCTGCAAAATGAAATACTGGATAATGTGGCTATTAAGATATGGAGGTGGGATGATGGGAAATGGGATGATGTTACAATTTTAATGAATGGGATGATGTTACAATTTTAATGGTATATGCTGTAAGATGCCCAGAATTGTTTCGTTATGAGATAGGCAGAAAATAAATTAATAAATAAATAAGAAAGAAAGAAAAAAAGAGAAAGAAAAGAAAAAGAAAAAGGAAGAAGGATTTCAGTATTCATCTTTTACCAGGGGTGCCATGAGGGAACAAGGATTTTCTTGACACAAGAAAACATTGATTGGATCCAAGAATTGGATTCAGACTTAGTTCTATGAAAATTAATAGCTTGAAGGAAAGATTCATGAAAGTCTCTTGGGTATTGTTAGACATAGAATAGGAATCTACTGGAGAAATGAGTAATCATTCCAGACTGGATCAGGTGATTCCTGTTATGGCGGTAGAGGTGGCTTGCTGGATGATAGTGATGGAATAATAGAGTCACTCACTTTAAATTTCAGCTAATAAAAGAGAAGCATCTGTTTTAATGGAAGCTTAGTACTGCTAACTTAATAGTATTTTATTCAAAATTCTTGCAGTTCATGACAAGTTATTGCAATATTACAAACTAGTTTAACATAGCAGGCTAAAAAAAGCATGAAATATCAATACTACTTAGATTTATATACCACTCCATAGTGCTTTTACAACCTTCTCTAAATATTCTCAGTATATTGCCCCAAACAATCTGGACCCTCATTTTACCGACCTTAGAAAGATGAAAGGCTGAGTCAACCTTGAGCAATCAGGATCAAACTTCTGGCAGTGAGCAGTCAGCTTGCAATACTGCAACCTAACCACTGTGCGAACACTGCAAAAGAAAATGTTGGTAGTCTGAATTACTTTCTCCTTGAATTTCTGCATGAAGTGTTTGATTCTCCATAAGGCTGAACCTGTAATGATTAAAATAGCTCTAGTATAGTCTTCTCTAATATCCACTGTTGCTAAATACAATTAGAAAACTAGTTATCCAATTAGAGGTCATAAAGCTAAAGTTAATTGCTAACCTGTTTATAATACTCAAGGGAACAAGATGTAAATACTATTAGAATCTGCTTAAAACTTAACAGGCACATTACTGAAAATCTATCATAAGTTTACTTGTTACACTGCAATAGCTCAGGGATTTGACCCATCAACCTTTGCTGTCCCTCAGTATTAGGATGTGATCCTAACTACATTTTTCTGCAACGTAAGTTCTATTAAGGTTAGGGAAGATTTTTTTAAAATACTCATATAATATTTATTTTGGATGTTTAAATTGGCTGTATATTTTTTTATCAGATTTCTGTTTAACCATTGGTGTCTTTTATTCCTCAACATACAAAAAGAATAAGTAAACAATAATAATAAAAAACAAAAGAACTTGATTTAGTGATTGTAATAATGCATTACAGTAATTACTGTAATAATGTATGCATTGAAGAAAATGAACATCAAAGATTCTAAGATTATAATACAGACTTTTTTGTTTGTATTATAGGAAGGTCAGAAAAATGAATATTTCAGGCCATCTGATATAAGTTTGGTATAGCTTATTCACAGGTAAATATGTAGGAGGGTATACATATACACACAAAAATGTGAGACCACCAGTTGCTGCGATAAAAGCACCATTTTCTAGCCACATTGTTATCCTTGGGAATATCTTTGCACAGCCTTAGTCAGGCCACACTTGGGATACTATGTTCAGTTTTGGTTACCACATTACAAAAAAGATGTTGAGATTTTAGAAAAAGTGCAAAGAAGAGCAATTAAGATGATTAAAAGCCCGGAGACTAAAACATATGAAGAACAGTTGGAGGATTTGGGTTTGACTCGTCTAGAGAAAAGAAGGACTAGGGGGGATGTGATAGCAGTATTCCAGTATATGAGAGGTTGCCACAAAGAAGACGGAGGTCAAATTATTTTACAAAGAACCAGAGGGCAGGACAAGAAACAATGGATGGAAACTAATCAAGGAATAAAGCAACCTGGAATTGAGGAGAAACTTCCTAACAGTGAGGACAATTAACAAATGGTACAGCTTGCCTTCAGATATTGTGGGTGCTTCATCATTGGAAGTTTTTAAGAGACTGGACAGCCACCTATCTGAAATGGTATAGTGTCTCCTGCTTGAGCAGAGGGATGGACTAGAAGACTTCCAAGGTCCCCTTAAGCTCTATACAAAATTAAGGTGGCTGTTATGTGGAGTGAAATGCTTAGTTGTCTGTAGTACGTTTATTTTTCGGAGTTTTAGAATGGCAGTGTTAAGCTATGGGTGCTTGAATTTTTTTTATTTAAAGACCATTAGTTTCACAAAACCATTATATTGTTTCTATGTTTTGTAATTCATTCTAAAAGGATTTTGGATGACTGCAGCCTAAAAGTATATTTAATATACCCCCGGAAGAAACCTGACATCATATCAAGCTTCCGTACACATTTCCTTTTCAGGTAATTGGTCAACTGACCAAAGCATAATAAATATAAGGGACAAAGCTGGCAAAGACAATAGTCTATTACATAATATTTTGGCAGCATCATTACATTTTAGTTTCCTTCTCCCAGACAAAATGGTCCTCAGTGACTGAAATGTCTAAATTTGTACTTGACATTCAACTACATTTGTACTTGAAATCCTGGCAATTCAATAAATCAATATGTAGTCAATAAGTAGTCAATTTCAATGCAGAAAATAATTAGGGGGATTAGCCTATTGTAAGTTATTCAGCCCAAGCAAGATACACAAAGTGATTCAGCATGAAAGAGAAAACAACAGCTCTTTTGCATGACTGATCTAGCACCTGATAAAATAACAAGGAATGTGGAATCCTATTTAAGTACTCAGCAGAGTAAAAAGATGTGAGATCATAATAATAATAATATGAAATAAATAAGAAGAAGCTTCTTCAGCTCTGGCAGGATAGTGGGGTATATAGAAGGATCCTGTCAGAGTTGAAGAAGCTTCTTGAATGAGAAGTGAAATGTCTTCGAAGAAAAAAAACAAGGAAGTCCAGTTGCCTCCAGAAAAACCACCTTTGAGACAACGATGACCTGGATGACTGAGAATCTCTACAGAATTGTAGTAAGGTTTAGTCACATGGTGATCCACTTAATGATTGCAGCATGTGTGTGTGTATGTGTATTAGTGTGTGTATGTGTGTGTGTGTGTGTGTGTAAGATGGGTTTATTTCTGGTGTGAATTTTGAGAGTAAATGAACAACATATTTTCTGAAGCAATTTCATATCTTGGAGCCATATTTTTCTCCACAGTAAACTGGAATTTCTGTTATTAATATTAATATTAATATTTCTGTTAATAATGATAAAAATCTTATTGACTAAATCTTAGTTAGAATGTTTTGAAAAATAATTTCATGTTTTCCTATTATTTTCAACACGTACCTTGCATCCGTCTTATGGTAAAAAAAACAAAATCCTATCTGAATATTTGTATTATCATTACCTTTCATAAAAGGGACAGAAACCTAACAACTAAACTCCTGTCATTCTGTTGCATATATTCTTTCCAGTTGTGTTGATACTACAAGTCCAATAAATTCTAAGCTGCCTTTCATTAGCCAGCACACAAAACAATATGCCAGATATCTTCTCGGCAAATCAGGATCTGGATTTGACAATACGATTTTTTTTTAAAGACCAGGAAGATTGTAGTTCCATCTTTTCTACTATGGGTAATATATTCATTCTTGTCACATTTGATTAACAAATACCCTAGGAACCATGGAAACTATCTGCACATCCCCTTTGTAGATATGAATTCAACTAGTGATGAAACTTAATGATTAGAGTGAAGTGGAGATGATACTTATGATTAGAACTTTGGTTTTATTTTTCAATTAAAATAACAACAAAGAGTATCTAGACAATATCAAAGTTGCTTACGTCCATATGCTTATTTAAAAATGGAATTGCAATATTCAAACTAAATGCTGGAAGAATGTCAAGACCTGGCTCCGCTAATTGACATGGGGGTCTGATAGTGATATGCAACTCGGAGGCTTAAGGGTACTCCCTCTGCCTCTTTAACTTTTTATCATCTTAATCTTTAATTTTGTTCTACTTTGGTTTTTTTTTAATTATGGTTTTTATTGTAAAAAACATAATTTTATTGTAAAATTATGATACCGAAAGTCATTCAGTTGAGATGGGCGATGTAGAAATTGGATAGATAAACAAATAAATGAATAGCCTCCAGCAACATTCTTCAACTTGGTATTGCTGGTTATGGTTTGACAGATTAAGAGAGACCACATCGGTGAATGTCCAGAACGAAAAATTTGGCTTATGTATCAAAGCTGAGATAAAGCTAAAACTACATCAATACGAGTCAATTCTGTGAAATTATGCATACCTATATGTTTTGAATCTCATATTTCTGCTACCGTTATCTGTCCTGATATTTGAATAGAATGATTGTCAATAAAGTGAATAGCTTAAATTTTATCTACCTTAGAAGATATTGTACGATCTAGCCATGCAATCTATTATGTGATGAGTGCAGTCAACAGCTGACTTAACAGACCTTGGTTTAACAGACTTTGGATACAATAGACACATTTTTCAGAGCCCACCTATACAATATTTAACAGCCTGATAAGACCTGCATGTACATGAGTATTAGCATTATTTCTTTCTACAACTGTAGATTTCTTTCTTTCTTCTGTTCAAGGACTGGTGATCCATGCCCCTCATTGTCTCAAATTCATAATGGATGTGAAACTGGTTTTTTTTCCTGGTGTTGTTCCTGACAGTATTCACCATCTTAACACAAAGAATCAAAAACAGGATGAATTATCAGCAAGGAGGAGATCATGGTGTTACCTTTTGCAAATATTGATGCATTACTCAAATTTGGAAGCCATAATAAGCAAGTGATGGCAATCAAGAAAGCTGAAAGACATCAGACACCCATTGCCAGTCATATACTGTAACTCATTGAACGGTCCTATTCAGTGGTGAAATCCAATTTTTTTTACTACCAGTTCTGTGGGTGTGGCTTGGTGGGCGTGGCGTGGCTTGGTGGGAGTGGCAGGAAGGATACTGCAAAATCTCCATTCCCACCCCACTCCAGGGGAAGGATACTGCAAAATCTCTATTCCCACCCCACTCTGGGGCCAGTCAGAGGTGTCATTTGCTGGTTCTCCAAACTACTCAAAATTTCCACTACCGGTTCTCCAGGACCTGTCAGAACATGCTGGATTTCACCCCTGGTCCCATTGTTATGTCAGAAGGACTAATTTAGCTATTTTGTGTCCAAAAGTATTAGAAGATGCTGAATGAAAGGATTTACTTGAACAGCATGGCTACCATCCCTGTTCTAATGTTTCCTCTATTTGTATCTATTTATATATTCAATTCATGCTTATACTTATATATATTACCTAATACGTTCTTATCTTAAATAAAATAAAATAAAAATAAATAAATAAAAAAGGAAACTGTTCCCTTCCTTTGAACATGCTCCTGTTCATCTACTCATCTAGCAGGAAAAAGAGATGAAAAATATGTAAGTCCTTCATGACATAGGGCTGGGCTAATTGAGGGACCACTTTTCTCGATATCTTTCCATCTATCCCCTGAAGTCAGCTAGAGTGAGCATGCTCATGGTCCCATTGGTTGAGCATGTCATGCTGCAGAACTAAAGGAATATTGCTTATTGGCGATAGTTCCTGCTGCTGCAAAATCTCTGTCTCTGCTTCTGTCTCGGTATCTGAGTGTTTCAGTGTCTTGGTTTCTGTGTCTCTCTGTCTGTCTTTCTCTCACATACAATTTTTTGCTAGTTGTTAAAAAATCGTTTCTTCTCCCAGTTTTTTTGTGAAGATGATGGTCAATCCCCTTTGGGATTTTTTTTGTATCCTTTTGGGTATTTTTGTGTTGCTTTGTTGGTCTTCCAGTCACCTATATTTCATTTTCTTTGATATATGTTTTCTTTTCAATTCTCTTTTACTTGTAAGCTTGCCCAGAGTATCCTGAAAATTGAAAAATTAAACTAAATTAAATGAAGTGCATGCCTTTGCCACCAAAATATAATATCAGTCATTTAGCTCATGGAATGGAGGATCACTCGTGCATGTAAAAAAAATGTTCAGGAATAGATTTTTGGAAGAGATGATGGTTGTGTTGGAGCAGGGATCACATAACAGTATAAGATGACAGCATATTCCTCAAACGTCAAAAACTACATTTTAAAATCAGCCACCTGCAATTCTGTTGCAGCTTGGAAAAGCAGTGACTATTCCATTGTTGGCAAATAATTGGAAGAACGTCTTTTACGAAATTGATGCAGGCCTCCAGTTCAAAACCCTTGAAGCTGGTAACCACCACAGATCTGCAAAGAAAGCTGGCAAGCTTCAACAACTCATGAAATTGTTGGAGGAGGATAAAAGTTATCCTGAGTCCCAGGCAGGGGTGAAATGTAAAATTTGTTACTACCGGTTCTGTGGGCATGGCTTGGGGAGGGGGTTAATGTGACTGGGTGAGCATTTTTTCTAATGCTTTGAAAAGCCTCTGCGGATCAGGCAACTCATCTGGGATCGTCAGAGACTTTTCAAAACATTTTTTTTACCACCTCTTCGGCCAAGAGGTTGCAAAAAAAATGCTTTGAAAAGCCTCTGATGATCTCAGCTGAGCCACGCGATCATCAGAGGCTTTTTAAAAAAACTTTTAAAAGCATTTTTTCGTTGGAAAAGGTTATAGAAAAAATGCTTTTAAAAGTAAAAAAAAAAAAAGCCTCTGATGATCATGCAGCTCAGCTGGGCATGTGGGGGGGCAGGGATTTTTGCTACCTGTTCTCCAAACCACCTGTCTCCGGGCAATCCAGTCCAAACCAGGAGCATTTCACCCCTGGTCCCAGGTATGTTGAAGAGTGTGATAGCAGCAGAGGCAACCTTTGTTTGTATTACTTTAGAACAGTGATGGCGAACTTATGGCACGCATGCCAGAGCCCTCTCTGTGGGCACGTGCATCGTCACCAACAGATGCTGGAGTGCCGGAAAACAACCAAAATCCAGGCCATTTTTCAGGTCGTTTTTGGACTGTTTTCAGGGCCTTTTTTGGGCCATTTTTAGGCTGTTTTGGGCCATTTCAGATCATTTTGGGGCCAAAAACAGCCAGAAAAACAGCCCCAAAACTGGCCTTGAAAAACGGGCTGGAAAAATGGCCTAAAACAGCTCAAAATGGCCAGAAAATGACCTAAAAAAAACACCAGTTGGAAAACAGCTTGAAAAACAGTCGGAAAATGGCCCCAAAACAGGCATGTGTGTACCGGCCAGCTGGTCTTCGGATTTCCGGTGCTCCAATGCATGCACATGCACGTCCGTTCCGGTTTGGGCATTCGGTTACGAAAAGGTTTGCCATCACTGCTTTAGAACTATTTGTCTTGCAGTTCTTGGAGCCAGAAGCAACCTTGAAGAGAAGCAACATGCAGCCTGAGTTACTTTTGCTATGACCTGCCAGAGCCCTGTAAATCCTGTCCACTCTCTTCAGCTGCTTTGTTAATGTGCTAACAGCAAGAAAACATATTGTTTCCCTCCCAACCACTAACATCTACTAAGAAATGGCTATTTTCTCAGAGATGGGTGCCAAACAAGTTTAATAATAAATAATAAAAAAATAAAATAAAAACAAATGGCTGTGGAGAGCAGGAAGGCTTCAACCCTACCAGTTCCCCAGCCATCCTCAGTAATCTGTTCTCCTGTCTAGTTGATGGCAAATAGTAGCGGAGCAAGAATACCTTATGAATTGTGAATTGATAGGAACGCATAGTATCTTCCCCTTTCTTCTGGCTATTATCAGTAAGATTGCTTTAACATCACCCTCTTTCCTAGTAATTCCTTCAACCAAAAGAACTAAGAAACAAAAAAGCAAACATTCTTATTAATTTGCTGCATCTTTTCTATTTTTGTATGTGAACTAGAGAATACTGAATGTAGCTGTTCATGATGAGCTTGTACGGTAGAGGAAGCTGCTTTAATGCCACCTAAAGATGGAATTTTAGTTATCTTCAGTGACTTCCGCTTATTTTTTTACATGACACCATTTAAGATTATGTTCAGCTGTATTCAACTATCTGTCTCTATTTTTTGCTTTTCACCTTTCAAGCAAGTTGTATGTTTTTCTAAGAATAGATATGGTTGTGAATAGCAGCTAGATTTTCTGTTGTCACAAATTGGGATTAATTCTTGAGGGTTTTTTTTCTCGACAAAATATCTAATGTGTAAACAGTATATTTAATGCATATTGACCAACTCGATTTCTGGTTGTTTTTCTTGCGTGTAGGCGAACACAGTTTAGATCAGATCATCTGAAGGTGGAAGCTTAATCCTGTCCCCAGTTTTTCAAAATTTATACTGCACAGTCACAGGGAGATCAACTATTATTTCTGCCTGTCTTTCTATCTCCTGCTATAACAAGAACTTTGTAGAAAAAGATTAACTTCCATCATGCACTGTGGTCTGGACTAAGTACAGTATTCTTCCTCCACAATGAAGAAAAAGGGTATGAATGGATAAATTTAAGCCATTTTTTAAAATTAGATTTATATGCTGCCCTTCTCCAGAGACTCAGAGCGGCTTACAATGCGTTAAGCAATAGCCTTCATACTTTTGTATATTTTTTATACAAAGTCAGCTTATTGCCCCCACAAACTGGGTCCTCAATTTACCTACCTTAGAAAGGATGGAAGGCTGAGACAACCCTGAGCCTCGAACTTGCAATAATGGCAGACAGCTGTATGTTAATAACAGGCTACTTCGCCTGTTGAGCTATCTGAGGCTCTTAGTTTAGTTTAGGTACCTATGAAACCATCCCAGCATCTAGTGGATTTGTTTTCCAGACAATTCTGAATGTCTGTAGCCTCTTAGTAACCCAGAACTCAGGAGAAATTTCCTGACAGAACAATTAATCAGTAGAACAACTTGCCTCCAGAAGTTATGGGTGCTCCAACACTGGAAGTTTTTAAGAAGAGATTGGACAACTATTTGTCTGAAATGGTAGAGGACTTCCTACCTGACCAGGGAGTTGGATTAGAAGACCTCCAAGGTCCCTTCCAATTCTGTTATTCTGTTATTCTATTCTGTTATTCTTTCTACATTCCATTGCTAAATTTTAAATAAAGACAGATTTCATGTGTACAAAATTAGTGCTAATGCATACTTTTAATTGTGTAAGCTTTGACAGAAATCAGACAAGAATAAAGTTACAAAAAGCAAAGATAAACATAAATACACTAAAGAAAAAAAGTTGGGTAGCATTGTCCCTCTCTATTTATTTCCCTAACCATTACCCTAAATATTTTACTGTACTTTGAACATTAAATATGAAGATTCTTGTCAGTATCTATTTAAGTAATTTCATCTATTGTTGTTTATTGGTCTTTTAACATTTCTCTTAAGGAGTGAATTTCAAATACTTGAACTTGCTTTGCAGTGTAACATGTCACGTATAAGGGCCATTCCTGCTTGAATTTAGAATTAGTTAGGGTTTTAATATGCATATATATTGTTGGTTTTGCCATTGCTGTACTTTTCCCCTAGTTTTGGTCTCTAAAACTTGTATTTTTGGCAAACATACATTTTTTTCCATGTTGTATCAAATTTGTCCTTGCAGCATTCAACGTAGATCTTCGTACATTATGATATTTTTCATTTATGTTTTCTTAAATCATCCCTAATAAAAATATTTATGATTTCAATTCAAACCACCACATTCAGTAAAATACTCTTCCTTGGTGCAGCATTTCCAACAGTTCTATAATTTGTCTACCTTGGTAATCACTAACAGAGTTATTTGCCATTGGTAAAACATTTTACTCCAATTTTCCCTCAAATTATAGCTTTGAATAAATTTTATTGATTTTTTCATAGCTTTTCCCATTAGTCTACTATGATAACGTCTTGAAAGTTTTGTATCTTTCAATTTTTAATTTGTTCTGTTATTTTTCTCAAGGTCCCTTCTTCCTTTTTAAGATCACTTTTTATTCTTCCAGCAATTTTTAAAGACATCAATATGGACAAATACTTATCTCTATAGTATTGTGTCTTTAGGCAGTTTTCTGGAACTGGATGTATTATATCAGCATATTGATTAAATCAGCTATACTTATACAGCATATTATTGGTTTGCCTTCCATAATCCTGATATACATTTTTGAAGTGTTCATACATTTTCTTTTTTTTAAAACATAAGATATTTTAAAAAAAGATTACAAATTTTTTACAAATAAAAAATAAAGACTTCAAAGAGAAAGCCAAACACGCAAGAAAATAAAACAAAGGAAAAGAAGAATAGACATGAAAGAAAAGAGACAGAAAGAAGTAGCATCCAATCTTCTTTACAACAGTAAAGTACTCTAAATACGATTATAAATTTGCCTCTTACACTATGGTTACAACTAAATCTTTTCTTTCTATAATCTATCCTGTCTAATCATCAAAGCCATAAATCATAAGTTCATTTTTTTCTTTTTTACATAAAAAGTCCAAGAGGAGTTTCCAGCCAGACTTTTTTCCAACTGTTTGTTCATCAATCCCAAAAGAAAAAATCCTGGTCTCAATTGTATATTGATCAGTGTATTTGAATCCAGAAATCTCTAGCTTTTTATACATCCACAAAGAAGATACAATGTCCCTTCTTGTTCACATTTCCAAAATGTATTTTGAAGTGCCTTTATGCATTCTAGATAATTTCTCTAGTGACATATACTATTGGTACATTGTTTTATAAAAATTCTTTTAAAATTATATCATTCTTCTTTAAAATTATAAAATTTCTTATAAAAATGGATAAAAATTATACATTTCTCACACATTTCCACCTAATTATATGATCTAGAGTTGGCATAATAAAATACATTATCCAAAGAAATGATTTTGCAAGGGAGTTCATTGATAATAATAATGTAAAAAAAACCATGTAATTTTATTAATTTGAACCCAGGAAGGGTTTTGGAATACATAGTTACTGATGCTCCTTATACTGGTTCTTATTTGAGACAACTGAAGGAGGAAATTTGAGAAAGATGACAAAATAAAAAATTGCAAAAGTGAGTGCAAAACTTCAATGATACAATTCAATTGCCCATATTATCTTAACATATAGCCCACTCATCAATTGGCCAATTTAGTTAAAGCTCTATCATAAGTCCATGAAAGAGGCAAGGGTTCCTTGTGGACATGATTGTCAGATTCAAGCACGTTCTGAATTAAATTGAATTGAATATTTAAGAAGGCTACTCTCTCTCTGTTGTGAAGCAAATCCCCTTTAAAATGATCAGAACTAACTCTTTGAGTTTCCTGAAGTTTTATGAATGCTAAGGAAGGGTGGAGAATAGCAGACTCTGTGCCTGCAAATCTTCCTTTGCTTTTTCCCTATATGGAGAAAGAAAGCAACGACCTGAGTGACTAACCAGTGTTCATTCTAATCACAGGGAACAGTTTATCAGTGCTCTCAAATCACAGTGATTTGAGAAAGGAATGATGAATGCGCCTCAGATAATGTTTTGCTCAAGTCTCTGAGCTCTTTAGGAGGTCTGACTAAACTAAATGAGAAAGAGCGTGTGTCAGGGAATAGTTCAGTATTTATTCCACATTGCTATTTTTCTTTTCTAAAACCATACATTTTGCGATGGTAGCAAATACCTGTAGCTTGGGTGCAGGGATGGGTTCTACTTATCTTTACTACTGGTTTGCAATGGGAGCATGCGTGCACACATCTGCGCATGCGCTGATTGTCAGTTATGATGTCTGGGCGGATGGGCGGAGCCTCCTGCAGCTTTTATTACTGGTTCTAAAGAACCGGACAGAACTTGGAGCAACCCACCACTGCTTGGGAGTAAGATGAGGCTGGAGGTTCGTTCTTCGAGCTTGTGGGTTGGTTTCTGAATCTTTCATTACCAGGCTAGGTAACATCTTCAGAATTTAGGGAATGTCAGTGTCAATATAAGCCTGTTTATCAGCCCTTATAAACAGAGGAACACTGTCACTGACATCCCCTAAACTCTGAAGATGTTACTTAACCTGGTAATGAAACATTCAGAAACCAACCCACAAGCTTGGAGAAAGTACCTCTACCCACCATACATTTTATAATTTAATATTGTCACTGATCTGATCTTTTTTCTAGAAGTAATCCTTTCTTGCATGATTACTCTTAATTTTCTACACACCTACAAGTATACATACACTACATGTATGTAGTGTGATGATTCCCTCATAAATCTTTTATCTTCTACTATAAGAATCCATGTTTGTGGTACCAAGTAAAAACATCCCTGAGTTTTCATGTAATTTTCACAGTATCTGGTATTTTTCATAGCTTTTGCCTACCAAAAATAAGGGAGATGAAATAATGCTTCATCTTTTGCTTCCAAATCAATGAAGTTATTCCTTGTGCAAATTTTGCTATAGATTGTTATCTGAAATTTGGCAGACTTTCCCACTGCAAGAGAGGTTAATAGGCCTACCTGTTTCATCTCAGTTTTGAGGAAGAGTACAAAGTTAAAGGCACTTTCCTTTCCATAAATAATAAAGCAAAAGTAACACCAGAATATTAACATCCATTATACCTATGAAATGTATCAGATTTTATCCCAATGGAAAAAATTACCAGTTTGGAAAATTTATTAATGATATTAAACCATTAGAGAATGAAGACCCCCCCGCCCCAGTAATCAGTCATTAATCTCCAGTGATATCCAGTGGCAGATAAAACACCGGATTTCTAAATCATGCTTTGGATTGAGGGCTAAATTAAATTAGGAAGCTATTGAATCAGGCTCTTTTTTTGAACTACTACTATAACTACTACTACTAAATATTACTGTTAGCAATATTTTTCTAGCAAAATTATGTAGGCAGTGAACAGTCCTTTAACAACACAATCTATGAATCAAAAATCTAAAAATCAAAATATTGATTCTTTAACAACACAATCTATGCATTCTTAGTCAGAAATAATCCAATGGGACTTATTTTCAGGTCAATCTATATCAAATTATATAATTTTATCCAGTAAAACTATGTTTGGATCTCAGTATTTTTTTTTAAAAAACAAAAACGACTGCCCGAATAAAGTATTCGATTAATCAAGAGCCTATCTCTTTAAAAGAGCAAAGGTTTCTAATACAGGCTGGCAGCATCATTGCGGAAGAAAATAAAAGTTACAATTTTAGATTCTAGTTAGGAATCATTTCAAGAGAGAGAATAAAGTGAGCTCACTCTTTCTGTGGCACATCAGGGGGTTGATGTATCTTTGAAGAAGCAGAAACCCTATTGACTTTTGCCAAAAATAAGAGAAACTTTCACTGAGTGTTCAGTATTTTATAGAAAGCACGCCAGCATCCCATCAGTGCTGTACAGTCGTTAACCTAGTTGCAGATAATGAGCGCATTGTATTAAAATTCAAAGGCTTTGAACTTCCCCTGACTGTCATGGAGGTCTCTCCTACTCATTTAGCAAAAAGGAGAACAACTCTGTTACAGTCAGATAATGCAAATCATAGGAGGCTTATGCAATCACTCACTAGGTCACTGTGCTAATATGATTTTCTCTCTTTAGCTATGTAACGAGAATCAAGGATGACCTTTTCTGGGGAAACAGAAAACCTGAAATGTGTACTCTTATTAAGGTATTCCAATGAAATTAGTTTACACACATATACAGAGAGAGAGAGAGAAAAAATCATTGTTAAATTTGCAGGATAGGCTTTTACCTTTGCAGTAATTGCTGGTAATCCCAAAGCAAAATTTAGTGTTATTTTACAACACTCACATGCAATACATAATATAAGAAATGACAATGTAAGCAGTGCTAAAAGGGACCTTGGTATCCCCTCCCTTTTCTCACAACTCATTTGAATTCAAAATCTATATTTTAAATCCATTTGCATGCCTTTTATCTACCTCATAGCAGATCTAATTCTGACACTTCAAAAATGTTTGGTTATTATTATTTTTTTTGGCAACCTGGAATTAATAAGATAAGAATGCAGATCTATAGTCTATATTGGGTGGCAAGGGAATGGTAATGAGAAATTACTGTTATGCCCATTGATGCCTAGACAATTTTTGGCAGCCCCTGATTTGTGTGTGTGTGTGTGTGTGTGTGTGTGTGTGTGTGTGCGTGTGCCTTGAGTCAGTTTTTTGAAAGCTGGTAATTGCCTGGACAAGTCCCTGCAGTTTTCTTGGCAACATTTTCCAGAAGTAATTTGTCCTTGCCTGCTTCCTAGTGTTGAGAGAGAGTGGCCGGCCTGAAGATCTGCAACTGGCTTTGTATCTAAGGCAGGACTAGAACTCATGGTCTCTCAGAAAGTTAGTATCCCCCACTTCCTAGAAGAATGAAATATTTTAGGAAATATTAAAAAGGCAGAATATTATAATCCCCTTAAAAGAGAAATTGAAATCTTAATGGAGACAGAAACTCAGAGCTTCAGCTCCCTGCCTCCAGCAGATATTTGGTGCCCATTGAGAAGGATTGGGCCAGCCTATTTACAAAACAAAAGACCTTCAGCTCCAGGGTGATGGGATTAAGGCATGACCCTCCAGGACATACTAGGATTATCTAGCAGCAGAGTTTACTGCATTGCACAATCTCCTAAAGACATTGCATCAGCTCAAGGTTCAACCTAACTTGATTCAGACAAACATGATTCCACATGGCCCCATGGGAGTCTGACTACAGCCAATAGAATATATGCTCTTAGCACAGGAACAGGAAGCTCAAGGGCAATGCCCAAGAGAAGGTATAAATAACCCTTGCTCTCCACTCCATGTGGTCAGTTGCCCAGGACCTCAAATCCATGTGGTCCTGTTCATCAATAAACCGTATTTCCAATCAGCCTCCATGTTTCCAGTGTCTTTCTACCTACTGAGCCAGATGGATAATTCTTCCACCACTCAGTGTCTATGCTAATGCTTCACTATTGTGCCAAACTGCTTCTCTTTGCTCGGAATCAGCTATCACTAATTAGTGTTATGTCCACATATAAGCTGTTTGAGGTAGTCCAGATCAGGAAATCAAAGTTATGTGTTAATTTTCACAGCTGTTTACACCATGGCAGGTTCCCAGTTTGGTGCTTCTTTTCTGCTTTGTTCTACAGGAGAGAACATTACACCTCTCATGTAACCAGCCTGCTCAATCAATGTTTGGCTTACTTTATAACTTACCAAATATGGCAGTGACCTGTTCTTGTAGTTTGATTCCAGCCCTGCAGGTAAAAACAAATTGAAGCTTTGGTGGCAGCGTCTATAGGATTTTGCTACTTTCATCCAAAGGAGAGCAGTGTTACAGTGTTATGATGATATTCTTTATAGAGGGCATATCTGGACATGGTTATGGAACTTGCAGAATATAAATTCCCAATTTGTTAAGCACATACCTTTCTCATGAATTTGGAAAGAAACTAAGAGAGCTAGAATAAATATAGAAAACTTAGCTTGTGTAAAACAATCACACAAATGGATTATAAACAACAACATAACAAAGTCACCAGAATGATTCATGGATTTTTTTAAAAAAAATATCATGTGCCAGTAATGAAAAAATGGTTGGAACACATAGTTGAAAAAGTAATAAAAATGAACAGATCAAAATACTGTGCAATTTACTAATGCAAACTGTTAAATCTTGGCTCATAATAGACCAGATTTAACTGTGGTGGAAAAGAAGAATGTGTGGATAATCGATGTGGCAATATCAGAGGATAGTACTGATAGAATAGAAGAAAAAGAATTGGAGAAATTCACGAAGTATCCAAATCTGAAAATCAAAGTTGAAACATTATGGAAAAAACTGGCTATGATGGTTTCATAGTTATCGACACATTGGGTTCCATATCAAAGAATCTTGCATATTGAGAATATTTCCATCTGTCAATTACAATCCACATTGCTTGGATCCTCGCATATTCTATGCCGATACATTATGACACCCTATGTCATATTCCCATTGGAGTCTGAATTGTGTGGGAAGATGAGCTGGAACAAGAGCCAACACAGATTTAGAGGGGGGCTCCATTGGCCTTGGAGAAAACTGGGGAAGGGCAGAGTCAGTCCAGGCAAGGCTTTTTAGGATTAGAAAGGCTTTCAGACAGGGAGGAGCAGGAGAGACAGAGCTCAGGAGGAGAGCAAGGACCACCTCCTCCTGATCCTAGATCACGCAGAGAAGAGAGAAGGCGAGAACAACACAGACTGATCCAGCTACGAGGGAGGCAAGTGCCCAGGCCCATTTCACAAGGCACACCTGGGGACTGAGATGTAAGGAGGTGCTAGTGGGAGGGGCATTTGTCAGGAACAAGCATTGAATCTGTGGAGTCTTGTGTGCACTTGCCAATGCCTGGAGGTTACTGTTTGGCTAACCTGGCTTACTGGACTGCTGGCCCTGGTTACTGTTTGGCTAACCTGGCTTAATGCACTACTCGCAGACAAAGGCTGCTGAAGGTGCATGTGAGAGCTTTGCTCCAGGATTTACAATAAACGTGGGGATGTTTGGGAGCAAAGTTGGATCAATAAAGGAGAGTTAGACCTTTTTCTCTGGCTGTGATTGCTTTTGTGCCATGCCCCAAGTCATCACATCCTAGATTTCTTGGAAAGCACTCAATGCATATAAAGGCCAACACCCGCTAAAGAATTGGTAGCTGTGATTTCACATTGTTGGGTATATAATAATACTAACAACAATATGAATAATTAATTTAACTTCTTTGCTGCCCAACTCCCAACAGTTTTAGGTGATTCATGACTACCAAATAAATTACAATAAAACCAATATAAAGAAAAGGTAAAATAATACATTTTTGGAAGACCAGATTGAAATAGAGGACACAAAGGTTGGGTAGATTCAAAGGTTTGGATGCCATTCAACTCTCACTTTGCAATCTACAAGCCTGAAGCAAACAGAACTTTTATTTAAATGATGAAGCTTGTGGACTATGCCTCTCTTAGGCTAACATATTTTCATACTTCTCCTGTAATATTTTGTAGCTGCCATTCTAAATTGAAGTCATTAACTTTGTCCCTCAGAGGTCTTTTATTCCTTACCATAACATCAGTGTTGTAGATTATGTGTGTGTGTATGGATACTTTCAATAATTTGCATAAAGAATAACTTCTTCCTAAGCATGGAGAGAGATTGTCTGCTTGTCCACGCAAAATATATGTAACACAGAAGACTATCTAGTAAGATGAAGTGGAAGGCACATTATTAGATAGAACCCTGGGGTACATCAATTCCTGAAGGATGGGATAAATGAGTGAGGATCATTGAAGCTGCAGTCCACTGCTGGGAAATCTGGATTGGCATTGCTACACACGCTTGCTCTCTGTGAATGTTGCTCCAGGCACTGAAGTCTTTTTTCAAAGCTGAGGAGAAGAAAGAGGTGAGGATAGCAGGGAACAGCTTAAGGGGTGGGTGGGAGAAAAAGGAGAGGAAAAAGCTATATAAACACTCACAATATAAATTAGATGTCCTTCTTATGAGCTAAGCTGGCTGGTTTTCTTTGGGATGGGAATGTTTACAGATCTATCTTTGCTAAACTGAGGACATGATCAAAGACAAATAAATATTTTTGGAAAAAGAGAAGGGTGGGTGGGAGGGATTCAACTCAAGGTAGGAAAGGCTGAAACGCTCACCTATGTTGGTGAAATTAGAATTCATTTACTCTGAGGCAGTTGCTAATTTGAGAGTTCCTGGGAAGATGTTTTCAGAAAAATGACTGTCGTAATTGGAGGAGGTTGTCTCTATTGTAGCAGGCAGTTACAGCGTAAAGAGGAACTGGCATGGATTACTCAGTCTAACGGTTTTGGCAAAGGCTTGGTGTGTCAAGTATAGCTACATGTTTACTCCTGGCCTCTAGATGTCCATTTACAAAGCAGCCTTTCTTCTCTTTTTGGCATGCATCCAGGACAATTTTAAATGATCCCCTCCCCTCCTCCATTCCTAGCTCTGCAGCCATTATTAGAAATTGGGGTTGTCTTGAAGCTCGATCTGAGAAACACCACAGCACAAAAATGCTCACTGACCCATAACCCTCTAAAATGGGACTAGTATCTCTATGAATGTCAGTCATTAACAGTAGAAATTAAGAAATGAAAATGATTTCAGACTTGTCCTTTTGGGATATTTGAATTGCGACAAGAGGGAACTAGAAAAACTGAAGAACAGTCAGTGAGATAACTTTTGGATTCTTGGTTTAAAGGACTGACTTTAAAATGCTACAGTTTTCAGAACCAAAAAAGCATAGTGCTTCTTGCTTTTCAAATATAACTGACATCATTTTTGACTGATGCTGAAAACAATTCTAAGCTGTTCTGCTATGGAATGAATGGAACTTTATTTAATAGAGAAGAGTAATCAATTTTTAATTTCGAAACATTAGGGTTGCTCAAAAATTGTGACATGCCTTGGGGATTGCAAAGATATTTTGGTTAGTTTAATATAATTTAGACGTGCTTGGTAAGTAACTAAATAAATACCATAACTTTTTAAAACATTTTGTTTGTTTCATCTGAAAATATGCAATATTGTGGTAATTAATTTTAAGAAAGTTTTCCTCTATAGATAGTTAAAAGATGCCATGGAAAAGGAACAAGTTTTTCTGGACAAGACAGATTGATCTGAAAGTGGATTTTAAAATGACAGGATATAGGAATAATACAAAAAATGCTATACTGGATATACAAATGAAACCAGCTGATGTCTTAATAATTTAAAGGGATTTACAAATAGTAAACCAAACACATGATCTGTACTTCTATACAGGATTCACAAAAGGGACTAGATAAAGCTTTGAAGAATTTTGTGAGAAGGGACAAAGAACAATGAAAAGAAATAACAACATTTGCAAGGATTAAAGATCAAGATTATTAAAAAAAAGGAATGAATGTAATGTTGATTTATTTGATGAAGGTTAAAATAGATGTTGTTATTTCTTGTAACTCAATGGACTTTGTTGATCAGGACTAAATGATCAGGTTTTAAGGACTTGAGATGGGAGATGGGAATAAGAGGTCATTTATTGCATTTTAGAGAAAAGGCGAGAAATTACTGAAATCACTTATACTTATGATGAAGGGGGAAATAATTTCTTTATATATTTATTTTTCTTTTCTTTACTATATTCTTATTTTTTATTTTTTCTATTTTCTTCTTTTCTGCACCTTCTATTTTTTTTCTTTTCTTTTAAGTTTGCATTACGTTTTTATTATTGTAAGTGTAATTTCCAATAAAATTACTATCACAAATTGGGAAAGGGCTATTGTGCTTATGACCTATTTGCAGTCTGGATCAAAATACTGGATCAAATAGGATTTCTCATCCAAATTGTTTTGTTGTTGTTGTTGTTGTTGTTTTGGTTCTTTGGAAAGCGAGTCTTCTTTTATGAGACAATAACTGGCACATAATATCAGACTCCTGCAAATTTAAGAGCTGTGTTATTAACATATCCCAAAAGCACCTCTTCTTCACAAGAGTTTAAAATGGTGTAGCCTTCCTCTTTTCGCCCAAACATCCTTTTTTAATAACTTGTGAGGTATGTGTTGAAAAGACTGTACTGCTTTTGCTAAAAGGTAGTAGTTTGCTCACTACAGAGGTTCACCAAATGACAAAGCAATTTACAGACATCAATGAGTACATGTTATGTTTATGTTATGTTGTTCAAGATATAGAACAAGCAAAGCAAATTCCTAAGCACAAATGAATTGCACCAGAAAGACTTAAGATTTTTAAAGTAACCGATTTCATTATCTGCTGCTTTACTTATCAGTGAAAATAAAAACTTTCCAATTGGTTTTAAGATCATGGTTTGGATTGTGGCCTGTATATAAGGGTCAGGATTGACTGCCTGGAATATCTGATAACTGGGGTTACTTACTGGGAAGGGAAAACTGATTTAAGAACTTATAATTAAGGATTTTGTTTGGAGCTGTAGGAAATTATGGTTAGAATTAATAGCAATAGCAATAGCAATTAGATTTATATACCACTTCACCGGTGGTGGGTTGCCCCTGGTTGGGACTGGTTCTATAGAACCGGTAGTAAAACCGGTGGGAGGCTCCACCCACTGACCCTGACGTCATGAGGAAGCTTCTGTGCATGCGGCCCCATTACAAACTGGTAGTAAAGGTAAATAGAACCCACCCCTGCACTTCACTCAACTTCTTACTTTTATACATTAGTAACTAGACAAAAATAAATTCCAAAATGGCTGCTTCTTCAACAATGAACTGGTTGCAGCCTCGCTCCCCACCCTCCAGCTTTTGGCATGCAGGCTGCTTTGAAGCACAGCTCCTGAAGTTACTTGCAGACCTTTGCTGTATCTGAAGATCTTGTGGGATAATTCCAAAAGAGTCAAATAAACTAAAGGAATGCCAGTTCCTTCTGTTGCTAAATTGAAAAAGCTACCATCCAAGAAAATACCCTTTAGGGATCCTTCCCTGGACTGTCATAAGTTCGCCATCTTTTCACCAGAAGTCGAAAGCACATAGTATTTTTTGTTAGATAAAGGTAGGGGAGATTTTGTACATATATGTTTATAACAAAAAAACAGAAATATGTGTTTCGTCATAATTGTTAACTGTTGTTCTGGTTTCTTTAATATTTACCTATTGCAAGCTTTGCTCATTCCCCTAAGTAATGCCAACTTTTCTCCCTTTTTGCATGCCAAAGTTACAGCTTTGATCATTTTGTGATTACTTAAAGGCGGTATGTCAGTTGTATTTCCCAGTTTGCTTGTCATTTCAAAGGCATTTAAGTTACTTTCCCCACAAGTAGGCTACCACAGTTTTACAATATAATACTAATTTAATATAATACAGATATTATGACTGAGGACAAGTGGTCCTCAACCTTAGCAACCATAATGTGTGTGGCAGTGATGGGTTCCAATCAGTTTTACCACTGGTTCACATTGCTCACGTGCTTTGCATGTGATTGCCGTGTGCATGCTGGCTTCGCTCACATGCACGCCGAATTTGCGCATCATGTAAGCGCATTGGAGTAAAAAAACAGCTGAGGCACGGCAATCCACTCTGTCGTGCCTTACAGCTGACCAAAAAACAAAAGAAATAAAGGTACTGTATTTTTCGGAGTATAAGACGCACCTTTTTACCCCCCAGAAGAGGGTGAAAATTTAGGTGTGTCCTATACACCGAATGTAGCCCAGCCCACCCACTGCCCCCCACCCTTTGGCCTGTGCCTCGCAGCAGTTACCTCCTTGCAAGGAAACAGCAAGAAAAAACGGCCCCTTTCAGCTTCAGCATAGGTTAATTAGCACCAGTTGGTTAGATCGGCCTCCTGACTCTCAGCTGATTTGCTCTCAGCTGTTTTGCGCAGGGCTCTCCTGCTAGCTGCTAAGAGTGCTAGAGCAGATTTCCCCCCCCCCCAGCTATGCTGAAAAAACAAAACTGAAAGTAAAGCAGGCTCTTTGCTGCAACGTGACAAAATGAGGCAGAGAGATTTCTTTTTCTTTTTCCTCACCAAAAAAGGTAGGTGCAAACAATGGGAAATTTAGGGCAAAAGAGGAGAGTTCAAGATTTTAAAACACACACACAAAAAAGCTCTATTTAACTAGGGAATTGTAATAATTGAGATACTATTAATTGTATAGTGTGTTGAAAGCAGAAATGGTTAAGTTGTGGTTTGGAGGAATATATGGGGAAAATTATTTGGTTTATTATTATTGATAAATATAATTAATTGATTTGTAAGAAATTGGATTGCATGGAAATAATTGGAATATACAAAAAGATAGTTATCTTACTAATTATCAATAACTATTTGATTTATATAAAAATGTTGAATTTGTATTAAACAACTGTAATATTACATAATTAACCAATGTGAGGATGGATATAAAAATAGATGACAATAGGAAGGGGTATAATATAGAATAGAAGGGAAAAATTAAATTTGATTAAGATTAGAGATGAGAATGAAGGGTAATATTGGTTTTTTAAAAAAAATAGATGAGGAATAAATATGGCAAAAAGGAAATACAGAAATTGTAAATTTAATTGAAATGACTAAACACTGTTTAAATTTGTGAACCAACCAAATACTCTGTTCAAAGAAACATACATTGTATGTTTGTATGTGTGTCTAAAAAATAAAAAACCCACTTTAAAAAAAAAACCAACCAAAAAAGTAGGTGCGTCTTATACTCTGGTGCGTCTTATACTCTGAAAAATGAGGTAGGTATATCGCGGGGGCGGGGGGGGGGGAGGACCCAACTGACATTCAGAGCAAACCGGTTCGCTCTCCTATGAAGATTTTCACTATCAGCTCTCCTGAACCGGGGAGAACCGGTAGCAACCCACCACTGGTGTGTGGTCTTCAACTCTGTGGAAGAATTCTGGGAATTGAAGTCTCCATGACTTAAAGTTTCCAAGGTTGAGAAACAGTGTTCTACACTCACTGGAAAAAAAAAAGAATACTGAGGAATAATACATTACATTTAGCCATTTTTGTAATCATTCTGATATCAGACATCACCTTTCTAAATGGACAAGATATCCTACAGTACATTTTAAAAGTTAGCTCCTGAAAATGTGGAGGGTCAGGGCAAAACTACAAAAAATTAGTGTAATGAGAAGAACCAGACAAATGGAAACTCAATCTCTTTTCACCATCTATGGATCTGCACTAGTTTTCTCAGATTTTATGACAGATGTACTCCCAGTATTTACAAATTTAGATTGTGAATAAAATTGCATTTAAGGTGATAATATGCAAAGTAGACGAAAACAATTATCTATCCAAAGAGTTTGTGACTTGACTTTGTTTCCTGGAACATAGAAAAAGTAATGTAACAATAATGCCAATTTAGGATTTTAACTATGAATACTGCATAAAAACTATGGTAATTACTACACAGAATTACTACTGAGCCTTTTTAAAAACTCATTTATGTCACTCTTTCTCCATATGAGATTCTCCAGATAAGAAGTTTCTGAGACAGCACTGGAAAATATTTATTCCAGAAATCCAGTCAGATTGTTGCTAATTAGATTAAATCAGACATAGAGGAATTATTGGATTACATATGCCTTCATTACTGACTATTAACCATTATATACTGTAATTCTATTAAATGCATTATTAGTAGCATATGTGAGAAGGCAATACCTTCACTGTGTATCAAACAATACTTCAATTGAGCTTCAAGACTGTCCTAACTCTAGAAGAGAACCTTTTATTGGACTAACATTCTTGATTTTTTTATTTCATTGTAAAGTCAGTTTCAGAATGTGGTTTAGGAGAAAAATATTAAAGTACACTGCTACAAAATGAAAAGTAGAAGGAAGTGAATATGCTTGATTGTGATGATCTATCAATGTTTGATGAAACCGTGTGAAAGAAAGCAATGGGCCAGGCAAAGGAATATGCTAAAATGAAGGTCAAATTCTTAGGTTAGCATTTTATAAGGCTTGATGGAGCTAGATTGGTCCATACTGGTTCGCTGAAAAATCTCCTTATGTAGTCCCAAGGGTGCTTTTTCAAGAGGCAACAGGACTTTCTGGTTTTTCTTTGAAGACGTTTTGCTTCTCATCTATGAAACTTCTTCAGTTCTGGAAGAAGCTGAAGAAACTTCTTGAATGAGAAGCAAGAAAAAAAGCCCCCTAGAGTCAGGAACGTCTAGCACATATGTGCAAGGGGAACCTTTACCTTTACTTTAAAGATATAGAACAGGGCAGAATAAGCCTAGTCCAAAAACTCAGTTACTGTACATGGCTTAGCCAATTGATTAGAACTAGGAGGCTGAAGTTAACCCTGTCCAGTTAACCAGAGCAAAGAGCAAAACTTTGTATTGGGGAAAAGTATGAAACACAGTACAGAATTATGTAAGGCTTTCACCCAACCTGTGATGTGACCCAAACATACTTGCTCCACACTTTGTAAAACTCATCATTACCTATAAACACATCTTTTTTATAGGCAGTGATGAATTGACTTGAGGCACCAGTATTCAGCAAAACTCTATTTCTCTATTTTTTCCTTTCAAAATTTCAAGTATGCATTTATTTGTTAATATTCTGCCAGGCCAGGCTATCAATGTAAATGATTTTAAATTGAATGTTTTAAATTCTGGGTTTTAATGTGAGCTGAAATTATTTAATAATTTTAATAATTTTTAATTGATGTCTGTGTTTTGTGCTTTTAATGTACACTACCCTGAGTCCTTCGGGAGAAGGGTAGTGTACTAGAAAAGGGTAGTGTACTAGTATAATAGAAATTAATAATAATAATAATAATAATAATAATAATAATAATAATAATAATAATAATAATAAAGTAATAATAATAATAATTTTTTTGCATTTGTTTGTTTTTACAATTTGCAAGCAATCTTGCCTATTTCTTTTTCTTTTTTAGGACATTTGATCTCATCATCTTTATCTCGGTGATATGGGTCTTAGCTTTGTAAAGTCTGCATTTTATTTCAATATGTCGCTTTCTATTACAGTAATGACATTTCTCCTTTTCATCTTATTTAGGGAACTCCCATCTCTCGCAGTGTTCAAAACACACTGGAATGCCCCCAGTCTAGTTTAATAATTACTTCTCAAAGGAAATGTTATTATGAAGTTTGATTAATTCTACTATATATAGTTTTCTGGTGACAATCTTAATAACAATTCCTTGATTAAATCATTAGAAAGGTTCATGCTATT
Source organism: Masticophis lateralis (assembly GCA_030761175.1). Lineage (NCBI taxonomy): Eukaryota > Metazoa > Chordata > Lepidosauria > Squamata > Colubridae > Masticophis > Masticophis lateralis. The sequence goes on from JAUDYJ010000001.1 coordinate 108,503,245, forward strand.
TTGTTTTGGTAACTTCAGAATAGAGAGACACTGTGACACACAGTGTATTTCATTAAACTTCCACTCCCTGATAATTTTAGGTTTACAAGTTTTCTATTATAGTGTTATTGCTGATTCCTGAACATGCATGTGTTTAAGCCTGTTTCTTGACATGTTGTCATTTAGAAACATATTTTTGTTTTTAAAGGAGGAGATATTTGATCATGTTAAAAACCAAGTTGGAGTTAGGGAGTTTAAATCTTTCTTCCCTATTGTGATCCTAATGAAGCAAATCTGGTATTTTAACTAGGGGAAAAAAGATAGCACCAAAGAGACATTTGCTCCACTGCTAATTGTTGATTTGGAATAGCAATGTTTGTCAGAAGCAAAATGGACCTGCTACAATTTCAGTAATTATCACTTCCTATATTGTTTTTTAAGCAATTGTAAATACGTAACAGTCATTATTACAATGCCTAGCTTGGTTCCTTTTCAAAAAAAATATAATGTTATTGAAGAAAATTCAATAAGATAGTAACCTACAAAGATTAGAAAAGAAGCAAAGAAAATAAGCAAGAATAATGAATAAGTAAGAAAGAATAGAAAAAGCAAAGAAAAGGTTATGAATGTGATCTTTAAAAATTCTTTGTTATATGTATTTGAACCCAGAGATGACTTTTTTTACAAGTCCACCAAATATGGTAAAGTGACTATATTGTCCACATTTCCAACAATAAATTTGAATACCTTTATTTATTCTGGACAATTTTTCTGGAGTCATATACTAATGAGTCATCATTTTATACAAAAAATTTTTTTTCCCACTGTTCCCTCAGTATATTGTTAGCCCATTTTATCATATAATCTTTCACTTATTTTTGTTCCATTTGAAATTTCAATAAAAGTTCATACATTTTAGCAATTACATGCTCATCATTTGTACATAGTTCCACCTCACATTCTGTCTTCTGCTCTTCAATTCTAAATGCCTTATTTTCTACTTTAAATCTCTCTCTTAACATATGAAAACCATTGAAGACTAAATTATTTTGCAGCCAATTGCTGTTTTGATTTCATCTTATATTTTTCATGCTCCTGTTTTAAAAACTCTAGAATTGATTAACTCTAGATAAGTTAACCATTTTTCTTTACCTACAGTTTATTTTTTATAAAATGCTTCTTGTGCTGGACACCATTAAAAACATTTTTGGGCACAGTTTGGGTTGAATGTGTTTTCCATATTCTCAACATGGCACTTATGTTACAATAATTCTTAAAATCTACATTAACCTTAACTTTATCATAATAATACAAAACCATGCCATCCAAAGCTCAGACTGTGTATTTCTATTTCTAAAATTCTTTTATTTGTCAGCAAAACTTACTTTTTCAACCAGATTAAGCAGCAGGTTGCAAAATACAATTTCAAATCAGGCAACCCCAATTTTCCTCATTCCTTCTTTTCCCTTGTCATACAAATTTACATATATCTTTCTACCATTGTTTACATCGTACAAAAGTTGTCATAATATGTATTGTTTAAAACAAAAACATCATACTTTCCAAAACATTCATTTTTATCATATACATCCTTCCTGTTCTGGCCCCGTGCCCAGAAATAACCCCCCCTCAGACAACCGGAGGCTAAGGAACTGGCAGGCAACCAAGTGAGATGATAACAAAGGTCGGCAGCAATCCGCAGCTGCTTGCCAACGTTTTATTTAAAAGGTCCGTCACATACACACCACAGCTGAGACACCGGGTCAATTCAAAACCGGGATCCACGTATCTTTGTTTTGTTCGTCACAAAGATATGGCTACAATCCCTCACTTATATAGTCTGGTAAGAGGGGTGGTCCACCAGCTAATCATGACCACGCCTTTTCCTCTGCTGGGCTCTCCTGTCTCTCCGACGCTGGCGAGGGTCCAACCAAAACTCGCTCCCCTCGTCAATGTCCTCCTGTGGCTGCGGGGACGAGCTTGGCTCTGGGCCTATCTCCTGCCCTTCCGTGTCCTCCGGAGGCATTGCCAGAGAGGAGAGTCCTGGAGAAGGAGGCCTTGCCAACTCCTCTCCCTCACTCTCAGAGTCCTCCCCTGCTGATGACGCAGGCTCAGGCAACGGAGCCACAACACTTCCCAACAATGAAAATTGTAACCTCTCCTATCTTAATATGATCTTAATTTTATTCCATATCTTAATTAATCTGATATAACATATAGTTAATGTTTGTCATAATGATGCCGAAGTATTTTACTTTTCTTCTGAATCTTAAAACTATTTTCCCCATCAATTCCATTTATTTTTCATTTTCATATTCTTTGTGAAAATCTTTATTTTTTGTTTATTAATTTTTAAATAGCTAGCACCCCCGGGTCTACCTTGGTTGCTAGTAGAGTTGTTGTTGGACAATATTCAAGTCTAAGTAGTATGCAAAGTTTACAAGGCTTGTGAAACGATAGATTGGATTCCACTAGCAGACTTCTAATGATTTATAATAGAGTGGCACAGGTTTATTCTTCTTAATTGGCTAACAGTAGCAAGAATTATCCTGCCTTCCCAATTTTAATTGAACATTAAAGATTTTGTGTCTTTTCAAATGACCTTGGACTGAGCACATTTGCCAGCATCTTTTTTGCAGCTGGCTCTAATTGGTGGATCTCATGTTTATAAACAACAATAGGCTTGAATGCTCCAATTATACTTAATCTGGGCCTTGACTGCTCTTAGTTCTCTAGGTTTGATGATAGTGCACCACATTGAATTATATTTTATAGAATCTGCCTACCTGGTAAATGTTACAATCCATCTGTAGTCAGTGCAAGTACTTTATATTTCAAAACTCTCCTTTCTTGCTCCCATTATCAAGCTGTGACAAACTGGTTAGCCTAAGTAGGTTAATCTAGATGCCCTAAAAACACCCCTATTGAATTCTTATCGAATTTCTGGGACCAGACACAGAGTCACTCAGTGATAAGGTACAACACTTTATGTGGCATTCATTGCCAAGAAGGATTTTAGCTAGCCAACCTTCAAAAAAAAAGTCAACTCCAGATAACAGAGAGATGTTAATGAGAACTGTGGACTAGCTAGAGCGCTGTGATTACCTCTTTTCTGTATTCTTTACAAATCCATTTCCTTACAGCCAGTGTCCTTTTGGCTTGCACTGCACACGCGCACCTTGCATTTGGTGCGTGGTGGGTGTTAGGAAATGGGTATTGCCTAATTGTATATAAGGCAACATTTTATGTTTGTATTATGTGAATGTATTATGTAGCTTTAAGTACTGTGCTGAGTCATTCTGCATCCTGGTTGGCTGAGCTCTGCAGCAAATGTATTTAAGGAGAGCTAAATTATGGTTAGCCAGAACACTACACCATTTTTACCTGCTGCTATGCTGTAACTCTTTTTGATCTCTCTATGGTCAACTGTTTGATCATGATTACTGTTTTCTGATATTTATTGAACTGTTTTTATATTGTTCCTGATTGTTCCTTGAATTTTTCTATAAACCGGTAAGAAAATTTTATACCCCTGGATTGATCTTATATTGCACTTTATATGGCTAAAATTGTTAAAGGACTATGAATTTGCTTTTTCCTAAAAGTAAAATACTATAAAACCCAGTTTGTCTATATGTTTTCACAATTACTCTCAAACCATTTCCGTGCCTAAAACTCTAACAGTACTCTGCTTTATAAGCCACAACTTCAGGTGTAACTCAACAATATCCTTAACAGTGGGCACTGTGCATGCGCACGCACAGCACGTGTTTGGTGCACAACGCACATGAGCAGCCAGCAAACCCGTAGTAAACTGGTTCAGGTTTCACCACTGGAATGCATGTATGTATGTGTGTGTGTATGTGTGTATTTAGTGGTTTTAATGTTGTGGGCCACATAGATTTACCATCAGTTGTGCATCCACATAAATTTGTTTATTAGATAAATAAATAACTCCTGCCTTTTAAAGGCGGAACCTTAATCAAGGCTAACACATGTGCTTAAAATAGACTCAGTCCTGTTAATAATTTCTCCAACAAAATTTCTCTCTCAAGCACTGGAGAAATCAGAATTGTGCTGCCTATGTATGCAGCACATTGTAGCATCACCCATTCCCCATGGCCATTGAGCTCCCAGAAGAAGAGTGTAGCCTCTGTCCACCTGTTTTAGCTGTTCCTTTGCATGTTTTTAATGTGTGTGTCTGTGTGTATACATGACAATATTACCTACTATTCCTGTAGTTGTGCTTCTTAGATATTCATACAATTGGTGTACAAGTTTGTAAGAAGGAATCCTAAACATAAACAGCCACTCACATGTTCTCTCTACATAGCTGGGTTTCTTAGTGGTGCAGAAGTCCAATCACATATCAAAGACACAAGGCTGGTGGCAAGCAAGGAATTCCCTATATGCTTATTGATGTATATAGTTTTACTGAAGTCATCAGTTCAGTTTTTGCATTTAATTGTCCATAGTTTTATGACCAATATTTATTGCTATTCACCCCACATGCTAGGAAACCAATAGAAATTTATACCAGGATGACAAAGAACCTGGCTGAAGCTGATATAAATTAAACAATGCAACAAATTGAACAAATAACTGTAGATACAGTGGATGAAAGGCCCAGGGTGAAGGTATTTCAAGCCTGCTGAAGTCTCACAGCATAATGATCAGAAGGAACTTCCCAAGTATTGTTACTTTACTAATATGTATACTGTATATATAGCAACGGATAAAGACAAGCTATTATTTTCCTTGACAAAGCTAAAGAGACAAGAAAGCTCCTCTTTTTCATTCTTCATTAACTATCTGTCTCTGTTCTTAATGAGCAACATTAATTTTATTTGGCTGTGTGGACAATTGCCACCTCTAAGTGCCTTATTTCTCTGCCCTCTGCCTAACATTCTGACTGTGCTTTAAATATTGTCGTATTGCTCTGCCAATAGATGAACATAAAGAAACAGAATCCTGTGACTACATAAGATTTACATACTTAATAACCGTATACTAGCTTGCAAGATAAGATCTTAATAAATCCATGGAATTGTATACTAGTCTGTCATAGTTTATTTGTGATGGAGTGATGCCACTGGACTTGCTTTCATATTTCCAGGTCAACATCTGATTTTTATCGGACTGGTGCTAATGTCCAAGACTGCCACAGGATATTAAGACAACCAGAGAAAATGAAACTACTTGCCATATATACTTGTCTGTGAATATCTGTGAAACATGTGATCACTTTTCATTTCTATTCGGGATACTGAGCTACTCTTTGAAAGGATCTATGTTGCTTAGGTACACAAAGATGACAACCCATGATCTTCAAGATGTTGAATATAATACCACGCTACCGACTGTACTGTTTGGGGCTGTTGGGGAATGGATTTTTTGCAATTTCTGAAGTGTTGCCAGTAGCTGACTTCCGGCTCATTAGCTGAATTTGCAAGAAGATATTTTTGTCTTGCACGGAGCTTACCATATATAGGTAGGTCACACTAATTTACGCAAGGAAATGAAGACATTTCTGGATTGTATCTACGTAGATGGGTCTAACAGAAATGTTTGAGCCATTTATGGAGGTAGTCCTCCTCAGATCAAATTGTAAGTAAATCTAGAAAAAAATAGTCCTTAGGTTTTTTTTAGAAATCAATTGGATTTCACACTCAGTAAATTTCTCAAACATCCCTCCCCCCACCATATAATACATAATTACAGGAGGCACGTTTATTGAATATAGACATGCATAGAATTGCACTTTAAATCCATTTGATGTGATACATCTTTTTTCAAGCCTTTATTTTAAGAGAAAAAAGGTAGAATATAGGGCTTTTACATATTAAAATACAACAACCCTGATGTTTTTGCCACAGTGTGAAAATATTAATGACCTCTAGTAGGGAATCCTTTTTCCAAGAAAGTTCAGACTGAAAAAGAATATATTTCTTTCTCTTTCACCAGCAATAGTTGAATTAGAGGTGCATTTTACTACTTCTTTTTCCTTCACGAAACACACCTTGAAAAGTATTATTTTTTTCACTATGTACCAATAATGGGAAGAAGGAGAAAGGACATGTGGATGAAAAAGCATTCTGTACAGCAAGCCAAAAAGCATCTAGCAATGAAAATTCAAAATAGAATCTCTGTGATTTTTTCTTTTGTTTGTTTTCCTGGTGTCAAAAGTTCCACAGACAATTAACTTCAAATGCAGAGCTACATCAGCTGCCTCTTCAAAGCCACACTGTAAACACTTTAGAGCTGTATTCTTTTTGTCCTTAACCTTTCTTTTAAAAAAAAAACAACAAGGAAATTTGACTGTAAACACAGCACAATTATTACTAAGTTTCAATACATGAACAAGTCCTACACCTTTCTTCTTTGAAAGAATAGTTTAAGGCTTTTCAGCAGGAATACTTGAGAACTATTTGGAGGGCAACTTTAGCAGAGGAAAACAAAATTGCAATCCTATTGTATATTAATATATAAAGGGGGTATAGGATTGCTGTATATTCATTTCTTTTATCTAAATCTAAAATAAGTGATCCAATATTAATGAAACACACTATATTTTCTCTAATTCAGTGGATAGTCAGTCTGTTTATTACCTCAAATCAGCAGTGAAATCCCCCCCCCCTGGTTCTATCCGGCTCGCTGAACAGATAGCACTGGCAGAGGAAGGCTCTGCCTACCTACCGCGATGTCATTATCAGTGGTGGGTTCCTCCTGGTTTGGGCCAGTTCGGCCGAGCTGGTAGCGGTGACGATATGATGTCACTGAACCGGTTCTCTTTGTTTGGGAGCTGGGCCCTCCTGCCCCCCCATTATTCTTACCTTTTATTTGGCCCCGCCCCCAATCTATTCACTGCCTCCCGAGTCCCAGCTGATCAACTAGAAGGGAAAAAATTGTTTAAACACTTGCCGGGGAGCTTCAAAGGGCCGCCCTACAGTTGATCAGTGTTAAAAGGCAGTATGGCGGTAGACCAGGGCGCTCGAAAAACAAATGGGTAGACCGGTGCCTGAATCAACTCAATTACCATTTCCCCCATATATATACTCTCTCTCTCTCTCTCTCTCTCTGTGTGTCTGTCTGTCTGTTGTCTGTCTGTCTGTCTGTCTGTCTGTCTGTCTGTCTACCTACCTACCTACCTACCTACCTACCTATATTTTCTTACTTTTCGTAGGTTTTATGTGTGTTTTTCTTTAAGACAGGTTTTTCCTATGTAACCAAGATCTTTCTGCAACCCTGGTTGAGTGAAATCACATTCACTACTTTCTGGGGTTTTTTTCCTTCTTTTCCTTCTGGCAGCCAGCAGATTTTGTGCTTGCCCATTGGGAGACTTATATAGCTATTTCTGGCTCAAAAGCTATTTCTCACATTCTTCAATGCGAGCACAAGAACTCAGTCAGAAAAGAGGAACCAACTTCTTCCCTGGTCCAACACCTTAAAGCCACAGGACATGAAATTGACTTTAAAAAGACCAGAACCATCGCCAAAACTGAACACTTTAACAACAGAATAATCAGAGAAGCCATCGAGATAGAAAAATGCCCACACAGCATGAACAAATGAGACAATACCTTCCGCCTACCAGCCATTTGGAAACCCGCCCTTATTGACAAACAAGTCCCTAACACGACGAATGACACCAGACCCACACTCACAAGAGCCACACAGGATATCACCACCACACATCCACGCAGAAAGCAGACTCAAACCCACACTTATAATAGGCATGACCAAGGACCTGAAGCCAGACCGCAGCTGCATCATTAGCCACTTTAAACCCCTCCAATCCATACATGAAGCAGACTGACACCCACCATGAAGAGCTCTTACAGCCACAAACACGAAGCTAAACAACAACAACGCAGCTCACCAGCTCAAATCCCCCTGCAACTCAGACTAAGCCGAGCACAACCAAGCCCCCACCCAAACAGAACACACCCCCAGGCAATCAGAGCACAACCAACCCCCCATCCAATCAGAGCACAGCCCAGCCTCTAACCAATCAGAACACACCTCCACCCAATCAGAACACAGCCAACATCCCACCCAATCAGCTCACACCCCCACTAGCAGTTAAAAGGAAGGAACAGCTGCAATCTCACATTGCTCCTGGAAGCACGAAGCCGAGAACACCAGCCTGAAGATGACGAATGAGACTTCGTCGAAACGTCACCAAGACACTTCCAATTTTACGCGGGAGAAGACCCGAATAACCAAAGACCTACACACACACACACACACACACACACACACACACACACACACACATATATATATATACACACACACACACACAGTATATATATATATCTAATAAAAAGTGTAAGAATAGATGACTCATGTAAATACAGGAAGTTGTGCTGTGCAGATGCTGAATGGAACCTTTATGCTGAGATTTGACATTTCACAAAAGCAGAAAGAGCAGACAGTATCTGCTTTAGATTCATTTAAACATAAATGAATATTAATGTAAACTCAAGCCAATACAGTAGTTATTACTATTCAAATCAAGAACAGGAAGGTAACCCAAAACTTCCTTGTTTCCAAAATATATGAGTAAGGCATTATTTTGAGGAAAATATTTTATTTTGCCAGCAAAAACCAAGGATGGCACTGGAACTGAATCAGTGATATAAACACACACAATAATATTAAAAGCTGATGATGGGATTAAAAAGCAAGAGGCGAGACATGTGTGACAATCTGGTAACTTTCCAAGCTAATTAATAATTTAAAAAAAATGGATTTTAGTGAATTTTCTGCTGTATGACTATCAAACCAGTTAGTTTTTAACACCATCCCGAAGGTTTTAAATTGTACTAAAGGAGAGAATAAATGTGATGATTGACTAGATTAAGAGATGGTGATAATTTCTTTATGATAAATGAATAGCAACACCACAAATGATGACAAATCACAAGTGATAAAATATAGTTCCAGGCAAGCCGCTCTTGTCTTCAGTAATTGGATTAAAACATTGAAAATGATTATTTGTTTTTATATAAACAGATGCTGAAAGTGAATGTAGATACCAAATCATATAAATGGTTAAGGATCACTTGTCCAGCGACTATTCAAAATTATGATAGTGTTGAACAAAGAGATTTATGACCATCATACAGCACAGCACAGCCATTGCAGTGTCCCCATGGCCACAGGATTAGGATCTGGACACTTGGCAACTGGAGTACATTTATGACTATCTCGGCATCCTATGATCATGTGATTGCTATTTGCAACCTTGACAGCTGGCTTTTGACAAGCAAAGTCAATGGGCAGCCTGCAGGAGGTCATAAATTGCAGTCAGGTGACATCTCATTTAATGATTGCAAATGACTCGGTTAGATGCAGCTGAAATTGCTGGATCTGCCATCACAAACTGTGGTTGTATGATTTTTCAGTTTATGAAAAATATCACTTAGCAATGGAATTGCCATCATGTGACTATGTGTATGTGCAGTGGTGAAATTCATTTTTTTTTTCTACTGGTTCTGTGTGTGTGATGTGTGTGTGGTGTGGCTTGGTGGGCGTGGCAGGAGAAGGATACTGCAAAATCCCCATTCCATCTCCACTCCTGGGGGAAGGATATTGCAAAACCTCTATTCCCACCCCACTCTGGGGCCAGCCAGAGGTGGTATTTGCCAGTTCTCTGAACTACTCAAAATTTCTGTTACCAGTTCTCCAGAACCTGTCAGAACCTGCTGGATTTTATCCCTGGATATGTGTGTGCAGCCGTCAGAACTCAGGAAATCAGTCTTAAGGAGTTTAAGGAGCTGTGGTGGTACAATGGTTAGAATGCAGTATTGTAGGCTTGCTGTATTGCAGGCTAATTCTCCCGACTGCCAGCAGTTCAATCCTGACTGGCTCAAAGCTGACTCAGCCTTCCATCCTTCCGAGGTCGGTTAAAGGAGATCCCAGATTGTTGGGGGCAATATGCTGACTCTGTAAAACTGCTTAGAAAGGGCTGTAAAGCACTGTGAAGGGGTGTATAAGTCTAAGTGTTATTGCTAAGTGCTATTTTGGGGGAGCCATTGTAACTTCGAACAATCACTAAGTGACCAGTTGTAAGTCAAGGACTACCTTTAAATATATATCATTCACATAGCACATATTCACACATTCCTGTATATTTCCAGTGGTATGTCATGGCTGAAGCCATTCTGTCTGGTGTGCTGAAGTTTATATTCTGACTTTTTCCCCTGTTGCCAAGCTTTCCCAGGACTAATGAGGTAGACAGCAATAGGAAAGGGAAGGATTGTTCAATATAACTGGGAAGGAAGACAATTGGAAGAATCACACCTGCTCTACTGTCTTTATTGAAGAATTGACTATCAGGCCTTTTTTGATCAGTCTGGTCAGAGCCAGTTTGGTCTAGTAATTAAGGCACCGGGCTAGAAACTGGGAGACCGTGAGTTCTAGTTCTGTCTTAGCCTTGAAAACCAGCTGGGTGATCTTCAACCAGTTACTCTCTCTTAGCCCAACTTACCTCACAGGGTTGTTGTTGTGGGGAAAATAGGAGGAAGAAGTAGTATTAGATATGTTTTCCTCCTTGGGTTGGTTGTAAAAAATAATAAAGGTGGGATATAAATAAAATAATAAAAAAATAATTTAAAAAAACTACAGAAGAATGCAAGGAAGATCTTTAATGGCTGCATGGAGTTCTTGGACCATAAATTGCCCAAATAAGTGATGTCTAAGATAATAAACATCACTTTAGCTGGAGTGTAGCCAAAGTTATTTCTTTTAAAAACCCGATTTTAAAACCATAATAAAAACATAGTTTAAAAATGTGTTGGATTTACTGAAAGGCCTCCTAAGAGACAATTTTCTCACTTTTCAAAATAGAAAGCAGAAAATAAATATTTATTATTATTATTATTTGAGTGTGCTTGCCAAATGATAAAAGTCTTCTACTTGTTTGCCTTTTAGTTTTCACCTTTCTGAACTGCTGTCATGTGTCTGTAAATTTCTTTTCACCATAAACATAATGTGTAAGTGAAAGATCAAGTGTTAAGAAAAGCCAGTCAGGAAATGCTGTTGCATCCCACACTAACTCCCTCCCACAAATGCCACCTATATAATTGACACCGGATGGATTTAACTGTAGTGAGAAAACTTTGAGACAAAGGCATGAAATTAAGACCCCTGAAAATATCACAGTCACAGCTTTTTTAACATTGAAAAAATAATTCCTGATGGAGGTGGAAATTAGTGTTTGTTCATAGTGTTTGTCTGGAATATCTTACCCGATTCAGTTGCTTCAGCTACTAACTTCCACAGTTTCAATTCCAACGTAACTTCTGTGGATCTTATTCCATATTTAAGAGGTTTCTAAGGAGTGTGTGTAAGTGCACTAATGCAGGGTTCCCAACCTTCGAGTCCATGGACTGGCAGAGGGCCGTGTCATGCAAGAAACCAGGCTGTGGAAACAAGCAAAGCCCCATCCATGGGATGCAGGGAGAATGCGAAATCACATCACCTCCTGTCTGTGAAAAAACCTCTCTCCACAGAGCCAGTCCCTGGTGCCCAAAAAGTTGGGGGCCATTGCACTGAAGTGCCTGTTGTTTCTGTCACATTTTAGCTTTTTCTTTTTGTTCTTTCAAATTTAGAATTTTTGTTTGATGAATAAATAAATAAACAAATAAATAACATTCTGTTATATCATGAAAAACTAAAATGCATATCTGTCCTACTGGGAACATGTAATTATGAATACTCTATGTTAGATCGGCGCAGGAAAGAAGAAGTGACCAGCAGGGTTCAATTAACAGGTTTAATAACAAGAACTGAACAGCTTGTGCGCTGCCGGAGCTCTCCTTATATACACTCCGGCAGACGCACCGCCCACTGACAGGGATTCAAAACTCCCGCCGAAAGGATCCTCAGCCAATCCCAGGCGGATGTCCTTATAAGGACATAACACTCCTCCCCCCTAGTTCTTAGTCAGTCGATCAGGGAAATAGTCACTAAGATAAACAGGACGTCTACGTGCCCGCGTAGACCTGCGCAGTTCACAGTCAGGATGGACACTCTCCCGGACGGAGGGTGTCTGCTCTGCTCGGGGCTTCTTCCCCGGTGCCGGGCTGGATCTGGCCGTCGAGGACGCGGGCACTGTGTCCGAACCTCCGGCCGGGTCACGGACCTCCGCCTGCGGGCGATGCTGGTCTGCCTCGTTCCTGCACGGATCGTGGAGCCGCCGGTGTGGATCCCTGCTCTTGACCGGTCCGGGACTCCTGAGCCACGGTAGGTCCCTGGGTCTCCCTCGGGTCCCCTCTGGGCTGGGGTCGCGCCGGTCTGGGTCAGGGTGCGTGTCCGGCGGTGGTGGTTGGGTTGAGCCCCCGGGTTCTCCGGTCGAGTCCGGTTTACTCCCGGGGCGGCAGGCGGACGGAAAAGGTGACTGGTCGGCTCGGTCGGGGTGGCGTAGGCCTACCTTGCAGGGGTGGTGTAGGCCCTCTCTGCGCGGTTGGTCTGGTGGTGGTGCCGAATGTTCCCTCTGGCCGCTGGGCTGCTCGACCTGGTCGGGTTGGCGTTGGCCTACCCTGCCGGGGTGTTGGAGGCCTTCCTTGCAGGGTTGGTTTTCTGCGCGGTTGGCGGGTTGTTGTAGGGCCTCCTGGAATGTTGGCTGGGGGTCCCCCTTTCTGGGCTGCCGGTTGCCCACTTCGCAGGGTTGACGTTGGCTTCCCCTGCTGGGTTGTCCCCGGTCTACTTGCCTTGCCGGATCTGGTATTAGGCTAGGTGCCGGGGTGTTTGTTCTTCCCTTGGGTCGCCGGTCTCCCTCGTCTGGGAGGTTTAGGCCTACTTCGCCAGGGTGGTTTTGGCCTGCCTCGTCGGGGTGGTTTAGGCCTACTGCGGTGGGGTGGTTTAGGCCTACCTCGTCGGGGTGGTTTAGGCCTACTGCACCGGGATGGTTTAGGCCTACCTCGTCGGGGTGGTTTAGGCCTACTGTGCCGGGGTGGTTTAGGCCTACTGCGCCGGGGTGGTTTAGGCCTACCTCGTCGGGGTGGTTTAGGCCTACTGCACCGGGGTGGTTTAGGCCTACCTCGTTGGGGTGGTTTTCGCTCACTTCCCTCCACCTTTTGCGGAGCTGGTCGAGATGACGTCTCACTATCTGTCCATCGTCCAGCTCAACGCGGTAGGATTTGGGACCGGTTGTGCTGTGTACTGTAGCTTTAAGCCATTTAGGCGAGCCGTGGAAATTAAGAGCGAAGACGGCATCACCGACGGAAAACTGGCGAAGTTGGCGACTGGCGGATGCGGGCACCTCAGAGGAGTATTGTGGGTGCAGTCTGTCCAGGGGTGAGCGGAGTCTCCTGCCCATTAGAAGTTCAGCGGGGCATTTTCGGGTGGCAGAGTGAGGCGTGATATGCTGGGTAAGCAAAAAAGTGTCAATGCGCTCCTGCCAGTCACCCGGGCCCATCTTGGCGAGTGACTCCTTCGTGAGCCGCACCATCCGTTCAGCCTGCCCATTTCCGGCCGGTCTGTAAGGGGCAGAGAGGGCATGGCGGATGACCAAAACCCGCCAGGAAAGCTTCCATGGGCACGGACGTAAGTTGGGGCCCGTTGTCTGAGACCAACACGTCTGGGAGTCCATGGGTCGCGAAGAGGCGCCGGAGGGCACGGATGGTAGCTTCTGTTGTGGTGGATGCCATGGGGACGACTTCCAACCACTTGGAGTAGGCATCAACCACGATGAGGAGGTGGTGCCCATGAATGGGGCCAGCAAAGTCTATGTGAATGCGCGACCAGGGGGAGCTCGGAGTCTCCCAGGGCGTCGGGTCAGATTGAGGCGGGGCGGCTCTGACTTCTTGGCACGGGCTACACCTGGCGACCCAATGTTCAATGTCTTTGTCCAGTGACGGCCACCAGACGTAGCTCCGTGCCAGGGCTTTCATCCGGACTATGCCCGGGTGTCCTTTGTGCAGCGCAGCAAGAGTCCTTCGTTGCAGAGTGCTGGGAATCAGCACCCTATCTCCCCATAGTAAACAGCCGCGCATGGTGGACAGCTCCCCTTGCTTGCGGCTGAACGGGCTGAAGTCGTCGCTGTCAATTCGAGTCGGCCAGCCTCTCAGGACCCAGGAGTGGACTTGCCGGAGGATGGGGTCAGCTCGCGTGTGCGTCGCTACGTCGGCAGATGTCACGGGACAGTTGCTGTCGTTGTCAATATGCAGCAGCTCGAGCGTGGGGGCCGGGTCTTCCACGGATTCGGCGGATGGGCACCTGCTCAACGCGTCGGCGTTTGCGATGGCTTTACCAGGCTGGTGGACGAGGCTGTAGGAGTAGCCGGCGAGGAATATGGACCAGCGCGTCATCCGGGGGGACATGAATGCTGGGGTCTGCTTGTCCCCTGCTAGTAGGCCGAGGAGAGGCTTGTGATCGGTGACAATGGTGAATTGCCGTCCATACAGGTATTCGTGGAAGCGCTTCACCCCTGCAACAATAGCCAACCCCTCTTTGTCCAGTTGGCTGTAGTTGCGCTCAGCACTAGACATAGTCTTTGAGAAAAATGCGATGGGGGCTTCACGACCGGTAGGCAGTTCGTGGCTGAGCACAGCGCCAACTCCGTACGGGGAAGCGTCACAGGTCAGTCTGAGGGGCAGTGTCTCATTGTATTGAATGAGCACACTGTCAGAGGTCAGAAGTTGCTTAACGGCTCTGAATGCAGACTCTTCCTCACGTCCCCACCTCCAGGAAACCGCCTTCGCCAGCAAGCGATGGAGCGGCTCAGCAACAGTGGCTTTCTGCTGGAGGAAAATAGCGTAGAAGTTAAGCAATCCAAGGAAAGCCTGAAGCTCCGCTTTGTTTTTGGGGCTGGGAGCTTCATGGATAGCTTTAACTTTTGATTTGGTGGGGTGGATGCCAGAACTATCTATCAGATAGCCCAGGAACTCGACTTCCTGTACCCCAATGATGCACTTGTCCCTCCGGACTCTCAAGCCCTTCTCCCTGAAACGCTGGAGAACTAGCCTCAGCCGGTCCAGGAGTTGAGCCTTTGAGTCCCCAGAGATCAGTACATCATCGAAATAAGGCACCACCCCTGGAACGCCTTGGAGAAGGCGTTCCATCATGGATTGGAAAATGCCTGGGGCTGCACTGACTCCAAACTGGAGACGGTTGCACTTAAACGCGCCTCTATGGGTGACAATAGTCTGTGCCTCCGCCGTTTCCTGATCTACTGGCAGTTGCTGGTAAGCCTGGGCCAGGTCCAGTTTTGCAAAAATTTTGCCCTTGCCGAGTGAGTGCAGCAAATGTTGCACTACTGGCACGGGGTATGCGCTCTGCGGCAACGCCTTATTGATGGTCACTTTGTAGTCGGCGCAGATGCGCACAGATCCATCCTGCTTCATGGGAGTCACAATGGGAGTTTCCCATGAAGCATGATCGATGGGTTCCAGGATACCTTGGGCAATCAGCTTATCTAGCTGAGCGTCTACTTTAGCCCGCAAGGCAAATGGAACCCGGCGGGGCTTGAGCCGAATTGGGGTTACCCCCTTGTCCAGATTAAAGGAGATGGGTTTCCCTGAAAAGGTCCCTAACTTACCATCGAAGACTTCTTGGAACTCTCCGATGAGTGAGTCGAGTTCTCCTGAGCTAATCTGGTGGATGCCTCCAATAGAAAGCCCCAGCGGCTGGAACCACTCCACGCCCAGCAGGGTCGGGCGGCTATGCTCCACGACGGTTATGGGAAGCTGGCCCTGGAACTGCTTGAAGGCGATCCGGAGGTTGGTTCTCCCGATGACGCCGATGGGGTTGCCGCCGAAGTCCACCAGCTTGGAGTGCAGAGGTTCAAGTTGGCGCTTGGAGAGATTCGGTTTCAGTCTCTTGACCTGGTGCCAGTCGATGATCGAATAGACGGAGCCTGAGTCGACTTCCATCGTGCACGGCAAGCCTTCTGCCAACAGTGTCACGTGGAATTTTGTGGCACTGTTGGTGCTGGTGAGGGCGATCGTTGTCTGGTTTACAGCGCCGCCATGATAACTGTTGCGGTCGTCGCGATTTTGCTGGATTGAGGACCGTTTGGATGACCTCTGGGAGTCGCGACGACTTTCTGGATTCTGGGGCTTGATCGATTCAGGAACCGGATCAGAGGCTCTGCATGCCTCCGCGATGTGCCCCCTCTTAAGACAGCGTCTGCAGGTGGCATCCCGCCAGCGACAGGATTGGCGGGGATGGTGTCCCTTGCAACTGCCGCACTGAGCGGCGCGGCGGCCATCTTTTTGAATTTCCCGCCTAGGTGGGCGGGAAACTTTCAAAACGGTCGACTCTCCCTCTGAATCGGTTGGTGTGGCAGAGTCCTCGGACGATTCAGATGACGGTTTGCGGATCTTATGGATCCCTCGGGACTGGAGCATGGCAGCAGCGGCGGTCTCGGATGTTTCAGCAGCCGTAGCCTCCTCAAGAACGTCCTTCAGGGACAGTCTTTTTCTGCTCAGGAACTTCTTTTGGAGGTTGGCATCTCTCATCCCGAAGACGATCCCGTCGCGTAAGGCATTGTCAACGTTCTCAAATTCGCAGTTCGCAGCGATTTGACGCAATGCCGCCACAAAGTCTTTAAGCGATTCGCCTTCCTTCTGATTACGTTGGCGGAAGGTAAAGCGGTTCGATATGGGGGTGCCCGTTGGTGCATAGTGGTCTTGCAGGGCAGTCTGCAGATCCACCCAGGACATGACTTCAATGTCCCTGGGTGCGACGAGGTTGACGGCGAGTTCCAGAACGTCGGAGCCGCAGTGAGCGAGGAAGAGAGCCCTCTTCCTCTCGTCGTCTAGGTTGTTGTAGCCGTTTCCCCGGAGGAATTGGCGGAAACGAATCATATACGAACTCCACTTCTCCCGGCTGGGGTTGAAGGGAGCCAGCGAGGCGAACGGCGCTTGCGGCGTTGCCATTTCTCAGACCGCGTCGAGTGACTTCAGCTCGTTATGGCGATTGTGCCACGCGGAGGTTCTTCTCTAGACCTTCGTCGCCAGTGTTAGATCGGCGCAGGAAAGAAGAAGTGACCAGCAGGGTTCAATTAACAGGTTTAATAACAAGAACTGAACAGCTTGTGCGCTGCCGGAGCTCTCCTTATATACACTCCGGCAGACGCACCGCCCACTGACAGGGATTCAAAACTCCCGCCGAAAGGATCCTCAGCCAATCCCAGGCGGATGTCCTTATAAGGACATAACACTCTACAGCAGAGGTCTCCAACCTTGGTAACTTTAAGCCTGGCGGACTTCAACTCCCAGAATTCTGGGAGTTGAAGTCCACCAGGCTTAAAGTTGCCAAGGTAGGAGACCCCTGCTCTACAGGTATTGTACCAAAATTATAAAAGTGATATAAAAAAATACATCTCCGTTGATTCAAACTTACTGTAAGTCCTGATCACTAAATGGATTTGTCCTTGTAACTGTCTTAGCAACAATATAGAATTGTTTGTGCATTGCTTCCTTCTAGGGTGGTTTTTTAAATTTCCTTACTTGGTCTTTATATTAGTTCTAGGATTCCCTAATAGCTCCTCATTCAAGAAGTATCAAGACAAGGCTTTGCTCAAGATTAATAATTATGCCAAGCTTATTAAAAACAAAACACTTCATTTTAGACTGAAAAATTGATGGAAAATTACATCATGTTTTTTTTAAACAATTCCCCCCCCCCAATTTTATGGGACATATTTATTTATTTAGAAAATTTATATTGCCACCTACTCACACATGATGACTTACGGTGGCTTACAAGGATATAAAAATACCATATAAGAAAAATAAAAATAATAACATAAAATAATACAGCCCCCCCCCCCCAGCGACAACACACATTAATACTAGCCATTTAACAGGCTCCATCCTGCTCTGGACTCCCCAGGCCTGCTGGCAGAACCATGTCTTCAGGGCCTTCTGAAAGAATGTTAGAATGAGGCCAGTCTAATATCTGGGGGGGGGGGTGTTCCAAAGAGAGGGAGCCACCACAGGAAAGGCCCTTCTTCTGGGTCCTGCCTGATGGGACCCACGACATTCCTTACCTCCCCGCTCTAGTGGGTTGGGTAGATGTGACCAATAAGAGACGGTCCCTTAGATAACCTCGTCCCAAGCCATGAAGGACTTTAAAGGTAACAACCAGCACTTTGAATTGCACTCAGAATGAAATCAGCAACCAATGCAGTTCCCACAGGAAAGGTGATACATGTGCACAAAACCATGCTGACACTGTATTTTGCGCCAACTGGAGTTTACAGATGCATTCCAGGGACAGCCCCATGTACAGCGCATTGCAATAGTCAAGACGGGAGGTGTTATGACTTAGGTGGTCATGCAAACATCCAGACACTTCTTTATTTCTCTTGGAAATAGTTAAACAAATGACCCTCTGCCGACCAGTAGGGCTCCACCCTCAGTCCCCTAAACAACAGTTCATAGATTACTCAGCCAGTTCACAAGGCAAAAGTCCAGGCATATGACAAGGGCAGTTTTGAAGGCAAAGTCTTCAAGGTTAGGACAAGACCAGAAGAGTCCTTGAAGCAAGGCAAAAGCAGTCTTCAAAGCAAGGCAAAAGCAGTCCTCACAGCAAGGCAAAAGGTCTGAATCTAGGCCGCAGGAGTGTAATCTGAAAACAAATACTTGTTCCTGGCAAAAGTCCCTCCCCATTGCGTCTCCCTAAATCCTTTTCCCCAGCTGAGGCTTGTAAGGAGGGGCATAGTGCCCTCCTCCCGAGTAGTTGGGTCAGACTGCACTGACTCCATTTCCTCTCCATTCTCCACACTGGAGGATCAGGTGGGGGAAGCAGTTGCTCTTCTCCGGAGCTCTGTTTCTCCTCTGTTCTGCTGCTTGCCCTTTCCATCTCCTCCCCCATCACTCGGTCATCTTGTACTCTCTCTTCCTCCCTGCCTAGTCTTCTGAGGCCCAAGGGGCCCAGGACTGCCTCCTCCTCCTCCTCTTGTTCCTCCTGGGCCATTGGGATTGTGCCATCCACCTATGTTGGCCCTGGCTCATTGTCCTCCTTTTCCTCGGACCCAGGCTCTGATGGAGCCATGAGTGACTGTGAGTAGCGATTGTTGGTCCAGGAAAGGATGTAACTGACACACAACATGCAGTTGCATAAAGCTCTCCTGGCCATGACTGCCATCTGCTCTTCAAGCAGAAGTCACAAGTCCAGAAGAACCCCAGATTATGCACAAGGTCTGTTTGGGGCAATGCCACTCCATCCAAGACCAAAGATGGCAATTCTCCATGGGCCAAATAACCCCAAACCTACTGCTACTCAGTCTTGCCAGGGTTCAGTTTCAACCCTTTGTTCCCCATCCAGCCCCTAACACCCTCCAGGCACTTTGAGAGGGAGATCATGGCATTAGTTAGCTCACCACAGGCTGAGATATACAGCTGAGTATCATCAGCATATTGAGGATATCTCAGTCCATGGTGATGGATGATCTCACCCAATGGCTTCATACATATATTGAATAGGAGTGGAGAGAGTACTGAGCTCTGTGGGACCCACAAAGCAGTGGACGAGGGCTGGATCTCTCACCTCCTATTAACACCAGCTATATGGGCTTCTGGAGGCTGCTGATAAAATATGGGAATTTTAAATGCTACATTGCTTACCTCTGACTTAGTGTAAATCCAAACTCATTTGATGTGTCTTAAAGAAGTGAACACTCTTTCTGAGATACAGACATTCATTCAGTATTAACTTTTGAGTCACGTGTAAGCATGTTTAACTTTTGTGCCAAAACCTGATTTAAAGTATTTCTTAGTCCCTGGAAGAATTTGAACAAATACAAAAAGCAACTTGCTATTTGTATTTCAAACTAAATAAATGAACTTGCTCCATCTTTCCTATTGTGCTATATAAACTGGGAAAAAAAAGATGCAAAGAAGATGAAACTTAATGAAGTTATCAAGGAATGTAATGTTTGGCAACAATTGTAGAAAGATTGTGTAATGTCCTTAAAAACACAGAAAGCTATTTGGATTTTTTAATTCTAAGAACTATTGGTAAAGAAAACCAGGGAAGTGCTACACCATTAATAATAAGAACATAAATGTATTTGGTGGTTGCTGTAAACAAATCATTGACCCTGTGTGCCAACATGGCCTATACTGCACCCAATTTGCTACTGCTAGACTTTCCACCATAAAAATTAAATGAGAAATTTTGAGGGCTGTTGAGCACTGTATATTTTCACCATCAATAAGCATGCTGTTATTTAGAACAGGTGTTTCTGTAATCGGGATACACTGGGAAAATAGAAAACATCCAGTAGTTATTAAGTCCCTCACATTTCAATTTCTGAATTGGGGTGTCTTGACCAGAGTGCTTAGGCCACAAGAGGCTCTGAATTATACTTGCAGCTCCCCCTCCCAATTTCAGGTCCAGCTTTGCAAATCAAGGTCGCCTCCTTTGTAAGGAACACCATGAGAGAAAGGGAATCAGCATTTTCCAATAAATAACAATCCTATTGTTAAATGGTCTGTGACATTATATGTCAAGTGAGATAAAAGAGAAGTTTTGAGAAGATACCCTAAATCAGTGTTTATCAATCTCAGCACTCTCAATGGTAACCCTTTTAAGAT
This sequence comes from Masticophis lateralis, assembly GCA_030761175.1. Taxonomy (NCBI): domain Eukaryota; kingdom Metazoa; phylum Chordata; class Lepidosauria; order Squamata; family Colubridae; genus Masticophis; species Masticophis lateralis. The sequence goes on from JAUDYJ010000001.1 coordinate 108,523,779, forward strand.
GTGTGGTCTTCAACCTAGCATGGCTGGGGAATTCTGGGAGTTGAAGTCCACACATTTTAAAATGGTTACCATTGAGAAACACTGTCCTAAACCCTGACACTGAGAAAACAGATTCTTTTTCTTTTTTTGAGATGAAATAAAATGCACCCATCTAGTTGTAGTCCACTGCATCTTTAATTTAAAATAAGCAAGTCTGCAATATTATACAGCTTTTCATTGGGTTCTGTATCTACACATTCTGTGAGAAAGACGTTCCTATGGGCTCCAGAATGTGTCTGAAAACTCGGAAGATTAAACTTCTGGTCCCAGTGACTGGTCCAGCTTGGATTCTATGCAATGAGTCTTAGTTTTGAGTAAATGCATAGGATATTTCCACTGGAAAAATAATTCTAGGAAGTTTGTTACATTATTCTAGTACTTGTGGCTTTGAAAACTATCTTTGTTTTTACATTTTTATCTCTGAATATATTTTTAAGTAATTTATGTCGCAGGAGAATATAAAACAACATGTTTAGGGATGTCTGGCAACTTAGATATAGGTTACCTAAATAAGGAAATGACAATAACAATTTCATATGTGAATACAGAAAAATAGTTTTAAAGGACAAGTTTTTATCTTTATACTGGCTTTCTTTCTCAGTTAAAAGAAAAGGTGAAAATAAAGATGAAATTATTTATGTAAAGCAAGCGATAAAAATATCAAAAATAAATTCTTGTCAAGGTTAAAGAAACTTTGCTTAACAAAGGAGCACAGATGTAGAAAGAGCAATAAGAGATTAAGTTGGTCTTTGTGTATTCAGACAATCAGTATTCCCTGTCTGTGCCTAGGGATGTATGAATCACTTAGGGTTGCCTACTTTCTGTTTGCATCCGAGCAGGAAGCAAAAATAACTTTCCCTGTCCCCTTTAATTCAGATTTGTATTTTCCTGCAATGAGAAAAATGAGCTTTTCCACAATATTTTGCCTGAATCCGATTTTGATTAGCTATGGTGGTCCCTAAACTTAAAGACCTTTACACTTTAAACTTACACTCATTTCAGGGTAGGGAATGTTATTTTGGGATTTTTTGCCTTCTCATAGAATGCCAGTTGATACTCTTTTTTCCCTAGCCCTTTTTTTCTATAGAACCCAATGAGACTGAAAAGGTTCTGGCCTTTGGAGTCCATAGACATGTTCTTTCCACTTTGTTACCATTGGGGAACCTCAAGTTTCTTTTTTTTTTAATTTGCTGCAGTCCTTGTTATTCCAGGTAACGATCTAAGCCCCAGAGCTCACTGTAACAGCATTGCCAAAAAGGCATTAAGAGTTATTAACCTAATTTTGCGAAGCTTCTTCTCTGGTAACTCTGTACTGTTAACTAGGGCATATAAAACCTTTGCCAGACCAATTCTTGAATACAGCTCATCTGCCTAGAATCCACAATATATATGGGACATTAACACAATTGAGCAGGTCCAGAGGTATTTCATGAGAAGAGTACTCCACTCCTTTGCTCACAATAGAATACTTTATGCCACCAGGCTTGAAATTTTGGGTTTGGACAACCTTGAACTATGTCGCCTATGGTCTGACCTAAGCATAGTACACAAAATTGTCTGCTACGACATCCTACCTGTCAATGACTACTTCAGCTTCAACCACAATAATACACGGGCAAAGATACAAACTCAGGGTACACTACTCCAAACTTGACTGCAGAAAATACAACTTCAGCAATAGAGTGGTCAATGCCTGGAATGCTCTACCTAACTCTCTTGTTACTTCCTCCAACCCCCATAGCTTCAACCTTAAACTGTCTACCATGGACCTCACCCCATTCCTAAGAGGTCTGTAAGGGGGCATGCATAAGTGCCCCAGCATGTCTAAAGTCCCTGTCCTACCATCCCCATTTATTTGTACTCATTTCATGTGCTCATGTCCATGTTTATACTTATACCTGTTATCTCGTGCATGTTTGACAAACTAAATAAAATCAAATCAATAAAAATAGTATAGATAAGTCCCTCAAGCTACTTCTTAAGTGCAGACGCTCAGACAAAGCCCATCATTAGATCTGTTTTTCCCACCTCACTGCACTCTTTTCTGACCTGCCCTTTACATCCATTTGAAATGGAAAGATGGAGGCAATTTTTTTTTACCTCCAATTCGACTAAAGATCAGGAACATCAGGACAAGATTTGCTGTACAATCACTTAAATATGAACCAGCTGTGTGCTGCAGCCACCAAAAAAGTCAAGGCAATCTTAGACTGCATTAATACAGGGATAGAATTAAGATCATGAAGTGTTAGTACCACTTTATAATGCCTTGGTAAGACCACACTTAGAATTTTCCTTCCTGTTTTGGTTGTCACAATATGGGAAAGATGTTGAGAATCTGGAAATAGTACAGAGAAGAGCAGCAAAGATGATTGTGGACTAGAGGCTAAAACATATGAAGAATGGTTGCAAGAATTGGGTATGTCTAGTCTGGTAAAAAGAAGGACCAAGGGTGACATGATAGCAGCGTTCCAATATTTGAGGGGCTGCCATAAGGAGGGGGGGGTTTGCCAATCTATTTATCAAAGCACTAGAAGGCAGGAGATGAAGCAATGGATGGAAATCAAGGAGAGAACCAACCTAGAACTAAGGAGAAGTTTCCTTACATTGAGAACAATTAACCAGTGGAACAAGTTGTGGGTGCTCACCACACATTGGAGGTTTTCAAGAAAAGATTGGACAGCAATTTGGCCAGAATGGTATAAGGTTTCCTGCTTGTGCAGTGGGTTGGACTAGAAGACTTCCAAGGTTCCTTTCAACTCTGTTATTCTGATTCTGATGCTGCAATGGTGAGGCAATTTATGCAGGGTCACCTCATACATATGGACAAAGATGGGATTTCATGGGAGGAATTACGTGGTTTGCTCCCCTCCCCAAAAATCTATATTAAGTATATATTATGTTTTACAGTTTTGTCTTTGGTGTGCCTTGCTTCAAAAGAAGCAGAAATCCAGAGTGCTGATATTTGACATTTTTGTAATTATATTGTTTTTGTTACTTTTGAATTCTGTTTTGGTGTCTTGCTTATTTGGTCGTTAGATTTTTTTAGGGTTTCCAGTTGCAATTGTGGCAACCTATACATTTGATTATTGATTGATAACATTGAGTTGTGTCCCTAAAAGGACTTCTGGGGTCTTAAAAATGACTTATGGTGAATGCAAGTGGCTACAGATTGTCCATTCTTAGATCATTTGCAACTCTGAAAAAAAACTGCTCGATGTTCAATATTGCCATTGCCTATAGCAGGAGAGCCCAACCTTTTGGCATGCTTGGATCTCATTGAGTGAAGAGAAATTGCTCTGGGATGCATATAAAATATACAATACAGTTAATGTTAGAAGAACCTGAGTACCATAGGGGGCTAATGCCTTCTACTAGAGGCAGCAATTAACATCCAGCTGCCTGCAATCTCTGCAAATTCAATCCTAGCCAGGCTCAAGGTTGACTCAGCCTTCCATCCTTTCTAAGGTGCGTAAATTGAGGACCCAGTTTGTGGGGCAATAAGCTGACTTTGTATAAATATACAAAAGTATGAAGGCTATTGCTTAATGCATTGTAAGCCGCCCTGAGTCTCCGGAGAAGGGCGGCATATAAATCAAATTTTTAAAAAATGTATATAAATAAACTTTATTACGATCTTGTGAGGGGGCTGCATTACTAGCTATTCAGAGTCACATGTGGCCCATGGGCCATTCATTGGGCACACCTGGCCTATAGCTTCATACTGTCCAACAGCTCACTGATGGTGGCCCTTTAGTTCATCATTGAGTGAAATTATAGCTCTGGGATAAAAACTATTCAGAAGATGTGTGGTCCGAGTTTTAATTGTTCTGTATCTTCTGCCAGAAGGCAACAGTCCAAAAAGATTGTAAGCAGGATGGGAAAAGTGTCTGAAAATGTTGTGCAACTTCCTCAAACAGTGAGATGCAAAGATGTCATCCAGGGCTGGTAGCTGGAGCCAGCTTTATATCATTAGATCTTAATAATTATTGAAAACTTAAACTTGCAAATTAACAAATCAAGGTCTAATAATGTTATAAAATGGATTATGAAAATGTTATGCCAATTTATATTTTCAAAGCAATACACAGGACCTAGTAACTCTATGTTTGCATTGGCACATATATGCACACACCCACACCCACACCCACACACCTTAATTTTATATTAAGACCGCAGCTTGATGTGTACCATATATGGCAACATAAATCCCAGTCAATTACAAGGTTTGCTTAAGAGCAGACCTAGTCTTTTTATTCTTAATTAATATTCATTCTGTGCAAGGATCAGTTTGGTCCAGGGATTAAGGCAACTGATTAGCAAGCAGGAGGCTCTGAGCTCAAATCCCACTTTAGCCATGAAAACCAGGTGGGTAACTTTGGGTCAGTCACTCTATCTTAGCCCAATAAGGAAAATAGGAGGAGGAAGGTGTGCTGGATATGTTTGTCACCTTGAGCTATTTGTAAAAATAATAAAGGTGAGATATAAACAAACAAATATATAAATAAACAAATAGTTCACGTTTGCCCTATTTTACCGCAGAAACCATTTCTCCTGAGATTATCAATTCTCATTTACATATCATAAAGTATAAAGATAAATATTCCTACATATGACCATTTTGATTGCACTCAATAAATATTCATTCCTCACAACAGTGCACACACTACTCTCTTCCTACAAACATTTGTACATCTTAACATTTTATAATCTATTTTCCCATCTTTAGTAAACGTTTTCTGAAGGTACACATGAATTCATTTAATTCATCTACCTGCCTTTGCCCTTATTAGAAGTTTTGTATCCGAAAGATATTTGCATTTTCAAACTAAATTTAAGTGCATGCTGTGAACAAACGCAAGTTTTACATATATCATGAAAAACCTGCTGTATGTCTAATAGCGAATGGTTGGGTGTTTTTTTTTCTTTTTTTCCTGCTTTTTGCAAAGCAAGTTCTCCATATTTTGTGTTTTACTATCAGAACAATTCTATGGTTTCCCATTCAAAAACAATCTTTGAGTTCAATGAACTAATTTGTTTGTTAATGAGATTTATCTTAGTTAATAGTAGTTTTGAACAGACACGAACAGAAATTCATTTTGAAGAATAGCTTATAAAGTTAAACATATTCAAAAAATAAAAAAGATGCAAGTAAATAAAAGAAATATTTAATAGCTACAATTCCTGATAATCTTAACTTTCATTTATTGAAACACCTTAAGAAAGGAGTTTCAAACTCAAGGCCCGCAGGCCAGATCTGGTCTGTGGGATGCTTAGATCTGCCCCACAGGGTTGTCCTGGCAACAGTGAAGTTCTGGCCCACAGTGCTTCTGCCAGCAAAAATGGAGATCAGGCAGGCCACACATGGCCTTCCTAGGTTCCATTTTTGGTGGCGAAGGCCTCCTGCAGCCCTCTGCCAATAAAAACAGAGCTCGGGGGGACCTCCGTTTTCACTGGCAGAGGGTTGCAGGAGGCCGAAAATAGAGCTCGGGAGCCCATTTTTTCCTGACAGAGTGCTCAGGCCACTGGCGTCTCCAACACAAGTGAAGTCAAGCTGGCCATGCCCACCCTAGCCATGTCACAGCGGCAATCAGCCCCGTTACCTTGTGTGGGGTAATTGCCCTCAATTTGAGTTGGATCGTGACTTTCTCCTTCTGTATACTTGATCAATAGAGAAGAAACATTCTCTAATTAAACTCATATTTATTGTAAAGAAAATAAAAATCTTACTAATCTAAAATAATTACATGTTGGCAAATATCCCAGCCTGGGACCTTCCCTGGCCGGAGAACAAAGGAAAGTTTTCAGAAGAAGAGAAAAGAATGCAGGACATGTGCAGTAGATACTGATAAGAAACTTGGCAAGCTACGGTAAGTCTGAAAGTCCAGAAATAATAGCTCTGCTGGTAAATATAAAAATGCAGTGACAGGCCACACCCAGCCTGGCCCCCGAGGTCAAACACAACCCTGATGCAGCCCTCAATGAAATTGACTTTGACACCCCTGCTTTAAGATATAATATCAAGTTGCTATGAACTGAGCTGTACATATCATTTATTGTTTTATCTTTGCCTGTCCCTCAAGAATTTAATAACTTGCTTAAGCCTAAATGTGTTTTACGAGCACAAGTTTGGAATATAATTAGCTTTTTCATTTATGTTTATTTGGCATGAAAGGTAAATTTATGTCAGAGCAATCAGTCATTTTTACCACTTGTTAAAAGTAATAATTATAGAAACAGAATAAAATGAAGAAATAAAATTATAGTTGAACGTCTGATGACATTTGCTTTAAAATGATCTTAGAGATCTTGTAGTAAGTATTCTGTAACTGAACATTTTTATTTTAAAAAGAACTCTCTCCAGGCACTTGCTCAGAGAGGGGTATGATCCTGTTGGTTGCATTTTTTTCATGGCATATTATGTTCTTATGTTTTCATGTTTTATTTTTGATTATTTGTTCATTGTATTATTTTACCTGAGCCACTTGTAAGTTCTGCACTGATGATGAATACAGCCATGGCTTTTGCGCTGAGCTAATAAATCAAAATATTAAATACATAATAAATAAACATCTGATACCGAGAGGGAAATAATTTATGGGAGACATTGTAATTATAATGAGATAGGGGAAGATAAAAGTAAAAGCAATTGATGATTTGCTCGCAGTCTGTGTTGACAGGGGGGCAGAGGTCAACTCCGAGGCTCCTTGTATGTGGGGTGCCACAAAGGTCGGTCCTCTCGCCCCTCCTGTTCAACATTTATGTGAAGCCGCTGGGTGAGATCATCTGTGATTTTGGGGTGAAGTATCATCAGTATGCTGATGATACTCAGCTGTAAATCTCCACCCCAGACCACCCCAACGATGCCCTCAAAGTGATGTCTCGGTGCCTGGAGGCCGTACGGATCTGGATGGGGAGGAACAGACTCAGGCTCAACCCTTCCAAGACCGAGTGGCTGTGGTTTCCGACATCTCGATAGAGTCAGTTAATGCCATCTCTGACTATTGGGGATGAGTCACTGTCCCACAGATAGGGTTCGCAACTTGGGCGTCCTCCTGGACTCGCGGCTGTCTTTAGAAGGGCATATGACGGCCGTGGCCGGGAGGATTTTTTATTAGGTTCGCCTGATTCACCAGTTGCGTCCCTTTCTGGATCGGGATTCGTTATGCACAGTCACTCATGCCCTCATCACCTCACGCCTAGACTACTGCAATGCTCTCTACATGGGGCTCCCCTTGAGGAACACCTGGAGGCTCTAACTGGTCCAGAATGCGGCCGCGCGGGTGGTGATGGGAGCCACGTGGCGCTCCCATGTGACTCCACTCCTGCGCAAGCTGCACTGGCTCCCAGTGGTCTTCCGGGTGTGCTTCAAGGTTCTGGTTACTATTTTCAAAGCGCTCCATGGCTTAGGACCAGGGTATCTTCGGGACTGCCTTCTGCCACCAATAGCCTCTCATCGACCAGTCCATTCCCACAGAGAGGGGCTCCTCAGGGTGTCATCAGCCAAACAGTGTCGACTGGCGGCCCCCAGGGGACAGCCTTCTCTGTGGGGGCACGGCCATCCGTGCCCCCATGGCTGGAATGAGCTCCCCCCTGAGATAAGGAGGATACAGGACCTAGGTATCTTCCGCCGCGCTCTAAAAACGTTCCTATTTCATCAGGTTGGTCTGGCTTAAACCTCTCCTTTATAATGGGTTTTACACTGGGTTTGTAAATGTCTTATATTATTGGGATTTTAATTTGCTTCAGCCAAATTATTTAATTTATTTTAAATTTTTTAACTTTTGTATGACATTGTATTTTAATCGGCTGTTCCCTTCGGGGAGTAGGGCGGTATACAAATTTGATTAATAAATAAATAAATAAATGATTTCAGATCTATTAGCTCTTCAAATCTTAGGGAACAAATAGGTGGGATTTCTTTCGGTGTAAAGAAATCCCACCTTGCAGGGTAGGGCTGAGGATTTTGTGCAATACCTGCATGACAAAATAGCTCAGATTAGGGAAGGCTTGGACTGGGTAGGTTCAGATGGAGTGATGGAGGTGGGTCTTGAGAGTGTTATCTGGGAGGAGTTTGACCCTGTGGCTCCCAAGGACGTGGACAGAATTCTGGGTAGACTTAGCACTGCCACATGTTTATTGAATCCGTGTCCCTCCTGGTTGGTGCTGGCCTCCTGGGCAGTTACATGAGGCTGGCTACAGGGGATTATTAATACTTCTCTGAGTGAGGGTTTCTTTCCCTCTGCCTTGAATGAGGCAGTGATGAGGCCCCTCCTCAAGAAGCCTTCCCTTGACCCGGCTGTATTAGCGAACTACCGTCCAGTCTCCAACCTTCGCTTTGTGGCGAAGGTTGTTGAGAGTGTGGTGGCGCGACAACTTCCCCAGTACCTGGATGAAGCTGTCTATCTGGATCCATTCCAGTTGGGCTTCACTTTGGGGTACAGCATGGAAACTGCATTGGTCGCATTGGTTGATGATCTTTGGAGGGCTCAGGACAGGGGGTGCTCCTCTGTCCTGGTCCTATTAGACCTCTCAGTGGCTTTAGACACTATCGACCATGGTATCATGCTGCGTCAGTTGGAAGGTTAGGAGTAGGGGGCACCGTGCTGCAGTGGTTCTCCTCTTTCCTCTCTGACCATATGCAGTCTGTGTTGGCAGGGGGTCAGAAGTCGACCTCGAGTCACCTTGTTTGTGGAGTGCCGCAAAGGTCAGTCCTCTCATCCCTTCTGTTCAACATTTATGTGAAACCCCTGGGTGAGATCATCTGTGGTTTTGGGGTGAAGTTCCATCAGTACGCTGATGATATTCAGCTGTACATCTCCACCCCGGACCACCCCAATGATGCCCTTGACATGATGTCCTGGTGCCTGGAGGCCATGTGGATCTGGATGGGGAGAAACAGGCTCAGACTCAACCCCTCCAACACTGAGTGGCTGTGGTTTCCAGCGTCCCGGTATAGCCAGCTGGTTCCATCGCTGACTACTGGGGGTGAGACCTTCGCCCCCTCAGAGTGGGCTCACAATCTGGGTGTCCTCCTGGATGCATGGCTGCCTCTAGAAGATCATGTGATAGCTGTGGCCAGGGAGGCTTTTTATCAGGTTCACCTGATTCACCAGTTGCGCCCCTTTCTGGACCGGGACTCTTGCGCATGGTCACTCATGCCCTCGTCACTTCCCGTCCGGACTACTGTAATGCTCTCTACATGGGGCTCCTCCTGAATTGCACTTGGAGGCTCCAACTAGTGCAGAATGCAGCCGTGCAGATGATTATGGGAGCGACACGGCGCACCCATGTAACACCTTTTCTGTGCGAGCTGCACTGGCTCCCGGTGGTCTTCCGGGTGCAATTCAAGGTGCTGCTGACAACCTTTAAAACACTCCATGACTTAGGACCTGAGATCACCTTCTACTACCGATAGCCTCCCACCGGCCAATATGCTCCCCCAGAGAGGGACTCCTCACGGTGCCATCGGTCAAACAATGTTGACTGATGACCCCCAGGGGAAGAGCCTTCTCTGTGGGGGCACCTGCCCTCTGGAATGAATTGCTCTGGAGATACAGATGATCCCTTACCTACGCACCTTTCGCCGTGCCCTCAAGACGTTATTGTTCCAACAAGCTGGGCTGGCCTAAATATGAATTTTAATGGTTACCTTATTTTAAAGATATTTGGGGCCAAATTATCTAATATGTTTTTAAATTGTTTTTAAATTTTGTATATAGGTGTGTTTTATTGTTGGCTGTGCACCACCCTGAGTCCCTCGGGAGAAGGACAGTATAAAAATTAAGATAAATAAATAAATAAATAAATGGTACATTGGGAGAATAATTTTCAATTCAACAAATAAAAAAAAGAGTAAAATGTATTCTATGATTTTGGCAGCCCAGATCATGATCAGCTTGTACCACGCCTATTGCAACAACCATTTGATTAATTGAAAATCACCTTAAATTAAAAGATACCCTTAAAGCACTCATTTCATAAGACCATTTAACTTTAAATGGCAAAGTAATCTGTTGATGTACTCTGAGTGGCCATTTTTTATTTCCATACTCATCCTTCTGAAATTAGTTCCTAGTACAGTGATAGAGGGATATAATTGCCCCATCAATTAGGACATGAAAGTTTGTCTAAGAAATGTAAAATAGAAACTTTCTAAGTAACTATACCATTGTATTACCCTTTTGTTTTGTATTTGTTTAAAAGACTTTCATTTCTTAAGACAAATAGTTCTTTTGTCTGGAAATGATAAAAGGCATTTGAAAGATGTTTAAATATAAGTATACTTGAAAAAGTACTCCTTTATGAATTTTGGTACAAGTTTCATCCACCAGTCTCACACTTATATACAGATCAGAATTTAACTACCCACTGGATTTCACAGTTCTTAGAATGAAGATACAGTTCTTAACTCATTCAGAAATGCATAATTTACAAATTCTCTGCCAGTGCAAGAGGTTGGGATTAATAGTTCCAGAAAAGCCTGCATACCTTGGCAATTACTTCTTTGCACAAAATTATGCAATTTTCTGATTATTTGGAAAGTTTTTATTTCTTATTGTTTGTGCCTCATTTCTTCAATTTTTCTTCTTGGCTTCACTTTGGAGTTCTTTATTACTTGTAAATAATTTGAAACATTGTCTTAAACATTAAACAATACCCTCTTATTTGGTGGACAGTTTGGTTTTTTAAAAACTCCCCTTCTCCCTCTTTCAAAGATCAGTATACAAATACTAGAGCATACATTCCATTTTATTTATTGGCATTAGTGAAAATAATATATTTACAAATCAAAACTAGATTTTAAAAAAGATAAGAAACAATTTGGCATAAACAGGAAGCAATCGGAATTAGATAAATTAATATTAGGATTGGGAAGAAAATGATTACAAATATCTATAATTATTTATTAGGATACAAATTGGAAGAAGAAACAGTAAAGGAAACGATGATAAGTTGGGCTAGGAATTTCGGACATAACATAGAATTGGATAAATGGGAAAAATTATGGGAGAAAAATTACAAATTGACCATGGCAGTATCATACAAAGAAAACAGCTATAAAATGTTTTATAGATGGTATTTAACACCAGCAAGACTGGCAAAAATGTATCCCAATTTATCACCCCAATGTTGGAGATGTGGTCACAAATTAGGGGCATACTACCACATGTGGTGGATGTGCCCTAAGGTGAGGAAATTTTGGTATAAAATTAAAGGGTGGTTGGAAGAGATTACACTCCAAAAGATAGATTTTAAACCAGAGATGTTCCTCCTAGAAATGATTGATAGAAAAATGGAAAAAAAAATCTCTATTATATTATATTGCATATTCTAACAGTGGCCAGAATTACTCTAATGCAAATGTGGAAGTTGATCAATACACCATCGGAAGAAACAATAATAAAGAAAATCCTTGAATGTGCCAAAATGGATAAATTAATGATGGAGATCAAAGAAAGAGAAGCCTCGGATTATTATAAAGTGTGGAATAGGTTTTATACATGGTTGGAAAACAGAAATCAAATTAAGAAATAAGAATATAAAGTGAAATTAGATATTAACATCCTGGATATAAACGTAAACAACAATCCTGCTAACAAAACAGTTAATTATGAATATTTAAAAATAAAGAGAAGGAGTGGGAGGATAAAAGCTAAGAGTAAAGACAAAAGTCGATGCAGAAAGTTGTAAAATGGTATATATCTGTTGTTAGTATTGTATTTTAGCGTCTGGTGTACGTGTGTTTTTGTTTTTTGTTTTTGTCTCTTGATTTCTTTTGCTATTGTGTGTTTGGTTTTAAAATGTAAAATACTCAATAAAAATTATTTTATATAAAAAGGAAAATAATATATAGAGATATATTGTTGTGGGAAAGCAGAAAAAGATTGAAAAAGGAAAATTGAAAAAGGAAATATAGAAAAATTTGAATTAATTAATGATTCATTATTAGCCCTGAATAAACCTACAATGGAAGTTAATCTCTGAGTAACTATATATTAACTCGGGTTATAAAGCAATCATTGTATGGAATATCTGTCATTATCAATAGCATATAAAATAGTCACATGAGGAAATCAACTACAAGAGCTTTGTCTTTCCTGTTTTCCATTGGTCATCCCATTTCAATCATCTATCATATTATCATGCTTATTCTGCTTTGTTAGTTATGTTACTGGCTGATAGCTGCATTTGTAAATATTTAAGCATAATAAAGCAGCAATTTTTAATGACAGCAGTAGATTCATTCCATCTGGCATGTGTGGTCAACATCTCTAATGACCTCAATTTACTATTTCCGTCAAATTAGGATTATCTATTTTATAGGACAGGTAAGATCAATTGAATTATCAATGGGATAGTTGTACCACTTACCAAGATAAGTGATATTAGTTGTTGCAACATTGATAAGTGATCATTAGTTATTAATTTTATTAATTATTTCCTTATTAACAGAATTAATTATTCTGATGTAAAAAATTTGAGGACTTCTATATGCTGTTTTCCCCTGAACAACGATGTATCATAGGACAGAAAAACAGAAAAGAAGAGATTGAAAACCGAGATTGATTATAAAGACAAATGAAAAGTTTATTTCTAAAACATTTTGTAATTTTTATTATTATATTTGGATTTTGGTCTTTAGCATTTTTGTACAAGAGTTCAGGAACTAGAGCTGCATAACCTAAGATCCTATTTCTCTAAACTTTCCATCCATCCTGGACATAAATTGTTTCAACTCCTACTCTCAAAATGATGCTATAGAGCACTGCACACCAAAACAACTAGACACAAGAACAGTTTTTTCCAACACGCCATCACTCTGCTAAACAAATAATTCCCTCAACACTGTCAAACTATATACTGTCTGCATTACTATTAATCTTCTCATCATTCCTATCACCCATCTCCTCCCACCTATGACTGTATGACTGTAACTTTGTTGCTTGTATCCTTATGATTTATATTGACTGTTTCCTAATATGATTTGATTGCTTATTTATACCCTATAACTATCATTAAGTGTTGTACCTTATGATTCTTGATGAATGTATCTTGTCTTTTTATGTACGCTGAGAGCATATGCACCAAAGACAAATTCCTTGTATGTCCAATCACACTTGGCCAATAAAGAATTCTATTCTATTCTATTCTATTCTATTCTATTCTATTCTATTCTATTCTATTCTATTCTATTCTATTCTATTCTATTCTATTCTATTCTATTCTATATTTTCTGACTTTTCATCAGGTGCATGGAGACAGTCTAAGTTGGAAAAAAGGAACTGATCATTTTAGGAGCTACTAGTTAAATCTTCCCTCCTTAATCTAATTCTTTTTAGATATCTTGCATTTCAGTTACTGTAGATTCCATATGGACATCAGTAATGACCATGCTATTTGGGTAATGGGATCTTGAAGTTCAATGTAGTTTAGGCTTAAGCTAAGAAGTGGCAGTGTTAGCCTGATTATTTTCAGAAGAAGCAACATTTTACATGCACTTTCTCTAATCTGCTGCTCTGAATGTATTAGCTGCCAGAATTTCCAACCACTGTGAAGATACCCTTGTCTTGCCCTATTCTTTCTCATTTTAACTAGGTAACAATTTTTATTTCATTTGTGGTATTTGTGTCTAAATTGTTATGCATTTTTATCAATTAGCAGATGAGAAAAGCAGATAATCATCATTTTCCTTTAAAAAAAAATTAAAATGACTTTACCTTTTTTCTGGCAACCCTTTTTAAAATTATAGGCAGGTATGATTCAACTCTGGCTACTGAATGCCTTTATGGCTCAACACATTTAAATCATTTAAATATACGTGATTTTGGTTTTTCAGTTGCTAAAACTAAATTTTATCCATTGCTTCCTGGAGTTTCTTCATTCCCTCATTGCCTAAACAGGATTTCTTGAACTGGAAAATAGTCCTAAATAGGTTTCCATTAAATATGCAATTAGAAACAACCCCAGATAAAGGAACGCATGCAAAATTGGAGCATTTAGAAACAAAGCTTGTTCTTCCATATGAGAAGTATCTTTGCCTGTGATGGCAGCAGATTATTTGTTCTATTTCTTTGACACTGAACTAAAGAGTGCATTGTGGGAAACCATCATGACACATGACTCTGTGCAAAGGAGAATCGCAGCATGAGTCTGCATCAAGGGGTTTGATGCACTCTTGCACAGTATGGGGCTCCAGAGATGAGTGTCTCTTCCAAATGAAGCAGTAGTGCAATTCGCGCAACACTCAGGAGAGCACATACTGACAAGATTTTCAAAGCCCTCGTGTAACCAGGTGGGGGGTAGGGAGAGAAAAGAGGAAAGACCTACCAGCACTAGACATAAAAAGGGATACTGTTCAAAAGACGTTCACTTAAAAGCAGGAAAAAAATAATAATAACATGAATAGTTGCTAACAATGGAGCCCGTTAACCTATTAACTAGCTTCACAACAAGACCCCCCCCCAAAAAAGTTCAATAGCATTCTGGAAGAGAAGACACTTTGAAAATCCACACAAATTTATTTGGTACTTGATATTGTGCCTTGAAACTTAGAACAATCTTAAATCAGCTTCAGTTTCCTTTGCTTTCATTGGTATATTAGTATAAGCAGAAGAATATCAAAACTAAGCATTTCTTGACATTCTCTCTTCAAGCAGTTCACTAGGTCCCCTGACTCCTTGTTCTGATTTCTATTTCTGATACTTCTTCCTATCAGAATGCATCACATTTGTTCACCTTACTTACGTTTCAGAAAAATAATAATGCTCAAAATTCCAAGTATTTTAATTATTAATATTTGAACAAAACATTAAAACAACACGCACACAGATTTTGATGTTATATTCTTTCAGAGAAGCCTATTGTTCATTTCATTTTCATGACTTCATCAGATGAATTTTTCCTTATTATCTGTTCTGCTCTGCCATGTTCTACAAGCATTTTAATCTTCAACGTCTAGTTTTGCTTTAGAGTATAAAACATTCCCCTTTCTTATTTGCACTTCAACCTTTGTTCTGGGAAAGCTAGATTAGTATGGGTATCTGGCCTTTTCAACTCAAGGCCTAGATCTAGTTCAGAAACTAAGGGCTGCATGAATAGGGATACAAAGTAGCGCATTGTACAGGCACATATTTCTCCCAAACTTCTCAGGAATTTTTTCCCCAACAATCTTTGTTAAATTCACTTCATCCCAAGTATCATTGCTTCTCTCGTTATCCTGTTTTCTCCAGTAATTCTGTTCACCTCATTGGTGATTTATCACTTCTAATGGCAATGGGAAATCTTGAGCAGGAAGGAGAAAGTAAGTTTTCTGTTTTCTCCATCCTACAATTCCTTCTGAAAAATGAGTGCTTCCGTTCAACGAATGTCATGAAGAGGCAGGAATCCTGCATTAAGAACATAGAGGAAGCTAACTTTCAACCCACTCGTCCTCATAATTTTCTATTTCACATGATTAGCAGCAATAATTTGTTTTCTGATGGTCAGCTGAAGATTTAATTGGCTCTGGAGGAAAAGGAAGAAAGGTAACTGAGGCTTCTGTAGGCTATATTTAAACCCTAAAGGAAAAAAAAATAACCTGCATTTTCTCCTGTGAGATGCCAATGAGTGGTTTAACTATAGGCTACAAGGACCACGGACTCTGTTTTCTAGTAGTAAAGGGCTTCTATACATCTTCAAATCACAGTTTCATCAGGAAACCATTAGTCTGAACCTGACCTTTTGAAAAACAAAACTCAAGGTCTGTAGTGAGAATTTAAACAACAACAAATGTGACACTTACATAAAAAGAGGGGGTGCTGTTGGTCTCGTTTGTCAGATGTTTGAAATGTTTGTGTATATATTGTCTATTGTGGTGACCAGGTATCATTTTTCTAGGCAAGGTGTACATTTGTAACCTCGGTCCTCTCTTAACTAGGAAAGGGCTTTCCTGTTTTAAAAAAACTAGAGAATTCATTGGGCTTGCTTTGTTTTTTCCCAGCCTTTTAATTAAACTTCTTATAGTTGTATCTGAGGGATGTGGTGTCTCAGTGGCTAAGACACTGAGCTTGTCGACTGAAAAGTCGGCAGTTCAGGAGTTCGAATCCCTAGTGCCGCGTAATTGGGTGAGCTCTCGTTACTTGTCCCAGCTTCTGCCAACCTAGCACTATGAAAGTGCATAAAAAATGCAAGTAGAAAAATAGGGACTATCTTTGGTGGGAAGGTAGCAGCTTTCCATGCACCTTTGTCATTGAGTCATGCCGGCCATATGACCACAGAGACATCTTCGGACAGTGCTGCCTCTTCGGCTTTGAAACGGAGATGAGCACCATCCCCTAGAGTTGGGAACAACTAGCACATATGTGTGAGGGGAACCTTTACCTTTTATAGTTGTATCTGACTAGTTGGTCTTTAAATTCTGATATGAGACTACACTAAGCACCCCTCCCTTCAGTAAAAATTGCAATGACAGTTTTTCATCATTAGTTCTTTGTAATCCTCCTTTCACAAAATGGGATGTAGGACTTGGAACCAGAATTGTGGACTGGGGATTCAGATGGGCTGTTAGCAGCAATGGCTTATGAAACATATTTTCTCATTTCTCATGTACATAAATAAGTATTTTGACTTTTGCTTTACAACTACAAAGAGTGATGTGACTAAATTGCAAGGAATTAAATTGGTGAGGAAGACAAAAATTATTAGATTACTTCTCATTATGCACTGCAAGAAATTTAGCAGACATATAAACTTTTAACACAAGCACGCAATCAAATGTTCAGTGTTGGGAAGGGAAGAATTGGAACACGTACAGCCTCCATGTTGAACAAAGAAAAAAAATAGCATTGATAACATCCATGCACTATGTTTTAAATAAAGGTCTGGGGGAAAAATGCCTCTTTGGAAGACATATGACTAGGGAAGTATAGTATCATTTTAAAGGGAAAAGGCAGCGTTTTAGTAGAAACCACATCTGGTGTTTTTATCTTTCCATCAACATGGCACTTCGTAAGAAATAAACGTATACCATTTCTCTTTCACTTTAAATGTATTTGTTTTGTGTACAAAAGTTAGGACTGCTTAGAGTGTTGCATTTAATCAGCAGTGAAGTAGGATCAATATATTACCACTTACACAAAATCAGATAAAAGAGAAGACTCTGCACAAACCGATGTGTATTTGCTTTTGTTTTCCTTTATACTGTCACTGTAATCTAAATGTTTGTTGCAATTCTGAGATTCTCTGTTACCCCTTCCCTGATGCTCACTATTCAATCTCTCTGCAAGGAAAGGAAGTTTCCACATTAAGTTCCAGTGTTTGAAAAAACAGCAACAAGCAAATGTATACCAATTCAAGGTATTAGAATGATTCTGTCATTCAGTAAGCCAGCACTGTCTTAATTCTGATCCAGCAAAAAGTACAGTACAAATGAGAATAGAAAATGATGATGAAGATGGTATACAGGCTTTATCCATTAATAACTATGTTTTAGAGTATGTACTAAAAGGAATGCACTATAGACTAATAAAAATTGTCAAGGCATAAAAGTAGACAAATAATTAGGTCTGTTGAATTTTAGCCCTGTTCTATGTTGCCAGTTGCATACATACATACAAAGAGTGTAGGTTATTCAAATGTTATTTACCACCAAAGAGTCACAAATGCCAATTTTTAAAATATAACCCTGACTACCAACTGGAGTAGCTGTTTGAATTATTCTTTCTTTTAAGTAGATGACTTGATTTCCTTTGCTTTTGTCATTATAATTTGCAATGTGTTCAGATGCGATATCCTCAGATTTTACCTTATCTTAGACTCTGGGTCAGTTGACTAAGTGTATTCAGATGCATTCTAATTCTCTTCTCTTAATGTAGCTGAAGCTCAGAATGGTCGAAGTCTTTAGTTTCTGAACCTGAAAACTCAGGCAGGTCCCTAAAAGACTCCCATCATTCCTCAGACAGCATAACTAAATAAGCGCTCTTGAGTTGCTGGAGACTGTGGTTCCTGATATCTGAAAGCATTTGGCTGTAGCCAATGGGTTCACATCATGTTTGCAATATTTTAAGATAGCAATGGAGTGAAAGCAAACAGCAGAATCTTCGCTATCCCTCCCCCATGTTCTGAAGTCTTTCTCCCAAAGTACCCTGGTATGAAATCTGTCAGATCAAAAAGTTTTCAAAATCTATTTAGAAAAAGATGAGCTTTGTTTGTATCCAACAGCAAGAATAGTGAAGTCTACCCAATTTTCCCAAGGAGAGGCAGCAAAAGAAAGAATTGTGATGCTGGAAGATCCCAGTTAGGCTTGGGCCCCAAATCGATGTGTGGATATAATTAAAGCATCTATAACAAATGGCTATTAATTCTCCTATCCATGCACAATAAGTTGAACCTGTGGCCACCTCTCTTAAGGCTAGCTCTACTACTGAGCTGCTCTTAGTATTAGAAAGCTTTTTCTAATGTACTCTCTTACTGGTACTTATGTCCATTAAGCTGTACTCTGCATTCAAGTACCTTTCAGGTACTTGAAGAGTGCTTCATGTCTGCCCCACCCCCATCCAATTTCTTTTCTTAAACAGAATGTATTTTGATGTGTATTTGCTGCCCTTAGTCTCTTAGTGTGGGATTGGGATGCAAAAAGGAAACATTAAACTGATTTAGAAACTATATCAGTAGATTCATTTTTCAAATGTTGGTTCAGGCTTCTCCTCTCTTCTCCAGTTGTGCTATCAGACTGAGTAGTATAGTGCTTGTCATTTCTAACAGTTGAATTACAGTTACATCCAGAATGTGGCAGAATGCATGAATAAAAGTAGTGTTACAGACACACACACTAAGGAAGTATCTAGGAGAGCTCTCATTCCATTTGCTGGAGGGCATGAAGTGATCATGCAGAGTTGATCTTGCTTAAGGGCATAAGCAGGTGTCATGGACAAATTTATGCCCATAGCATAGCAATGAACAAGAAGGAGAGAAGGGACAAGCTATAGCATCCATTCCTTTTTCCGAATTGTGGGACTAAACCACACTTGGTAGGCCAGAGAAATAATTATATTTTCTATTAGTAAATAACCTCTACATTTCAGCTCCGTTTTATGCTGTTAGAATAGAATATAATTTAAAATAAGGCACTGCAAGTTTCTTTGGAGGCAAAAGAAAGTATAAAAAAGTAAGACTCAGGCCTGGTAACCATGAATTTACATTGAGGTGTACGGAAAGAAAAAAAAACTCAGGAGAAAGTATAAATATGAATTGTTCATTTGTCAGCATGCAAAGATGTCTACATGTGGATTATTATGTAGAGGAGGATAAGTAATATTTCAACTTTGCTGGCATTTAAAGGATTCTGGGTTAAATTAGATATAGAATTAATTCATACATTTAATTTGCTTGTTTTTTTTTTAAAAAAACGTAATAACATCTAAAAGGCAGGGTGGAAGAAGCAGGGGTGAACATTTCTGCAAATAAAGCAGATTAGGCAGGCTAATTTAACTCTAAGATTCCCTGCTGATGCATCAGAAAAAACTTCAAAACTGTTTGCACTGGATGGAACTCCTCTGGAAATGCTAAACAAGGAGTAGAGCAGCTTTTAAATAGTACAAATGGAAGAGTCTTCCACCAGGAAATGTTTAAAACTTTCCTGGTTGGGTCCCAATTCAACCTTCTCTTCTCTTTCCAATCTCTATCCTTTCTCTCCCCTTTCCCCCCAATTTTCCCTCCACAGGTATCATAGATCAGAGTTGCTCCATGAGCTTTGATCATACTCTGTAAATATTCTAGAATAACATTTTTTTCAAACTTCCCAGGTTTGTTTGTTTATTTATTTACTTATTTATTTATTTATAGAATAGAATAGAATAGAATAGAATAGAATAGAATAGAATAGAATAGAATAGAATAGAATAGAATAGAATAGAATAGAATAGTAGAGTTGAAGGGACCTTCAAGTCCAACCCCCTCCCCATTTATATTTATAATATTTATTAACCACCCATTTTATCATAAGATAACTTTGGGCGTCTTATAGTCATAAAATATATCTACATTAATCATAAACAAATTAAAACCAAATATTAAAATCTAAAAGCACATGGGGAGAGCGGGGTGGGGGTGGGGGGGAGGGAGATGGGATCTGCTGTCAGAGCAAGTTTTAGGCCGTTAAGAAAGGATAATTTACCAGGTGCTGCTACCAATTGCATCACATAGCAAGGGCTTTCTTGTGATGAATTGCTTGTTTCAGGGGCTGATCAGGAAGTGAAGATGCCCAGAAAGAAAGGTTTGCAATGGAATGATGAAATGTCCCCGATGAAAGATATCCTTGTCAATATGTTGATGGAAAATCTTAGTGAATGGGACTTCCAGCTTCAAATAACTACCAGTATTCAACACGAATTTTACTGCTATAAAGTATAGCATGAATCCAGAATAGAAACTATTAATTTGATATTGTAGACATTTCATTTATGTAAATGATCAAGAGTCAGATTGGTGCAGTGGTTAGGGCATCAGTCACTCTAGAAACCAGGAGACTATGAGTTCTGTTTCTGCCTTAGGCACAAAGCCAGCTGAATGACCTTGGGCAAATCATGCTCTCCCAGCTCTAGGAAGGAGACAATGGAAAACCACTTTTGAAAACCTTGCCAAGAAAAAAGCAGAGCCTTGTCCAGGCAGTCTCCAAGAATCGGACGGTATTGAATGGAAAAAAAACAGAGATGACTCCCCAGTTCATGCTTTTAAGAATATTCATTGGCTGTTCGCCTCTGCATTAAGTCATTAAGATTGTACTTTAACTGCTCACTGACTACAATCATTCATCACATAAATTGTGTTCATTTAGCCACTGTTTGTTGCATAACCTACAATTGACCTGATTTATATATGATAGGAAGCCACAAACCTTGCTTTAAAAAATCACAAAAGCTTGGCATTTGTATTCTATTAAATCAAAAGGAAACAAACACAAAGACAATTTGTGAACTCAGCCAAGCACATTCATAACTGTTGAGTTTTACTTGTAGAACTAAGGGCCAAACATATTTTAATGTCAGCAGCAGAGTGCCAGAATGCGATTACAAAATTGGTGGTGATGCTTACAGTATGTGTCAAAAACGGGTATGTGGAAATCACAGTGCTTCATATCCTCAAAAAAGTTCAAAAGTTATTCCTTAGTGTTTACTGGGGGTGGGGTAGAGTTTCAAGGGGAACTTATAATAAAATAGAAATTATTTATCTTACGCATGTGTGATATCAATATACAAGTAAAAAAGAGCAGAGTTTTCATTGTTTTGGTATCATGCTTAGAAATAGATGCCCATCCCTGTTGATTAAAATATACAGAGACGTATGTAAAAAGTACTTGGGATAATTGTATAGGCTGGGAAGGTAGAAAGAATGACTACAAACTAATGTACAAACCTTAAAAAAAGGCGGGGCAATCTGAGTGAGGTTCATAAGGATAAAGTCATTTGTTTTTGTTTGTAATTTTGCTTTAAAAAGAAAATTCAAGAACAAAACTGAGAAATTAAATAGTTTAACTAAAGGCCAGGTTTCTGAAATAAAGAATGTATGGTCATTGTAAGAATGACACAAGTTTCTTCATCTTTTCTCATTCCTCCAAAGTCCATCATCCTGTTCATCTACTTTATGAACATTTCAAGTAATCTGAAAGACTATGATACTGTTATGTTTGCTTTGGATAAAACCTTTGCCATGTCTAGGCCTTCCTTTCTTTTGTCATTGGTGCCTGAATGCTCTTAATTGTAGCAAGGAAGCAGAACTACTGACATGATACACAAAGTATTGCTTTCCTTTTAATTAGTGTAGTTTAGAGTACATGGCTGATTTATTTGTCATATTTTGTACATATATATCCCAGCTGCCCTGTTTGGAAGAGTTTTGTTTTAAATATATGGCAACATGTGCAAGAACAAAAGTTTGGACTGCAGTTTTGCAATAAAATTAATATGTTTCAATTGACTAAGCAAACTACTAATAATTTAGATAAAAGAAAGTAATATAACAATTACTGGATTCTACATAGATTCTTTCCTGCTCTATAACTTCTTCAATGAAAGAAAGCTCCTGTTTCCACATGCAGTATAGAAAACTGCAACAGATTTATATCTGCCTCAAATTGGTTAAAGTGCAATTCTTTTTAGAAAATCCTAAAGTATATGTGTCTTTAGATGTGTGATCTCTTTGTATTAAGATGCTAGCAGAGATTTACTTAAAAATTGTACTATGTATTTCCACCCCCTCAAAATACCTAGGTTTAAACAGCCATAAATCATGATGCATATGGAACATGTTGGGAAAAAGGCACAATCTCTTTTGAGAATTTGATATTATGGGACAATCCAACACTGAATATGGTTGGTAAAACTTTTGGGTGGAATTTATGGAAAGAAGAAGCAAAATGTTTGGACAGAGGTTTACAATGGGAGGGGTTCAAAAAAGTCAAGAAAGCAACCATAACGATGTGATCAAAATCCCACTCTTTTATATGTGTGTTGTGCTGCATGAAAAAAAAGAGATGGGGCGTTGATCACACAGTTGTGGCTGCCATCTTGTCTATTTTGACCTTTCTCCAAGTTTGGTCCAGTTTTGGAACAGCTTATTCCTAATCAGATAATTTTTAAAAAAAAAAATGAATTGCCTAAATGATTAAATATCCGATTAAGACATATTTTCATTATTTGAGCCTGGTAACTTAGCTGCATCTGGTGTTTATACATTATTAATGTCATTAGGAAAAGTTTTTGAAATGTTTATAACAGTAACACAGAGTTGGGAGCCAGACAAATTTGTATTTACGATTGACAATTGGGGAGATATGGGAAACACTTGAGGAGATATGAGAAACTTGCTTAAATATGGATACAGTCTTGAAATGTTTTAACAAATCAGTGGGATACAGTTTTGAAAAAATTAAATTAAAATCACAATAAGAAGATGAAATTAATTCCATAAAAGTCTCTTTTTTGAACATTTTAGGGATGTATTACAAGAGTTGAGTATAACATCTGTATGTTTTAAGGGTGGGATGTTGAAAAGGAAAGAGGTTTGTATATTTTGGCTTATTTTACATTGACACAATTTTAGTTTAATATTTGTCAGATTGTAAAGAGGATGCTTGAAAAAGGAAGTAAGAGTTAAAGATGTGACTATGAAGCTAAATTATTTTCTAAAAATTATGGAACATGTAGAAGCATGAAAATTTTGAATTTATTGAGAGTGGGGAGACTTTAATTTCCCTAAGTTAAATTCTGGTTGAGATAAATATTTATAATTTCTACATATCATATTGATCAGACTTTCTGCATTGTAGAAAGTCTGATCAATATGAATTTTTGGTAAAAATTTAATTTGTTATTTGAGATAATAATGTGAGCTGTCTCTCTCTCTCTCCACCCTCCCTCATATTATTTGTGATAAAGTATGATTTTTCTCCTGTTTATTGTTGTTCTTTTTTATTGTTATTGGGGGAGATGTATTTTCATTTAAGTTTCTATTTCATTATTTTTTTTTATTTTCACCTTGTTATCGATTAAAAACAATAAGAATAACAAAATCCCAAAATATATTATGTTCATAAGTCTATTTCCACAGTTTCCCATCGCTCTATAAAACTGGTTTTATGAATTGATGTTTCTTTGCACCCGAAAGGTTTTAATAAAATCCACCATAATTTCTAGAAACAGAGCTATGAAGTAGAAAATCTTTCAATGCTTTCTTCAATCAGGCCTTTATCAGAGGGGAGCAACCTTGCAACCATTTTGGGTATGTGTGAGTCACAAGATGGCTGCCATGAAGAGGCTTGCACATTCACATGGTAGCAGCCATGATGGGCGCTGGCAGTCATAACATACTCATTTACAAAAATATAAACAGGTGAAGTTTTCTTGCATCACACTTTTAGATTCCCAAGTTCTTTCTATCACCTTAGTATATCTTATTTATTTGTTTTTTATCTGTCAGATAGGTAGGTTTAAAACAAAGGGCTAAAATGCTTACTTTTTTAGAATAGTTTTTCATAGCCTACGATAATATGAAGTACAGTTAACAGTGGAGTGTGGAATATGATAATAATTTATCACTTATATGTACGTGGAGAGTTTACGCACTGAAGATAAATTCCTTGTGTATCCAATCACACTTGGCCAATAGAGAATTCTATTCTATTCTATTCTGTTCTGTTCTGTTCTGTTCTGTTCTGTTCTGTTCTGTTCTGTTCTATTCTATTCCATCCCATGCCATCCCATCCCATGCCATGCCATGCCATGCCATGCCATCCCATCCCATCCCATCCCATCCCATCCCATCCCATTCCTCTCTAGGATCTCCCTTTCCAAATACACAAAGAAACACATTCATATAATAAAAGATTAGTGGAAATAAACAGGAGATAGTTCAGGGCACATTTTGCAGTTTATTAGCTTACATTTGCCTAAAATTGACTTATGATAAGATACATCCTTTTAACCTCACCCTTCTCTCCATTCCATGCTAATTACTGTAAACATCTGTTGGGTTGTTGTAAAGATTATCATAAAATAGTGTGTGCTGAATAGTCAAGAACACTGTGTAAATCCTAAATTCAATTATTTGCCATAGTCATATACTGGCTATGAACGAAGAAATGTTTTAAGGGCTTTAAAATGTCTCCCCGCTTTTACATGGCTAGATGTAAAATGTCATGCTCTGACTTGTCTGCAATGCCTTGTTGCTCCATTGTGAAACCATGATATTTTGAGGTAAAAAACAGATGGCATCAGCCTTTACTAACTTCCCTCCCATTGTAAATTTGACCCTCAGGTGAGTTTTCCTTTCTGTGCTTTAAAAGACAGTCTTTTCTTCTTATGTCCATTTGAGCTGCATCACTTTAGTGCCTTATTGGCTACACCCTGCTGTTCATTTAGCTGCTTCACAAACAAAGAAACACCTCTTCCCTTGAGACAACAGTTGCCCTCTTCTCTAAGAGTTTCTAAGATTTTTCCTTTCCCCTGACTTTGAAGTACCACAAGGGCTAAGAGCTTTGCCGAAGATGTTAAAAAGCACCTGGATCAAAACCGAGCAGAATTTGTTTTTAATTACTATTTTCTTTTCTCCAGTTAGCTTTTTTTCCTATCTACCTGAGAAGTGTTTTTAAAAAGATTTTGAGCTTCAGATCCTTTTCATCTCCCTGATAAATGTTATTACATCCTGAACGTAACATACCATGCATACATCTGCTCAGAGTTGCCTTGAATTGCAAGATGGGCGGCATATAAATATAACAAAGAAACAAATAACATTTGTGGATAAACCATTACTTTTTTTAAAAAAAATCTCAGCCTAGATGTAGATAGCATACTATACTGTGGAAAATGAGTTGAAGGGGTATTCCCTCTGCTGTGCAGCAGCCAAACTACGGAGAATGGCCTAGCAGAGAAATATAGAGCAGAAAGCAAACAGGGAATCAGTGCCTAAGCCAAAAGTAGTAAAGGGGAAAAAAAAGTCATCTAGGAGTCAACAGTGTGTGTGTGTGTGTGTGTGTGTGTGTGTGTGTGTGTGTGTGTGTGTATGCAAGTCTTGGCATATTCAGGTCTTTTCCTGTGTAATCCTTACACGGGATATTACAATCCGGTGTAAGATTGAGAGTATTTTGGTGACGTTTCAACGAGGTCTCACTCATCATCTTCAGGCTGGTGTCTTCGGCTTTGTGCTTGTGCGAGCAAAGCGTGATCAGAGATGCTGTCTCTCTATAAATACTGGTGAGGAGATGGGGAGTGCTGGCTTTGTTGTTGTAAGCGGGTTGATTGGCTGTGTTGTTACATCTTGATTAGTAGATGGAGTTGATGTTTGCAGATTAGTCGGCTGTTTCATAATATCCTGTGTGGGCGAGGTCTTTGCTGTGTGCCCATTAGCCTTTCGTGTTTTAATGGGACCTGGGTAATGGGTTGTGTGGTAGCATCCTGAGCTCTAGTGTTGTGACATCCTGAGTTCTATGCTGCAACATCCTGGGTAGTTGGCTGTATTGTAACATCCTGAGCTTTAGTGTTGTTTAGGATGTTACAACACAGCCAACTACCCAGGATGTTGCAGCACAGGACTCAGGATCTCACAACACTAGAGCTCAGTGAAATCACAATCCACTAGTTTCTAGCCTTTTTTTTTCCTGGTAGCCAGCAAACACTCCGCTGCCCATTGGGAGACTAAGGAGACTAAGATAGATCTATTTTGGACTTATAAGTCCTCATCAGTTAGCCACACCCTCATCCCATGTATCCTCCCTGTAAAGATACAGTATTTGTTTTCTTTCCTTTTTGTAGGCTTTATGTGTATTCTACTTTAGCCAGGTTCTTCCTACGTAAACTAAGATTTTTATGCAGCCCTAGTTCAGTGAAATCACAATCCACTAGTTTCTAGGCTTTTTTTACTGGCAGCCAGCAAACACTCTCCTGCCCATTGGGAGACTAAGGAAACTAAGATAAATCTATTTTGGACTTATAAGTCTTCATCAGTTAGCCATACCCTCATCCCATATATCCTCCCTGTAAAGGTACAGTACCTTTGTACCTTTACCCTGTAAAGGTACTGTACAAATACTGTACCTTTACAGGGAGGATACATGGGATGAGGGTGTACACACACACACACACACACACACACACACACACAAGCTTCCTTCCTTCCTTCCTTCCTTCCTTCCTTCCTTCCTTCCTCCCTCCCTCCCTCCCTCCCTCCCTCCCCTTTTCCATTTCCAGCAAATGTCAATGGTTACTGCCCCTTTAAAAATGGTTGCTTATCTCTAATGGAAATACATACACCTAGCACCTGCAGATAGATTTTAGGAATATAAACTGGAACAGGCACAGCTTTTACATTTTACATTTTACATTCCCCATATTTTGTTCTGCTTCTCACCATCTTGGCATCTTCTAAGTAGGTCAAAAGCTGAGGTGATTTTGTAAAACTTTTGATGGCCTAATAAAGGTGCACATTCAGATCACTCTGAATTTCCAGATGACTCCATCCCCCTGTGGGGAAGATTAAACATAATAAAATGTTAATATTACTTACCTCCATTATTATGTGACAAGTTTCACTTAACAATCAGGATATGGAAACAATCACCAATGAATCAAAAACACCTGATAAATCTTTATTGAGGGAATCTAAGAAGCCAAACTGAAATAATTCTGGTGTCTGCTGTGTTTCAAAGGCAAGTTCTGAAAGTGGAAACACTATTTGAATTATTTTGAATTTCTTTTCTGCCATATATAATGGCATGTCTGTCTCCCTCTTTTGTTCAGGAGGGCTAGTTTCCATCTGTCCCTCTTTTTCAGTGGTTGATTTGCTATCACATTGTTTTTCACAGATTCTGGGGAACTAACTCTTGCACTATATTTTCTAAAACAACTGTCTCACTTAAATTATTTAGGGAAAAACTGTTCTCCCATACGACTAAGCATTTCTATGGATTTTAGATATCTTTTCATCATAGCCAATATTGCTTTTGACAAAGCTCACAATTCTAACCATTGTCCTATATGGGCTACTATATAGAATCATATTCAGTCATTCTGAAGAAAAAAAAAGCAGATTTCCAAGGCATCAGGGTTATGCCTTATAATTATGATGATGATTGTTCTTTATTTGAGGAAAAATGCATGCTTTTTAGATGAGAGGAAATGTAGGACAGGACGATTTTGTTTAAAATTACAATGCAACTCATTCACAGCATTAGACTGAAATTAGTATCTCCCTGTCTACTGGGAGAGAATAACACAAGAAACAAAAGAGATACTTGTCACATATTTTTGGTTCTTTTTAACTGAGCAGGTTAAATAAAAGGTTTACTAAAAATCTGTTATTGAATATTGAAAAAAAACCTTCCTCAAGGTCTGCTCTTTGTGATTTCCTGTGCTTTCTTCTAAGATTATTTTTTTCAACATCCCACTCTAGTTGACAGTTCTTGGATTTCTTGTTGCTTCAAATCCAAGTTTCAGTCAGGTCTAACCCAGTGGTGGGTTGCCCCCGGTTCGCACTGGTTCTATAGAACCGGTAGTAAAACCAGCAGGAGTCTCTGCTCACCGACCCTGACATCATTAAAACGCTTCTGTGCATCTGCAGAACGCATGGCCCTGCTGTGAACCAGTAGTAAAAATAAGAGGAACCCACCCCTGGTCTAAACTTATTCAATCTTGGTTGCATAGTGATTAGAATGCAGTATTGCAAGCTAATTCTGATGACTGCTGGTTGCCAGCAGTTTGGCAGTTTGATTCCCACTGGCTCAAGGTTGATTTAGCCTTCCATCCTTCCGAGGTTGGGAAAATGAGGACCCAGATTGTTGGGGTCAATATGCTGACTCTGTAAAATGCTTAGAGAGAGAACTGTAAAGCAATTGATGTATATGTATGAAGTGCTATTGATATTTAGCTTTTTAAAAACATTTTTGAGATCAGCCATAGCTATAGTTAATCTTGTCCTGCTTATTGCATCCTCCCCAATTTGCACCATTTTAGATGTACTGTGGTAAAACTTTGGAAGAAGAATACTTTTTGCTCAGATGTAGATGATTTCACACCTAAGACAGAATTCTAATGAGCCCACAGGGATGCTTCCCCCAGAAGACCAGCAATCAACTTAGTGATGAATAGAGACTAAGGAAGATTGCCTTGATGGAGATATGCAAGCTCCATTATCAAAGGGGAAATATATCTTAAGCCTAAACCAACAGAAAAATATATGGATGAGTCTCAGGCAGAGACCTCCTTAATTCACTGACGTATAAGAAGGGGGATGTAATTAGAACATAACCAGACTTGTAGGATTCTGTTATTATAGCCATTCTCAATAAAATAGTTTTAGCTCCCCTGTGGAATTGATTTCCAGGTCAGCTCTACCTCGTGGGCCTGACATGATGCTACTATATCCAAGTGATTTCAGTTGCCAAAGTCCACTGGAGGATGTTGAATGAGCATTTATCATAGTGGCTGACTCAACATTAAGGCTTTGATGATCGTTACAATTAATTCAAGGAGCTATTAGTTTCACCTACTGCTTTGTTTTGGGGCCGCTTATTAAGTAGAGGGATTGCATCAATTTAGTACCTTAAAAAAAAGTGTACAGCATATGAACCAAAAAGTTCTTCCATGAGTTTAATATCAGCATTCCTTTATTTACTTTGGAAATGGGATTGCAGAATGGGGGTGGGGGAAGGCGTCCTACTCTGCATTTTTCTCCTGCTTGGTGCATCAAAGTTAAAAATCAAATCAATACCATCTCAGTATTAGATGGTGGTGACAGCATGTGGACATCAGTGCTGTAATTAAAAAGCCATTCCGCTCAGTTGGTAAAATGTAATTTTAGCTGTAGTCACTAGCTGTTTCCAAGCAATCTATTTACCCCCAAAATATCCTGAGGCTTGGACTGAAGAGTGTGAAATGATTGAATTTTAGTTATGCCCATACATAACAAATTTTAATTATAACTCAAGACTGTAAAAAAAAAAAGTTCTAATAATATTACATTGAAGTTCCCCTGCTAACTGGCATCCATGATTGGGAAGGAGGCAGAAAATCTATCCATTCTTCTTCTTAGACATTAGGGTTTTTTTTCAGCACACACACACACGCACAAAGCCCTCTGACAAAAATGTCTCCTACTAGAATATAAGGTTAATTATAAACTATATTCACAGTCAGGATTACTAAAAACAATGTTTGTTAGATGACAAAAACTTTTTACCCACATTAAAAATATTTATTTTTATTACCAGCATTTTTGCCTAAAAGTTTTCTAGTGTTTCTTTTTGTTCATTTCTGACTACTATTGTGACCTCCAGCATAAATTATTTCCCATCAATATTTAATTGCCTATTTCATGTTTTTGTTATATTAACCAACATAGTTAATATATTCCTAACAGAACAGTTATATGTATGTAGTGATACTATTTCTAAAGTTCTTGCCAGGTAAAGAAAATTTGTAATAATGAGGGTCTCTGGGTCAAAGGGTTAAGTATTGATCAGAATGGTCAGGAGCATAATTGAGACATATCATCTACAACAAGTATTTTCTTAGTTATAAATAGATGTTTAATGTACGAATTCGTGGTGAGGACCTGGATTATAAAAATTATGGGTCAGTTTTCAAGAAAAACTTTCTTTCATAGGTTGCCTTCAACTCCTTCCACACTGTCTCTTTCATACAAAATGAAGCCCTGTTTGCATGGTATTCTTAACTAGTCAGGAGCAGGGGTGCTATTCAGCAGGTTCCGACAGGTTCTGGAGAACCAGTAGCAGAAATTTTGAGTAGTTTGGAGAACCAGCAAATACCACCTCTGGCTGGCCTCAGAGTGGGGTGAAAATGGAGATTTTGCAATATTCTTCCCGCAGGAGTGGGGAGGGAATGGGGATTTTGCAGTATCCTTCCCTGGAGTGGGGTGGGAATGGAGATTTTGCAGTATCCTTCCCCTGCCATACCCACCAAGCCACGCCGACAGAACCTGTAGTAAAAAAAATTGAATTCCACCAATGGTCAGGAGTGTGGTCCAAAGTTCCAAACTGAGAAAATTGATTCAGTCCAGAGAAAGTTACATTTATTCTGTGTTTGAATTTATATTAACTCCATGTCTCCACGTCTATTTATCCAAAGGGTTCACTGTTCCAATATTCATAACCGAGACCTTGCCATCCATATTATTCTGCTACTTCTAATTCAAATGTGAACTTAAAATATATTGCTCAGCATCAAAGTGCTTTTCCCGGATTTTCAAGTTTTGATAGCTGAAGCTATTACAAATGATATTTATTTTTTCCTAAAGGGGACCAAGAACATAAAGACAAACCTCCACTTCAGAGATTTAACTTGTGTTAACTTTGTATTTTGCTAGGCAAAATTTGCAACTCATGGGATTGCAAGGGAAGACTCATGAAAACCTTACTTCTTCAA
Organism: Masticophis lateralis; assembly: GCA_030761175.1. NCBI lineage: Eukaryota > Metazoa > Chordata > Lepidosauria > Squamata > Colubridae > Masticophis > Masticophis lateralis. The sequence goes on from JAUDYJ010000001.1 coordinate 108,554,732, forward strand.
TGACTACTTCAGCTTCAACCACAATAATACACGAGCAAATAATAGATACAAACTCAAGGTAAACCGCTCCAAATACGATTGCAGAAATATGACTTCAGTAGCAAAGTGGTCAATGCCTGGAATGCACTACCTGACTCTGTGGTTTCTTCCCCAACCCCCCAAAACTTTAACCTTAGACTGTATACTGTTGACCTCACCCCATTCCTAAGAGGTCTGTAAGGGACGTGCATAAGTGCATCAGAGTGCCTACCGTCCCTGTCCTAATATTCCTTTTTACTTACTCTTTTCATGTATTCAAATTATGTTTATACTTTTACCTGTTATCTTCTATATGCTTGACAAATAAATAAATAAATAAATAAATACTTTCCTAATGTTGAATGTATGCATAATGTTGATTATGCATACAACAATACCAAATGCCGATACTACCACCCAGGTCCAGAGACTTTCTTAACATATGAAGAAGGTAGGTTGCAAATTATGTGAAAGACTAGGCTGTTTGTCATCATCAAGAGGGATTCAGGTCTTCCCCGCCCCAAAAAAGTTGCTTACTATAGAGCCATTCATTCTCTGTATTTCCAGTTTCTCAGCTTATAATGCAGTTGTGCAGATCAGCAATGCATATTAATTTTTTTTTCTCGGCACTGAAAAAATAGCTTAGATGCCCATTTGAAGATCAAGATGTGATGCTGTTGATTAAATGACAAATGACACATGACATCAATTCTTATTAGAGATTCTCAAGGCAAGCAGTAGCATAAGGAGATTTGCACGGCCTCTGTGAAATATCCATCTTGCCCATATCTCAAAATGATATAGTAATTGTAAATCAAGATTTCAGACAAAGCTCAGCTGAGCTGTGCATTTAGCTGTCAATCAAGAAGGATTTTTTAAGACAATGTCTGTGATAGTGATCATGTTTTTTTAATCTTATATCTTACACTAAACATTCATAACCTATCCCATGAGTTTTCTGGGTAAACAGCTGAGTTATCAGTTCAGCTGCTTGCACCATCATACTAGAAACAATAGCAAATTTTTACAATGGCATTGATTTCCCAGATCTTCAAAAGGCCTAGTATCTTTGATGCATTGGTTAAAAAAAAAAGAATAAAGAAAGCCAAATATCTAAAAAAATTGTACCTTGAAAAAGAACTGGATATAGAAACAAGGGTTGATCTTATTGTATGTACTGAAAAATTCCTTGTGTCTGTCTACCTTATATTGCTATGGAATGTTCTATAGTACTGACATCTTAGGTTAAGACTTTCACATACTAATCAGATCTCCTCCATGTTTAGTCTAAATAAATGTAAGAAGGACTAAGTTGTACCAAAGCACCTGATCTAGATCACAAGCCGGTAGCAATCATCACGCCCATGCCTGGTTTAATGAAGGGGGAAAAAGGTCACGATACGTCACGTGATGTTGCTGTGATGATGCAAGTTTGACACCCCTGATCTAGACTCTTGATGTTATTTCTATAGGCCATCTTGATTTCTTCAATTTTCAATTGTGTCTTCCATTGTGCCATTGATCTTTGCAGAAATCTTTTAATGTTTTTACTGACTCCTGTTATTTCTAGGCATTTCATTATCCAACCATGTGGCAGGGAGTCAAATGCCTTCTTGTAATCAATCCAAGCTATATTAAGTTGATCTTCCTTCTACTGCAGTTTTCCCAGATCATCTTGTCAAATAGGAGCTGATCTTTAGTTCAGCTGCTGTTTGGGTATTTTCCTTTCTGCTCAGGTGGACAGAGCTTGTTTTCAACCAGATGTTGTTGAACTGCATTAGCTATACCAGTTAGCAATTTGAAAGTTGTTGGGAAGAAGTAATTGGACTGTAACTGCCTGGTGCTGCCCCTTTTTTTTTACTTACTTACTTACTTACTTACTTACTTACTTACATTTATTTATTTATTTATTTATTTATTTATTTATTTATTTATTTATTATTTTAAATTTATATGCCACCCTTCTCCCATAGGACACAGGGCGGCAAACAGAATAAAAACATGTCACAATAAAAATCCTAAAAACAGCCAGTATAAAACCCCAAACAGAATAAAATCTCGTAACAGATCAGGGAAATTGCTGAAACAGCCATATCTTCAGGTTGGTGTGGAAAGTGTGGAGGTCAGGGGCCGTCTGGAGCCCAATGGGTAATCCATTCCAGAGGGTCGGGGCAGCCACTGAGAATGCCCTCATCCTGGGGGCCCCCAGCTGACATTGTCTGGCTGATGGTACCTGGAGGAGGGCAGCCCTATGTGACCGCATGGGGCAGTGGGAGGCCTGTAGGAGGTGGTCTTGCAAGTACCCTAGGCCCATGCCATGTTGGGCTTTATAGGTAAGAACCAGTACCTTGAAGCGGATCTGAAAGACAACCGACAGCCAGTGCAGCTCGCGCAGGAGAGGTGTCACATGGGAGTAACGGGAAGCTCCCGTAACAACCCACGCGCCCGCATTCTGGACCAGCTGGAGCCTCCGGGTGCACCCCAAGGGCAGCCCCATGTAGAGGGCATTGCAGTAATCCAACCGAGAGAATGAGTGACTGTATGGAGGGCATCCCTGTCTAGGAAAGGGCATAACTGGCACACCAGGTGAACCTGTGCAAAAGTCCCTTTGTCACTGCCATCAGATGATCCACCAAGGACAGCTGAGAATCAAGGAGGACGCCAAGATTACGAACCCTTCCATCTGAATAGATGGGGCAACTAGATCAGGAGATGCTGGCATCCACAGCCACTCAGTCTTGAAGGGGTTGAGTCTGAGCCTGTTTCTACCCATCCAGATCCGTACCGCCTCCAGGCACTGGGACACCACGGAAAGGGCAACCCTGGGATGGAGATGTAGAGCTGGGTATCATCAGCATACTGATGATACCCCACCCCAAAACTACGAATAATCTCATGAATGGCTCTTTCATTATCAGATAGATTTTATTGGATGTCAGCTAATCTTCAATTTCATCTCTTTGCAGTATGTTGTTAAACTGCTTGGCAATGAGTAGCTGTAGACCAGTCACATATTTAAACCAAAAATCATAAGCTTAAGTTTTAATGGGACAGATCAGTCCTTGCCCTTTTTTCCACATTTCTGCTATTATTGCAATTTATTTTATTTCAGCTTCTTTTTTATTCTTATCCACCTCCTTTATCGAAGCTACATTCTTATATTTCTTTGGGTTGTCTCACAGCTGTGTCCAGAACTGCACAGTTCCTTCTTTGTTATTTCTGATTCTGTTTGTATTTGTTTTTCCAGAACTGGTGTATTTCTTCAGCTATGCTCTTGTTGTTGGACTTGATTTGTAAAAACAGATCATTATTTCTTTGTTTTTAATCTTTGTGATGGGTAAACACCTTTTCTTCCAGTAGTTCTGCCACTGCTGATTCTGCTTGTTCAGTCAAAGTCCTAAATTGTATAGCCAGAAAATTTGTCACCAGATGTCCAGGTACTCCAGTACCTAACATTGGGGAATGACTGATCCAATATGAGTTTGTGTAAATTATACCTCGCCACATTGTTTATGGAAAGGACACTCTTTGTCTGATTCCCATGATGAGACCTGTCCAGAATGTTTGAACTTCTGGTATAACTCTCATTTTCGTCAGAGCCCCACAACCATACCAAGGTAGTGCTTCCCTGGGATATTATTATTACTAATTCAGTTATCAGATCGGCAGATCGAATCTCACGAGGTTCAAGGTTGACTCAGCCTTCCATCCTTCTGAGGTGGGAAAAATGAGGACCCAGATTGTTGGGGGCAATATGTTGACTGTGTAAACCACTTAGAGAGTGCTGTAAAAAACACTGTGAAGTGTATATACTGTAAGTCTAAGTGCTATTGCTATCAACAGCCAAGGTCATTTTATTTTCAGTAAGAAGCCCCACATCAGCAAAGAGAAGAATTTTATCTGAATGGAAAAATACTTTCTCCAAAAAAACCTGTAAAGGAATGGATTCAAGTTATGTTTGTTATGATGTTTGAAATTTCTATAGAGTGAAAATGAGAAGTTGGAGCAATTTTTTCTAGATTTAATTATAAATTTACAGATTAAATTAATCTTATTTTATAAGGATCTTAATTTTTTTGTTTATCCTAGTTTCCATCCTTTCAGTTTTTAGCACTAGAATATATGTAGATGTTGGCTGTAGAGTCATTTCTTATAATTCTTGTAATGAAGTTAAACTTCATTAATAAAAATAATAAAAGGGTTGCCTTGTGGAGATGGATAGCAAATAAATTTAATAAATAAATCCCTTCATCTGTAGCTTTTTTTCTTTCATTACTTTATTTTTTGTAAATTCTGCCCTGCTGATATTTCCTTCTTTGTGCCTTGTAAATAAATGCCCTCATCTGTAGCTTTTTTTCTTTCATTACTTTATTTTTTGTAAATTCTGCCCTGCTGATATTTCCTTCTTTGTGCCTTGTATGTCTTTGTAGTTCAATAAATATTCAGAATGGCCTCATAAGACAGAAGTACCTTCTGGATCAGAGGTGATATTTCAGAGAACCGGTAAATACCACCTCTGACTGGCCTCACCCCATCTATTCTCTGCCTTCTAAATCCCAGCTGATCGGGAGGAAATGGAGATTTTACAGTATCCTTCCCCTGCCACGCCCACCAAGCCACACCCATGAAGCCATGTTATGCCCACCAAACCACGCCCACAGAACTGGTAGTAAAATTTTTTTAATCCCACCACTGTTCCGGATGCTTTGAATTTCAGCTATGGGTAATTGAACTTCAATTCCCAGTGGTACCATCTAGCATAGCCAATTGCAATGATTTGTTAGATGGGTATTATAAAACATCTGGAAGACACTAGATTGTCTTCTTCTGATTGAGTCAGCTAAGAATAGTAGGTTCTGATAAGCTTCCATTTTGTAACATTTCAGATCCAGATTTCTGGAATGTTTCAAGCATGGACTAAAGAATTGGAATTTCCAATAATTCCCTATCAATGGACTCATGCTCTTAAAAATGTAAAAATAGTAACAACAGATACTATTAAGGTTGAAGCTGATTCATAAAAATTGTATTTAGGGTGTACTGGACTCTCCAAAGAATGTGTTTGAAAGAATAGACATCAGATTTTTAAAATTTTGCCCTGATTATATTATAGTGGTGTATTTAGTAGTAAACCAATGATTGTAATTAATTATGAAATTTACTGTAAGGTAATTTTTTTCTTTTTTTTTTCTTTCTTAGTTTACTGTGTGGTCTTGTAGGAAGTTAGCACTCACCTCTTTCCTAGAGGAATGAAGTATTTTGGGAAATATTAAAAAGGCAGAATATTATGTTTCCCTGTGTTGTGTTGTTGCTGTTTTGAGCGGGAAGTTCAAGCTGGGGGTTGTTTCTGATTGGTTACTGGCAGGCAGCCAAACTGTATATAAAGAGGGCTGCTGCCTGCATACTTTTGCGGAAGTCTCACCATATAATAAAGAGCAGTTGTCACTAGCCTGTCTGTGCTGCTTCGTTATTGCCCAGCCACTTCACCCTGGATGAGAAATGGATAAGCATGTTTTGAAGCAGCTCCCATCTTCCTGTCCCCACCCTTTGTCAATGGACCATTAAGGCCTGGACCAGTCTATTTTACATAACAAAGATCTACCTCCTTCAGGCAGAGCCATAGTAGGAATTGCCAAAGATCCAACAAAGATAGGATTAGCCCTCTACACAATAGCAGCAGAAACTCACCACATGTGACCTGGGAAGCAAGTGACCTGGGAAGCATATGTGACCATCAGCCAGCAAGGCTAATTAAAACCCCCACCCCCTGGGAGTCTGACAACCAATCAGGATACTGTTTCGGGGCCCCAGGAAATGCAAAGCCAGAGAAAGCATAAAAACCAGAGGATTCACTGTATCTGCCCCTTTTCTGTTCAGGAACTCAAGCCATGTGATTCTGTCCACCATTAAACCATCTTTCCAAGCAGTCTCCATGTTTCCAGTGTCTTTTTTCCCACTTGGAACAGAACCCAGAAGGATGTTTCTTCCTACAGTCTCTTTTTCAGTTTAATTTCTTTAATGTTATTTTGATGATTATTAAGAATGTTAAGAATTAACATTCTTAACATTTGTATGTTAAGAATGTTAAATTAAAAAAAATGGTGACCTATATATGAGGGTGGATATATGTTTTGAGAACACTATGACCAATCTTTGAAGCACTTGAGTCTTTCAAGCATTCTTCATATCAATACATTTTTATTTCACCACTGTGATGTGAATGATTTGATTTGTTTTCAGAAAGAAGCACTCAAATATCCACTAGGTGGAATGTTTGCTTCTCCAGGGCAAACCAACACACGACAGTTTGTTGATAGAAATTTAGAAAATTACTATCTGGATTCTTCCAATGTTATGCAGCATTTGTATTCTAATTTCTTGCTTGTCAAAAATAATATACAGAGTTAGTTGTTCCATCAACATCATATTTGAAGAAACTATTTTTTAACTGGAAGGATGAAAGTCATAACTAGGCCAAAAGCAGACCTCTCTTCCCTCCTTCCTCCCTTTGCTTAAAATAAGCCACAAATCAGAGTTGAAACAATGTTATACCTTAGATAAGTTAGGCAGTTCAGTAAATAACAGATGCTTCCGGAGAATGGAATGGTTGTATGTTAAGAGTATGGAAGCCGCTATCTCTCAAAGCTTTATTAAACTGTAACTTCAAAAGCTCAAGGACAGCATCGACTCAGAATAGGTTTCACATAAAGGAAATGTGACTAAATTGGCAGGCTCATGGGACTGAGGCAGAATATTTCCCTTCCAGATCACTGGGCTGAATCTGACTAACTACACATTGAAACTATTTAACTCCTGCTCAGTGGCCGTAGTAGTTTGTCTGTTACACTTCATTTAAGAGTGATCCGTGTTTATTTCACATATAAGCCTAAGTACACTTAAATCCATTGCAACTGTATGGGCATGTTTACCTCTGGAAGGTAAATTAGGTTTTTCCAAATTACTGAAGTCCCACAAAACCCATGGTCAGGCAATTCAACCACAGAAAGACATAGAAAAATCAGACTGTACAACAATGTGGTGTTGTTACTTCTGTGGTACCACATCCAAAGTATAGCTAAAAGCTATGCTCTGCATGTTGCAGAATCAATGTATAGCTTACTTGAAATTATGATGCACTATCTTAGTTCTCTGCAAAACATCCTATCTATCTGTCTGTCTGTCTATCATCTATCTATCTATCTATCTATCTATCTATCTATCTATCTATCTATCTATCTATCCATCCATCCATCCATCCATCCATCCATCCATCCATCCATCCATCATCTATCACATTTTTGACGGATTCTGTGTGGTGTAGAATAAAATGTTAAAATATAAAAACAGCATGTAAAAATTAAAAATTTGGAAATTTAGATTTTAAAAGAAGGCAAGGATGACTTAAATCTGTTAAAAAGATTTAAAAGGCAAAGGAGGGCATCAACCAGCCCCAAAGCTATGTGTTCTTCTGGACTCCCAACATGAGGTCACAGAGCCACATTTAACTTCTTTGTGGAAGGCCAGGAAAGAGGAGGCCTGTCTCACCTCTGGGAGGGGGAGGATACTTTTATCAGGCTTTTGCTCTTGTTTTGTGATTTGCTGATTCGAAGAACCATCACACAAGAGATCCAGAGATGTAGAACAATGAGAAAACTGAGAGAAAGTTGAATAAGTGTTTCAAATGGGATAGTCTAACTCTAAAGTGGGAAAGCCAAACCCAAAAAGCAGACCCCACTTCAGAAGTGGTATTCAGCAGGTTCTGACCAGTTCTGGAGAACCAGTAGCGGAAATTTTGAATAGTTCGGACAACTGGTAAATACCTCTGACTGGCCCTGCCCCCATCTATTCTCTGCCTCCTGAGTCCCACCTGACAGGGATTTTACAGTAACCTTCCTCTGGAGTGAGGTGGGAATGGAGATTTTACAGTATCCTTCCCCTGTCATGCCCACCAAGTCATGCCACGCCCACCAAGCCACACCTACAGAACCGGTAGTAAAAATTTTTGAATGCCACCACTGCCTCACCTCCATAGTTAATAAAGCTCTATTGAAATAGATTCCTTTACTGTTTTTACAAGAAAGACAGAGTGAAAATGCAATTAATGCAGTTAACTAATACCCAATAAACAGAAGATCATGACAGAGATCTTTCCTTATATTATTAGAACTGAAACATGATTTTATGATGCTACTCTTGAGGCTCTCTCTCTTTATTAGTGAACATGCTTTGACATTTTGTATTTGCCTTACATTTATTTAACTGGTGGAAAATCAGTTATCATGTGCTAAATAGTGGATTATAGTTTATTTCTGATCGATGAATATGTTAAGCCACAAATTCTCCATCCCAATTTTTGGAATATTTGAATTTGTCCCAGGTCCTAAAGAAATATATTTTACTTTTATTAATGGACTCACTTTTACTGTAATAGAAAGGTATCATTATTAATGTATTATGTTTGGTCCAATTTGATCCAATTTGGTCTAGTGGTTAAGGCATTAGGCTAGAAACCTTTGCGTTCTAGTCTTGCTTTAAGCCTGAAAGCTGGGTGACTTTGGGCCAGTCATTCTCTCAGCCCATTCATCTCACAGGGTTGTTCTTGTGTGGAAAATAGGGGGAAGAAGATGTGTTGGTTATGTTCACCATCTTGAGTTATTTATAAAAATAAATAGGTGGAATATTAATAAATAAATCATTCTCAAACCAGTAAGCTTTTTTTTCCAGAATGAAAAACCTGTTTGGCATTAGGATTTATACAGGGCGAATCAATTCCCTATTGTTTCCTCAAGTCACATGGTTTTGGTGGAACTAAAATGCTGCAATTTTCCCTTTTCTCTCCCAATTGGTGGAACTCTTGCTTAGCTGAGATGGGACTTCTCAATCCATTATCTTTAGGGCTATCCCATTGTGCTAGGAGTCAGGTATTTAATCCCTAGTCTGAAACATTGACAGATAAGTTTAGCTGTTCTGCTTCCAGGAAGTCTATTATTTCACAAAGTAGATTTTTCTCATTGGTAAGTTTTGACATGTATGCATGCATGCATACAAGGTTTAATCATGTGAATCCAGATATACATTACTTGGAATGCTGACAATAAGATTCCTGATTTGGTGATAATAATCAGCACACACAAAAAAGCACGTGACACATTAAAGAACAATAACAGGACCACAATAGGTTATGGCACTCCCTACGAAATAAATTGTATACATTGCATTATTTAGATTTCTGTGTTTTATTCACTTCAGAAACACTGCACGATGCCTATCAGGTTCTCAGTTTCCTGATGCTGATTTCTGAATATTAGTTTCAGCCTCTTATATAACGCCCATCTCCTACTTAATATATTTACAATATTCATATCATACATGTAATCTATCATGGATAAAACGTTTTAGTGATATAAGTTGTAAAATGATGCACTCAAAATATCATTTTGGCTTTAGAAGAAATGTTTTATTTTGCATCCTTGTAAAAGCTTAGAAGCCTTCCACTAAAAGCCTCAATTTATTTTTTTTTAAGACAAAACAAAAATTATCAGCCTTAAAGAGCCTCATACATTCCTCCAAATCTGCTGGTGGAAATGTTCACAATATGATCCAAACTATACAAACTGATTTCAAGGAGAGATTAAACCCACCTGTTCAACACTTTCCTACTGAAATTAATGGACAGAAAAGCACTGATCTATGTCCAAATCATATCCGTACCCTTTCGAGATAATTGGACAAAACAGATATGGCATTGCATTGGGAAACCCGCTGGCCAAAACGCAAAACTTCCTTTACTTGCTGCAAGAAAATATATAGCTGTGGGAGAGGAGGAGGTATTCTGTAAGCTACATGTCAGCTTTTGATGGCCAGTGATTTGTTCTGAATCCAAAGGCTAAACCAAGCCTCATGCTGCTCTATGTCAGATGCAATTGGTCCAAAGTCAAAGTTTTACAGCTCAGACAGGGCTCACTTTATCCTTCAGGTCGCTACTTAAGATAGCCATGACCCTGAGGAGAACCAGTCAACAAAACAGACAGACAAGAGGATGTGATTTGTATGCATCCCAGAGCCTGCCCAAATCACCTCTGACCCATGGGTCAGGCTGCAAATGACAGTGGAGTGCATGCACCTGATCATCCAGCGCATTCTCATTAAAAGCCTGGGAAGAAAGTGGCAGTTACACAGTGTTTACACACAGACCAAACATAATCTGGCCAGGAAATGAGAAAGAAACAAAGCAGGGGAGGAAGCAGAGGTGGAGGAGAGACCTTGTTTTGATCCAAGGGAAAGATGGGGTTGCCGAGTTATGAAATTTCAAGCCAAAACTGCTCTCCCTTTTATACAAACAGGTCATTTGGCCCTTTTGGATGGAGGAGTAATGTATGCAAAGCCAAAGTAGACAATCAGCAGATTGAAGAGGCAAAGCTTTTGCTGGATGTCATGCTTAAAGCTATAGAGAAAGCTGGGTTATATATATCAATCACTTCGTATTGCCATATGCCAAATAAATAAATAAAATAAATATTCTTGTATGAAAAGCTACCTCTCTGTACAAACAGTCATAATAAGGCATAGCTTATCTTCCTGAGGAGTTCATTTTTGTATGCGCAGGGAATAATCTAGAGATAAAGCATCTTTAAACATTTGACTTGTCTGCTGCACCATGATGTGGCATAATCCAAGACAGGTTTTACTACTTTATTCTAGTGAATTTAAAAAATTTGCACCAGATTTGCCAATGGATATATTTCAAAGCTCTTAAAAATGCCTCTTCAAGCTGCCGCTGCATCCTTACATTAGTTGTGGGAGTAATGTAAGAGTAGCAAACCCATTAATACTTACGGTATATTCATTTACTGTAGTAAGACTACAGTAGTAAGACGAAGGAACATATTTGCTGATATCTTGAATCCTTTTGCCAGCATCTACTTCTGCAGGCATGTAATTTCATGTTACCTAGATAGCAAGAAGAACGACCTGTGGAGAGGGACAGGAAATCCATTGCCTGGTCAGTTTGTGACCAATCACAAGACCTATGTGCTTGGCCAACTATTCGTCACAAAACATAGACGTTTCAACAATCATGAGAGACTGATAATCCCTAAAGCATTGTTATGCAAAGTTGGGTAGTGCTTGGGATAGATGGAACAATATTTTTGAGTTTCTGAATATTTAGGCAGCATTGTACTTTGAGACCAATCAACCTGAAACATATTGATGTTGGAATAAATGCAATATTCAGTCTTTCTAGAATCCACATTTGCTGAAAAGATATCCCGATGACTGTAATATGATTTTTCAATGTGAGTGTCTTTGAGTTATTGTTGATTCCTGGCAACTGCCTGGATAGATCCTTACAGTTTTCTTGGTAAGATTTCAGAAGCATTTTCTTATCTCTGTCCTATGGATTTACAATGGGAGAAGCTTTGGACTTGGGAGAAAATTCTCCCTAATAACAAGTTAAGGTAAGAGATTAATTCCCTCATAATTATCTTTTAAGAATATTCTCAGTCTTCACAAATTAGAAAGTCCCTTTCTGAATTCATTGCATACCGGCTATAATGCAACTCTGACAATGTATTTTACATACGTTGGCTTAGGACATGTGTTACATTGGTGTCCCACAGGGAAAATAAAAATTGAGAAAAGAGCAAAGGTTGAAAGGGAGGTGCCAGGGCTGAGGGTCTGTCCTGTTGAAGGAAAGGAATAGTTTCTTTGTGTCCATACAAAATGTTACTCTGGCCATGAAAGGAAGGAGACAGAAGGTTAGTTCTATGGAAAAGTCTGACAGCATCTGACCAGCTCAGCAGGAGAAACACCGGTTATCACAAATAAGCACCTTCTGTTACAAGAGACAGCTCTTAAACATATGCAAAGCCTTGGAGCCTAGTCTCCTGGGAAATATCTCAGTGATCAAAGTACTTCAATGAGGAAAAAAAAGCATATCTAAACTTTTAAGGAACGGCATACAGTTTGTATTGTAGAGCTTTTTTAAAAAAATAACAAGAAAGCATACAGAAGCAAGTGACTTACTCTAACATTAAATTTTGGCAGTAATTCTTACCAATATCCCTCCATACGAACTATAGCTAGTCAACTGATGATGATCTGTCTGACAGCCAATTGTCGCATTTTCCTTAATATACCACAATATGAACATAGCGTATAGAATCTCCAAGAGGACTTACGAGGGATGGCAAAGATGTCTCTTAAGTTTGCATTTTAATACAACTGATTTAATTCATACTTGTTTCCACATGAGAAATGGAAAAACTCTTCAGTTTTTGTCATTTGCTAAATTTTGTTTCATATATTCTCCAATGAGAACAGAAGTGTCTGTGATGTGTGCCCACGTGCAAAAAAATAAAAATAAAAATAAAAATCAAGAGGCTGAGTGTCACTCTGCAATCAGAGTCTAACCCTTTCATCCATATGTACACATGTACAAAGGACAGATGTGCTCATTATTCAAATGTGCTCACTATTCAAATGTGCTCACTATAGTGGCATTTCTCTCCCCACTCAGATGAGAAATAAATGAATACAATTTCATTCATTCATTCATTCATTCATTCATTCATTCATTCATTCATTCATTTCTATTTATTTCAATTTCTATAGCCACCCATATCAATCAATGAGTCTGGCTGGCTTACCATTCGAAAACTATAAAAACAATAGAACATTTTTTTAAAAAATGACACAGCAACTAAGTGTAATTTACAGTTAAACCAAGACATGGAGTGCTTAACACATTCAGTGATCCAGGCTCAGGAACACAGCCAAGTTTTTTAAAGCCTTAGGAAAGGCTATCAGGTTTAGGACTATTCTATTCTCCAAGGGGAAGATGTTCCACAGAGCATGGGCTAGTGCAGAAAAGGCCCATCTTCTAGTCTCTAGCAGGTGACACTCTTTGGCTGATGGGATCTGCAGCATGCCCTGTCTGCTAGAATGAATGGAGTGGAGACTTTTGGAAAAAGGTGATCCCTCAAGTAACATGTAGTTGGGATCAGTGGTGGGTTTCAATTTTTTTTACTATCGGTTCTGTGGGTGTGGCTTGGTGGGCATGGCAGGGGAAGGATACTGTAAAATCTCCATTCCTTCCCCACTCCAGGGGAAGGTTACTGCAAATCCCCATTTCCTCCCGATCAGCTGGGACTCGGGAGGCAGAGAATAGATGGGGCGGGGCCAGTCAGAGATGGTATTTATTGGTTCTCTGAACTGCTCAAAATTTCAGCTACCGGTTCTCCAGAACTGGTCAGAACCTGCTGAATACCACCTCTGGTTGGGATGATGTACATGTTGGAAAAAAATGACATTCAAGAAGACTGCTAGGGAATAGTTTGCTATCAAAAACAAAGGAATTTCTCCAAGCTACCTTGAGTAGTATCCAAGGCTAACCAATTGTTTTCCCATGAGTCAGAAAATCCCATAAGCAATTTTTTTTCTTAATCTTATTGGTATAAATACAATAACAGTAATATAATTTGCCTAGTTGTTACATGATCTGATGCCTGAGGCAGTTATCTTTTGTTACCTCCCGGTAAAGTCATCATACAGACCTACATGAGTAGAAAAATTGCATATAAAAAGAGACAAAATTGCATATAAATAGGACAGGCACATATACAAGTTTATTCCTATGGTTGAGTAAAAAAAAAAAGGAAAACAGATTAACATAGAAAAGGACAAAACAAATGTTTATTCAAAATCTATGACTACTGAGGAAAGTGAAATACACATTCTTAACTCCTTAAAATCTAATTTGTAATTTTCTCTATTTCTGAGCTGAAGTTCTGTTACCTAAGGTTGCAATTTCTAGCCACATGGGTAATTGAAATAATGGTTTTCTGGCTGCGACAGCATTGCTTAGCTGAATACTCACTGGAGTAGAAAGTCAGGATAAAAACGGAATAAATAAATAATAAAATTTGTTGCTGGGTGTTTTGTTTTTTTTAAGCATGCATTATCTGAACATAGACATATTGCATCCAGGTTGGACAGCATCTCACCAAACTGTTTTCACCCCTTAGGATTTTATGGCTTGTCATCTCACTTTATGACAGATCATAGTCCTGGATAAATGCTGAATGCTTTCTGTAAGTGAGGCAGTGCTCTGTGAAATGTCAAGCAAATGGTAAAATCAATAACCGGCAACTTACCAAACAACAAAAAAACCCCCTCACAAGTTGGGCTGGGGTGTCAAACAAAATGCTACATGAGGTGATTTGAGGTTTTTTTTTTAAATTGTATTGGATAGGTTTCTTAGCACAATTCAAACTGGTTGGGGATTAATTCTCACAGTGGTATAGGTTTAAAATGTTGATCCTGTGGAATGTTAACTCACAAAGCCTTGGAATATTATTACCATACTTTCTGGTGTATAAGACGCACCTCCCCCCACCAAAAAAGTGCAAATGTCTGTACGCCTTATACAACAAATGTTGCCGAAGCCTGGCCCACTCACCGGCCCCCAGCCGCCAAGCTTGGCCTCTCAGCAATTTACCACCTTACAGCAAACAGCAAGCAGTCTGATCAACTTCAACATAGCCTGATTTAGCACAAGCAGCTGATTGGCGGTTGGATCGGCCTCCCAGAATACCACCTGTCAGCTGTTCCAGGCTGTGTGGATTGCCACTGCCTGTCACCGCTGTTGCTCCCCATCATTTCTGCCGCCTATCATCGCCTCCGTGCATCCCATTTTCGGCCTCTGTGCATCCTGTTTTTTGTCTGTTCCAGGGGGTGGGGACAGGTTGTGACAGCAGCAATCCCTGCTGCTTGGAATGGGCCAGAAATGGGATGCGTGGAGGCCAAAAATGGGGAGCGCAGTGTTGTGGTCTGCCAGCAGCCTGCTGACAGCGGAGTGGGACAGCAATGAGGCTGAGGAAGAACATAAGCCTGTCTAGAGGCTGGGGAAGGCCCGGATGAGGGCTCTGCATCAGAGGCAGAGATGAGGCCAGGGCCATTGGGGAGTGATGCATGGACTTCGGAGCCTCCAGAGGCTGACAGTAGAGAGGCAGAGGAACAGGAAGAGCCTGTTCCTAGTGCACGTATGAGAAGAGCTGCCAGAAGGCAGGAGCAGCTAAAGCAGAGAGGACGACTCGGGAATAGGGCCAAGAGATGATTGGTCCCTCCCATAAGGCTTAAAAGACCAGCAAGGGCTCTTGGCCTCTTTGCCGGAAAACAACCATTGAGAGATTTGCTTTGTGTTTGGATGTATTTCTTTCTTGTCAGTGTCTTCTGTTACTGAACTGTTGCCAAGAAAAGCCTTTGGCAGTTTGCCTAATTATCCCAAGATCAGAGATACTAAAGAGGACTTCGCTTTCATTTAATTTGGAATATGCTGAGAATGAGTTAATTCTCAGCTGTTTTAATAAAATCTGTTTGTTTTTTGGAACTGTTTTGCATTTGATATTAACTACATGGGCCTGGGTCACAACATGTGGAAGCAGCAATAGGCGACAGCAATGCTGGGCGGCAACAGCGGCAACGGGCGGTGGTGATCCCCGCAGCCTGAAACATCTGTTAGGCGGCATTCCAGGAGCCCAATCCAACTGCCAATCAGCTGCTTGTGCTAAATCAGGCTGTGCTGAAGCTGACCAGGCTGTTTGCTACAAGGAGATAAATTGCTGGAAGGCAGAGGTAGATTTTTCCCCCTTGTTTTCCTCCCAAAAAACTAGGTGCGTCTTATACTTTGGAGCGTCTTATAGTCTGAAAAAATGGTATTTTAAAATTTTGCTTTTTTAGAAACAAAATGCTTTGCTTTTTTAACCTACATATAAACAAAATATTATCTTTTAATAGTGAATGCCGTGTGTTATTAGTATGCCCTGTGTATAACAAAGGATCATCCCATAAGTTTGGCACACAGGAAATTTTGGAAGCTAAATGGAGAAACAAACTTACAGCTAGCTCTCTTCTTTCCTCCAATGTAGCTCTAAATTGGGAAACCTGCAGCTTTCTCTCCAACCAGATGGTCAGTGCTGTACAACACCAAAATTAGCTAAAGATCAATACCCTGACTACAACTTCTATTAACATGCTAGCAGCTACAACATATTTGTCACAAATTTTATCAGACCTGGTCATTGATATCAGACAGAATATGGCAGCAGCTGCACATGTTGGATACAGAGACGGGCTTCACATAATTTAACAACCGGTTCGTCCCAGCACCGAAAATGTGAGCGCACGCTCATAATCTGCAAAGGTTGATCAATTTATCTTTCTGTTAGTTAATAGCTGTATTTTATACTCCTGCATTCCCAAATGGCTCATGATACTGATTAATGAACTATGTTAAAGATAATAAAATTTAAACCAAAGCCTATCAGTTTTATTTGTTCAGAACTGCTAACAATTTATTCTAATAAGGCAGATGACTAGCAGCTTAGTTTTTAAATTTATGCAGAACTTGGATGGACATTCTGTGAATATGAATAGAGGTTATATGTTTGGGTAATTTGTTACCATAATCTTCATTTACAGTTTTCCCCATTATTTGTGCAA
Source organism: Masticophis lateralis (assembly GCA_030761175.1). Lineage (NCBI taxonomy): Eukaryota > Metazoa > Chordata > Lepidosauria > Squamata > Colubridae > Masticophis > Masticophis lateralis. Next base: position 108,571,253 of record JAUDYJ010000001.1, read on the forward strand.
AGCGTCAATGCATAGTTCCTATGAGTAGAGCAAGGGTGTCAAACTCAATTTCATTGAGGGCTGCATCAGAATTGTGTTTGACCTCGGAGGGACGGGGTGGGTGTGGCCAATGTGGGCATGGACACATGACGTCACTCAGGTTGGGGTGCCTGTGGTGGCCCAAGTGCTCTGCCAGCGAAAACAGACTCCCAAGCTCTGTTTTCGGCTGCAACAGGATCCTGCAACCCTCTCCCAGAGAAAATGAGCTCCATTTTTACTGGCAGAGGCACAGCAGGCCAGGCCTTTGCTGTTTCCAGGGCGGCCCTGCAGGCCAGATCAAAGCACTCCATGGGCTGGATCTGGCCCCTGGGCCCTGAGTTTGACACCCCTGGATTAGAGCATCTTCCTATCTCACATATCTCCAGCATTTCTTACAACTGTTTGTGTTAATTGAGACTGTTGACAGTAATAGTTTGGACGACCCGGAGAGATACAAGTTAAAAAGCTCTGTTTAAACACAAGAAAGATCTGAATATTTTAATACTTGAATATTTTAACATTTTTTGTCATTGCTTTATTTATTTTGAATAGAGAAAATACAGGGCAGGAGGAGGCCTAAATTCATTCATATACATGACTATGACATATTCACACTTAATCTGCTATTTTACTCCCCTATCCCAAGTTCTTATAAACACCATATATTTGGATCTGCTACCATTCTATTAGTGAAAAAAAGCAGAAAGGATTAATTTCAACTTATTTGATAACTATTCTTTATCCCAGTGGTGAAATTCACATTTTTTTTATTACCGGTTCTGTGGGCGTGGTGTGGCTTGGTGGGCATGGCAGGGGAAGGATACTGTAAAATCTCCACTCCCTGCCCACTCCTGGGGGAAGGATATTGCAAAATCTCCATTCCCACCCCACTCTGGGGCCAACCAGAGGTGGCATTTGCTGGTTCTCCAAACTACTCAAAATTTCCGCTACCGGTTCTCCGAACTACTCAAAATTTCTGTTACCAGTTTTCCAGAAACTGTCAGAACCTGCTGGATTTCACCCCTGCTTTATCCTAATCCATGAACTGTTAATATTAAGCAACTAAAGCTATACCCTTATTTTCTCATAAATCATGTTGATTGACTAGGACTTCCTTTTGCAATAGGATTACACTATAAACTATAATGCAATCAACACTTATACAACTTTAGGTACTCAATAATTTTGCTGTTGTTTCAAATATCAAATCCCTCATGTGTCAAACCTGAATATGCACATACTCACCTAATTAGAGAAAAACAATTAAAAAATAGATCCATAAAATGAGCCAGTTTTATTGTTCCTATATAGATTGTGCAAATAATATAGCATAAACTTAAGGAGTTTCCAATTAGATCCTTTCCTGCTTGAAATTGACATGCCCAGCCATAAAGCAACAACTAGCATTGTCAATGAGTCTTCCCCTTAGTATTTATGTTGTAAAGCATTCCATAGTGGGTATTTGGAAGGGAATTTTTTTCTACAGTTTTTTTTTTCTGGTAGCTTCTAAAATACCTTTAGAGTTCATTAAAAAAAACCCTACAAACCTTTATGATAACATTTTCTTTTAACCTGTCTTGCTGATATACTTCCATATTTTTAAAAGGATTGCTACTGTTTTACTAAAAATAAAAACTATGCAGTGAAAAGAGGAACATCAGATAATAAACATTGTAGATAACTACAGATAAAACTACAGATAAAACTACAGAACTACAAATAAAATTAAATAAAAATGTAATAACACACAGATGTGCATCAAGTAGGTTTGGACAATTTTCTGCTGGTTTTTTTTTAAACAATTAGTTGACAGTATGAAGGTATGCAAAAGTTATAGCCAGCACTGAAACATTCTTACACATTCCTTTAACCAAAAGTCTTACTTTAATTTTGTCACAGTTCTGTTGGTTTAGAAGATGTAATTTTCTAATTTCTTAAAAAAACACAACAAAAAACAAGTTGGCTTCTGGCTTTCTCAACATTGCACCTGCAATATTGCCTGCCTCCTGGGAATAATTCAGCTCTTTGGTAAACACAATCCCAATACACCAAAAGTTTCCACTTTCCCTTGCCCCTTTTCACACCCTGGCCCCTCCCTTCCCCACAGACTTCACTTAGCCATCTAGGGAATCTTTCACTTTTTGTCCTTTCCTGACCACATTCTACTTTCTTATTCATGCCATCTGCTTCCAAGGAAGGTATACCCCTTGCTGTAAAAACAGCTGACCTTCCCAGCCCATCAAACTCAAAAAATTATCTTTTTCCTGGCCTTCCCAACAGTAGCAGTAGTAGTAGCAATTACTACTATCACCACCACCACCAACATCATAGCAAGAATCATATTACTTATGCAAGTTCTCAATTCAGAGTCTTATTTTTTTGGGGTGGGCGGGAGGGGAGTGTATAATCAACACATTTCTGGTGATTACCTTCTTTTGCCTCGCCTCCCCTCTTTTCCTCCAGATAATGGTATGTTCTGCTTGTCCCTGACAGAAGTGTTTCTAAAGATCTGCTCAAGCCTCACTAAGCAGCTGTGCTTTAGGTCATTTTCCCAGGAGTTTTTACATGTGGAAAGCTGGGCATTTAGCAAGGCCTCCGAAAGGACACCATCTGGCCCTGGGGAAAGCGGGAGGGGAGGAAGGGGAGGATCATGACACTTTCAGGGGACCCACCGGCCCTGATGAACCATAAAGGAATTCAAGCCTAGACAGTGATCCAATTGCAACTAGCTAGCCCAAGAGTCTCCTCCAAGAAATCCAGATCCATTCATCTCTTCAAGTTACCTCGTGGCACAATGGACTTTTGTGCCAAGCTGTTTACCGAATAGTGAAAACCTGTTTTGACTCGTGTGCCTGTTCCAGAGTTTATCTGGTTTTTCTGGCAAAATGGAGCAGGAAGGGAGAAGGGCAAACTTGCAAAGCAAATGTCTCTTCCCATCCACTCCCCCCCCCCCCCATTTCTTTCTTTGGCTGTGCACAAAGAAAAGAAGAAAAATGTGTTAGATCTTTTGTGGACTGAAAAAAACAAGAACGGTGGCAAGGTGGGAAGCGAAGACTGTGTATTTTACTGGAGAGAGAAATCCCAGTGTTGCCCTTTATAATTCAGTGTACTGTACATCTCCAAGTTGGTAGGGAGTTTTATTGAACGGCAGTACAAAATAAAGGCATTTGAGGTTTAATTATGGAAATGAATGAAAGACTTCTTGCTGAGCACAACTCAAAACCTTTCCTGCCCCATTGATTTGTTTCAGGCAATGCCTGGTCATATCAGATTGCACTCTCACTAGCATGTTTGCACATAATTCGCTATACACATATTTATCTCCCTTTCACATAGTAGCACACGTTTTAGATCCAAAATTGCTTTGAAGCAATTGGGGGTGCATCTATTTCTGTATGGAGGATTTTCCTTCTTTTCTTTTATCTTTTTTTCCTGCTTTCTCTCTCTGTATACATATATCACAGTCACATATATATGTTGTTCTGTCCAGCTTCACAGTAAGTTTGCAGAAGGATTAATCCTTTTACAGATGGCTGCCTGGAAGAATACTGTACATTTGTGCTTGTTTACATAGTAAATTTATATATTTTTTATTTAATTATAGATTATCTTTACTGTGTATTGTTTTGTTATCTATCATCTATCTATCATCTACCTACCTACCTACCTAGCCATTTATCATCTATTCATGTTCAGTTTTGGAGGCATATAAATATTCTGCGCTTAAAAACCTTTTATTATAAATATGTGATCATTTCTTGTTTTGGAATTGACACTATTGACAGAATAGAACAATATTTGGTGTATAACTCTGGACATTTTCAGAAGGAAGAGTGATATAAAAATCAAATCTACTTCTGTATGATTATGTTTGACTAAATTTTGTAACACATATTATAGTAAATATATTTTAGTTGATATACCAAAATGAAATCGATTATATGAAAAATTATTAATTTTTTGTCCATGAGAGATAAAAGTAGGAGACCTTAGAAACTGAATATATGTCTGAATATATGTATGCATTATGTCTGTCTGTCTGTCTGCCTGCCTGCCTGCCTGCCTGCCTGCCTATCTCTCTCTCTCTCTCTCTCTCTGTGTGTGTGTCTGTCTATCTGTCTATCTGTCTGTCTCCTATCATCTGTCTACCTACTTACCTATCTATCATCTATTCATGTTCAGTTTTGGAAGCAAATAAATAATCTGCACTTGAAAATCCTTTATTATAAATATGTGATCATTCCTTGTTTTGGAATCGGCACTATTGACAGAATAGAAAGATTGATGAATATTAAATCATGTGGTAAAGGTTTAATAGCTTCCTTAAAAAATTAAGCTGAATTATTTTTACATGTAATATGATGCTTCTTTGTGTCCTATCAAAGGCATAAATTAAAATATTCTCTGCATGTTGAAATATTATATTCTTTAAGTAGATGGTCATCAAATCATATCTTTAATGACTTAATCCAAACCCATGGAGGGAATTCATACTAATAGTAGGGATTGAGTTTAGTTTCTTTCTTTTTTTTTTTAGTTTCAGATTGAAATGCAACTTGTCACTTTTGCCATTTCGAATTGTCATGCAAGCATATTCACATGATAACTTAGAACTTGCTAATATAATGTTGTTTTTTCTCCAGTGGTCTTCCTAGAGCTTCTTGATTAGAAAGCCATCATCTCCTAAAGATATTGGAAAAGTGAAAGCTTTGTGCTTATTTCCAGGCTGGCAATGTGATACATGTATAGATGATTTGACACCAATAAGTAACACTTTTATCCTTGAAAAGAAGGCAGAACTTCCTGAGACCTGGATGAATGTAGAGAAGGCTGTTCTCCTCTCAGAGATGCATCCATCTGGGTAATAGTTTTGCAGAATTCAGGGAATTTATGAGCACCCTTATGATCTACAATGTACATAGTGATGATTGTGTTAAGGGACCAAGAACAGATGTGCAAGATATTATGCAGTGGTTGATATGAGATTGCAAACTGCATATACAGTAAGTTCAGCATCAAGCAATGGGCTTTCTTGAATTTCTCTTAACAGTTTCCAGTCATTGCCACAAACATCCCTGTTTGCATAACTTCTCATAACTATTATGGCCAAGCTAGGGAAGATAGCATGCAGCAGGTTGGATGATCTGGGACAGAAGTGTTCCAGTAAGCTTTTTGATTTTAACCTTTTAAACATTCTTGTTATGGTTTTCTCCAGAAAAGCACATACAATTAACGAGCTTTGCCTCTGAGTATATACCTCCTCTTTCAATGGAAGTTATCATTAAGGTGTTTTCAGACATGTATCCATCAAGGCTACTTTCCATTATTCATTGACCTTAAAATGATTGGTTTTCTGCTCCTTTCTTCTCTTCCCTATGATTACCAGAGATCACTATAGCTTTGTTTTGCTTTTTTTCTTAAGGTGTTATAACAACAGGTGCTGCATCACCTAAGATTCCATGTAGGAAAGAGATGGTGACTTTCATTAAGAAGACTCTGCAAATGATTAGAATTACTGTTCTGCAGTTAATTGATGCAAGATCTTCTTTGTACATCTGAGTTGGAAATACAGGTTGGACATGTTGCTTTTTCTAAGGGGAGTCATAAATGGTTATTGAGTTCACAGCCACCATAGCTGGGCTTTGTCTGCAGTGACAGGAGTCCAATCCACATAGGTGCCACCAATTAGATCTAGTTCATACCTTGGAGCAGCTGAAATCTGATCTGAGAGTAGGGAACAAGTGCACAGTCCAAACTTTCTCTGGATTCTCGGGAACTGAACACTGTCATCAAATGGATAATGCCTAATGCATCCTCTGATTTTTCCCAAGGATACTTGAGCAGTTATGTTCAGTGCTTTATCAACTTCTGGAATATGATGAGAGTGAAAGTGTTTGGCAAGATTGTTCTTAAATTCCATTCTCCCCTCCCATACACACACATTCTTCTTTGGCCTGCCAATCCAAGGGAGTTTTTGGTTTAATGAAGAATTCTAGATTTTTTAAAAAAACATAAAAGGTATTGGATACAATGCTGGTGCAAAACAAAATAAATATGATCAAATCAGGTTAAGAAGTCAAATTCAAACCTACACTGTGTCTGTAAGTGTGGCAAAGCAGTTGTACTTCTCTGTCCTTATTATATCCATGGAGACCTGCCCAACAGCATTGTTTAAAGCTACTGAAACAGAAACAGGCCCCTTCATGCACCCTCCGATGCCCGGCAGCAGCTGTTCCCCCAGCCACACTTGCAGAGGATGGTTCAGCTGAATATGAGGTGGACAGCATCCAAGATTCCCGCTGGCTGAAGGGACGCTTCCAATATCTAATTGCATGGAAGGGATGTGGGCCCAAGGATTTCTCCTGGGTGGATGCCTCCTCCATTCATGTGCCTAACCTAGTATGGGCCTTCCATGAGCAGTTCCCATCCCAACCACATCCAGATCGTCAGACCCGGGGGAAGGGCCCTGCGGTGGGGGATAGTGTTGTGACCCTAACTCCCGAGCCTGTCCTAACAGAGGAAGAGGACTCAGAAGATGATAGGGAGGAACTGATAAGGTCTCCCTCTTCAGGACCCTCCTCTCTGGCAATGCCTCAGGTTCCATCCAAAGGCCAAGAGGAACAGCCTGGGATATGCCAGGAGGAAAGCATATCGGAACAACAACAGATATGGAGTGAGGATGATGAATCTTGGCTTGATCCCAGGCAGCGTCGAAGGGAGAAGCGTGCACAGCAACAAAAGAGGCGTGGAAGGGCCAGAGATTGAGCTGAGTCACTAGCCACATCCCACAAGGAATAAAAGTGGGTGTGATTCTCTTCAGGCTTTGTGACAGTCGAAGTTAAAAACCTGAGAGTCACATCGCATTACCTCAAATCTGGATTGGACCCTGGCCAATTCTTGCTTCATGGATTACTTTTTGCTACTGAATCAGATTGACGAGAAACTCTCTCTCATGCTGACTGTGAATGAAAACTGACTTGGCAGGCATTTCACAGTTTATTGCCAAAACTCTTATCTGCAAGGGTTTCTAGTCTCATTGCTTAATAAATCTTGGCAGGCGTGCCTGGTTGTGTGTTTGCCTGGGTGGGGAAGGGGGACAGAACACAGTGGCTGTTGAGCTGGTGAAGGACACTGAGAGATTTATTTATTTATTTATTTATTTATTATTTGTATTTCTATGCCGCTCAACTCTCCGAGGACTCTGGGCAGTTTACAACAAAGACAGTATGAACAATATACAATAAAAGATGTTAAAAACCCATACACACCGTTCATGGCTGGATCTCATAAGATCACAATGGTGAGATCAATGGCCCCAAGACTGCCGGAAAAGCCAGGTTTTCACCATTTTCTGGAAGGCCAGCAGGATGGGAGCGGTCCTGGCCTCAGGAGGTAGATTCCAGAGAGCCGGGGCAGCCACAGAGAAGGCCCTCCCCCACGGACCCACCAGGCGACATTGTTTAGCTGATGGGACCTGGAGGAGGCCAACTCTGTGGGATCTTACCAGTTGTTGGGAGCTATGCAATAGAAGATGGTCCCGAAGATAGCCTGGCCCTAAGCCATATAGGGCTTTAAAGGTAATAACCAACACCTTGAATTGTGACCGGAGACCATTAGGAAGCTAGTGCAGCTCACAGAGGATTGGTGTAATGTGGGAGTACCTAGGTGCACCCACAACCGCTCGAGCGGCTGTTTCTGGACCAACTGTAGTCTCCGAACACTTTTCAGGGGTAGCCCCATGTAGACCACATTGCAATAATCCAACCTTGAGGTGACACGGGCATGAGTGACTGTGAGAAGAGCCTCCCATCCAGATAGGGTCGCAATTGGTGTACCAGGTGAATCTGTATAAAGGTCCCCTTAGCCACAGCTGTCAGGTGTTGCTCTAATCTCAGCAGTGGGTCAAGGAGGGTCAATTGTGAACCTGTTCTGAAGGGGGAAACTGGGTATGGGCAGTACTTAATGCATCTATGGAAAGAATTATCCACCAGCCTTGAAGGAGTGTGACAGTTACAGCTTGACCTATGTATTTCAAGTTTTGTCAGCTTTGACTAATTGCAGAACAAGTCCACTTCCTTGAAATTACCATAATGGGTACATAAACATCACATCACATAGGAAACCTATAGATTATCTATACGCTCCCAGCTTTCACCAGAACATACCACCAAATCCATTCGCTATACCCAGGCTCTTTGCTGCAACCACATTTATTCTGAGGCACTTACGTAACTGATGGATTTAAACTGGACACTTAGGAGACTGACTATCTATCTATCAAGATCAATAGATAAATAAGTAGAGCCAATTCTGTTCTCAGGAAGGACCTATTAAAAGACAGATCATAGAAACAGAACACCACTGGTTATCATCTACAGCTCAAACCACTCAAATACAATTTAATAAGCTATAGCTCACACTGTTACTGCATTGCACTTTGTCAGGCATTGGGTGGCAGGTCCATATTTACAACCAACCACCCAACCAGAAGCAGATTCTCACAGGTAATAAGAAATATCAGGACATGATTCTAACATGCAAACCAGACTTTGCAACAAACTGAACTGTTTATTCGCCCCATTTACACCAATGGCATCATTACAGGTACATTTGCTAGATTAGATGAGCCTTCATAAGTGCTTCCTCTAATGTGACACATGTCATCAAATACCTTTTTTGATTCTTTATACTGTGCAAATACTGTGCAAAAGAATTAATGGACACACGTTGGGATTTTAATAATGTCACTGAGAGATGAATAACTGAACCAGAGGTCTTCAAACTTGGCAGCTTTAAGACTTGCGGACTTCAACTCCCAGAATTCTCCAGCCAGCATAGCTGGAGAATTCTGGGAGTTGAAGTCCTCAAGTCTTAAAGCTGCCAAGTTTGAGGACCTCTGAGCTGAACTCACATATATTCCCAAAGGTTTTAGGGAAACTTAAAAAATACATTATAATTATTAATTGACAAATATTTATATTAGGTCTCACATATAACCTGCATATGCCTAACCAACCTGTCTTCCCTTTCTCACCCTATCTCAGCCCAAATTTAAACTCCAAAACAGTCTAGCCCCTGTGAATGAAGTGATGATCTGAGGTGCAGCTCATGAAAACCTGGAACTTTTAATAAAACGTGTTAGTTGGAGAAAGTGCTACAAGACTCCTGATTTTTCCTTACTTTTATTCCTGTGTGTTGTTTTCAAACTGCTTGAAGTCTGTGTTATATATAGCAATTTGTAAGCCACGAATCTCTGGACTGGAATGGTGTATAAAATGATCAAAGAAACATGAAAACAATTTTAAATTAATTTTGTTATATTTATAACTCACCACAGACTGAGAATTCTTTAGTGTCTCTGTCACAAGATCATGGTACTATATGTCTCAAACTTTGTGAATCCGCACTTTGATAAAGAAATTTGTCATTTGAGTTAACATAATTTGAAATTTCACCTTATACATGCCTACCTTTTTGTATTCCTTACTCTAAAGTTCCTTCCTTTATTGGAACATAGCATTCTAATAAATACAACGGCCAGTTCAGCTCAGAAAGAAGTAGAAATCATTGATTGCAAAGCAGTTTATTGGAAATTTTTCTTGGAATAATTGACTCAGTTATGTGCATTGTGCAATGCTAGGATCATCTTTAGACAGGTATCCGGAAATCCTTGGTCACTTCTAGAGATTTTTGGTACAGTGTCAGAGTTACAACCGATGCCCTAATTAAATCATGAGCCTCAAGCCAAGTTTTAAAAGAAATCCAGTTATTTATTAGGCGCTTCATGTTGGAACGAACCAAGTGAAGCCAACTCTGACCTCATTCAATTCGCGTCTTGGCTCTGACCCTGTTTTTCCCTCCCCCCAAGGTGTATCATCAGTCACATTCCCCAAACGAAGCAATTTCACGGGTTGTAGAAGTCACTCCCTCCGGTCACTGTGGATCACCCTGGAGATGACCTTGACATTGCTGGCTGGAATGTGCTTTGTTTTGACTGAAATGCAAGTTCCTTGATGCAGCTGCAAGGCTCGATTCCCCATTCCCCTGCCTTTGGCAACTCAAGAGCAGGTCAGGAATGCTTCGCAAGTTGACATATAGCAATAGAGTCACTAAATGTTGATGGCCCATAAGAATATGTCTCTATGATAATTCCTGCAGTTTAGGACATTTTTATCCTACGATGAAACAAGGTGAAATGGATTTTAAATCCACTGTATGATGACAAACAGGAAAAATAGTACATTTAATATGTAGGAGCAAATCGACTACAACTGTGGCAATCACCATTCAGCAGGTAGGAACTAAGCAAGTGTTCTTTCATATTTCAATGAAAATTACCAGGAAAGCTACTTCCATATTTCATGCACTAATATATCTGTTTTATAGATAAGCTGGCAGTCTAGAAGTACTTTTAAAAACAGGTACAATGAAGCATGCCGGTCTACTTAGCACCGCTGTTTCGAATATATCACCTAAAAAGGCAGTGATGGCCAATCCATGCCAGCTAGATCTATACAAAGTGTCAGAGATGTTAAATAGATTGCAGGCATCATGGCGATTTTAAGGCCCTTCCACACTAACAAGAACAAAACATTACCCATCACCAATTCCTCAAAGTATCAGTATCTAATATGAAACAAAAACATTCATGGTCCCTTTGTGTTAAAACAAGCTACTTCTCTTCTGACTCCTCTGACAGTTTTAAAGGAGGGACAGCAGCAGCTCATCTCCTATCAAGAAGGGTTTTGTGCAATTACACATAGAAGTTGGTTTTCTCTGAGTTAAATCTTTTAAACTTTGCTTCTAATGCTCAGGTTAGAAAATTGTCAGTCTGCTTTTGGTTAAAAAGAACCAGTAACATCAGTGCACAAAGAATATGTGTGAAGAACAGACTGAAGTGGACACACAGAGAGGAGAGATTGGAGTTTTGAAAAGGAAGGAATGCAGATAGATGTGAACGGCTTTTGAAGTCCACAAAGGGATATTCTTTTAAACAACTACTACTGAAAGAGGACAGGGCAAACAGATCAGAATTTTGTTTTAATTCTCAGGTTCATAATCACAAAAGGTATTCATCTAGACAACCAACAAATGTCTTAAACTGAAAATCACAGACATAGCTTTTATCATGTAAACACTTAAAATGTTTTGCAATCCAGGGGTTTGTACTCATTCAGACATCTTTTTCAGACATTGCAATGAAAAATACTGAGTTCTTTTGGGAAAGAAATGATTACAAAAAGAACTATTCAGGAAGTTGATATATTGCAAAACCATTAATTTAATCCTTCATCTGCCTCGTCACTGTTCATACTGGTGCTTTCATGATAAGACATGGTTTCAAGGATTACACCATTCCAAGGGGGATTAAATGTTAATTAAAAAATAAAATAGAAATATCAATTGCAGAGATACCCAACGTAACTATTTATCTTTTAAACGGAACAATCAGACAATACAAACTCATCTTGACCCTTTTACAGTTTGGATTTACATTTGATATAAATGCAAGGTAGTCACATAACAGATATATTTATGTGTCTCTCCGTGTGTGCCCTGGTTACACATTTGTTTTTACTTCATAAATGCAGAGTGATGTCCTTGAAAACTAAAGGCCATTGTTATTTTTTTTTCTTTTTGCACCAACTGTGTCTTTCTTAGTCTGCAAGTACACTATTCCCAGAGAGGTCCTTAAAGGGTTGGGATGAACACATTCCATGCGGCCAGTTCAGCTGCAATAATCTCTTTTCTCCTTCAAATCCAAGCCACACATCACAACACTCTGGTATTCTTCTTCATTATTTGTCCCCCTTTTGTGTTAAGCAACAGATCCACGCTATTCCAGCAATTAAAAGGCCCAACATTGTTCACATTGAATAACTCTGAGGAAAATGACATCAGACACCAACTGCTCTGTTGACTAGTTGGTACCTGATACTATATTATTTATGTTTTATGAAGGAAGCAAATAAATAGTCATATAGAGATTTAGAGTCCAGAGACCTCGAATCAAGTGTCCACAGTGACTTGGACACGGTGTTGGCTTTAGTCTAATAATATATTGCTGCTGAAAATGAGAGACAGAAGAGAAGAAAATAGATAGTTTTATAACATACCTATAGTTTCTGTCTCTGGTATGTTTAGGCTAGAGGTGATCATTTTCACTGCATTTGTACAAGTGTTTTGTTTGTAGCTAGACTATAGTTATGAATAATTGTGTGATGCATCCACAATACACCTGATGTGATTACAATTTATTCCATCTGGCTTTTTCAAAAATTAATGCTCACCACAAAGTTCCCCAATGTTCATCAAAATTCCTACATGAAAAGCCTCTAGCCACTATCCTGAAGAAAATAAGACCCAAATGATGATCTGTTTTAGACAACCTTGAATCCTTCTGAAAGACTCTATCTGCAAAAATACATTTATCCAAGTTCTTCATATAAAGAAATCTCCAGAAGGAGAGAAGAGCAAAAGAAATGATTAGTAATTGACAGTTCTAGACCTGAGTTTCAAACAATGATAATGATGGTTAATAAAATCTTGCCATCTTGCTGAAAATTATGAAGTCCAATGCCAGGATCTGGGGTTACAGATGTATGATATTATACTTGCATAAAAGTTATTGTTATAGTGATTGTAAATATGCTATGATGTGTACTGATGTGTAACTTTCACTTTTGCTTTAGCTGAACTGTTAATTTAAATTGTGGTTGGACTGAGCCCTGATGGGGGATGCATCACAAATAAAATGTTTATTTGCTTTCAATGAGTTTTCCAGATCCAGAATTTTGAGAAAAGAGGTTCAAATCACTGCTGGAAAAGTTTCAGACTATGAAGCCTTTTGGTTAGTTCTGTTTCCAAGGGGCAGAAAGGGGTGGATGGGATGGGGAATCTGATAAAGCCTATTAGATCTGAGAATTGAGGGAGAAATTAGAAAATGCTGAAGATTTATGGGAAGCTAGTAAAGAGTTGACCATTTTTCTAGGCTTTGAGGCAGGGTGAAGATTGAGTCCTTGCTAGATGGGGGCTAGGGGGGAGGGGATATGATGTTTTTGAGGATGCTCATGATGTTTATGCGTCTATATGGATTGGGAGTTGGGTGAGCTAAAAAGTAAATGAATACATTTAAAATTATAAATTTAAATAAATAAATAAATAAATAATAAATAAATAAATGTTCAATTTTCATTCAAATTACTTGATTTTTTGCTAAATTTATTTTCTTGCCAATTGATAACCAAAATCTTTTAATCTTTCCCCCTTAATAATTTCCTAGCCTCTGGACATATCTGGACACTTTCCATATATGCAAACTTACAATGGGCCATGGAAATTGTTCCAAATGTAAACATTCTTCCCATAGTTATTACTTTGTTAGACACAGATACCATTTTATCAAACATTTCTATAACAAATATGCACAAAAAGAAACCAGAAGGTTGTATGTTTCTTTTTACATCCATCTAAAATGTAGATATGGCTTAAGCTCAATCTATTGTTATAGACTTCATATAATAATATACCAATAGTAATATCTGTAACATTTTTATAGGGCAATATATGGTTCTTGCATTGATTTATTGCCATAGACCCATAGAGTGCATTGAGTTGGGAAGATTTTGTCAGTGTTTATGGTCTCCTGTGAATAGCCTATCCTTAGGCCTTCATTTGGCATTGATTGGTATTGATATATTATTTTCTAGCAAAATGCATGCATGCATGAATGAATGAATCAGTGAGTGAGTGAGTGAGTGAATGAATGAATGAAGAATAGTTGCACTCATCAGCTCTCTAGATTACAATCACCACCTTTAGTAAAAATGTGGTAGACCATTTCAATTCTTTGTCAATCATTGAAAACCCAGTTATATTGATGTTGAGGTCATATCTGAAAAATAAATATCACTTATTGACTAGAATATACTTTATGCTAAAAAGAGATGCGGTGGCTCAGTGGCTAAGTTGCTGAGCTTCTCGATCCAAAGGTCGGCAGTTCAGTGGTTCAAATCCTTAGTGCCGCATAACGGGGTTCCTGTTGCTTGTCCCAGCTTTTGCCAACCTAGCACATAAAAAATGCAAGTAGAAAAATAGAAAAGTAGAAAAATAGGGACCAACTTTGGTGGGAAGGTAACAGCATTCTGTGTGCCTTTGGCGTTTTGGTCATGCTGACCACATGACCACAGAAACATCTTCGGACAGCACTGGCTCTTCAGCTTTGAAACGGAGATGAGCACCACCCCCTAGAGTCAGGAACGACTAGCACATATGTCCGAGGGGAACCTTTACCTACTTTTACCTTACTTTATGCTAGAAATGTATACCTAAATAGCCCTTTCCTAAATAAAATGTAAGTGATCAAACTTCTGCTAGAGAAATATTTTTTTCTTTCCCTCTGCACCAACCTTGTTTTAACAGATTATGGGACAAATTCTGCTACTTAGATGATAATTTTAGAACTCGAAGAACCCAAGTAATTTTGTTTTGAATTTCCTCAATTTTAGCAAATGCTAAACTGTTTGTAAAGGTGTCAATAGCAAGCTTTATAGTTGCTTGAAAGCTGCACCTAGAAGAGTCTGCCTATTTTCAGTTTTAAAAAGCTTGGCTTGAATGGAACAAACACTCGAAGTGAGAGATTCAACATTGCAGTGAAAATTGGGTCATTATACAAGTTAAATATAACTGCTCCTTTAATATTTTTTTGAAAGTGAAACCTGCTATTTTATAAAGAATGACAATAGGAAACATACAGATATGGCATGTGTGGAGTACTGCGATAATACTATGAAGTTATTAATTGTGATATTTCTGTAATACATTGTGGATTCAATAAAACTTATTTAGTACATCAAGATGAGAACTCCACTGAGTTTTTTGAAGCCCAGGCACTTGTTCTAACTAGCAGGGAAGGTTCTTTCATGCTAAGCATGCCATTTTCTGGTTAAATATCATCACTACAATTTAGCAGAACGTAAGTGCTGCTGTAAGTTTTTCTTTTTTAAAAAAACAGTTGTTTAAAATATAGAAAGTTGTTGCTGTTCAAACTGAGCTGCATTAACTAATGAATAGAAAATTACTTTTGCTATTCCTATTAGTGCTATAGTTGGTTATTTGTTTTCAGCAGATGGCAGCACCTAGCTGACCTTGGCTGATCTTGAAAAGCAAACCAGGGTCAGGCTTTGTTAGTATACATATATTTAATTATTTATTTCTTAACAAGTATTTATTATTTATTTCTCAACAAGCTTTACCGAAGGAAGTTGCACAATTTTAAAACACAAAAAAGAGAAACAAGAAAAACGAAAACAAAGTGCTTGAATGGAAAAGCTTTCAAGGAGTGACAAGGTTGTAGACTAGATTGGAATATGCTTTAAACAAAAATCAAAGAGGAAGACAATGAAGCAGCAGTTCTGCACGTTGCAAGAAAAGACAACAACAAAGCAACAAAAGAGGCAAAATTTCTCCAACCATTCATGGGCATTTCTATGTATTAACTAGGACCTGAGTTTAACTCAAAGGAGACTTTCTTTACACTTACTACTAACAGTACTTAAAAACGGATGCAAAATATTAACGTGGTATTATTGAACATAATTTACTTGTTGAAATAAAATGTTGAAATTCTTCTTCTGCTTCAGCTTCTTCTTTTAGAAAATTCTGCAAATGGTTGCCAGTTACATTTTAAAGTCAAAACCAATAAACATATAGAGAAAGAGATAATGAAAAATCTTGAATGTCCAGAAGGATAAGCACAACATCCAAAAATACATCCCAAAGATCCCAACGTGAGCTCAGTTTAATTAACCTACCCCATGGGAGCAAAACTAGTTTTCAGTGACTTTTGAAACATTATCAGGGTGGCAGCTGTACAGAGCTCTGGGGTGGGGGGTGGGGGCAACAGAAAAAGCTCTTTTCTTAGGTCCTGATAGCTGACATTAGTTAAGGATGAAGGTTTGTTCTCCGAGCTTGTGGGTTGGTTTCTGAATGTTTCATTACCAGACTAGGTAATATCTTCAGCAGAGTTAGGGGATATCAGTGTCAGTATTCTTCTGCTTATATGACATGTGGTGTCAGTAGGTCTTGTGGGTGGGTCTGTCAAGTGAGAGTCTTGTGATAGGTCTTGTGATGGGTCAGGTGGGTGTATCAAGAGTGACATTGGTTAAATAAAGGGAGTTGGAGCATGCCCACTCTGGCTTATCTTCTTGGGAGAGCAGAAAGTATTAGTGAAATGGATATATATGTCTTCTGGCATAGTTGTTCAAGTACAGTGTCTGCTCTTCATAGCATATATGAACAGCCATACATTTTGATATAATTATATTTTTATGGCACTAAAACATTTTTCCTAGGGAAGAAAGGCTAAAGTACTAAGCTTTTTAATCGATAAAAGAACATGATAGAGGTCTATAAGAAAAGTAGATAAACCACAGCTCTCTCAAATTGAATTTATTCCCAATGTGTTGGAACTCCCAGAGTTGGTATCAGGCCTGGAAGCCATCTTTTACATTGGAGCTTCAGGCCTGCTACATTTAGTGCTGTGGGAAACCGGGAGGGGGGTATTTGCAGGTCAAATTGTATAGTACAGGCCCCAAGTTTCAATAGCTAGAACAAGTTTGTAGTTTTATCATTGCTATGGGCAGCTACAGAGATGGGTTTCAGCAGGTTCTGTCCAGTTCTGGAGAACTGGTAGCGGAAATTTTGAGTAGTTCAGAGAACCAGTAGTAAAAATTCCGACTGGCCCTGCCCCCATCTATTCTCTGTCTCCCAAATCCCAGCTGATCGGGAGGAAATGGGAATTTTACAGTAACCTTCCCTTGGAGTGGGGTGGGAATGGAGATTTGACAGTATCCTTCCCCTGCCATGCCCACCAAGCCACATCCACCAAGCAATGCCATGCCCATCAAGCCACACCCACAGAACCGATAGTAAAAAAATTTGATTCCCACCATTGGCCAGCTAGCATTGTATTCTAAGACATACAAATCAGATAGATACAATAGATGATGATGAGAGAGAGAGAGAGAGAGAGAGAGAGAGAGAGAGAGAGAGAGAGAGAGAGAGAGAGAGAGAGAGAGAGAGAGAGAGAAATGATGGATAGAAAAGTAGATTTGGGGCAGAGAGTATGGACTTCTTTTTTGCATGATGCATAGTAAATGTGTGTTAATCTTTGCTGTCACCACCAACTGTTAATAGCTAACAACTTCGACTGCTAGATCAGTACCATTATAGAGTCAAAGACAGAATAATAACCAGGCATTGATTAGAAGATTCGGAAGAACCTGATGCCTGGGTGCTGCTTCGTGATGTATTATGCCAGACAACAGAAGTGTCTGATTTGACTTTGTGTGGCCTTTATGCCATTTAGCAGGATTCATTCATGAGCTGTTCCAAAGGGCTGTGAATCTGTGAGCATGACCAGTAATGGGAATGCTAAGAAGTCTAGTTCAGTAAGATATAAAAGGCAGCAGTTTTTCTATCCTGAACTAGATGATTTTGTTCTGCCCCACTGGGTCATTTCAGTTTTCACATAGAGAAAGCCCCATGGTTTGACTTACCATTTTCACAGTTATAATAAAGGAGTCAGGGTTAATTATAATCATAATCATCCGAAATAAAAATATTTTTTTCTACTGTATACATATTTGTATTTCATGTATAAATCTTTCAACATTCATTTACTGCACTTTCTTAAAAAAAAAAAGGAATAGCCTTTTGGGCACAAGAAATATCTGGCAAAATTTCCCCACCTCACCCCTATAAACGAAGCACTGGAAGCTTTCTATTTAATCCACGCTTAGCTATATCTAGAGTCTTAAAAAGACATCTGTGACTTGTTCATAGCTGACCCTGGCAGACTATGATATTAATAGGTTATTGACTTGCTAGGCCTTAAACAGCCAGAGGAAACATCACTAGCAGTAGCTGCAATGCACTGGAGATTTGTATCATTGATTGGTCTGTTTAACCCATCATCTCCAGGCATTTAAACAATGATATACACTTGACAAACCTAATATTTCATTTTCTGTCTGGGGACCACAAAACAGAAATTTAAGGAGAAAGCGGGAGAGAGACAATTGGATAGATACATACCACAACAATGACAAATTGAAGAGGAAATTCTAGATAGCTAATGGGTGAAGTTTCACACAGTTTTCTAGCCCATAAAGATTGAGAACAAGAACTCCAAGGAGAAGGCATGTGACAATAGAATAGAAATAATATCATACACAACACTGAACACATTATTTCTGGCAAAATTACTAGGAATTAATAGCTGGTCTCATTGTAGTTGACGTGCAAAATGGAAGAAATAATTTTATGTGATTGCAGTTGCAATTTACATTGTGTATGGGAAAGTAAAACTGGACTCTAGGGGAAGTTGTAATGGCTTTACTGTACAAGTGGACTGTGGAAACCTAATAGACTAAAAAATTATGGAGAACTATTAGAATGGGGTCAAAGGTAAAGCCAAGTATTGAGATCTTTCATGCTCCATCTCTTCTCCAGCATTTACAACATAGGATATTGTCTGCACATTGAATACCAGGCAGGGTAGGTTCTACTTACCTTTACTACCGGTTTGCAATGGGATTGTATGTGCAGATCGTCTATGATGACATTTGGGTGGGTGGGCGGAGCCCCGCCAGTTTTACTATCAGTTTGCAAGAACCAGATCAAACCGGGCGCAACCCACCACTGATACCAGCCAAAGTTCATTAAAATTTGTCCACCAAATAGTAACTAGGTTTGTAAAATATTCTGGCACAGCTACAAAATGGAAGTCTTGTACACATTACGAACATATCTTCTCATAAGTGACAGGTCTCGCTGAAGCTCCTTCTTCTGAACTTGTTGGGAGGACAGGGGTGGTGGTGGTGGTTAAGGAAACCGGATGCAAGTGAATACAATGTGAGTAAAATCAAATTGAGGAGGTGAGGTGGAATAGTGGAGAGATCATTGAGAAAGAAATTTTTAGGCTTATTTCCAGCATGGTTGCAGTTAGATTGCCCTCTCTCTGCATTAGTAAGTGTTGCTGAAATTGCAGTTATATGAAATGATATCTATATACTACTAAAACTCTCATATCTGAAATCTTTAACTGGGCAAAATGGTGCATCATAGAGCAAAACCTTTTAAGCTGAGGTTATTAAATTGGGTGGCGAGCCCAGCTCAGCCATGTTCAAAAGGATCTGAGAGGCGGAAGCACTCTGTGCCAACTTTGTACATATAGCATTTGACTACGACTAAGACCCATTTGTAGCAGACTCAAATAAAATGAAATCACTGGTGGCGCAAACAATCTTGTCTTAGTGATTCAGCAGTTCCTAGCACAAATGTGGTTGAGCGAGCTGAGATTGGGTCACTTCCACAATGCCAGGACCCTTAATCGTGAGAAAATTAAATTTGGGAAAGTTGTGGCTGCTTCAGTGCTGCCACCACACTGCAGCAGTCACATGGTACTCATTTCGCGGCGGACTAAAGACATGGCTGTTTCAACAATAATCTGATCGAGAGGTTTTATAACCTTATAATTTTTAGAATGGTTTTAATAGGGTTTTTTAATTTTTTAATTGTTTTACTGTGATTTGTATTGATGATTGTTTGTATGTAAGCCACCCTGAGTCCTCAGGGAGAATGGCGGCATATAAATCACAACAATAAATAAATAAGTAATAAATAAATTTTCCCTGACAGTTTTCCAGTCACTCCCTCAATCTCTCGCTCCTTCCTTCACATAGCAGCAGTCACTTACCTGGGAAGGGAAGGGAAGGGAAGGGAAGGAAGGAAGGAAGGAAGGGATTAACAATGCTCACTTCCATTTTCCCAGAAGAAAATTCAATGGGGAAGCCAGCAGGAAGTCAGAAGTTGCTCCTGCTCTGACTGATTTTTTATTTATCTATAATCGTTCTGCTTTTCTATTTAAGAGGAAATATCTCTGAAACAATGACTCAACATGCCATGGATTGTCTGCTAACATATTCAGTGTAGGATGTGTTTGGTACCTAGAATTTAGGCTTAAGGAAATATTCAAATTCTTTGAATTTCCCCTATGAAGTCATTTTGCTTAAATTTCAGAATCTTTGTTGCTTTGATAATTTTGAGTGGCAGAAGATAAAAATTAGATATTACATATCGATCTTGACACAAATACTAATTATATACTTCAGCTTCACATGTATATTTTGGTTTGTATTTCTGACCATACAGCAACTACCCTGTTTCCCCCAAAATAAGACATCCCCTCATAATAAACTCAATCTGGCTTTTCAGTGCGTGGCAATAAGGCCAAGCACTTATTTCAGGGTTCAAAAAATAAAAATAAAAAATAAGACAGGGTCTTATTTTTGGGGAAACACGGTAAGTAATAGTTGAGTTAATTTATAGTTTACCATCTAAAATTCTTTAATAATTACATGTAGGTTATTATGATTCAGTATGTTGCAAATAAAATTATTCTTACAGCATGTAGTAGGTTCCAGGAGTTGACTAATTTGCAATGGGAGTAATATGGTTTCAATGAAAGTCAAAGGTTTACTTTCAACCTGACATGTATTTTACAAAGTTCTAGCTAATGTTTTATGAAAACTATATTTAAATAGGCCAGCTGAAGGCATTGATCATATGTTAGTGTAGACAAGAAGTGATATTATAACTGAATTTTGCCTTTTTTTTCAGGGCAACTTTTAAAAGAATTTAGCTATAGCTAAGTGTTAAATAGCAATAGCACTTAGCAATAACACATAGATTTATATACCATTTCATGCCACTTCATTTTATAGCCCTTTCTAAGCAGTTTACAGAGTCAGCATATTGCCTCCCACAATCTGTTTCCTCATTTTATCAACCTCAGAGAGATGGAAGGCTGAGTCAACCTTGAGCCGGTGAGAATTGAACTCCTGGAGTGAGCAGTGAGTTAGCCTGAATTACTACATTCTAACCACTGTGCCACCACAGCTCTTCAAAGCAATGAAACCACAGAATAATGGAGAATATTTTCTATGTATATTTTTTTTCCCGTTTTGGACAAGAAGTAAAATAAGTGCTTTAAGCTTCTGATAATGCACAATAGACCTATTTTATTTCCAACCAACATTGGAAACATTCAATCTTGGGAAAAAGAGGTGAAAATTCAGACCCCGTCATCTCTACCCCTGTAACTCTATGCTATGGGGGGAAAAATAATGTAA
Source organism: Masticophis lateralis (assembly GCA_030761175.1). NCBI lineage: Eukaryota > Metazoa > Chordata > Lepidosauria > Squamata > Colubridae > Masticophis > Masticophis lateralis. The sequence continues at coordinate 108,592,465 of JAUDYJ010000001.1, forward strand.
AAATGTAGTCTCAGCTGATTTTTTTTCCATGCACTTTTTTTCAGAAAACTGATGTGTTAAATGAAATAAAGAATGATAGGAAGACTTAGAAAATAGATTATTTAAAGCTATAGTTTTAGGCTGTGGTTGGTTTTTTTAAAATAAAAGAATAATTCATATTGAACTCAATAGGCCTGACTTTCAAATAAGTGCAGTTAGAATAATGCTGTAAAATGTTTGTTGCTATGCATGCAAACTGTCAGCTGACTAAATGGAATTTTGTGCACATGAAAGTATCAGGGATGAATCTAAACCCTCAGGGATAGATTTAACTCCAGCACAACCTCAAGTTTTCTGCATTTTTCCACTGTGGCTTGTTGTGCAGCATAATAGATAACTTGGCATGTTTTAGTCAGTATTTAGATAAGTCTTCTTTTTCATGCATTCATAACGTCAAGACATTTGTCTATTGAATATTATATTAACATACGCATGTGCATATTTGTAACGGATCAAAAAAGCTACATCACCAAGATGCATGTTAGCCAATCCTCAGAAAACTTAACAACAAGATAGATTTTTTTAAAGAGAAAAATCTATATTCAGTGTGATTTAAATCCATATGGTAGTCATAATCCCGCATTTGAATTGTATGGTCAAGCCATACTCCGATTTGTCACTTTGCATTCATAGATTTGTAGTTATGCTAAGCATTGTAGGTTCTGTTTTATGGGATATTTTATCTCTATCTCATGTTAGCCCCAGATATTGGAATGCCTTGGTTTTTCTGTTTGCTCCATTCATTGTGATTCCTTGCTGTGCTCGCGCACTGGTCGGCCTACACCGTGCACTACCTTTTGATCCATCAGGACCTCACTATCATCATCCATCAACAAGACAGATATGTACGTACATAGCTGGAGATCAAAGTGAGAAATCAAAGGTGTGAATGGATATTGGGTGCATTATTTATTTATTTATTAGGCTTTTAAAAATCCTACTTTTATTACTTTATAAGTAACTTAGGACAACGAACATACTTAATGCTCCTTCCTTCTTCTATTATCTCCACAACAACAATCCTGTGGGTTGAGCTGGGCTGAAAGAGAGTGCCTGGCTCAAAATCATCCAGTCGGGTTTCATGCCTAAAGCAAGACTAGAACACACAATGTCCTAGTTCCATGATGGCAAACTTATGGCACGTGTGCCAAGGTGGCATGCAGAGCCATATCTGTGGGCACATGAGTTTTGCCCTAGCTCAGTTCCAGTGCGCATGCGCGCAATGGCCAGCTGATTTTCAGGCCTTCTGGGCCCACTGGAAGTCAGGAAACAGGCCCATTTCTGAAGAGCCTCCGGAGGGGAGGAGGCCGTTTTTGCCCTTCCCAGGCTCCAAGAAAGTCTCTGGAGCATGACCCACTGCACTCCCCCTGCTTTTGGCATGCAATGGCAAAAAAGTTAGCCATCATTGTCCTAGTTTCTAGGCTAGCACCTTCACATTGGCTGTCCTCTATTAATGTAGCTGGCAGAGTTGCAGTTAGCCTTTTCTGAATACCAGTGATGGCACTAATTAGAGTAAAGGGTAACTAATATACCCCTTAATCCTGATGGCAGCAGAGTTGCATGGATGAACTGCCGAATCAGTGTTACAGTGCTCTCATAACCCTTCTAAAAGTCGCCACTGAATTGTAATTTTTAATATGGCAGGAATTATGAAATACACAGGAATAATCATAGTGTGATGACCCGGGACAAGGTATGATGGTCACACAGCCAGCTCCCCTTTAATGCTCCAAATTTCCCCCAAATACTCCCACAGCACTCTCCTCCTGAGTCATCAGGATGGAGATGCATTGTTCCCAGCTTCTCTCCACTCTCTGTGTTTGGGGATTAGGAGGGAGCAATCCTTGCTCATTGCCTGAGCTCCATCGCTCCTCATGTCCATTACTCCCTGTTATCCTGCCCCTGTTCCTCCCTGACAACAAGCCATCCCAATCCTGAGGGGCCCTGGGCTGCCTTGTCCTGTTCCTCCCCACATTCCTCCAAAGCCAATGAAGCCGCCCTCTCAATCTCTGTTGGCTCCAGCTCTGGCTCATCGTCCTCCTTAGATTCAGGTTCTGATGGGACATGACACATAGTTATACTGTGTTTAATTTTATACTAAATGAAACTTAGGTTCCCTGCCCTCCCTGAGCCTCAGTTCATTTTGGCTCTATCCGCTTTTTCAAATGTTCCCATGCTCCAGCTTTCCATTAAAATGAGGCCAAAAAGATTGAAATACACATGCCTTGTGTTAATGGCAAGTAGAACTAGGCATGGTGTGAGCCACTTGCCTGTTTATTTCATTTATTTTAAAACCTCCATATCATCTTAGTTTACAAGATGCTTTACAGTGTAATTAAAAGCATAATTAAACACAATTAAAAGCACAGACTGAAACTGCAGTTAAAGCAAAAAAATAAAAATAAAAATGCTTCAGTTCCAATGACTGCAATTTAAACTGAGGCCAGAATCTAAAAAACAGCGGCAGGAATGTTTGTCTGCATGACCACATCTATAAAGTGTTATTTTCCCCTGGGCTTTCTAGGAAAAGAATGGAGGTTGAAACTACAGCATATACATTAGAGAAATCCTTACGCCAATGAGATCTTTCAGAGGTCATACTCTGAGAAGTGGATGGGGCTAGTGAGTGGAAACCTGACTCATTTGAACATACACACACATTTAGTTAGGACCAGGGTACTTACGGGACCGCCTTCTGCCACCAATTGCCTCCCACCGGCCGGTTCGCTCCCACAGAGAAGGCCTCCTCAGGGTGCCGTCAGCCAGACAATGCCGGCTGGCGACCCCCAGGGGGAGAGCGTTCTCTGTGGTAGCCCCCACCCTCTGGAACGATCTTCCTCCAGAACTGAGAACAATTGCCGACCTTCGGACTTTTCGTCGGGCTCTGAAGACTTATCTCTTCCAACTTGCCGGACTTGCCTGATCCCTTCTACTTTTTAAAATTTTTAGAGTTTTATTCTGTTTTAAATTCTCAGCCTAATTTATATTTGTTTTTAGTACGATTTTAACTTTTTGTATTGGTTTTTTAGCTGGCTGTTCACCACCCTGAGTCCGTCAGGAGAAGGGCGGCATATAAATCTAATAAATAAATAAATAAATAAATAAATAAATAAATAAATAAATAAATAAATAAATAAATAAATAAATAAATAAATAAATAAATAAATAAATAAATAAATAAATAAATAAATAAAATAGTTATAGACAGTACTGTACTTATAATCAGAGGTGGTATTCAGGTGGTTTGGACTGATTCAGGTGAACTGGTAGCTCTGACAATCAGTTGGCCCCACCCGCCCACCCCCGCTCTATGTTATCCTTTATTTCCTGCTTTGTAGCTCATCTCAATTGCGTGGCACAGCTGATTTCTGCCTCCCTCAGTGTTCTACTTACCCTTGCTGACTTGGAAGATAAGCAGCTAAGCTTCTAAATGTTCCATTTTCAGCACTGTGCGCAAGCGCCTTAAACGCGCATACACACAGCACACGATCACTGAACCAGTTATTAAACTGGTAGCATCCCACCACTGTTTATAATAAGTGGGGGAGGAGACCGTATGTTTTCCCTACTTCTATCACACAGAAACACACTTATTCATATTTACCAATTTACAGAACACCAAACCAATTCACAGATTTAGATATATTGATCAGAGTGATTGGAGATGAAGGAAAGTAGCTTGGTATCCTTCTCAACCATCTAGCATCTGAATATAGGCAACCTAAGGACTACCAGCTGCTCAAATCTAGTGTCTTCTTGAATGCAGTAGCTCTTCTAGAGGAGGCTTATGCCAAAAAGAATGGATGGATAAATGGATGGATAAATATGGCGATAGATAGATAGATAGATAGATAGATAGATAGATAGATAGATAGATAGATGATAGATAGATAACAGATATTCTACTCTACTAGATCTATCCAACCTCAAGGATCTATAACTGCTGGATACTAGCATATAGTTTTGGTGTCTCTGTGCTGTTATTTAGTGGTCAACTTTTTGGGGCGTACAATTCAGAACAGCACATAGTGCTTCTTCCTCATATCTCCCTTCCCCAAAGAAGAACACTTTAAGGTGCGGCTGAGTTTAGAAAGAGAGTCACCAGCTGGCTTTTATATCTAAGAGAGGACTAAAACTCATGATCTCCCAGTTTCTAGTCCAGCACCTTAAATTTTGTATAACCCTGATCTTATAGTAGCCTCTCCTTGCCTTTTTTTTTTTGCTTCAAGTCAGAATTGATTCCTAGGAACTGCCTGGACCAGTCTTCTATTAAAAAAGTAAAAAAACCAAACAAACCTGACTTAGTTTATGAAATTGTTTATCTGCCTGTCTATATATGTATCTGCCCATCTTCCTGTCAATCACCTTGTGGAGGAGGGGCTTTGAGTCAGTGTTGACTTCTGGAGGCTGCTGGAACAATTTCCTGCAGTTTTCTTAGCAAGATTTTGGGAGTGCAAGATTTTGGAGGCACAAAATAGAATTATGAAGACCAACTGCAAATTCCACCATGTACTGTCCTGTCATCACCCAGGGATCTGCTACTCAATCTTATTTATGCCAGAATAAAGGAAAGAAACCTCAGGAAATCATGGAAAGGAAGGCAAGCCCAAGTGTCTACTTAAATGTTACTCTAAAAAAGATGTAGAGGACTTACTTTCAAGTAGACTTAGTAAACATCTGTGACCACATAATATTCAGAAGCAGCCCACTATCTCTCAGCACATTATGTTCATTCACATCATATCAGGTGCTGAAATAAGACTATACTTGGGTTGACAGTGGGTAGGTCACACAAACTAGAACCCCCTTGGATGCTGATGTGGCTTTGCCCCAAACCTACACAGTGCTTTATGAGAAGTCATTCATAGGCAACAGAGTCATGGCATCACTTGCAGAGAATAAGGGCCTCGTATATATGATGAGCTACAATGTAGACCATTTCCCTTTCTTAGACATATTATGCAAATTGTCTCCTCCACATGCCACTTCCTTCTTACAGGATGGAAAAAAGAGGCTCAGTTACAGCAGACAAGGCTAGATCCAGCCATTTCCTTGATAATGGAAAGCAGTTGGTAACTGCTTTTATTATTCCACCATTGACTTCCTTTAGCTTCCTGATGCACGAACCTGTCATTTAGAGTACTTTCTCCCCTTCTGATAATTATTTGTTAGAAGTCTCATTCACTATCTCTTTCTTTGTAGCTTTCCACAACTCTCCTACTCTCCCTCTCTCTATGTTAATCCTCATTTACAGCAATTAATCTTGAAGAATAGCCCTATAGCAATCAGCTGGTATTTCTCATGCGAAGAAGCACTCATCAGTGTGGGTAAGGAAATGAGCTGCTTTCAGAATGAATTTGGCGACACTCAAAGAATCAGTTGACTCCCAGGCGGTGATTTAGAAAGATGGGTAGCCTGTTCTGATTGTCCCCTGTTCCAAGTATTCCTCATCAACTGGGTTGCCTTTTAGGATTCTTTCCAGCTTTGCATATCTTAAAGATGTCAGAATCGGACCTCCAATTTCCTAGGTATTTTCTTCTGTCTTGAAAGAGGATTTTGATTCTCTATTTCATTTTGAGGGGACTTTGACATTCCTTTGGGGTTGAGTTTTTGCGAGGTGCTAGGAGTATTGAGTTTCTTCCACTGCATTTCTCCCCTCGCACTTCTAAATTTGAAAAAAGGTCCCTAGGGGAGGTCTTTTATGATATCTCCCCTTGGGACTTCATAGAAGTCTGGGAAAGAAGAGACAACTTTGAGTCTTGGAGAAATATTGTGACAAAGAGCATTTATAGAAACAACCCTTGACTATTTTAGAAACAAGGAAAGAAACCATGAAAATTGCACAAACTTTTGATTCACTATTGAAAAAAAAGGACTTTATGTTGTGTAAGAATTAACAGAGTCCATATGGTGTCATGGTTAAGACATTAGGCTAGAAACTGGAAGACCATGTGTTCAAGTCTCACTTTGGGCAGAAATTTGGCTGGGTGACCTTGGGGACAGTCTTAGCCCTAGGAAGCAGGCAATGGCAAACCACTTCTGGAAAACTTTGCAAAACCAACTGCAGAAACTAGTCCAGGCAGTTGCCAAGAGTCAACACTGACTCAAAGGCACCAATTATCAATAAGAAGTTAAAATTAAATGAGACATTCTTTGGCAAAGCATTAATTCATTTTGAGTTTTTCTCATTGTATTGTACATTCATTCTGATTATTCATTGGCCCCACTTTTAATTGTGATATGTACTTTATTTCTGATTGTATATTTTCAAGCTCTATTGTGAACTGCAACATAGATGATCAGAACAAGATTAGCTTGAAATTATTATGTATGTACTTTCCCGGGGGTCGGTGGTGGTATTTTTAAGATATATGAGCCAACTATCTTAGTTCCTTAGGCTATTCCTTATAATGTGTAATTTTTAAAATTGTTGTCTTCTTTTTCTTTTTGATAGAAGGCTGGCTTCATCTAGAAACAGATGCAAAGGATGCATTCTTAACCTGGTGAAGATTTCCTCTTTGTCAAACTTAGCACTCACTAATCCTAATAAGTTTGTCCCCAAATTCTCATTTATCTGTATCGTTTCTACTACTGACGTCTTAGTCCATTGTACAAAGGTTACTTGAAGTTATAGCTTAGTATAGATGACTTTCAACTATTCTAAAGTTATCGCTGCTTCTTATCTCATTTCTATTGTTCTTCACCTATATGGGAAAGAAGTTTCCTTAGAGAGGCATACACAGATTCCATATCCTTGTAAATTAGAAGGTAATGTCTTCCTTCAAAAACAAATGAACAAACAAACAAACAAACAAACAGAAAAATGTATATTATTTCATGCATCAGGGAAGGGAGCATCCATGAGGTGTGGTTCAAAAAGTGACCAGCTGTTCTTTTTTTTTTTTTAAAAAAGAGGTTCAAGTACACCCTTGTGACCTCCATATTGACTTAAAAACAAACAAACAGAAAACTAGAGGCTGTGCTTACCTCTGCCTGCCTTCCAGAGGGTAGGCAAACCTTAATTGTCAGAAAGAGTTGTAAAGTGCACAGCTTTATATGAACTGTGATGGTATTAGTTTTAATCCATGATAACAAGAAGAAAGAAAGAGAGAAGAGAGAGAGAAACTGCCATAAAAAAATAATTGTGTGGACTGCAAAACAATTTACCGTATTTTTCAGAGTATAAAATGCACTGGAGTATAAGACGCACCTTAGATTTTGGGGAGAAAATAGGGGAAAAAAATTCTGCCTACCAGGTATTCATCTGGCTAGTCCTTAACCTTGTCAACTTCAGCACATTAGTTCGCTTGCTGGTTTTGAGGTTGGTGCTGGTTGGGGCTAAAAAAACAACTTCTAAAGCACAGCTGATCATCGGAGGGAGCAGCAATTAGAAAAGCAGGCAAAGCACGGGCTGAAAAACAGCTTCAAAAGCACAGCTGATCTGATTAAGCTTGGAAGGGGTAAGGAAAGGCAACAGCTGTTCTGGGTAGCTATTTTGGGCACAGGCGGGGTTACACTTGGATTATAAAATGCACCCAAATTTTCAGCCTCTTTTAGGAGGGGGAAAAGTGTGTCTTATTACCCGAAAAATATGGTACATAATCAAAATGCTTTCTTCTTCCCAAGAAAGTTTTCTAACACACCAGAAGAATGAGATCTTGACTGTCTCCACTCCCCACCCCAACAATCACCCTGATGATGGCAGTGAACCTTTGGCCTATTCCTAATTGAAACACACCCAAATATATTTAGAAAGAAGTGAAATTATGTTCTACTGTGCTTCTCTGCTGGTCTTCTACAGAAATGAGAGCATAAGCGCTTGTCAGTAGAGATTAGCTTTTATAAAGATGATGAATTCTTCCCCCCCTCCCTTTTCTTTCCATGGGGAAAGCTTCTGAGAAAGAGCACACAGTGTTACTTGCTCTCATCCACTGTTCATCACTGCCTGGAGTGATCTCTTTGGATAATGGCAGGATTCCTTTCAAACAGTCAGAGAGTGGAACGAGGAGGCATCTTTGTCTTCATGCTCCCAAGTCACTTTGCTGCTGAACAGGTTTTGACACTCTCCGGCTTCCTGAAGTTCTCAGAGGCCGTTGATTTCAGCAAGAATTGTTTGCAACACAGAATGCCATCTGAGGGAAAATGGAAGGGAGGAAAAGTGTCATTTCTCTCCTCCTCCCCCCCCCCTTCCTTTGCATCCTGAAAGGAAAGATTGTGAATTGATTGTTCTCAAATTGCTGGCAATTTAGTAGGCAATTTTCTATAAAAGTGTTAAATACCTAAAAAAAAAGAAAAAAGAAAAAGAAAGGAATTGAACACAAGCATTAAGGAAAAGGCATGTATATTTCAATAAATAAATTACAGTTATTTACTTGTTTCCTTTCTTCCTGGTAGTAAAGATCTGTTCAGAGAGTTCGCATCTGAAGCAAATTGTTTGCTTGCTCCTAGTTTCTGACTTGCCAGTGTCGTGATGGCAGTGCTTCTCAGTGCAAGAGTTTCACCAATTCCATTTCCTGCTTTAGCCAGGGAGACAAGTTGAAGACTTAGGGCCAACAATTGTTTCTCAATCTCTGAAAGGAGGCAACAGCAAACCACTTCCAAATATACTGCCTAATCATTTCCATGGATTTTATTATTATTATTAACTCTTTTCATTAAACATGAAACTCAGTCAATGGAACATTTAAAAATGTGTCACAAATACAATTGACTGGTGCTAATGGTTGATATGAGTTGCTGACAGCATCCTAAGTATCAGCCAAGTATCTTCTTAAAATATATGATGTTCCAAGTAGCACAGTTTTTTGCAGTTCTGCTGGTGTTATTGCAGGAAGCTGCAATTTCTTGATGTGTTTTGTAAAATTCTTGGACATGGTACCAAGTGCCCCGATGACAATGGGTATCATTGTTACATGTTTCATCCATAGCTGTGTAGTTTCGATGGCCAGCTCGTGATATTTTGTGATTTTTTCCAGTTCTTTTTCTTTGACTCTGGCGTCTCCTGGTACAGCAATATCAATAAACGTATGCTTTGGCCCTCAACAACCATGATATCTGACGTGTTATGTTCCAAATGACAATCCGTCTGTATTTGAAAGTCCCGCAAGATCTTCACTGTCTCATTTTTGATAACTTTTTCCATTTGTGCTCCCATGACTTTTCGGATACAGGTATGTCATATTATTATTATTATTATTATTATTATTATTATTATTATTATTATTATTATTATTTAATCTGTAGTGAGATTCACAGCCTTTGAGGCTGGTTAATAGCTCAGCAGCTCGAGTCCTAACCAAGGACCTAGGAACTGTTAAGGTATCGTCGGAGGATGTAAGCTGTTCCGAGTAAGGTGATTTTTTGTGGTTGTAGTTGTGGTTATGGTTGTGGTTGTGGTTGTGGTTGTTGTTGTTGTTGTTGTTGTTGTTATTATTATTATTATTATTATTATTATTATTATTCTCCTCTTTCTAGTGATGTCAATATTTCTAAAGACAACCCTCTCTGTCTGAAAATAATAGTATTAAAAAGTGGAGGCCCTAAATATAGAACAATTATACTCAAGAATTGTACTGTTCATTATAGAATTGAATAAATGATTTTTAAGGGGTTTTTTTTGTTAAGGGAAGATTTTTTTTAGCAGAGTAGAAGATAAAGTAATTTATGTTTCCTAACAATCCTTGGAGCTCCATTCCCTTGTTCAAAAGATATGTGTAATATAGTTCATTTTTTATTTTAAAAGACCGAGTCAACATCAAGATACAATTTGAAGATTATGGATATATTGGTATATAAATGAAGGGAGGGTTATAAATTATCTTAACAACTAACAATAAAACCCCCTTCCTCTAATACCTATCCACAAACAAAATTGTTTCGTCATTAAGGACAAAATAAGGCTTGAGAAAACTTTCCATTGTTCATGTATTTGGATCATTGTGCTTAGAATTTTAGCAAGGATTCCCAAATGAAATTGCTTTGGTCTGGTAGATAAACCCCAATAGGAAAATGATCTGTGGCTGATTTTAGTACTATCAACTGCCCCCTCCTCGGATTCTGGGTAACCTGAAATACATGGATTTTACCCTAGGAATGCTGTACCAACCCTACTTTTTGTGTTCAAAATGTGGTGCTAGGAGACTGTGGTTCAATATAATCCCTATGGTGTTCTACCTATATTTAAGGTACAAATGAGATTGCTGGGAAAAATTAATTCAGAGCTTTGGAGTCAGATGATGGCATTAAAAATTAAGTAAATTGAGAGAACAACTAGTGGGTTTTCCTTAAAAAAAAGCCAATTTACTTCAGGTTCATATTGTTTGTATATAACTAATAAGCATTTACAAGTTTTGTCATTTGCTTGCAGACATTTCATTAGCCAGCTTGCTAACAATGTCAAATTTGAAATGAAACTCTATCGAAGAACTAACCAAGTGCCTCCATTACTAAAGTAACAAGTCACTCTCCCAGGGAGGATCTGTGTAAGGACATTATTCAAATGAATACAAATCCTCTGATGCAACCCAGGACACCAGAACACTAGGAAAGGAAATTGATTGCCTATTCAACATCTCCCAACAAAATGGTATCCACTCTACTTTCAAAAAGTTAAAGTACTCTACTTTCTATCAAAAAGTGCCTAATCATTCAATCCACTGCACAGCAACCAACACAAGCTATGAAAAGTAGGATATCACTACCATACATCAAAAACATCTCAGAAAGATTAACATACTAGTACAACTGCACAGCATCAGGCAGTACAAAACAAACTAAATCACGCCAAAACATCTTAAGTAAGTCAAAAGGCCCAGTGGCCAAGAAGAAGAAAAAACAAAACTAGAAGTCTTCTATAACAGATAGTATAAGGATTGTAATAGTCATTATTTAGGCAGACAGGCAGAAGTCTAGCAGAGCATGTCCATGAACACCAAGAAGCAGTCAGAGGACACAATGAAAACTTAATCTCACAAATGGACAGATTCAATCATGGTTTAAACAGGAAACTGTGAGCATCCTAGACCAAAGTAAATCCATAAACTCTAAGGAATTCCACCAAAAGACATATAGACAAACCACATTTACCCACCATTCAAAAGACACAATAAACAAAAAGCCCAGAACACATTTTTTTATCCAGCAGCCTACAGTCAATAGGTAGGGATTAACACCAGATAAATAATCAAGTGGAAAAAATGTATTAATCAAGGAAAAGAGAAAATTATACTCCCACCAATCCTTGAGGGAAAGCTACTGTACATAAATAGGGAGCAAACCTCACCCTTACTAGCAATTATGATGTTACCTGGTTCGGTAATGAAACATCAGCATGCAAACCACCAAGCTCTGAGAGCATCAAGGACTCTACAGTTCAATTGTGAGCTACATATATTCTCTTGTAATGCAACAAATATTTAGTTTGCCATTAGACTGTACCCAGAAATTGCCCCAGCTTGGAGGTTAGTCTGTGGCAGCAAACCAAGGCAATCTGATTACATTCAATTATATTCACTATAAAAATTAGTAACCAAACAATTAATCAAACATTAAATATTGGGAAATGGGGGGGGGGGGGAAAACGACATGGAGTTATTAGAAATCAATTATTGTAGGTTTTGGTTTTGTTTGCTTTTTATTTGGAAATAAGGGAAAAAAATGAAAAGACCAAGGAAAAACTTTGTGCCCAATGATCTAACAACAATCACTTAGATGTCATGAGTTAAGGGATGGCAGATTTATGAGCGTTTCTTGTTACCTTAGGCCTGTCATATTTTTTCCCACCTTTATGTTAGTTAATTGCACAGTAACATAAATTAACTTTGGAACACAGAAAAAAAAATTGGGAACTTTATTTATGAATTTCTTAGATTTCTTTACCTCAAGCCAAACAACTAAATTGCTACTTAGCATAAATTATTTATTGGCCTAGGCTCGATACCATCCAACACCAGCCCCTGGAGGTATGGGAGATATAAAAGATTTAAAGCTTCTGCACAACCACATTGGTGCAGCAGCTGTATTGGGCTTCTCTCCAGAAGAGTCCACTTTATTTTCTGATAAACAAAGGGAGCCTAAATTTCAGAAGAAGGCAGGGGAGTTTTCAAGAGGACTAGAGCACTTTGTATGCATCATATTTTCCCTCTTTTAAGCAAGGTCCTCATGATACTGTCCTGCAGTGATTGGGTTAAAAATTATTCTCATTTATTTCCCATGAAAAACTAGCCAGATCCTAACAGAACCAATGATAAGACACAATTCTAACTCCAGCTGACAAAAATATAGAATGGGCCATTAGTAAGAATTTCCTTTGTTTGTTGTCCTTTGTTTGCTGAAAACTGGCCTGATAACAGTGGGTAGAATGTTGATTTTAGAGTTTAGATGTCCATATTGACATTTTTAGCAGGAGAATTGAAACTGGAGCCGAGACTGAGTAACTCTGAACTAGTCACTGTACTTCAGCTGAATGTATCTTACTGAAAAATATAGATAAAAGTCAGTGGTAAAGGAAGACCTATCAACATCATCCCAAGCAGCACAAAGCAAGACCAGGAAGTAATGACTGCTTAATAAACACCACCAAATTTAAAAATTACATAATCGCATAAATGCAGTGTAATAATAATAATAATAATAATAATAATAATAATAATAATATAAAATAAAAAAAATAAATCAGTGTGTTTTTTAATTGTACAGCTTAGAAAAAATGGCAAAATGATAATTTAAGAAATATACAAAGTTGTTGTGTTGACTGAGTTGACTGAGTTGCTACTTACAGGAGAAATTCTAGGGGAAAAATCATTTTTTTTAATGCTGATTTTTGTCAGCATTTTTTCATCTTTCAAAGACTGTACTATAAGGAATACTTAAATATGCTTACTTCTAAATGGGCGTTCTTTCCACTGATGATAGATTTATTCAAATCAGAAATTTTGAGAGCTTTGAAAGTCTGCATATAGCGAAGTTCTGATTGACACGTTTGCTTAAAAGATGCAGATTTGACCAACTTTTTATCAACTATGAATTCTTCAAATATTCCTATTGTAAATTGACATTCTAGACCCATTTTAAATAAGAATTTAAAGTAGCATTTCAGATAATATAGATAATTTGATATAGTGAATAAAGCACCAGGTTAAAAAATGGGAGATTGTGAGTTCTAGTCTCGCCTGAGGCAGAAAGCCAGCTGTGACCTTAGGCCAGCCACTTTCTATCAACCATAGTAGGAAGACAATGGCAAACCACTTTTGAAAACCCTTGCCAAGAAAACTGCACAGACTTGCTCACGCAGTCACTAGAAGTCAATACTGACTCAAAGCCCCTCATCCACAAGGTGATTGAGAGGAAGATAGGCAGATACATATATAGACAGACAGATAAACAATTTCAAAAACTGAATCAGTTTTTTTTAAATGTTAGAGGATATAACATTAAGTGCGTGAGTATAGAGAATCTTCCCTTGCCATAAGCAAGATGATAAAAGAAATTAGGTATCAGGAAAAGTAGAGGTATCATGCCTCTAAAGTAGGAAACTTGAATAGATATATATAGTAAATATATTTAGCCTTAAAACATTGTCCACCTCATCTCATCTTTATATAGATTAGGCAAGTTACTTTTCCTTTGCACTTGTATGCTGAGAATTATGGAGAACTCCTATGCTGTTGTAAACAGTGTGTATAATTACAGATGACTCTAGCAATTGCATATTAATACAGCAATACAACAGAGTCTTCCTGTTGAAATAAAACCTTATTTTAATTGTGATTAGGTTTTACATGAAATTATTATTTTACCTGACTGAACAATTTAGAAAATGAAGTACAAAACTCATTAATGATTTGGACACTTTTAGAACAGAAACTGAAGATCATTTTATTATTAAAGTAGGTGTGGGCTATGTAGAGGATGACAAGTCTTCCTGTCTTCAAAGAAACGAACTATAGACAAAAAAAAAAAAAGACTACTAGGCCATCAGGAACTCAAATCTGCAAAACATGATCTTGCCATCTCTCATTGAAGTAGAATGGAAAGATAAGGATGACAAAACAAGATACAGTGGTACCTTAGTACTCAACTGCTTTGAAACTCATTGAATTTGATACTCAATGTATTTTGAGTATCAAAATTTTTTCTTGGTTCTCCTTGTTTGTTTGATTCTCAACACACAAGTTAGAACTTGTCAATGTCAGTTGGTTTGTGACTCACTATATTATTCCTTATGGGAAAAATTTGGTTGGTACTCAACATTTTTGGTATGCATTACGCCTCCTGGAACCAATTAATGATGACTACAGAGATACCACTGTAAAATAACGGGATAAAGAAAATAATAGAGGCAGGGTGAATCATAGAAAAAGGAACTTCAAGTATATGAGGCAGTGAAAGAAAAGGAATGAATGAAAAGAATAGCACAAAGGGTAAGAGTTTTAATTCACTCAAGGCTTTTTTTTAAACAAAAAAAAATTGTGAATGCTTAGTTAAAGAAAACAACAACTTGTGCTAAATATTAGGCTGTTCCTCAACTTGAATTTAGGTTTATACTTCTCCAAGTTCCTATCCAGCATTTGTCTCATGTTCCCATGCAGAAATCATTCTACATACAGTAAATTTATTAATTATAATTTTGTTCCCTGTTGCTAATGAAAGTTTTGTAGTATAGGAAGCCCATTATATCATTGCTATATATATCAACATCCAAAGCTTGCCTTTGACTTCAGGAGGGTGACAAAATAATGATGATGCAAAGTTCTCTAGAAGCACATCTTGTTTAATATTGTGATTATATCTGACATGTCACTGGCATGTACCATCTTATTTCAAATTTTGTGAAAATAATATTTATTCCATAGCAGAAGGAAACCCACCCATGCAGAATAAATAACACCTTCTCAGTGAAAGCATATAATTAGCTGAAGCCCAAGAAATGATAAACATCTTATCTTGTTGAAACTTTCCTTTATGATTTTCAAGTCAGAATAATTCTGTAGAGAAAATGGATTCCTTCCTTCCTTCCTTCCTTCCTTCCTTCCTTCCTTCCTTCCTTCCTTCCTTCCCTTTTTCCTCCCTCCCTCCCTCCCCTCCCTCCCTCCCTCCCTTCTCCTGGTCTCCCTCCCTATCTTTCTCTTTCTAAAATAATAAAATAAAATAAATCACAGAGCATTGCAATAATACAGGAAGTATATTATATTTGAAATATATTTCTGTTTTTTGCAGGCCCATCCAATAGCCACAGTAGGTGGCTACTAATAGCAATAGTTTGGGCTATTGTTCAATTATAGATGTACTCATGAATCTTCAAGCTCCAACATTCATACCACAATAAAACACAGCTGATATCCATGATATCCATGTTGTTGATGATATATTAATCCTTCCTTCCTGCCTGCCTGCCTGCCTGCCTTCCCGCCCCTTTCGTTCCTTCCTTCCCTTCCCTCCCTCCCTCCCTCCCTCCCTCCCTCCCTCCCTTCGACAATTCTGCTACATGTTGTGATAGAGTACATTGGAGGCTGCTTTGCAGAGGGAGCCACAACATATTGTTTAGAGGTGATGATTTCTTATATCAAAATATTTCAATACAGCTGGGTTGTGGTCACAATAGATTGACCATTGCTCAATATGACATACTGTTCCATTCATTGGAGGTTTAATAGTTATTGGATCCACAGGCCTGAATACTGTCAGATCAATTTTAAATGTTATTAGAAATTCTGGAAAGTAGAAATGTCATTTCTCTATAATGTTTTCCTATCAAAGTAGAATTTGGGCCTTAGATGCCAATACACCTATGCTATGCACCTTCTACCCTTCCTAGGCCATTCCACAGAAAGAGAAATATGTTCATGAAAAGCTGAAGCGAGATGAAGGCAGCTAAGAGATGAAGGCAAACAAAATTACAAGAAAACACAAAAATCACTTTTTTGAAGCAATTTATATGTTGGATAGAAATGCAACATATACTTTACAGCTGGAAAAGTGTTGTTTCTAATACTCAAAACTTGCATTTGGGGTGTGTATTATAGTTTCTGCACTATCCTTGACTTTAAAACTAGAAGACACATAGATCTTTTTCTAGGAGTGTAGATGTCAGGGAAGCCTTTAAACACCTGCTTAGATTTTCCCCATCTAATGCTTCTGAATTTCTTCTTACTTTTCTAATCTGAGAAATGTAAAGGATGGAGCGTTTGTTCCTGAAAGGCTCTTGGTTACAGTCTTTTTACAGAACTCCATTCTCTCCAAACCCAGCACGGACAAGAAAAGACACCCAATCTCTGCCACCCACTCTCTGTTGTCTTCTAGGTTTCTCTAGAGTAGCAATAGCAATAGCACTTAGACTTATATACCACCCCATAGTGCTTTTACAGCTCTTTGTAAGCGGTTTACAGAGTTAGCATATATGGCCCCAACAATCTGGGTCCTCACTTTAACCACTTTGGAAGGATGGAAGGCTGAGTCAATTTTGAGCCTGGTGAGATTCGATCTGCCAAATTGCAGGCAGCTAAGAGTCAGCAGAAGTAGCTTGCAGTACTGCATTCTAAGTACTGCACAACCGCAGCCCCTTTGTTTAGGTTTAGGTTTATTATTAGATTTCTATACCACCCTTCTCCCGAAGGACTCAGGGCAGTGTACAGCCATCATAAAACAATGTAAAAATACAAAATTTAAAACAATTTAAAAATAGATTAAATATTTCAGCTGATACATTAAAACCCCCAATTTTAAAACACCCCATTCCAATTTCATTATGCCAGTCCAGCCTGTTGAAATAGCAGGGTCTTAAGGGCACAGCGAAAAGTATGCAGGTCGGGAATCATACGTATCCCAGTGGGCAGATCATTCCAGAGGGTGGGTGCCCCCACAGAGAAAGCTCTCTCCCTGGGGTCGCCAGTCTACATTGTTTAACTGACAGCACCCTGAGGAGTCCCTTTCTGTGGGAGTGTATTGGTTGGTGGGAGGCTATCGGTGACAGAAGGTGGTCCCATAGATAGCTGGGTCCTAAACCATGGAGCGCTTTAAAGATGGCCACTAACACTTTGAACCACACCCAGAAGACCACTGGGAGCCAGTATGCTGATATCAATGTGCAATGGTGACTCTTGGATTTAAACCCCATTTGAACTAGATAATTTGGCAATGTGATAGTCTGGCTTCTTCTATAGCTTGGCTCATCTTCCGATTTTGTTAGGAAATTCTATAAGATGCCTTTGTTTTATTTAGGTTTTTGAACTTTCCACTTACAGTACAGTTTTCAGCTCTAGTCATTTTTTTCCTCTTTTCCTGAACGTTTTCACCCTATTTACACAATAAGTAATTTTAATTATATGAGATTTGTGGGATAGGATTTATACTGTAATCTGAAATCTCTTCAGGGACACCAAATGTTAAATTGTGGTGACCGTACAGGGAATTGGTTATTCCATCCCTTTGCCAGCATCATGCTCCTGGCATTATGAAGAGGACAGTCAGCCAGTCGTCCCCCCCCCCCCCAATGTCCCTCGTTGACCATTATAAAGTATTTGCCATTAGCAAGCTTCACAAGCATTTGTTTCAAGTAAATTGAGCTTTAAAAATGTGTTGCCTAATTGGTTGCAGATATTTCTTCACTATTTTTAAATCAAATCGATCCAACTATTTTTTTCTCAATTAATTATTGAAATGATTAGTGTAAAAGAAGTTATTATGCAATTTAAACTTTTTGTATAAAAATGCTATAGAATCCTGAAGTCTAACAAATCCAAATTTGTTTTTATTTTTCCTGTTTTCTTTCCTCATTTCCTTCTCTCCACCTGTCATTTGAACAAAAGATGAAACTTCATTTAGTATGATTTAATTCCAAAGCCTTCCCCTCCAATGGATTAGAATCTACATCCTTCAGTTGTATTTTTTTCACATGTATTACTTTGACACAAACTCAGCCTCTTAATGTACATGTGCTTAAATTACTTTCCTTCCTTCCTTTCCCTCCCCTCCCCTCTGCAATTTGAAAGTGCTATATAAATGATAAATAGTACTAGGACATGCCAGGGAAAGAGTGTTCTGTAAGAGGAAGATTACATCGTGCTGGATGCACCTGACTGGGGCATTTAGGTTCTATATCTTGCCTCAGATTCTTGTGTCAAGCTAGGCAAAACATTGGCCTTCCTAGGTTGTTACATCTCCCTCATATTAAGCAGTGATAAATCATCCCATCATGTTTTAGTGGTGTCACTCACTTAACTTCCCCCTCACTTTATTCAATATCATTTTATTCAAGGCATAGGGGATAGGCTCTTCCTGTCAAGATTATTTTCCTTGGTAGTGCTTAAGAATGGAAAGTTTGAGCCAAGGGCCAGAGAATGGAAGACCGTGTTTTTCCTAAGAGCTAGATAGTTGTTGCAGACCACATGGGAAAACCTAAGTGGAAGTGTGAGACATTTTTATTTATTTATTTAGAAGATGGATATGAACCACCAGCTCACACACGGTCACTCTGGGTGGCTTACAGTAGAAACAAACTGCAATATAAAACCCAATAAACCTCACCCTCCTGACAGCAACAATCAAATGATGAACCCCCCCTTTCCCCCTGTGTCTCCAGGCCTGCTGGCAAAACCATGTCTTCAGGGTCTTTCAACAGAATATCAAGGTGAGGAACAATCTTATCTCTGCAGGGATGGTATTCCTCGTGGAGGGAGCCTCCATGTAGAAAGCCCTTCTTGGTTCCACTTGATGTATCTCTTTAATAATGGGGAACACAATGTGCTGGGTAGATTTCTCTCTCTCTCCCCCTCCCTCTCCCTCCCTCCTTCTCTCTCTCTTTCTCCTATCTATCTATCTATCTATCTATCTATCTATCTATCTATCTATCTATCTATCTATCTATCTATCATCTATCTATCTATCTATCATCTATCATCTATTCTCTATCATCTCTCTCTCTCTCTCTCCTATCTAATATTTAAATTAATGCTATGTTTTAAAACTTCTGGGTTTTAAAGTTGAATAGCATTCAAAATGAGCGACCAGCATGACAATAAAGGGAATGTATCATGAAGTAAAAATTATGAGGTAAAAGGACCGCTTACACATTAATGCTGAGGGAATATGCTTCAGCGTCTAGCTGTTTTGGGGTCACTTTGGTTTCATACCAGGAACTGTGGCTGGGGTAGGAAGTTTTTGAGGGCAAAAATGTACCTCTGGTCTGCATTGGTATTCTTTCTATTCCATCTTTATCCCAGATCTCTGATCTGAAGAGAGGAATGCTAAAACCAAAGAGATTGCTAAGATCTTTCAACTCTTTTGACAGAATACAGGTAGGACTTGACTTACAACCACAGCTAGGACCAGCATCGCCATAGCTCGGCAAGGCGCTTGTTAAATGAGATGTACCTGATTTTAAGACCTTTTTATGATTTAAGCAAATTACTGAATTAACGTTAAGCAAATCTGGATCAATGTTCCCCATTGTCTTTGTTGCAAGAGTTGTAACTGTGAAGACAGGTTGTGAGTCACTTTTTTCAGTGCTATCATAACTTTAAATGGTCATTAAGCAGGTGGTTGTAAGTCAAGGATGACCTGTGGTGAGATGATAATGAGGCTTAGATTTGTTTTTACTGGAGCGTATAGAGTTATTCTTATGTTCCAAGAGCACCTGGTTTTCTACTTTTTCTTCATAGGAATCACTGCTTTATATATTCTTTCTCTTCCTTCAGGCTTTTTAAATGATTGGAAGTGGTTTCCCTCATCCTTAAGTTTATGGTTTTTATTTTTAGTAGTATTGGTCTTGACAGCTGAAACATTTATCAGAGCATGGAAACTCATGCAGACCTGAACTTTTGAACAGCCCCAAATACCTTTCTTCATCTGTGTCCATGCTGAGCTTAGGAACTATTTACTACCTTACTTAGTTGGCTTTGGCTTTTATCACAGTTTATTTATTTAATAGTTTTTTTAATTATTATTATGCTTGCCTTCAACATAAAGTAGGCCAACCAATAAATAACCAGAAGATGACTCTATAAGCAGCAGCACACACAGCAGGACCTTCCCCAACAATGTTGCTTGATTGTCTATTGTCTTAGCAGGTGAAAAGTCTTATCGGAATAACTAATCTGGATGCACACGGCGTTACCGCTCATTCTGCAGAATGGCAACTAACTAACTAATTCTGCTAAACTGGAAATGGAAACTGATAGCATAGACATGCATCTCCCACTTATTATTAATCAATACATTTAGAATGCTGGGATGCCATTTTTTTTCTTTATATCATTCTCCTATCAAAGTAGGAGAGCAACAGCGAATGATATTCATAGAGTCTGTTGTAATACAGATCGAGTTGTATAGTATGGAAAAAATGTTAACTTCATAAAGGTGATCTAAAGCATTGGAGCAGATTTTCAAGTAGAAGGAGATGAGGAATGAAAATAACCCTTCCCAATTTACTTAGACCCGTTTCTTTCCCTGGCAAGAAATATACTGGATGTTGATGAGCAAAGAATTCAGGAAAGTTCAGAAGAGTGAAGGGTTGACCCTGATTTGTTAGTTCCTCTCTGCATATATGTCTTCTTCTCCAAACTTGCTCGATCGAACTAAACTGCAGCCATAAGGGGATGTTGTTACGTTCAACTACTAATTATTAGTGCACAGTATATGAGAGACCAAGACTTCCTCTCTTCAGATACTGTATGTTCTTGAATTACACATGGAAACTGGATACAGATATGAAATATTTCCACCAGAGTTGGCTTGTAGGTGCAAAAGGAGGTACAGTTTTACAAAATCTGCCTCCTTGTGGTGTGTGTGTGTGTGAGAGAGAGAGAGAGAGAGAGAGAGAAACTTTGGTAATAAACTTAGTTTTAAACTTGATTTTTTATAATATGGAATAATTCTGTATTATGTAGTAATTAGCAGCGATGTGGCCATTCATTTTTAGATGAACATCTGATTCCATTATTTAATCCCTTCGTTCACTGGGCATTAAGAATGATATTTTTAATCACTTGCTGTTTCTTGAAAACAACATATGAAAACCAAGGACATGAAATAATTGGCATAAATTTTTTCTTAATTAATTTATCCGACCATGTGAGTAACCAGGATTGGAGTCAGGGGAACCATTTATAACTGAAGAAAAGCAAGTTCTAAGACTTGGTGTTAAAGCAGATAGATATTTGTGATTTTTTTCTTTCTTTCATAAAAACAATGACAACCACAAATAGAATTACATTAATTGCAGTGCGATAGCCTATGATGGAACTGTTCGGAGCAGAGTAAAAAGTTCTTGTATATCCTATTCATTCTCATCATATTCTCTAGTGAGACTTTTCAAATCTTCCTGGCAGCTTTCCTCATTTTACATTGTAGCAGTAATCAACCACATTAAGCAATTCATTAAACAACAGCCCCATTGACCGCAGGGAGTACTGCTGCTAACATTCATCAGGCAACTAGTAACTCTATTGAAACAAGTATAGAGCTCTGAAGTGTAAAATAAAACCTTTTGTCTTACTGGTTTGGTATACAGACTGCATTGTATGGGCCTTTCACAAACTATTTATCTTTAGATCTTGCTAGCAGGAGCACAAATTTAAGCAAGACTGGAAATGGGAAATAGAGGGACGTGAAGGCTTAGTGGGGGGAAAAAACCCTGGGAAATATTTTCCCCAAAGCTTTCTTGTTTTTGAGTCCTATTCTCACTTGACATATTGGAGAAAAATAATTTGGAAAGGGATAAAACAATACAAATCCCAAGGAAATGCTTTCTTTTAAAATTATGAATGCAGAATCAAAATCATGTGAAGTATTAGTACCGTTTATAAAGCCTAGGTAAGACCACACCTGGAATATTGCCTCCGGTTTTAGTTACCACATTGCAAAAAAGATGTTGAGACTTTGGAAAGAGTGCAAAGAAGAGTAAATATGATGATTAAGGGCCTGGAGACAAAAACATATGAAGAATGGTTGCAGGAATTGGATATGGCCAGTCTAGAGAAAAGAAGAACTAGGGGTAATAGGATAGTAGTATTTCACTATTTGAGGAGCTGCCAAAAAGAAGAGAGGTTCAACTTATTTTCCAAAGCAACAGAAGGCAAGACAAGAAACAATGGATGGAAACTAATGAAGGAGAAAAACAACCTGGAATTAAGGAGAAACTTCCTAACAGTGAGGACAGTTAACCGATGGAACTGCTTGCCTTCAGAAGTTGTAGGTGCTTCATCATTGGAAGTTTTTAAGAAAAGCTGGGTAGCCACCTATCTGAAATGGTATAGGGTCTCCTGCTTGAGCAGGGAGTTGACCTAGAAGACTTCCAAGTTCCCTTCCTTCTCTATTCTGATTGAAAGATAAGCTGCCGTTATGCTTGTTCCTTATTTGACTCAATTCAAATACAGTTTATAATTTCATCTGTAATAAAATTTGAAAGCTATTTTGAAGCAAGTCAAATTAGTAAATGCAATTATTGTATGACTAAATTATCCCTTTGGATTTAATTAATACATTTCACACACATCAAGTTCTTAAAACTACAGAGTGAACTTGCATCAGTAAAGGATGATGGCACATGAAAACTTTGCTTATATTAATTTCCCTTTATACATTCCTGTCTGTTCCCGTGGCTGCAAAATTTCCTGCTGTATGCATTTACTGTAATTCTTCCAGTGCACATAGATTACAACTAACTGATGGATTTTTCATGTGTGGTGTCAATTGTTAGAGTAGGCAAACAAATTAGATCGGCATGTCAAAAGGCACAAATCCATGTGATTAAAACAGGTCCTCCTTTGTCCTGTGTTGGGGATATTACAAGGTATGATTAATAAAAAGCAGCCAAGAGAAAGAATTTTAAACTTGAATATATCCAAAGCAGGCCTTAGACTTTGGGTGAGAACCTTGACCTCCAATTAGCAAGATCTGATACAGTGCCTTCCAGCAAAATGCTAAGCCACAAAACAGTATCTCCCAAAAGAACAGACTGGAAACAGCTCAGAGAGCTTTTATAAGTATAAACTGTAGTGAGAGGAATAACTTCCCAAATGGTTATTCTGTCTCCCTCATTTGAAATGTTATCTTCAGTTTCTAACATCTCACTGATTTAAAATTGCAGCTTTTAAAAATACAGTCTATATCCAAAGAAAGGTAGTTGATTCAGAGTTTATCTGAGGAATCCATAAGGACTGGGCTTCCTATATCACTTGATTTAATTTCTTACATTTTGTCTAATTGACTGGTAGGCAATTGACCTTCAGAACTGCATGTAGCTCCCTAAACTCCTTTTGTGTGTGTGTGTGTGTGTGTGTGTGTGTGTGTGTGTGTGTGTGTCCCCAAGCTTTCTATGATTCAAAATCGCTGATAGGGCATCCTACCACACACACACAAAAGGACTCACTAACAAGGAGAAAGGATCCACAAAATATACCAGTTCTGTCCACTACATGATGTAGTTATGACCAGTGGTGGGATTCAAATAATTTAACAACTGGTTCTCTGCCCTAATGATTTCTTCCAACAACCGGTTCACCAAACTGCTCAGAAAGTTAACAACCGGTTCTCCCAAAGTGGTGCTAACTGGCTGAATCCCACCACTGGCTATGACTACTTTGCGTTATCACCCATTTATGGAAGATTTAAGACTCTTCTCCACATTGCCTGATTCCCAGAAAGGTTAGGAATTATGGCATTTGCTTTATGATGGCATCGCTTTCTTTGACATTTGAATTCTGAGTAAACAGCTGCCAGGTTGGGAGGGGGGGACGACAACCCCTGAACACAGACTGGGAAAACAAGTGGGTTGTCCTGCTTGGAAGGAATAACTAACCACATACTATAGGACGCTGGGGAAACCATCCCAAATGTTTTGTTGCAGATCAAACTTGTAAATAATATACATGAATTGTACAGCATAAAAAACACACTGGCATATATTAGCAATACCATTCTAAGTACATTACAAAACAGGAGTTATTCTGGATAAATAAGAGGAAGGCAATTATTCTCCTTTATAATTTATGTATGCAGTTGACCTGTTCCAGAATCAAATTCATTCTTATGAACTGAAGTATAAACTGGTACCAAGCCTAATGTGATACTAGCATTATGGAGATGGACTACTACTCACAGGTATGTTGCCATCTTCATGAATGGCTAATCTTGAGAAACTGACCCAGACACTTGGTTGGGAGAAGACCAGATGCTTTCAGCACTGGCAGGCAAGACAAGAAGAATCATTGAAAAATCATTCTTAGAATGTTATAATGGCAAAACACTTCCAAGCTGTAATCTTTCTCTCAGAAGTCTGGTTACTTTTCTACATGGATAAGATCTAGTGTAATAACAGATGAAAGAGATAAACTTATGGATTGTTTCCAGAGCCTGTTTATTTCTCAGTGCTCTCAGTCCAAAGGAGGCTGTAATAGTATACTGTCATGATTTGCCCTGAACCTATTCTTTTTCAAACCATGTATATCATCTCAATTCACAAAAATGAAATTTCTGAGGCTCTGGGGAACTATATGCTCATCCATTTGTGTGGTCTGTGAGATAAACAACAACAAAAACCCCAAACCAAAAATCTCCCACTGGACTAGGGTGAAGAGTAGGGATTTATTATAATTGGTTACCTAGTAAGTTTTGCATTGAAAATGTGTATGCTGATTCTACTCACTTCCTGTTTTCTTAATATTTTGGAAAATGCATCTCCCAATAGTCAATTTTCCCTTCTGCTGAGTCTTCTCTAATATTAACTATGTCACTGATTTGAAGAATTGAGAGCTAATTTGTCTGGAATATGTGCAGAAACAGTTACTGTAGGAAAAAAATCTGCTGTTGTATAGGTTATCTACATTCTTTACATAATTCCTTCTTGATTTTTTTTCCCTCAAGAGATTTATGCATGGTAACAATAGACAAATCTATTCCTCCCAAATAAAAAAGAAATCTTCTCTGCTGTTACTGCTTATTAGCATTTGAAGTTGTTCCCTTTTCTCTCCCTTTACCATTGTAAATAATAGTAGTAACTGCAAAATTTGTCTAGTGGAGTATGACTGCACCTCAAAACAACTATTTGCCTTTCAAAAAGTGACAACTGCCATGAAGCATCTTTTTTTCAAATGAGAATAGGCAGAAATTATACTTTGCAATTTGGGACTACAAATGACTTTCTTTTCAAGTCACCTATTTGTGATGGTGGAGGAGAACCAATGAATTAACTTAACAATTGTACTCACAGTCCTGAGGGGGGGAAAATACCTAATTCAGTCCATTCTATTAGAGCAGTGCCAGTTGACATCTAAACTGTAGAAAGGCTCAGAGACAACTCTAATTCCATTCTAAGTAACATCTAAGGTGGTGGAAAAGGAAAAGTATCTCTCATTTCTCTCCCCCCTGCCCCAAATTAAAGGCTAGGTAGAATGTGAGTTTACAAAGGTAGGGAAAAGTTTATAAAGTTAAATAACAGAACTGCTTTATTACCCATATCTTACAATAAAACATCAATAAAGTTTCTGTCAGAAGTGTAATCATTTATTTATTTACCTATATATTTAAAATATTTGTTTGGCTGCTCATTTTCAGGTTCAAGGTGCTGGTTATCACCTTTAAAGCCCTTCATGGCCTAGGCCCGGGATATTTGTCAGACCCCCTGCAGCCAGCGACAATCCCCAATAGCCCGGTGCGTTCCCATAGACAGGGCCTCCTTAGGATGCTGTCGGCCAGACAGTGTTGGCTGGCGACTCCCAGGGAGAGAACTTTCTCTGTGGGCGCACCCACCCTCTGGAACCAACTTCCTTTGGAGCTCCAGATGGCTCCTGACCGTCGCTCGTTCCGCCGCAATTTGAAGACTTGGTTGTTCCGCAGCTTGGACTGACGGGGATTTCTTAATCAATTTTAATTGTTTTAAATTTAAATTTTAATTTTCACTGTTTTAAGGAGGGATTATGCATTTTTATTGTTGTGAGCCATCCTGAGTCCTTGGAGATAGGGTGGCATATAAATTGCATAAATAAATAAATAATGAATAAATAAAATTTAAATATACATCTCTGAGTGGCTCACCAACAACAATAAAAATAAAAGCCTGGAGCCACAACTATCCTTCTCAGATAAATGGAATGGAATGGAATGGAATGGAATGGAATGGAATAGAATAGAATAGAATAGAATAGAATAGAATAGAATAGAATAGTTCTTTATTGGCCAAGTGTGATTGGACACACAAGGAATTTGTCTCCAGTGCATAAGCTCTCAGTGTATGTATCCAAAACAACCATCTACAGGATCTTGCTCTTGTGCTTAAATGAGATCCATGGCAGATGCACAAAGTTCATGAAACTAGCTTCAGAAAGATGCAGGAGTCAAAGTTTTCAGGTTTGAGAAGGCTGCTCAGACTTGGCTTTTCAAATAGCTTTCCTTACCTCTAAAAAAAGATCCATGCAGAACTGTCCTAATTTGAGTCAGACTGTTGATTTGTCTACCTACAAATGAGCAATTGGTTTTGAAATACATTCAGTGTCATCTGACAGTGGAGATAAAGTAAAATAGATGGTAGTCCACAGTAAAAAATAATAGTGGCTACATCTTTTTTTCACATCTACCTTACTCCCTATTAATTAATTAAAATCTCTGAAGCATTAATTTTCACTCCCTTGCTTTACTCTCCATAAATTACTTTCAAAAATACAATGCTGAGAAATTTATTCTTCAATTAATATCTTTTCATTTCTTAACCATTATTTATTTTCAGTCTATTTTTAACCAATTCATAACATTCACTTCCATTTACAAATTCTGTACTAATATTAATAAATGTACTAATTTTAACCACATTAAGAATTAAGAAAATCTGACTTCTGTATGATCTTGTTTTTCATAAAGAGCTGTTACTACTACTAAGGACAGAGAGCACTAAATATGTTACTCCTGTATTTTGCAGGAGAACCTCTGATTTTCAAATCTCAGGGATTAAAGAAGGAGTGAAGAAGGACCAAAGTTTAGCTATATATATATGAAAGAGGAAAAGCCAAGGGATGTGAAAACTAGCATATACAAACTAGTAGTAAGTTGTTCTGCTATCAAAAGTTGCTGGTACTTTAGAAGGACATTTCAAGCTTCAATCAAAGCATTTGGGGCTGTTTGAACTGAAAATTTCCATAACTACAATAATAGAGCTAATCTAGAACATTGTAAGGCATCTCTGTAAGCATTTGCTATTGGTTATGAAGAACGTGTGTCACCATTTCTTTAGTGTGTGAATATTTATTCTTTATCACAAAAAAGCATTTTTGAAATTTTGTCTCTCAGGTAACAGATAACTTCACTGCTATTATGTATAATTGACTTGGGCACATAACATGTCCATTGATGTTTGCATTGAGTAGGGACAACTGCAGTTAACTATACCATCTGTGGTCTTTATGTCAGAGATAACAACATGATGCTCCAGGGTTCTACATGCCACTCCCCTCCCAGATATTACTTGAAGTACCTGGAATCACTAGCATTAATGCTGAAAATCAGTGGCTGTGTTTCTTCTCATTTAATATAATAAATCTGTAACTTTTCTGTGGCCCTTGTACTTAGTTTATCAACAAGAAAAGGAAGACTTAGCTAAGCTTTTCATTCTGAGACAAACAGTGCAGATAGCTGTTCCTAAATAAGCTGTAATTGTATTTAATGACTTCAATGCCATAACCGTAACTTGTTTCCATAAATATAGCATCGTCTCTAGATTTTCTAATAACAATGATTATGAATTGTTTCCATACGGTTGGAAAGCACATAAGGATATTTTTTAAACCTCTTTTTTCTCCTTTTCCTCTTATGCAAAGATAAACAAAAGGGTGAATGTTTCCTTTTTACTCTATAGTTCCTAATATACATGATATGTACAGTCAAAAATAGTGATCTTGTGCATAATTTCATTTTCTTTTCTTCACGGGTGAAATGTTCTTTGGCAAAGGCATTTTCATGCTAATATGAGGAGCATTTGCAAATCAGATTCTGAAGGCTTCCATTAGATCTGGTCTTTATCCCAATAGTCTAATATCTGTTTGCTCCTGTTAGATCTGGCCTTCGTTATTGGTAAAGAATTACCGGTAACAGGTAAAAATGAAATGGTACAGTAGATAGCTGCCTGCCTCCGTTAGCTTCTTCTGGATAGGCTTGCTCCATTTAGCTCAACATATTCTATTAAGTATTTTCCATGCTCACTCAAGCTTCAAAATACTGAGAAATTGTGGCTGGAAAGGTCGAGCTCTTACAAATAAATTTTACAAAAACATCTTCTTAGGTGAGGCTGTTGCTAAAGAAGACAGGTTCTACAACATATGCTGTAATCAACCATAGGTTAAATTAAGCATGTCAACAATTTAAAACAAAATTCGATCTCCCATTGCTCTTGCAACCTGGTACACAAATCCTTAAGAGATGAGTAAGAAATGGAGAAATAGAATAACGAGGTATGACCTCAGTAAAATCTATTGCTAAATCTATTGCCAGAGACACTAATAGCACCAGCACTTAGACTTATATACCACTTCATAGTGCTTTACAGCCCTCTCTAAGCGATTTACAGAATCAGCATATTGCCCCCAACAATCTGGGTCCTAATTTTGCTGATCTCAGAAGGCTGAGTCAACCTTGAGCTGGTCAGGATCAAACTCCTGAAGTGAACAGTGACTTAGCCTGCAGTCCTGCATTCTAACCACTGTGCCACCACAGTTCTTAATCAAGCTTTGGGGAGATTCTAGAATGGTCAAATGTCTACAGCTCTGGCTAGTCCTTGTTTCTGTGTACAGATCATGAGTTCATAAATGACAGCTGGGAGAATGAAATGTAATTCCTTAACAGTGAAAAAAAAAATGAAAATAGACAATAATGCTCTTTATATTTCCATGAAACTTCCATGCATATGTGCTAGTTAACAGATGTATTAGTATACATAAACCCACCGATTTAACAGAGTCAAATCAGTGGGTTTATGTTGCACTGTGAGCAATCCATATTGGACTGAGAGGAGTGTTCATAAATTGTGTATATCTTCTCCAGCTCCTTTTTTCCCCATCAGAGGAATGCACAGGAAATCTTCTGTGCATCCTCCTCCTCCTCCTCTCCTCCCTCCTCCTCCTCCTTCCACCCCACACACAAAATTATAAACCTCCTCTGCAGTTTCAGCTTTTATAGCACCGTCGCTTGAAACAATATAAAAACCCCTTGGCCTCAAACCAGAGAAGACCTAAATGCTGAAAAGTAAGGATAAATTAAAGTGACAGGGTCTTAGCAGTGGAAATTAGTAGAACTCTTCTAATTGCATGTCTAGTCTGAATGATGGGATACTTAATTCTTACACATCCCAGACAATTGCTTTATACCAACATGAGCTCTGGGAAAAAGGTAGATACTGGAGACATATGGAGTGCTAGATGGAGTGGAAAAATAAATCAGAGGTTCACACTACAATGTAAAAAAAAATGTTGTATTTTCTTTGTTACATATATGTTGGGAAAACCATGAATAAAGTGCCTTCTGTCCACTTGTATTATAAAAAAGTGATCTTCAGATTATTCTGTGAATATAAATATGACTCTGGACAGTATTTCTTGGAAGCTTTGGGCATAAAGATTATACTTCAGTAGTTAGTGGACAGATGCCTAAATATGAAATCCCAAGAGATGCAGCTCAAAAGGACACTGTTATTCTTATAAGGGCTTCAACTAAAAGGCCTCAGAACTAGCATGGGTTCTTTATATCTATTTAACCTCTTGCCCTAAGAAGCAAAGAGCATCTGGTTAAGTGGAGAGTAAAAACGCAGCTACTTTTCATTATCAAGGTTTACAGCCAGAATGTGCAGAAGCCATAGCTGCCAAGTCTGGGTTAAATGCCTGTTGCCTTCACTGCCTGAGGCCATCTAGCGTGTTTAGAAATGATTAAGTACTGCAGCCTAGAGAGGACCTGTCCTGAGCGTTCATCTCTGACTTTCAGCCGAAAGGAGAGGCTGGCAGTGACAGAGGCAGATGGATGAGTCTCATTAGTATGGTGAGGCAGCGAACCAGGCTGTCTTCACAGAGCTGTCTAAAAAGAGAGAGAGTGCACAAATTAAAATAGGAGCCAAGAAAACCAAGGAGCAAGTGTTTTAACTCTCTGGTACCTGGCATTCTCTGAAGCCATTTATTACTGCTTTCTCCTAGCTGCTAATTTTAAGCTTAGAAGGAAAGAATTTCATGTTTCTCAGCTTCCCCGTATTGATTTATGTGAATTATTAATAACAAAACAAATGGTTAGATGCTTAGCATTGGAGGGCAATTTTTTTAAATAGGTGAGTTTCCTTATCCTACCCTGTTTTCCCACCTACTGTCTTTCCTATTGTCTTTTGTTTAAGGATTTGCCCCATTTCCCCAAACATGATTCAGTTATTAGTTGTGTGAACACTTATCTCCCAAAAATGCCTTCTAATGTAACAACAACAACAGATTAACAGAGTTGGAAGGGACCTTATAGGTCATCTAGTCCAACCCCTGCCTAAGCAGGAGACCCTACACCATTTCTGACAAATGGCAGCCCAACCTTTTCTTGAAAGTCTCAAGTGATGAAGTTCCCACAACTTCCGAAGGCAAGCTGTTCCATTGGTTGATTGTTCTCACTGTCAGAAAGTTCCTCCTTATTTCTAGGTTGAATCTCTCCTTGATCAGTTTCCATCCATTATTCCTTGTCTGGCCCACAGGTGCTTAGGAAAACAGCTTGACTCCCCTCCTCTCTGTGGCAGCCCCTCAACTATTGGAACACTGCTATCATGTCTTCCCTGGTCCTTCACTAGACTAGCCATACTCAGTTCCTGTCACCGTTTTTCATATGTTTTAGTCTCCAGTCCCCTAATCATTCTGGTTGCTCTCCTCTGCACTTTTTCTAGAGTCTCAACATCTTTTTTATACCATGGTGACCAAAACTGGATGCAGTACTCTAGGTTGATCTTACTAAGGTTTTATAGATATTTAATATTTAATGATATTGATGTGTTATACACAAAGGAAACATTAGACTGGAGATGATCAGAATTTAGACTCAGAAGTATACCTTATTCCCAAGCTATAAATCATAATGGTTTCCAATAACTGGATAGTGTCCTTCTGACATGGTAGAATTGTAAGATTATGGTTTGGTTTGTCTCAGCTCCATTTCAAGCTGTACATTCTTCAGGAAATGAGGAAGAGGGTGCATTCAAAAATTGAGCAGCGGATAGCACCTGTCTGTTCCTTTTATTTTGGTCTCAAGGTGATCTCCAAACAATTTAAAACGAGTATATAGCATCTGCTAATGATAATGAGTACTTTATTACTAACTAGCTGAACTGATGTGATGGGAGAGAATGTTCATAGGCCTAGGGAACAGAGCTGCCAGAATGTGGCAGTCCAAATTGTTTTGAGAAAGAAGGGAAGGTAGTACATTTGGCTGTGATTAAATCTCATTTAGCTCAAGTACACAGGATGGAAATGCTTCTTAGATGTATATTTTGCATACTTCTTTCTTCTGTCATTTGTAAATGATTTGGGTGCCTCAGATATCTCTGAGGGGCCCAGGTATTTTTTAAAGATGTATTATTATTATTTTTAAAGAATTGAATGAAATTGCTGATAAAGTGCATTATTTTGCAAAGAGCAAATCTATGTATTTCATATTTCTGATTTATTGGGGCTGTATCAGGGGTGAAATGCTACTGGTTTGTACCAGCTTGGGGAAACTGGTAGTGATAAAAGCTACTGGTCCGGGTGAACCAGAAGTAAAAAAAAGCTACTGGTTCATCTGAACCAATATTTCCGACGATCAGCTGTGCCGCACGATTTATATTTGCTAGAAAGCAGGAAATCCATGTGCATGCATGCATTTGGTGCACACTGTGCATGCGTGCATAGCATGTATTTGGCATGCACCATGCATGTGTAGTCAGTGAACCAGTGGCAATCCGTGGAGGATTTCGCCACTGGGCTATATACAGAATGCCTTTCTAGGTTGTTCAGTAATTGTATGTGTTTGGGAGTAATGGTTATAAAAGCTAATGTCAGTACTAAGACACTTGCAAAATTTTAAACAATAGCTGCTGTCTTTTTTGTTAAAGGGAAATTGCCAAAATATAAAGTAAGGAAGCTAACACTCCTCTCTCCTTTTTTTTCAGGTGAAAAAGGGATGGATTAGAATAAAAGGGCATGCATCACTAAAATATCCTTAGGCAAAAACTTTGCAAATTTCAGACAGGGGCAGAGGCTACAGAGCTATGGTGAATGAAAAATAGTATAAAGATTTCTCTTTTTCTTGCTATTTTGGCAGAGAAATATTAATACACCACATTTTCTTGAGGCCTTTTCTTTCCCACTTTCCCACTCCTTACTTCCTTTCCTTTTGGGGTGGGACTCAACTAGGAGTGAGTCTGTTCAACTTTTGTATGTCACTATTTTCACTTGCATAAACCTGGTAGCATTGTTTCTTCTGTGCCAATTAATCTTCACTTAGTTTGGGCTTAACCTAGTTTATATCGTCACATAGGCTGTCCTTCCAAAACCAAATGAAAAGTCAAACTGAATAATCAAACTAAATCAGATAGTTCTAATGATTCTTCAGTAATTCTGAAGGCTTTGTTCAGGCACACGTCCTCTTTCTGAAATTCCCCAGCAAACCAAATTGAATCAATCTGATTTTCTGAATCAGTTTGAATAATTTGATCAAAGATCAGAAAACAACTTGCAATTGAAATAGGTTAACTAATCAACATACTGCTAGTCTTTGTTCCAAAGCACAGATTTTTGTGACTTATCCAAATGATGATCAAATTAGTTTTGCAAAGTAAAAATGAATGGGGAACAATTCCTCATTATAGTCACCTTGAACTCTGCAATCAATTCACAGATATTATCTATGTCCAAATCAGTGGTGGGTTGCCCCGATTCAGACGGGTTCACAAGAACCGGTAGTAAAACCGGTGGGAGGCCCCGCCCACCGCCCCAGATGTCATCATCAGTGATCTGCCCATGCGCAGAAGCAACCCCGTTGCAAACTGGCAGTAAGGGTAAGTAGAACCCACCCTGGTCCAAAGACATTTTTTCTTTATGCTTTTTTATTTTATAGTAGTTTAGTTTAGTTTAGTTTTATTAAATTTATATACTGCCCTTCTCCCCGAAGGGACTCAGGGTGGTGAACAGCTGAAAATTAAAACAACATACAATAAAAAAGTTAAGATACCTAAAAATAATTAGTAATTATTTTTAGGTATCTTAACTTTTTATAATAGTAAAAAGTAAAAATACTTTTCAATAATAGTAATTGACAGGCAAGAGGAAATCTAATATTGGAAATAGTGAGGAAAAATGTAACTGGTTTGAATAGCTTAGAAATTCAAAGTATAGCAGAAAAATTCATAATTTCTACTATTCCAATGATTTCTTCATAGTTATCGTGCAAGTTGCAAATTAAGCAAAAAAGAGAAAGCTAATCACTTCCCACAATATGATTTTGGGCATATATCCTCCATTTTTAAGGATAAATTTTCAAAGCAATTCCTGGGTTTCATCGATAGTGAACCAGGGAAAATGAGGAATAAGCTTAAAGAAGTGATTAAGGATGAATGTGAAAAGAAATTGCCAAAGATGAAGAAGGAGCCTAGGGCAAACTGGATGCCAGAACAAACTGAAGATGGCCAAGAAGAAAAAGAAACGCCAAAACCAAGAAAGACAAAAATATTAGGAGAGAACTTCAAGAGGCTTCTTAGAAAAAACAAGAACAAAGATTACAACAGTAGAGTTTTGAAGATGGAAGTAGACATGGAAAAATAAAGAAGTTTTCAAAAGATCAGAAGCAGGTTCCAATCAATAGGTTTATTAAAAGGACACTAATGGACCGATAGTAACTGACTGAATGAAGATCAAAGATGAAAGGGATATATTGATATACATAGTACAGTAAGATGTCAACACTGAAGATATTCTCTATTTACAACAACCAGCACTACTAGAAAATAAAGTTATATCAGCCCACTGCTCCTTGCCAACTTGGAAGATTACAGGAACTGATGGAATGTTAATGGAAATGTAGCAAATAACAGAAAATTATAATAGTCTAACCAAATTGTGTCAGCAAATCTAGAGAACAAACAGTAACCAAAGATTAGAGGTCAGTCTACATTCAGTACAAAAAAAAAAAAAAGATACTTAACAGCATGTGCAAACTATTGTACCATATCCTTAATTGCACAGGTTAGCATCCAACATAGATTAGAGCCTGAAAAACTGAAAAACACTGAAAAACAAATAGTTTTTCAAGCTGCTTTTAGAAAAGGTTGAGAAACATCAGAAATTATTGCAGATTTACATGTTTGAGAAAGCTAAAGGATACCAAAAGGAAGTCAGTATGTGTTTCGTTGATTACAGAAAAACTTTTGATTATGTTGATCACAAGTAGGTACTTTAAAAAAGTGGGACTCCCAGAACATCTCATTTTCCTCATGGTAAACCCATGTACAGGTCAGCTAGTTTACATTAAAGGCAGAATATAGTGAAACAGATGGGTTCCAGGCTGTCAAAGGAATGACACAAGGGTTTATACGGTCCCCTTATTTATTCACCCTACATGCTGAATATATATTAAAGAAACCTGGATTGGAAGAAGATGAGTGTGGTTTTAAAACTGGAAGAAAAAACATCAATAACCTGCATTATGCTGATGGCTCTAGTTTGATAGCCAAAAATGTAAAGGATCTGTGAGCTCTGGTAATAAAAGTCAAGGGGCACAGTGAAAAATTAGGACTGAAATTAAATATAAATACCAAACTTATGACAACTTGTACAGCGACCAGCTTTAGAACTGACAATGAAGATATCAAATGGTATATAGCTTCTGCCTTTTAGGATTAACTATCCATAACAAGGGAAAAAGCAGTAAGAAAATACGTCACATATTAGTATTTGGTAGAAAAAAAGACTACACAATTCAACCTTGAGTTCTATATATTATCTTCTATTGGAATTTGGTAGAACAGTCATGGAGATCTTGGAAAATATTTTTAGATGCTGAAATGTTTTATATCTACAAAGTTCAAAATTATTTAACTAGTGGTGTTCCTGTGGCATTCTCTGGAAGCAAAAAATGGATATGAAGAAGCAGAAAGAGTATTGAACTGTTGAAGAAGACTCCTGAGAAAACCATGATAAGCCAATCAACAAATCAACCAAAAGGTCTGACTCGGTCAGGCTACAAATTCTTCTTCACTGGACACATTACAGGAAGACCTAGTCCTTTGAAGAAGTGAAGGATTGAAACAGACTCTCATGAAGAAAATCTATGTGGTCACTAGAAATTGAAAACAACTCGATGGCACATAATCAAAAGCACACACACACACCGTGATAGGTAAGTGATTTAAGTAATTTCAACATATCAGAAAATGGTTCACACAAGGAAACAATACTATGCTGGATAAACTTCCATTAACTAGTAATGTGGTTGACACTAATTGAGGGTGATTAAATGTACCATATTCTCACTGAAGTTTGTTAGATTGGTATATAATGAGCAAGTTGGTATTTTTTTAATACCAATTGAATTATATAAGTCTGATTTCTTTCTCACACTAAATTGAAGATTAGCAGATATATTAAGCAAGCACAGACAGGGATAATAATCAATGAGGGAATTTTATCTTTCCTACTGGAAAGATTATTTACTCAGACATGAAAGTTCATGATCAATAGAGGAGAATATATGTTGCTCAGGGTTGAACTGTGGGGTCCTTAGTGCTCTCTGAGCTTGGTTGTTTGCCTTGCTGACACTTCATTACCCAACCACTCTGTTTCCCTCCAAAAAAGACATCCCCTGATAATAAAGCACTGTTAAATAGCACTTAGCTGCCAGCTGCCTGCAATTACTGCAAGTTCAAATCTAACCAGGATCAAGGTTGACTCAGCCTTCCATCCTTCCGAGGTAGGTAAAATGAGGACCTGGATTGTGGGGGCAATAAGGCAATAAGTAAGAACACCACTTGGTGGGGGGGTGGCAAAAGCCCTACTAAACAGGTATATACAAAAGTATGAAGACTATTGCTTAATGCATTGTAAGCCGCCCTGAGTCTCCGGAGAAGGGCGACATATAAATGGAACCAATAAATAAATAAATAAATAAGCTCAATCGGGCTTTTGAGTGCATGGCAATAAGACCAAACACTTATTTCAGGGTTCAAAGAAATATAAGACAGAGTCTTATTTTCAGCGAAACACAAAAATAATTATCATCATGAAAGTTAGTGAGGGAGGGGTTTGATCCCTGTTGATATACACTAGTTTGTCTTGCCTTGGAGGTCGGGTTTTTTTCCCTTGGTAGTTCCATGAGTAGGATATTGTTTTTGCTTGATTGTTTCTGGGTTATTAATCTCTGCTTATCTGAGGGTTGACTGCTGGAAACATGTGATCTGGTCTTTTTTCTTCCTTCTTAACCTTTTTATTATTTCTTCTGAATGGTATGTAACAACTTTATGTGTCTACAGATAGCAGATTTGTCTGAATGCCAAACTTTCAGGAATTTCCCTGATGTTTTTGGAATTAGTTTAGTCAAGATAATTCCAAGGATGCTCACATTTTCCCAGTTGGAACTATCATTGATTTTGTCCATTGTGTTATGAGATTAAGGAGTTTTCATTGTGTCTTCTGACTGCTAGTTAATGTTCATGGATGAACTCTGCTAGTCTTCTATCTGTCTATCCTACATAAATGCTGTTACAGTCCTTTACACTGTATGATGTGGATTACTCTTTTTTTTTCTTACACTATTAGGTCTTTTGGGTTAATATAATTTAATAATTTAATTTAATTTTAAAATTTATTGACCCCCCCCCCCCCTTTTCTTACCACAGAGTAACTCTGGGTGGCTCGGTACTTAAGATATTTTGTTGGGCGTTAGTTGGTTTGTGTGTTACAGAAATGCTGTGTGGTTGTAATAGTCCTTTGGTTGTTTCTGAGATTTTTTTTATATGTGAGGGTATTATAGTGGATTGAATAGTCAGAACCTTTTTGATATCGATGTG
The DNA here is from genome assembly GCA_030761175.1 of Masticophis lateralis. Classification (NCBI taxonomy): domain Eukaryota; kingdom Metazoa; phylum Chordata; class Lepidosauria; order Squamata; family Colubridae; genus Masticophis; species Masticophis lateralis. The sequence continues at coordinate 108,629,531 of JAUDYJ010000001.1, forward strand.
AGTATCCAATTTGTGGGAATATGTTATATAGGCAGTCTGTTTCCTTTTTCTGATGTTCTGGGCTATTGCAATGCGTTTCTACTCATCTGAATATTGTTCTTATATAGCTACCCTTGTGGGAGGTTGGGTTATAGACCTACTGCTATTTAATTTTTTATTGAGGTCAATGTAGCAGTCTATTTCATGGCCTCTGTCCACAGACATTTTTCATGGACTGTTATAATTATCACAAATGCTTTCACATAGCAATCACTCAATATTTCTTCGTTTCTTAGACTTGCAGAGACAACATAATGTTGAGATAGAAAAACCTCTAGCTCTTTTTCCTCTGACCATATTTTGCTGTTGTTGATATAAGTTGAGTCCACGTCTTTTGAAAAGCCACGGATTTCCCCTGTCCCACTAATGTGGTTCATGTTCATTAACTTTGGACATTTTAGTAGCTCACTGTGATGCTGGAGAAATTAGTATGTTAAAAAGGGCTTCACCAAGGCCAGTTATATCTTTGCAGCACTGCAGCAAAATACAGCTGCTTCACACTTTTCAAATTTTCCTGTCAAAATTCTTTGCAAAAAATTGTGTTGTTCAAAAAACTAGGCTGTGAGATCTTCTCTATCCTCTTTTGGATAGAGGGTGGGTAAACAACATTCTTTTTTGGAAGACTTCTTATTAGGTTTTGATGTGTTTGGGTGCTTTCAGATGAATGACTTCTAATCCTATCAGTCAAAAACAAAAGGAGGAGGAAGCATGAAGGATGAGGAGGCAGCTTTGTCTTATTTTTTTTTTCCTTTGGGTCTGTAGTAGGAAAAAAAGATGGAAAAGATAAAAGTAGGAAAATGGAAGCAACAGATGATTCCAGATGGAAGATTAGTAAGTGCTGAGAACCACTTCTTATTCTCTGTGAGCTAAAAATATGGTTGCAGATTCATATTTCAGGAAAATTACATGGTAGAGTCCTTGTTTCCCCCCCCCCCATCTTTATACATTGATGGCTTCCCCTGTTTCCTTTGTTTGCTTTCTTCTGAAGTTTCATTTCTCATGATTCTATGGTTAATTTTATAATTTAAAAAAATGAGAAGTGGTTCTCAGCCTTTTATCAGAGTACACGAGATAAACTAATTCCCCACTGTTGTTTTACAGCCCTTTCTACCATCACCTAGCCATTCCTGGAATAATATAAAGTTTGTCCTCATTGTTATATCAACACAATCATGGTTAAAAGATCCTAGAAGGTGAAAAGTGTACAAAAACTAAGGAGAAACAGCCTTATTCTTTGCTAGAATTTCTTTGAGTCCATTTCAAAAGCTTGATTAGAGAGTTCCTAGGTTGTGTTTTCCTTATAAGTAAAGTAATGGCTTCTTCTATCATTATGTTTTACCTTCAGGAACTCAATGTTCAGAGGGAAAAGATAAACATTTTCTCTTCAGTCATTTAGATTCAACAAAATCCAATTCATAATTCTTTAAAGTTTAAGTGTTGCATTCCCCCCCCCTTTTAATTCTGAGATATAGTGGCCATTGTCTCGATCTTAACTTAAAATTTCTGTCTCCCAAGCTCTAAGCTCTAAATATTCTTTAAAACAAGCAAACAGCAACAAAAAAAGTTTGAAATAAGTGCAGATTTCATGTTTTTTTTTAAAGGACCAAGAGATAAAAAAGAAAAGAAAAGAAATAATAATAATGAAAGAAGCACAACAGAGAAGTATCCTTTGCTTTTTTCAGTGATGATCACGGGATTGAAGCTTTTCTCAAAATAAAGAAAGCAGTTCAGTGGTATCACAACTCAGTGCTCTTTTTTTTCTGTGTACAATTGTCCTAAAGATGCCGTCTGACCTGGGAAGCTGAATAGTAATTTTGATGCTACTTTGTATTATTCAACACCACAGAAGTTAGCAATTTAGTTTTTTTTACAACCTATCTTCTACATATAATTTCATCTGCAATTTGCTCAGATTTGGGCTGGTGGGGTGTGGGGATGGGATTTTTTTGGCAAACCACATAAGCCTAGGAAGTCATGGACTGAGGGTGATGGGGATTTTAATTACTTTCATAATACTTAAGGGATCAGAACCCTCTTCTGGATCTCCTGTAATTTAGCAGAGATCTGAAAGTGAAAAAAAAAGATCAGTTACAAAGTGTGTTATGAAGTTTTGGGAATGGAAATAGTGGGTTTGATGCTCATAAATAAATTAATATGGTTCTGTGAAAGATAATTCCATTTAAATATACAGTATGAATATGATTTTGAATTATATTGCCAAGATTTAGAATGGAGAATTAAATAATTTTTTTATAGTGTAAAGGCAATGTCTCCTGGATATTCATGGATTGAAGATATTATTTACCTATGAATTGTGTCCCATGGTATAATGGAAACAATCACCATTATCATTTCATTTGGCCAAAATTTAGTTCTTTGTTTAAAAACTGTGTTTGAAAACTGTTTTTATATTTTCATTTTCCTTGTAAGGTTTTTTGTACCTCTTTTCCTCTTTCATTTTTTCCGTGTGTGTGTGTGAGTGTGTGTGTGTGTGTGTGTGTGTGTGTGTGTGAGAGAGAGAGAGAGAGAGAGAGAGAGAGAATGCTGAAGTGCCAAATTAGAGCTATTTAAGTTTAAGAAGTCTTTTGGAGGCACTAGTTTGAAATTCATGTAAGCATAACTCCTTCCTGATATTCAGTAAAGAAATCTCATCCTCCCTGCCCCGCAAGCTTGGTGAAAGAGATGCAGTTGCTTTAATGAGTCAATTTATTAAATCAGCTTTATTAGTAATGCAACTCTTAGGGTAGCCATCTCATTTTTCAGGTTTGTGCAGAAATCCAGAAAAAAATATATCTGTTTTAATGTGTAAGGTAATGATATTCTTATGCAAGTTTTGAAACATTTCTTCTGAATGTTTTTGAAGTGTAGTCCACCCTAGTGATTATGTTATTTTTGTTCTCCTTAAGTAGATTTTATAAAATAGGAAAAATATGAAGGAAATAAATAGGAGAAATATAAATGATAAAAGACATCATCCAGACATCTCTGATGTTCTTTGATATAGATACAACTGTTCAATATAAAGGGCTTATCTTGACCTTCCTCAAGTCACCTGGACTTCTTTAAAAGTTGATGAATGAGGTAGCTCAAATTCACAAAGTGGTGTCTGAAAGCACACTGAACCACAAAAATTACAAATCATGGATAAACTCTTGCTTTCTAACAAACAACAAGGACGAGTCTTAAGGAGACTGCTACTCAAATCAGAAAGAACCACATTTTTTAAAAGAGCTAAAATATTTGCTTCCTCATTGCCAAACAATCCAGGATAGAAGGGAAAAATTTGGGAGAGATAAGATTGGGCTGATAATGTTTCTCTGGAGGAAAAGGAAGTTTAATATGACTCCTTCACTCTAAAGAACAAATTGAAACAAACACCCTTGTCATGTTTCTCCCAGGCAGGTGTACTGAAAACTATAGGCATGCAGGAAGCCACAAACTTCTCATAAACAGATAAAAAACTGTTATGGAAAACCCAGTCACTTCCAGGTATCACATTAAAGCTTGACATATTTAATCAATGTTCCAATTCCTTGCATCTCTTCCTTTTGCCTGTTCTATGTAAAGAGCTAAATCCAGTTCTCTTTGGGGTGGAAGATACATTTCCACCTGTCTCTTGTTGGATGATATCTTTACATATGACCATGTGATAACTAATTTTCATACCAGCTACCCCACTAGCCAGGTGGATGATTAACCACTGCCTTCTAGCCATTTGAATTCAAGTCAAGCAACTACCAGCTCCTGTTGGACCTGAACCACAACAATCAGAATAGGATCCATTTTGGTGAGCAACCCATGTTGCTTGCAGCATATATTACTGCCAGTCACAAGAGCCAAGTAGCTCTTTTTACCTTGGGTCAACTAATGGCTTTAATGCATCAATCCCTAAATAATATGTATTTTTGAATTCTATGAAATGTTATTTCCATATAGCTGTATAGATTTGCAACCTTATCCAGAAGGTTTGTGATTTTTCTCCTTTCATGGACAGTCTATTGCCATAAAAAGTTTGTCCTTAACAGAAGGATAACCCATACATTCATAAAGATTGCGTAGTAAGTAATTAGATTTTATTCTCATTGGCCCACGTTAATTGCCAAATATCAATCTTTTGTATATATAAATATGCCACATGTTTTGGGTTGCTTCTTCTCTGGCAGCTTTAATTGGATCACAAAGGGGACCCACCTTTGTTGCACAGGTTGATCCTATTCTTAATCAAGAATACAAGTTTGCCTTCTAACAGGGAATCTTCATTTGGCAGTCAGCAAATACTAATTAACAAAACATAACTGTATTAATTCCATTAGTCCATCACATATTTACTTGGAGGCCTGTGTTGCCTATTTGTTAATGCAAATAGTTCTTACCTCTTTTGTGAAGTCAGCTTGCTAAAGTCTTTCTAATGCTAAATAGTAATCAATGCATATAAGATTTCTAAGATTTCTGTTGGGAATTCTGCATAATAGATGGATTCTGTCTTTTGAGGTATGTAGGGCCATTTAGTATAATTATTCCTTAGAGCTGTACCTATCATATTATCAACTACTACAGAGGATAAAGAACACACAACTTATTTGTTTAAGAACAAAGAGACATAATCATTTCCTTTAGGAGTCATTAAACCACTATGTTAAATAAAGAGTCATGATCCAATGAGAAGCTTCCATTTAAAGTCATTATACTTTTTAGAGCTTCTTCAAAAAGTGTGCTGTTTTATTTCTCTCTCTCTGTCTCTGTGTGCTGTCTCTTGGGAAAAGAATGGTATTCTTGGAAATGGGAAAGTAAACAGGTAGGGCTCGAAAGGGTATAGTTGCCCTCTTCATGAGCTTTGCCCCCAGTCCTATTCTACAGAGGCCACCTCTAGACCCAAGAGGCACTGCTTTCTCCATATTCATTCATGCCTTAATCTTTCTAATAAGACTGCAAACAAGGATCCTGATTAGTGTCAGTTCTGAAGGCGTTTTCATACATAGGCAATAGGTTGCCACTGGCCACAGGGAGACCACCCACTCATTTCACATGATCTAACTGGAGCCACCACCTTGTACCAAAGGGGGTAGAATAGCATTTAATAGGAAGCAATTATGAATAAAAATGTAGGAATTGCATTCTGAGTTTTCCAAATCAATTAAAGTCCTTTTGAATTAGGGCAATTTCTGGATAGTCTTGGCTGATTGTGAAAAAAACAAATATGAAGTTAGGTCTAGTTGGCATTTGGATACGAGACCACTAGGACATCTCAGGACTGTAGAGTAGGCTACAATTAAAAAAAAAGAGAGAAATTCTTGAAATAAACTATCTATTACATTGGCAAGAGAACAATATCAAAGGAACCATATAGAAACTTAACTATTTCCTGAAAGAATGTTTATATTAATTTTAATCCTCAGATTAAAGAGCCTCAGATAGCTCAACAGGCTAATAGCCTGTTATTAAGATCCAGCTGTCTGCAATTATTGCAAGGTTCAAGGCTCAAGGTCGACTCAGCCTTCCATCCTTTCTAAGGTAGGTAAATTGAGGACCCAGTTTGTGGGGGCAATAAGCTGACTTTGTATAAAATATACAAAAGTATGAAGGCTACTGCTTAATGCATTTTAAGCCGCCCTGAGTCTCCGGAGAAGGGCGGCATACAAATCTAATTTAAAAAAATAAAATAAAAATAAATAAAAATAAATAAAATAAATCCAATGCCTTTATTTCAATTTCAGTTTCCTTTGGTTGGGAAATATGATACTGTTCACTCATGTTGATGCAACCTTTAGAAAATGGAATAAATAATCAGCTTTTAAAATAGTCATTCATTGTGTAAATGTAGACCATGTGCATGTTTAGCAATGGGTATGTCCACAGGGACATGGTGGCTCAGTGGCTAAGATGCTGGGCTTGTCGATAGAAAGGTCAGCAGTTCAGTGGTTCAAATCCCTAGTGCTGCATAATGGGGTGAGCTCCCATTACTTGTCACAACTTCTCCTAGCCTAGCAGTTTGAAAGCACGTAAAAAATGCAAGTAGAAAAATAGGGACCACCTTTGGTGGGAAGGTAACAGAGTTCTGTGCATCTTTGGCGTTTAGTCATGCCAGCCACATGACCATGGAGACGTCTTCGGACAGCGCTGGCTCTTCAGCTTTGAAATGGAGATGAGCAATGCCTCCTAGATTTGGGAATGACTGGCACATATGTGTGAGGGGAACTTTTGCCTTGCCTTACCTTATGGGGTATAAACAGGCCATGAACTCTGCTCTCTGATCATTCCACAGTTACAACGTGTTGTAATGCACAGGGCTTAAATATCATTGGTGTGCCTACAAGGGTTCATTATAAATGTTGCTTCCTGAAATGACATTTAGTTCAATGAGGGTGGTATAACATTAGAGAATGGCTATTGATTGGTCTAGGATTATCAGCATTGACCTCAGGTGCCCCACCAGTTCCAGGCAGAAAGTTTTCCAGCTCTGCTTTGCAATACTGGAAACTGAATCCAGAACTTTCTGCATACAAAATATATGCTCTACCCAGTGATATTTGCAATGGGAAACAGAAGGAAAAATTGACAAGATGTTCACCATGGCAATGAGATTGCAATCCCTCTCCTTTGTACATACATCAAGTCACATACTTGTACAAATGGGTGGGGATTTGATCATGCTGCTAAGACAACTAACTAGACCAGGGGTGTCCAACTCGTGGCCTGTGGTCCAGATGTGTCATGAGCTGGCCACACCCACCTCTGGTTTAGCAAAGGGGAAAAAAGGTCACATGATGACAATGTGATGGTACAAATTTGACACCCCTTGAACTAGAATGTTTTGAACGCTTCCCATGGACACCACTGGCTCCAATCCACTGAATTATGGCCCAGAGTAGCACCTGAACTGACAACAATAGCATTGATTCTTGGTCAATGTGAAAAAAAAAAGTAAATTCATACTTGAGTAATTTCTTTATCAGCACTAATATAAACAGCACAAAAGAAAGGAAAAGCTTTTTTTCTGAAAAGAAGAAAGATGTAAGATGTTACAAAAAAGCAGGGATGGTGTGAAAAAGTGAGAAGGCCTCAAAATTAAGCAGGAGCCTCAGAATTAAGCCAAACTTCTGCTTAAAATCTGACTTAAAATGGAGATTGTGAACTGACTGTATTTGTTCACCTGTATCAAAGTTGCATCCAGCACTGATAGGCATCACCAGGCATTCAAAGACAAAAAAAAAATGGTTTGCTTAGTTTGATTGCTCCGGTTTAAAAACCCATAAATCATAGAAAAAGAAGAATGCCTCAAATCTGTGAAGAAAAAAACCTCCTACTAGGTCAGGCATTTTGAAGTCTTTACTTCTGTCCATATCCTACTGAATTCTCTGACCCCCCACCAGTAGGTTTGGCCTTTCTCTGAGCTATAGCTGTGGACTGACAATATAAGTGAGTCAGTAACCTTGAATCAGTGGTGGAAAAGAGGCACCCAATTGCATGAATTTCATGAGCTCTAACTGGCATTAGAGATGAAAGGTTCTATCCAACCGTGCTCAGCTCCACGTACAAAGCCATTAAACAGGGAAGATGCCACCATTCTTCCCTCTAACGACCCTTTGCAAAACACTACAAGATGAGGAGCAGAATCAGATGAATGGTGATAAAGGGTTTCCATCCCTCTGGTGCTGAGGGAAATGCAACAGATATGCCAAATCAGATGCTTCATGTCTTATTCTCCTTTACGAAGCCTCAGAAATTGTCATAATAGTATTCTTACTTGATATGAACCTATGCATACGACAAGCAGACCAAAAGGAAGAGAAATGCCACATAACACAACATTGCACATGTACGCGCGTGTGCACACACAAACCATCCCTCTGTATAAAACAATACATTTTACAGACATTATCTAATCCCGGTGCCACCAAAGGCTGTCCATATCCCGTACAGGGGCAGAAGACAATTGGGCTCTCCAGAATACTACATCATTGTCTCTAATTCTGAATATAAATGGAAACAGAAGCAATGTCAAAGGTGCTCCCTGCATACACATATTCTCCCCCTCCCTCTCTCCCCCCAAAAAACTACAATTGTTCAGGAATGACAGGTTTTGAGATTCCTTTCCTTGACACAAAAGGAACTCAGGTTTGTCAGCTGCAAAAAAGAGCTGGAAAGATTCTGACACTTCTGTTTCATTATCTCCTCTATTTCCTGTTGGCATTCATTAAAGTGTCAGCGTTTTGAAGACATTCTGGTACAAATGCACCAAATACATCATAATTTCATTTGTAGTTTACACATGGAATTCTGCCATGGTCTAGAACATGTGTGGCTGGGAAGCCTATATGGTGAATTATTATTATTATTTTTGTCAGTCAGTGCAGTTAGTACTGAGGTAGATGTGCTAATTCACAATCATCCAATGACTTTTAAAGTATAGCCTATTCCTCCTAATTGGTGCCTTGATTTGGTGATTATATCAAGGCAGGGAACCACAGGAATGACTGCTGCTCTCTTGGAAAGCCATCAGTATTAGTGGCTTCCCATGTAGCTTGAGTGATTTTAACCATGTATTATTCAAAATCACTTCAAGTGTGTGGAAAGCCACTCATAAACAGCTTGCTGCATGGAGCCAAGTTTCACAGGGGCAGATTCACTGTTTTAAATAATTTGGTAGTGGTTGCACATTTGCTTGTCTCTTTTTGTGGATGAATTTTGCTTGTTTGCTGTGATGCTTACATAAGCATCTTAATGTACTTTTCATTTTTTTTAAAAAAGTGGAATCTAAATTAATTGAGAATTGAGAATTTTAGACTTCTTTCTAACCACTCCTTTTTGTTTCTTAAGAGGTTGGGGCAATGAAACTTCAGGCATTTTGAATGATACGTCAATTCAGTCTTTTACTTGTGGAGTCCTTGGTACTCTCTGAGCTTGGTTGATTATTCGTTTGCAGATATTTCATTACCTAACTAGGTAACATCATCACTGCTAGTAAGGGAGGAGTTTGTTCCCTATATATATATATATTCAGTAGCTTGACCTGCCAGTATTGGGGGGGGGGTATGGGTTTCTCCTTTGTAGGTCCTTGATTTGGGTATTGTTTTCTACTTGATTGGTTCTCTAATGAAAATCTCAGCTTATCTAGGTGTAGGCAGCTAGAATGGATATGTTCTGGTATTGTTGTTTACTGTCTCTTTGTTTCATGTCCTTTCTATCTTTTTTTTTGTTTGTTTCTTTTCAATGGTGTGTAAATGTGGTTTGTCTTTGTGTGTATTGGTGGCTGATTTGTCTGAATGCCAAACTTCCAGGAATTCCATAGAATTTTTAGATTTAGCTTGTTCTAGCATAGTCACAGTTTCCCAGTTGAAACTATTCTTGATTCTGTCCATGTGTGATAAGGCTAAAGAGTTTTCATAGTGTCTTGAAAACTCTTATAGTGTCTTGAATACTTGTAGGTATTCATGAATGAACTCTTTGTCTTCTGCCTGTCTGCCTGCATAGTGGCTGTTGTAATTGTAACACTGTATGTTATAGATGACTCCTGTTTTTCCTTCTTGGGCTATTGGGTCTTTTGGTTTACTTAAGATGTTAAGTTAGTATGTGTGCTACGGTGGTGCTATATAGTTGTTTTTTCTGAGTGGTTTTTGATGTGTGGTAGTATTATCTTTTTCATTGTTTGTGCTGGCTGTGCTGCAGTGAGTTGAGTGGTCACGCTCTATTGATAAAATTGTGTGAGTATCTGCTATATTGAAAGATATTGTATAGGCAGGCTGTCTGTTTCCTTTTGCTGCTGTTCTGTGTTGTTGCAATGCATTTGCACTCATCTGTTGCTCTCTTGGAAAGCCATCAGTATTGCATAAGCCATCACATAAAAAGCAACTTAGATTCCATAAGGATTACATAGAAAACTGTGAATGTAACAGTTTGGTAATATATTTAAAAGAAAACATATTCAGATAGAAAGAAAATTGAGAAGAAATGCATGAATGAGATGGTATTAGCAAAGATAATTGTCAGCATACGGTCCCCCCCAAAAAATTACTTTAGGTGATCATCATTCTGAACTTCCTAATCCTTAACAATGAATATCACCATCTGCCCATTACGTCAATGACTAGCATTTGAGTTCCATTGATCTCATCATTGTAAAAAAGATATAATCATATAAAATACATGCCAAATCAGATTACTCATAAATATATGGCCACATTCCTTGTACTTTTCTGGAGACAAGCTTTCCTCATTTTAGGGTGATATTAAAATTACTAGGCTTCTTTGCATGCATACACAATCAAAGGTTTTTAATCTGTATTTTTCTTGTCAATTTTTTTTTAAAAAAAGAGATACCAGACAGATATTTGTTCCGTGAAGGATTTATAAAGTTTTAAAATATTGCCCAATGTAAATTGTTCAAAATGAGAAATATAATCTAATTGGACCCTAATTTATGTCAGTGAAAAAACAAAGCATGTGCTTTGTGTGGCAAATGGGATCAAAAGTGCAGAACGTTTGCTGAATTAGTGGCAATTTCCTTTATTTCTATAAAAAAGAAAAAAATATCACAGCAATTTACAGTTGAATAAAACTGATATTCATTAAGCTGGATCCCAGGTTGTCTTCTCCCAGTGAGATTCCTAGATCATTTCTGTTCAGAATGGATTTTCCAGGTAAAATGGAGTGGAAGATGAGTTTTGTCATCAATTCCTATACTGTGGTAGAAAGTTATCCAGCCTTCCAAAGCAGATTTTCCCAACTGAGCTGAATAACAAACTTAAAGAAGTAGGAGGTTGCCTCTCCTTCATTTCGTGGAAATACTTGAATGGATACATTCCAAAATATTCTATGGAGTGGCGTACACTTATTTCCAGGGGTAAAATGCTACTAGTTTGCTCCAGTTTGGGTGAACCAGTAGTAAAATATACTTTTAAAAGGTAAAAAAAGATTCCAACGATCATGTGGCACGGCGGTGTCGGAACCTTTTTCTTACTTTTTTAAAATATTTTTTTACTACCTATTCGCCCAAACTAGTAGTAAAAAATGCTTTAAAAAAGTAAAAAAAAAAAAAGAGTTGGCCATGCCCACTCTGTCACATGACCCCTCCCACCAAGCCATGCCTACCGAGCCATGCCCACAGAACTGGTAGCAACAAATTTTACATTTCACCACTGCTTATTTCCAAACAGATTCCCTTGGATTCTGGCCAGAAAATATAGCATATATCATTTTAAAAAATCTCCAAGAGAATGAAAAAGCAAAAATGGAGGCTTTCAGTGATGTAGTTGAGATCATTTTTACAAACACTTTAGAAGCCTGTTAGGCAGCATGATGAACAACATGATAACAGAATCCCTAATCTTGCCCTAGATCAGGGATGTCAAACTTGCGTTGTCATGGTGGCATCACATGATGTCACGGGACATTTTCCCCCTTCGCTAAACTGGGCGTGGGTGTGGCCAGTGCATGATACATCTGGCCTGCAGGAGATGAATTTGACATCCGTGCCCCCCCCCCCACAATTTAGAAGGATTTAAAGAAAAGTTTAAATTTAACATTAAACTTTTAACGTTATAGGTTCCCAAAAGATGGCAGTATTGAAAGCTCTAATGTGTTCTTTAGTGTCTGTTGTTTCATTTTAGTTGACGGAAAGTTGTCTGAGAAAAAAAATGTGTTGGGACTATGCCTAATTATCAACTGGAAGCAGGGAGTTCTTGTCTGTGGGCATTAAACAATGAACTGTGATTGAGTTTTTCCTGAGGATGGGGTGTTGCTGGGCCAAAATATTTGTATTGATGGTGGATTGGAAAGAACTGATTTGTGTGATCAAAAATGAAGTGGATGACCTGTGAGGAAAGTTGAAGACTTTCAGCAATTGAAATTTGCCAGCAAATTTCCTAGCATGCTGTGAGAATTACAGTGAGGAATTTATGAAAGCCAATAAAACATGTGCTCATTATTATAACCCAGGAATGAAACATCAGTCAATTGAAGATCATCACAAAGCTTCCCCTGAAAAAAATAAAACAAAGCTTACACTTCACAAGCCACACAAGAGGCTATTCTGAAGTTGGATTTCATCTTCTTATTCCACCACTATATGGTCCAGACTTGGCACCATGTAACTTCTATCTTTTCCCAAAATTGAAGGAATACTTTCACAGGAATTTGTTTGATCATATTAAGAGGTAGAAAGCTTTTCAGGATCTGGCTGACAGTGTAGAATTCTTTCATAATGGTTTTAAAATGCTTGTCCATCATTAGCAGACTTGCATAGCAAATTATGTGATGATTATATGGAGAAATAATACAAATAAATAAATAAGAAATAAATACAAATAATAAAACAGTTCATTTCGAGGATTATTTTCTTGCTTCATGTATTAAAATACCACTATTTAAACTAAAGTTCTGGAAGTGATGGTATTACTTTTCATTATATCTCATACCTGATTAATTTTCTTGCCAGATAGGTGAGAGAGATCTTCTGCTTCAGATCCTTTGCTTGATCAAGCAAATCTTTTTTAATACAAACCACTTCAAATCTTATGAAGGATCAAATTATAAATCATTGCTCTTTTTTTCCAAGAACTGAAGTAATACCTGGAGAGTTTACAGTGTCCTGAAGATCCAAAGGATTAAAGAAAATAACATAGACAAGAGCTGTCAGAACTTATGCAGTCCTATTTAGCAAATACTATATTTAGAAAATTTAGAATGAATGAGCTAGAAGGGACCTTGGAGGTGTTCTAGTCCAGACTCCTGCTCAAACAAGAGAACCTGTCTAGACTCTTCTTAAAAACATCCAGTGATGGAGTGCCCACGATTTTTGGAGGCAAGCTGGTCTGCTGGTTAATTGTCCTCACTGTTAGGAAGTTTCTCCTTAATTCCAGGTTGCTTCTCTCATCGATTAGCTTCTAACCATTGTTTCTTGTCCTGCCGTCTGATGCTTTGGAGAATATATATTAGTCCACTGTTGTGAAGTCACTGTTTTGACTGTCAAGGCTATGCCTGGACCTGGATGTAGACTCATTTGGGCTATTTGGGCTATGTTCCCAGAGGACAGGCCACATTTGCTGTGCTGCTTTATTTTCTGCACCTGCAGACCTTGGTGTTTGACCCTGGCGCTGTGTGCTTTTTTTGCTATAGTCATTTCTCCCCTGTGGTTTTTTGTTCCTAGCTGCCAGGAGTGATGCCTTGGCAACATTCCATCTAAAAGGCCATCCAGGAGGGAGATGTTGGCAGTCGCTGAGTAACGGTAGGCTACTATGACCTCTCCCTCCATGCGAAGGCCATTTGCCTAACCTTCTATTAATCCCAAAGAAGAAGAGGATGATGATGTGGCTTTTCCCATTTTGGTGTGGATTCTATCTATTGGCTGGGTTGCCTACATTGATTGCCTATGGATTTCCCACTGAAGGTCAATTCCCACCTCCGATGAGAACCAGAGAAGGGGCCTAGTGGGTTGAGGTGATCAAAGAGGGAGCCCTGGATCAGTTGTTTCTAAAATCTGTGCAGAACAGACTGCTTTTGAAATGTGTGAACTGATATATTTATAATTGGGAAGAGGGCAAGGTCTTCTCTTCTTGAAATAGTCTTCTTCCCTTGATTACGTTTTGCTACAAAATTTCAACCGAACTATCTTCAAGTAGCATTTGAACTAATGAACTGAAATGCTGCCCCACCATGTTCTAATTTGATACCGTTTCAGCAAAACAATTTGTTTTAATCAAAGTTTGGAATTGTGCATTTAGAGTTTTTCTGGGTCTTTTAAAGCATAGCTGCAATTTAACATCTGTTACCTTTCAAAAGCCTATCCCCATAATAGCACTTTTTTCAGTAGCGTTTGAGTTACAGCTAAAATATCAAAGACAAGTTGTCCCATGACCTCTGTGGATATGTGTTACCTCTTTGGTGAAAACAAACAAACAAACAAACAAACAAACAAACAAACAAACAAACAAACGGAAACGTATTATGAGTGTTCTTCTTTGAGGGATATAGTTTAGAAATATGAAATAAATAAATAAAATATTATGAAAATTTATGGTCCTGGAATTTTGTAAAAGCAAACTCCTTTGCAGTAGAGTGTGGGAAAAAAAGAAGTGGTAAGAAGTAATAATATTAAACATCGAGACATAACATGAATAAAGCACAAATGATCTATTGTCACAAAGGCTTATTTTACACAAATCTATTTTAGGAGAATGCTTCACTCCCATTTGTCTCCTTGTTTTTCAACTGAGGGAGGAGGCAGCATGAGCTTTGTCATTCATCAGAAATCTTACTTCAAAGGAAGTCCCAGCCCCGGTTTCTGGAACCATTATTTTGTTTGAGAGAGTCAGAATATGGCTGCTGCCTTTCTGCATTTTTATGGTGCATGAACTAGAAATGTGCAGCTTATCACATCAGAAATACTTCTGAATATAAAACCTTTTAAAATCTTCCTTAGTTGATAAAAACTATGGTTTTTATTTTTATTTTATAAAAAGCTTCTACCTGTTCTCTAAGCATTCTATCCTGATGAGTTCTATTTTAAAAGATGTATTTAGGCAGACTTTTTGTTTATTTTTTTAAAAAAGATCAGCAAACTTTTTTTTTTTGAGATGGTAATAATGACTTCCCCATAGCACATTGCTCCCCCCCCCCCCCGCAAGCGTGCACTATAAGTTTAGGCCAGGCTTCCAAATCCTATTACAGATTCAATCCTATTAAAACATTCCCAGGTTTAAACCCCCTTTAGAGTTTTTCATAAGAGTGTACCCACCCCTCCTAAGGCTCTACATGTGTGGTCAAGGGACCCACGGATAATTGTAAACTCCATCATGCCTCCCATTAATCTTAGCACAGTCAGATATTAGTGCTTGTAAATCCGTTCCTAAATAAGGACAATAGCTAAAGCCATCAATAGCCTTTTAATGAGGTAGATTAAAAACAAATGGTAGCCACAAGGAGAAGAGGTAAAGGCAAAAACCCTTTGACAGATTCCTTACACAAAAAGTAGAAAGAATTAGTCCAGGTTCTTCCCTCTTAACTTTTAAATCTGAGGGTTTTTTTTTTTTAAAAAAATGGATTTCATTCACTTTCAGTTAGAAGAAACAGGATGAGAAGAGAATGATATGTCTATGTGTTGTGTAGTGGGTACAATACTAATAATCATATCCGGTTACTGTAGGTGTGGCTGTGGCTATCAAGAACGGTCATAAATTATCTTGGTCCTTACAGGCACAACAATCAGAGTTTGAGAGACTCAAAAATGCTATTTTACCATCCAGACATAAAAAAGCCAAAAGAAATATCCTTTTACAGAAATTTGTTGCTTAACAGAGGAGAAACGATGATAAGAATCTTTGGGCTTAAGTGCCTATGGTGATATAAATAGCACTAGCACCTAGACTTACATACTTCAGAGTGCTTTACAAAACCTCTCTAAGCGATTTACAGAGTTAGCATATTGTCCCCAACAATCTGGATCCCCATTTTACCAACCTCGGAATCAGTGGTGGAATTCAATTTTTTTTTACTACTGGTTCTGTGGGCGTGGCTTGGTGGGTGTGGTGTAGCTTGGTGGGCATGGCAGGGGAAGGATATTGCAAAATCTCCATTCCCACCCTATTCCAGGAGAAGGATACTGCAAAATCTCCATTCGCACCCCACTTTGGGGCCAGTCAGAGGTGGTATTTGCTGGTTCTCTGAACTACTCAAAATTTCTACTACCAGTTCTCCAGAACCTGTCAGAACCTGCTGAAGAGCACCCCTGCTCAGAAGGATGGAAGGCTAAGTCAACCTTGAGCCAGTCAGGATTGAACTGCTGGCAGTTGGCAGAGTTAGCCTGCAATATTACATTCTAACCACTGCAACACCCTGACTCTTATGATATTATGTTGTGCTATAAACCATAACCAAAACCATGGCATAATACCTTTATATCAGGGGTGAAATGCTCCTGGTTCGGATCAGATTGCCTGATCCAGTATCGATGGCTGCGGGTAGTTCAGAGAACCAGTAGCAAAAATCCCTGCACACACACACCCCCATGCCCAGCTGAGCCGCACAATCATCAGAGGCTTTTTTTTTTAACTTTTAAAAGCATTTTTTCTACAACCTCTTCAGCCAAAAAAATGCTTTTAAAAGTTAAAATAAAAGCCTCTGATGATTGCGCAGCTCAGCTGGGATTGTCACAGGCATTTAAAAGTACTTTTTTTACAACCTCTTCAGCCAAAGAGGTTGTAAAAAAAAAAATGCTTTTAAAAGCCTCTGACGATCCCAGCTGAGTTGCCTGATCATCAAAGGCTTTTAAAAGCACTTTTTCTACAACCTCAGAGGTTGCAGAAAAAAATGCTTTTAAAAGTTTTTTTAAAAAGTTGGCCATGTCAATCAGATTACCCACCATCACCACCACCAAGCCACGCCCACAGAACTGGTAGTAAGAAATTTTACATTTCACCACTGCTTTATATGGTAAAGGTATTATGTTATGGTGGAATGAGTAAAAATAATACTTGCGGTGAGGCAGAGTAGGGTCTTTGGTGCTGTCTAAGCTTGGTTGTTAAGGTAATATCACAAATGTATGAATGAAGCCCTTTTCAAAGCACATCACTGCATTTGTATCTCTCCTGTTCCATTCTTGCTATATGGAACTGACAGTCACAAACACCTTTAAGTGCTATGAACGATAGTTATTATTTTATGAAAAAAGAAAAGTTTTCTATTGGTTCTTTAAAAAATGAAGAGATTTAATTTGCTTGGGTCCTTTTAACATTTTGGGGCTATTATTGTGACCCTCTTAAAATTAGCCTTTTAGGAACTTTAGAGCCTCTTTGTTTTAGCCTAAGGCTAAAAATATGGAATATTTATACTTTTTTTCTCTTCCAGGGCTTTGAGGAAACATCTTTCGTTATCACATATTCTGCTGTATTTTTTATTCCTTGTGTCCTGATTCATGGATTAAAATATATAGGTTTAAAAACTGAACTCCCATAGCAACAAAAAACATCACTTTTACCAAGTAAATATAAAGCTATATGTCTAATTGTGAGAATAAAAACCTTACTTGTTGGCATAGATATTCAAGAACTAAAAATGCTTTATATAAAGTACAATACAATTATCATAAAAGGAGACACTGATAACTAATTTCAGTGAGCTCTCAAGCTGCCTATAATGGTATAGTAATCTCAACATTCGCATTTTAGGCTATAGCTGCTTAATTTAGGCTGCAGACAGACACTAAAGTTAAAAAGGGAGAATTATAAAGTCATTGTCAAGATAGTACAATCAAGTCATCATCATCAACAAGATTCTTATCATCTATTCAAGACATTTATATCCTTACTATTAACTCAAGTCAAACAGAAGTTGCAGATTCCTTTACAATCCATGAATGTAAAGCCTCAAACATGATCATAAATGGAAATGAGATGTAATCCTTACCTTCAAAATCAAGAGAAAGATTAACATGTTTGATGAATTCCCATCAAAATATAATTTGGATCTGTATTATTTGTGAGCCATTCAATGTAATATCTCCTGGTGCTGGATTGTAGCCTGTCAATACCAACCTTGGTAATACATTGTGATCCAGATTCTGGTAATTTATATTTGAGTGTTAGGCTCTGGATTTGTGACAGTCCTTCAAGTATTGTAAGGTTGCTATTATGTCTCCCCTAAGCATTCTATTCATTAGGCTAAATATATCTAGTTTTCACAGCTGTTCATCATCAAGATTTAACCTCCAGATCAGGAGTGAAATGCTACCAGTTCACACTGGTTCGGGTGAATTGGTAGCGGTGGTAGTGCGTGGTTCGGAGTACAGCAGCAGCAGTGCGAGGCTCTGCGCACCCACCCAGACATCATTACTTCCTGGTTTTAACCAAAAGTAACCTGTTTTTGACTCTCTGCACATGCAGAGTGTCACTGTGTTTCTGTATTTACCAGATGAGCTTTTATTTTTGGACTCTCAGACTTACGATAGGTTGCCAAAACTCTTATCAGTAACTACTGCACATGTCTACATTCCTTTCTTCTTCTCTAAAACTTTACTTTGTTCTCTGTCCAAGAGAGGTAGCCTGGAAAGCTTCCAAGATGTAGCCTAATTAGGTTAGCGAGATGTTTTTGTTTTCTTTACAATAAATATGAGTTTTTCATTAGAATGTATTTCGGTTCATTTTCTTGCAAAGTATTCGGAAGGAAAAAGCCACAATCCCATCCTCTAATTGAGGGCAATTACCCCAGGATGGGAATGGGGCTGATTGCCACTCTGACATGCAGAAGCATTTGCACATGTGCAGAGGGTCCAAAATTGCACATGTGTGGAGCGCGCAGTTCCAAACCTGTAGGGAAGGTAAGTAGGTAAGTAGGACTATGCTGGCTTTTTTGGTAGCTGCATCACACTGCTGACTCATACTTAAATAGTAGTCCACAAATTCACTAGTTCCCTGTCACAGACAAAGATACTGCCTTTCTTGTATCTGTGCATTTGGCTTTTTTTGCCTAAGTGCAGGACCTTACTTTTCTTGACACTGAATTGCATTTTATTGGGCATGGCCCCATGCTTAAATCTTTGAAGATTATTCTGAGTTAGCAATTGTTAGCAATTCCTCTCAGCTTTGTGTCATCTGCCAGTTTGATGAGCTTCCCTTCAATTCCTTCATCTAGGTCATTTATGAAGATGTTGAAGAACACTGGGCAGAACCTTGAGATACCCCACTGCATGCTTCCCTCCATGTATATGTAGGACAATTCCATTGAGGACCACATGCTGAGTTTAGTTGTCAGCCAAGTACAAAATTCATCTAGTGGTTCTCATTGTTCTACCTTACCAAGAAATGTCATCAGATGCTTTTCTGAACTCTAAGTATAATATATCCACAGCATTTCCTTCATCCATTAATGTAGTTACTTTGTCAACGAAGGCAATAAGGTTTGTTTGGTATGGCTTATTTTTAACAAACCCATGCTGGTTTCTATTAATCACCTTGTTCATTTCAAGGTGTTCACAAATCCACTGCTTGATTATCTTTTCCAGGCTTTTCCCAGATATTGATGTCAAGCTGATTGATCTGTAGCTTCCTCTCCCACCCTTTTTTTTGAAGATTGGAAACACATTAACTCTTTTCCAGTCCTCTGGCAGTTCCTCTATGCTCTGTGCTCTGAAAGATTTTATTCAGTGGTTCTGAGATTAGGCAGCTCCTTCAGTACTCTGGGATGTGAACCATCTGATCCAGGAGATCTGAACTCATCTAAAGCAGATAGGTGTTTCCTTACCAATTCCTTGCCTTTCATGACCTGTATTCCTGTTCTGTCTCCCATGGTGCTGCTTTTGATAGGGTGCCCGATTTTTTCCTTTTGTGTATTGACAGATCCAAGGAAGGAATTAAGCAGTTCTACTTTCTGCTGGTTGCCTGTTACCTTCTTGCCACCTTCTCTGATTAGTGAATTGATCATTTCCTTAGTTTTCTTTTTGCTCTTTACTTTATTGAAATAAACTTTTTTTTGTTTTAATATCTTTCTACTTCCTGCTGGCTTCCCCACCTTTATAAAGGTTTATATCCCACCTTTATTATTTTTACAAACAACTCAAGTCAGTGAACATATCCGACATGCCTTTCTCTTCCTGTTTTCCTCACAACAAAAACCCTGTGAGGTGGGTGGAGCTGAAAGAGTGAATGGCTCAAAGTTATCATGGCTAAGGTTGGATTTCAACTCATAGTCTCCCACTTTCTAGCCTGTTGCCTTAACTACTAGACCAAACTGGTTAATGCATCTCATTTTACAATTCCATCACTCCATGCTGTTATAAGTTGATGATTCCTTATTCTTGCTTTGCTTCTGACCCTCTCTCGGCTCTTTCCCTTGCTAGATGGTGAATCAGAAATTAATTCTATTGAGCTCCAGACAGTTTACTCCCAGTTCAACCTCCACAGGACAGCACCCATCAGGGAGGAAATTCGTCCATTGCAGCCTAACTTTTTTCCAAGTTTCCTTGTGAACCTAACATAAATACTTTTAGGGCTACATTAACTTACAGATGAATGGATGTGCTTAAGTTTCCCTGTGGTCCAAGAAAACCATCATTCAAATCATTTTTCAATCATGTAATTCCCTAATGTTTATGGTTACATATGATGAAGACTAAGTCACGGAAAGACTAGTGTCTGATGGGGACTTGGCTAACATGTAGAGGACTTTGCCTTTGGGCATGAAATTGGATGAAATGGTATCTGATCACATCCAGTCTTATAATTCTATTATATAGTTCACAGATATCTCGTTCATTTGAAAATTGGTTGAGCGACCTAGTAGTCAGCTATGCATAGAGGCCATAGAGATATCTGGAGTGGCAGAAAGGATAAACAAGTAGGGGGTCAAATTAGACCTTAAAGAGAATGACCCTGGGGTTGAAAACATTTCCCCTACAAAATCATTCTGACAGATGGGATCAAAAATTATGTTTATGATGACTGACCATTGGTTAATACATATGATTATTTTATACAATCTCTGAAGACATATCAAAGTAGGGAGGAAAACAAGAGCTACATTGATATGTGGGTGGTGAGGCCACTTGTCATATATCTAACAGTTTAGTAAAATGTTGCTTGAACTGTGAAATATTAAAGATCCAAGATAAAAATATGCTTCCCAATCTGACCAACTCTATTACGTGCACTACTGAAGGATGAAACCTTTCTCCTAGATCAAAATGATCCTGAAAAATATGGATCGTTTATATAAGGTTATCTTCATGAAAACAAATAAGTGAATAAGTGACAGAATAAAACATAAAATACACACTCTCACATCACACACACCAAATATTAGCTGACTTTATTTGGGTTTTCAGAGACATCGGGATTTAACCACATTTATTCTGAGTGTAGCATTTGTCAAAGTCTTCCATTTCTGTCAAGTTTTCTGTGTTACTATATTAACAGCGAATAAATATTGTTTATAAAATTATTTTAACCAAACTGAACTATGTGGGAAAAAAGACTTGTGCCTGAATCATGAATGCCAGTACTCAAGCATGTCCAACACTTTGCTAAAAGTCTAGATTGGTCAAAATGTGTCATTGACCTTGATCGTTTCAAGCATGCATAAGAACACACAAGCAGTTTTTCTGGAATTGGGTTATATATCTTTAAGGCAATATAGAATACACTGTTGTTATCATTATCATTATCATTATCATTGATAATGAACTAGTCCAGGGCAAAGAAACTTGATCCTGGTTTACTCTTGAAAAGTAATTGGACTAGAATATCCCCAATCCTTTGCTGTTGGTTGGGGTTTATTAGTGTTGTCATCTAGAAGAGCTAGAGAGCTCCATTGGCTTCCTTATGCAGAGATAGTGTTTAAAAGATATCAAGAGACACTTACTCCTCCAATAACAGGTTTACTGTACTATTGTGCTAGTCTAGCTGTTAAATATGTTGCCTACATTAAAGGTTATTTGCACTTTGATTAGTTTTTTTCAGGAATACAAAAAGAAAACCAGCTTATACCTGTGGTTATTATACGTGGCAAAAATGTAGCCTAAATGCTGCCATCTTGACAAGAAAAACAGAATAGAATATCAGAATAACAGAGTTGGTAGGAATCTTGGAGGTCATCCAGTCCAACCTCCTGCTCAAGCAGGAAACCCTATATCATTTCAGACAAATGATTGTCCAATCTCTTCTAAAAAGAGATTGGACAACCAATCTCACTCCACTCAGGGTTGGAGTGCCCAAGCCATAATTTTGTGTGCCCTTGCATTTCTTCAGTAAAGAAACTGAAGGTGCAATCACATCTTGATAACTGTGGCTTCAGAAGGCTCAGCTACATTAAAATAGTGACCCTTGGTTAAGGGGATGAAAGGGTCTTTGAAGATGTCCCTTATTAGATGGGCCAGCCTGGTGAGCTGGATTTAACCTACGGAGTAGAAATTCTCCATCTATGTGATCTTAGAGTACAGTTTGCTGTACAGTAGGTCTTGACTTACGAGTGGTCACTTTGTGCTTTAGTGACCTGATGAGGGATCCCCAACCTTCCAAAAGCTACTTGTGTCCTGGTTTCAAAGTTCTGAGGTTTGCCTCTCTATTGTTACATAATTTTATTGTGGCTGCTTGGCAATTGGCTCCCATTTATGGTTGCTGTAGCACCCTATAGTCGCAAGACCATACTTTTGATAGTTTTGTCAGAAACTGGCAATTACTTCCAGTTTCTTACAAAAGAAGAATGCCCAACAGCAGACAATGGGTTCACATTGTCATAAAATCAGGTCTGGTCATGAGATTTATTTATTTGTTTATTTGTTTATTTGTTTATTTGTTTAATTAGTTTGATTTATATATGCCGCTCTTCTCCGGAAACTCAGGGCGGCTTACAATGCATTAAGCAATAGCCTTCATACTTTTGCATATACCTGCTTAGTAGGGCTTTTTGGTCCCCCACGAGCGGTGTTCTATTTTATACAAAGTCAGCTTATTGTCCCCACAAACCGGGTCCTCATTTTACCTACCTCGAAAGGCTGGAAGGCTGAGTCAAACTTGAGCCTGGTGAGAATTGAACTCACAGTAATTGCAGGCAGCTGGCAGCTAAGTACTACTTTAACAGCAGCAGTTTAGTCCACTGCGCCCCCAGGCTCTTCCAATGTGAGGTGGGTGAGATGACCCACCTTATGACTATTGTGACTTACAACTGTAATTGCCAGGCTCAATTATGGCTGTAACTTGAAGACTACTTGCAATTAGGCTACAATCACCAGCTGTCTGTACTCCTACTTCTGAAAAGACATGTGTTAGATTATGCTGTTACTCGGGTACCGAAGAGATGGATTGTGGCAGGAGACTTGGATGCCGGCTGTATGAATCAAAATGATATTCTCATTAGGATCATAGAACAAAGAACTTGTGTTTCAACAATAAAAAATTGAAGAGAACAAATGTGTCATGAGTTTCAGTGACTAGGCCTGTGCAAAGGGATTTAGATTTATGTTGATGAGAAGATGTGTGCCATGGAGGCAACTCTCTTTTCTCCACCAAAGGAAAGAGGTGATGTACAAATCACTTTGGACCAGTCCTGGGGGTGAAAGTTCCTCTCAGGGCATGCAAAGATGGCACAAAGCTAGATGTCTGGGTGCATGTTTTGGGAACTCCTGTTGCATTTGCCCAACCCCCTAGCCTGGAAATGCTCTGACCTATTGTTTGGTAACAGACAAGGTCCCTTTCAGCCTTCTGAAAAGCTTATTTGTTTGGAAAAGGCCAAGATTAGACATGAAGCAGAACAAACAAACAAACAAACAAAAAAAAAAACAACTTCATTTACTTAAAAGGAAGGGGACCACTCATAGCACAGCTTCAGAGTGGTCCCTTTCTTGAATCTTTGTCAAAATGAAGCACTCCTTCAAAGACTTGCCCAGGGCTATTAATAACATTCAATCTGATAAACATGCTAGTCTCTCCGTTTGACAGAATCAACTTAAAACACAACTGTATGCAATCTTATGCTTCATTTAGGATTTATAAAAGGCATTTAGTTGATTAATTAGTTAGCTGCTCAGTTCAGAGCTATGAGATTTTATTTTTGCAATGTATCATTCAAAGGTGAACATAATAGAGTCTACAATCATGGACAGAAGTCCATTTTCCTGATTTCCAAATGGGCACAAAAGCTGGCTTAGAGTATGAACCATTCATAATGGCAGTGAATATCTTACCCCTTCAGTAGTAATGTGACAACAGCTGAAGTTATGGGACTTCAAAGACTTAAATAGCCCCCTGAAATTAATGCTCAATTAGACAAAAGTTATGCTCAGTAGATCTCATGGAAGTAAGTACTCATTATTTATTAACTTAACAGGGGAAAAAGGATACGTGTATGTTTTTTAAATACATTCATCCAGCAGTTGTGATTTGGTAGTAATACCCAGTTTCTCTATTATACAATTTAAAATTACACTTACGTGGTTTGATGCAATATGCAAACAAAATTAAAAACAGATGAAACAGAGTTGAAGCTGAGGTGAGATGGAGAACCATTTTTCTGACAACTGATTACAACATTGTACAATGAAGTTAGCTTCTCCTTGTGTGTTAATATGTGTTGACAAATGCAAGGAATCATTTAATTTGTTAGAACTACAATGTGTTGTTACACATAAATGTACAATTTTGATTATGAAAAAGTCAATGGCATATCATGATAAATTCTAAAGTAAAAATGGCAAAAACAGAACATTTAATATAATAAAATTGAAGATAGATTATTTGTGATTGAAGAAATTTAAATACAATAACCACCAAAGTACATTGGTACTAATAAAATTATTCACTAAATTAAATTAAAATGTTTGTTTAATTGGAGCACAAGTATAGTTATGCTTAGGTTTTTTTTGAAGCACAACTGTTTCAAAAAACTATTCAGTCTAGAGTATCATGTACCTTCTAAGTACCCAACTTTCAGACTCTATATTTGATTATTATTTTATCAATTGGGCCCAAAATGAAGGTTTTACTGAAAAGCAGGATGGATCATGATATTTCTTACATTATTTTTGGCTGGAAATACTTATCAATAATTCTCTTCGTCATTAAAACATATAACCAATCCTTATTTGTAAACAATTATTTTAGGATTATTGAAAAGAGTAAAAGTGTGGCACTTTTCATTTTTTTGCAAAAATGAAAAAAAAGTATAGCCTACTAAGACATTTGATTGAAATAAATGAGAATGACAAAACAAGCTGAACACAACAATTTTATTGTTACTGGACATTTATACAACATTCAATTTTCTTTGCAAAACCTCTTTTTCCGGTATGTTTTTCAATTTGGTAATCTAGTCTAGAGAGCTGATTTTCAACAGTAATCTCCCATCTAAGTATAACTGGATCTAAGCTTGATTACTTCCATGCCCAGGCAAGATCAACTAGGTACCACCATCTACTGGGAATATGGAGGATGGTTTATAGAGCAGGTGAACTGAGTTAAACTTGGAAGCAAACCTTTATCACATGTGAGATAACTTTAATGGATTCCATCTTCTCTTCTCTTCTCTTCTCTTCTCTTCTCTTCTCTTCTCTTCTCTTCTCTTCTCTATGAATTAAGAGATAGCAATGCCTTTCATCTGGAAGTCAAGCCTTCTCTTTATTTGGGATGAGGAAAGAGTTATTTATCAATACAGTTTAGACAAGATATGGTACTAGAAGATAGCAAATTGAAGACAGTGGTAGAAATTTAATTTGTAATGTATTCCCTATACAGAGATAGCAATAGCACTTAGACTTATATACCACTTCATAGTGTTTTACAGCCCTAAGCAGTTTACAGAATCAGCATATTGCCCCCAACAATCTGGGTCCTCATTTTCTTGACCTCGGAAGGATGGAAGGCTGAGTCAACCTTGATACCCTGCTTTATTGCTCATAGTAACTAAAATTACTTTTGAATGTTTGTGCTTGGAGTCTTGAAACAGATTGATTGGTTATGTGCCATAATAAGGTTGTTGACTCTTTTGGCACATGATGATTCCTAACCTAATAGGATAATTTGAGTCAAGTCATTTGTATCCTTAGTGAGAGCTCTGAATTGATTTGTCTGATGATCAAGGTATAGCCATAAATCCCAAGTAGTCTGACAGACTGGGAATGGGTGGTCTGCTACCAAAATACACACATATATATGCATTCATACATACATACACTGGGATTTATGGGAATGGCAGTCCATCACAAAGTCCATCACATTTAGAGATGGCTGTTGTTAAAAAATCTTTCTGTTTTCCCGTATTTTTGTTCCCATTGTTCCCTTCTTTATAATTTATCCTTTTAGGCTATAAAGAAAATGAACATTTCCACACAAGGATTGCCTTCCAATTCAAAACTGAACTGTCTGGAGACTTCTGCAATTCCACAATATTAGCAACATTCCTCTTTGGTTTCTTTCTCAACTCTGATGCAATTCAGGTCATCATTAAACTGATTGTTGAAGTGGTGCAGCCTTGTGGAGCCAATGGCTGCTTTGCTTAAGTTAGCTGGTACTGTTTGAAGTAGTAGTATTGCAAAATGGAAACTTCTTTACATGCTTAAGAAGGTGAAATAATCCCTCCTTTGGTTTGGTTCCAAAGTCCATCTAGCATCTTTTTGGGGTTAACCTGATATATCTTGGAAGGCCATAGGCAGGACAGAAAGTTGATGTTTTTACTGCCACTCCCAGCACCTATATATTTGTAACATCCTTTCAGTTGTTTGGTTAACACACAGGTATTAAGAACAGTAGACAATGCTAGCTATATCTTCCATAAATTTGAATAGAAACCTTCTAAAACCAACAAAATGAACGATCATCACTATTTCTGAGGGTAACAAAGTTCTTATCTACCCTTAATTGACCTGCCTTTAATTGGCTAAACACTTCAACATTTTTCACAATGAATTATTTTATATCTCTCAATCCTAGCCCTTCCCCCCCCCTTTTTAAATTTTCTAACTAAAAGTCAGTTCTCTTCCTTTATTAGGAGAGTTTTATGAGCGCCTGTTCCCCCCCGGCTCCCCCCCCCCCGTTTGCAGCATTATACTTTCCTTTCTGAAATGCAGTAACCAGGAGTACCTAATCTTTCATTATTATGTACTTATTTTAACCCAGAGTATGGATTTGAAGATTTGTACTACACTCTGAGTCAGTTGATTGGAGTGGCCTATAATCCCCATAAGGAAACAAATAAATAAACCAATATTTCCAGTATCACAGCAAAAAGGCATTATGATATTGGTAATAAGTTTTAGTTTGGAATTCACTTTCTTTGTAGTGACACAATATGATGAATAATCCAGTCTTTATTTCTCTATATTAATTGCTTACTCTGTTATAATAAAGGACACTGCAATCAAGAGATATGTTTTGCCTAGAATAATCCTTAAAGATATAGAAGCCCTGTGACCATTATATTTCTATTTTAGCTTTCCTTCAAGAGTTAAGCATGTGGCCTCACCGATGGAATAGTTGCACGAAGAGAAGAAAGCTATGGGGCCAAGGCCATCTATCAAGTATCACAAACTGAATATGAATTTGAATCCCAGCTTTTTGAATCTGTATACAATGCTTATACCATAGCATTAGTTTTTTCCGTAGCTGCCAGTATTCAAAATTCTACTTTTGCAGCGAGCGTAGCCGTGAATTTTGAGGGGTTTATAACCAGCATTGAGAGCTAACCTGTTAATCTCTAAGAGGCTAAAACCTCACAGGAGATGCACTGGAGAGTCATATGCAAAGTTTTGGATTAGGAGAAGCTCTAAACTGTAAAGGGATTAAGAATAGCAAAAGCATTTGTAGAAGATGACACTATGTGTCACTAACAGCAACCAAAGCTTCCTAATTGTAATAAACTAGTACAAATTTCCTGATCTGTCCTCAAATCCAAACATGCATGTAGGTATATTTCTAACAGAATATATTTAAATTCCTTCTCTTTTATTGTCTTTTCTTGTCCTCCAGAGGACGTTTTCCAACATTGCATTGTGTACCAGTAACAATATTTCTTTGTAAGCGTGGAAGAGTCTTTGTGTTCCACCATAAAGAAAATCTCAACTACAACTTTCTTCAACCTTCCTGCCCTCCCCACTCTCACACCCACACACAAAGACCCTCCTTAATTGTATCACGATTAGGCTGCCCTTCAGCCCCTACTCAAATGAGGACAAGGCTAGTTCTGTATTTCATGGGATAACAATTTATGAGCAATTAAAAATGAAAAGACACAAAGCATTCATCACAGCAGCAGCGAGACAGGCAGAGAAGGTCAAAGGTTCCCACAATGAAGTGTGCACAATATATTTTTTTATTTCTGTTTCACTAAGAAGGAAAACTAGTTTTAGTTAGCTAAAAATTATGGCGTATCATTCCTGGTTCAAAAGAGGTGCGCTTAATCTTTCAAGACAGGCCACCCTTGGACAGATGAGTGATGAAGGTATGATCACCTACACAGGGATAATAAATACAGAGAAAAGGATCCGGGTAATATTAGAAAATTCCAAATAATTAGTAAAAGCAAAACACAATAGATAAATGAATATTAGCTTCCTGCAATGACTGAGAGGAACTCTAAGCTAGGAATTCTCAAGTTCAAATGTTGCCTTAGCCATGAATTCAATAAGGATATGTTGTAAGTCATTGTTTCTCATATTCAGTGGCTTTCTGAACTGTTGTCCACTGTTGTCCACCAATTCAGTGGACAACAATACAACAGTGCGATAACCGTGACTCCGCTATAGTTGGCCCCCACCTTATATCTTTTCTGAAAGGACCTTCATTTGTGATTCTAACTGTGTGATTGGGGATCACAAATGGAGATGGAGCCAATCAAGTGGCTGATTTGATTGTGAAGTTGTTGCCATAGGTGGGTGGGTGGGTTTCAGATTTTTTTAAAAAATGGATTTAATTGTGTGGTGGAAGTTTTAAATTTTATTAGCCCTCTGGAGTCACCTATGTGTAAACTGGGTGGCTATATCAATTTGTTTAATAAATAAATAACAAATGATTTGGATCAGGGCTATTTCTACAGAATTCTGATTTGCTGGGATGTAGACTGGATTGGAGACACGGTGGCTCAGTGGCTAAGACATTGAGCTTGTCAGTCGAAAGGCAGGCAGTTCAGTGGTTCAAACCCCTAGTGCCGCGTAACAGGGTGAGCTCCCATTACTTCTCCCAGTTTCTGCCAACCTAGCAGATTGAAAGCACGTAAAAATGCAAGTAGAAAAATAGGGACCACCTTTGGTGGGAAGGTAACAACGTTCCATGTGCCTTTGGCATTTAGTTATGCCAGCCACATGACCATGGAGATGTCTTCGGACAGAGCTGACTCTTCGGTTTTGAAACAGAGATCAGTACCGCCCCCTAGAGTTGGGAACGACTAGCACATATATGCGAGGGGAACCTTTTACCTAGACTGGATTTAATGTTGACTGCAGGATTCCTTAACCTCCATTAAAATATTTCCTTAGAATTGAATTCAGGTACACCTCCCATCTGCAAAAAATCTCATTCTAGACTTCATCTTTCTTTGCACTGAACATTATTTTAGAAGAAACCAGAGCAGCAAAGGATTCTCTGTTGCAAATTACAGCTGCTGAAGACTGGCCAAGCATATTGCAAGACTTACCTCTGTGGTTATAGAGGAATTTTATAAATTCCATCTTTCAAAATCTCAGTTCTCAATTTCTACTTATTTTGCCAATAGATTCTGTACATCTTATATATAAAAAAGGGAATAATTTTCTTGCAAGTAGGGATTGCAGAATTCGCACATTGCACAATTCTGGTCCTCAGGATAGAGTAGAATTGTCTTCTTTAAATACCTGAAGTGCATTGCTACAGGCCTGATTCATTTATTTTTCATTTTTTCATTTATTTTTTACTGGCTTTAATCTAACTGTAGTTGGATAGATGATATTGTTTTAATTGTATTTTGATTTGGCTAAAAGGTCTGCTTTAATACTATTCAGATCTTTCTTCTTATATTTATTGCTGTATTACTACTGTATATATTATTTATATATTGGGTTCTACAATATCCAATAATTGTGGAACCCAAAAGGAACACATGCTAAGTATAATTTGAAAAAGGCTTGCTTTAGCTGATAAATTGTCCAAAGGGAGGCAGGATTTTGTTACGTCGATAATATTAATTTCCAAAAGTGGTTAGAAAATAAATTATACAAATCCAGTGTTCTTAAAATCACCAGTCATGGTTTGATGGCTATTCCTTTGTCCCACAGAACTCTGCTGTCTTGTGGTCTCCTCTCAAACAACTTTGTGGATGATCTCAAGTCCTCTCCTTGAGAATTACAGGCAGTCTACATGCTGATTCTTCATTCTACCATGGTTATTGGCTTTGATGCAGCTAACTTCAGTTTACTATTTCTTCCCCAGAAGTCACTTTCAATAGATGTTAAGGGACTTACATGATAAGAAAAAAAAGAGAAAAAGAGAAGGAAAAGTGGAGGAATGAAAGGTATGTGCATCATCTTGAATCAGAATAAGCTAAGTGTTTTGCATCCAAACAAAACAATTGTCTGAATGCAAATATAGGGTATGGAAAACAATTTTAAAAATAAAATAAAAATGTGTTAGTACAACATAAGAACAGACAGTTGGCAGCATTGTAATTTCACATCTTCCTCCCAATCTATCTGCCCAGACACTTGGGTTAAAAAATTATATCATGACACTTTTTAGTAAATAAGTATAATCACAGCTACAATATTTCCCCCCCCCCTTCAAATCAAACAGATGTTTCAAATGAGCAATGATTCTCTATAAACTTTTTTTTTTTACTTCTTATAACTCAATTCAATTTTCAGGATGAGAACATCGTCTTCATCCCACAGTTAATATTTTAAAAGCTCCTGCAAAAAAATTCCAATAAGGAACTGCCAAATTGGACAAAGTTGTATGAAGATCTAGAGGAAATTAGATCAATTGGATCAGGGGTGGCAAACTCGCGGCCCCTGGGTGGGATGCGTCATGTATTGGACACGCTCACCCTGGTTTAGCGAAGGAGAAAATAGTCACGATACGTCACGTGATGACGCAAGTTTAACACTGCTGAATTAGATGAACAATGCTGCAAGGATATAAGGAAGAATGATTGGCAACTTTAAACTATTGTCAATAGAATAAAGAAGGTTCTGCTAAATTTTCCATTAGGTGATACAGGTAGTCCTTGACTTATGACCACAACTGAGTTCCAACATTTTTGTTGCTAACTGAGACATTTGTTAAGTGAATTTTTACTCTTTTTATGACCTTTGTTGCTCCAGTTGTTAAGTGAATCACTCCACTGGCTAAGTTAGTGACATAGTTGCGAAGTGAATCTGGCTTCCCCAATGACTGCTTGTCAGAAGGTCACACATGGGAATCACATGACCCTAGGACACAGCAACCATCATAACTATGACTCAGTTGCCAGGCATCTGAATTTTGCTCATGTGAACATGGAAATGCTGCAATGCTGTAATAAAGATGAAAAATGGACATAAGTCATTTTTTTTCAGTGCCGTTGTAACTTTGAATAATAATAATAATAATAATAATAATAATAATAATAATAATAATAATAATAATTTTATTTTTATACTGCCCTTTTCCTGAAGGATTCAGCTTATTAGGTGTACAGCCTATTAAAAGCACCAAGACAAACCTGAATTTAGAAATAATTAAAATTATTAAATAATTTCGGCTCAAATATAAAGCCCCAAATTTAAAACACCCAATTTAAAATCATTACATTGATAGCCCAGCCTGGCAGAATAGCAGGGTCCTGAGGGCACAGTGAAATACATGGAGGTCAGAGATCTTATGCATTTCCAGGGGCAGTTCATTCCAAAGGGCTTGGGCTCCCACAGAGAAGGCCCTTTCCCTGGGTGTCACCAGGCAACATAACTTGGCTGATAGTCACTAAGTGAACTGTTCTAAGTCGAAGACTACCTGTATCTTAGTTTCACAGATTAGAATATCCCAGGGATAAGAAAAGGAATTTTTTGGCACCATTAAGCCACTGCTTTTAGCAACAATATTGCAATTTAGGCTTGGTTGTAAATCAGAAACCTGTGCAGATCTTTGAAACATGTTGTTTCAACATGGTTAATATACACATGAGCCAGGTGTAGATCTGTACATTGGGGAAACAAAACAACCATTTCATAAATACATTGCACAACATAGGAGAACAAACCCATCAGGACTAGGCCAATCTTTTGAAGACAGCAAAGTCCACATCTTGGACAGAGAGGACCCCTGATTTGAAAGAGGAGTCACAGAAGCCATCTATGTCAAAACTGAACAGGCCACTCTCAACAGAGGTGGAGGGATATGACATCATCTATCTCCAGTCTACAACACAGTCTAAGAAGGCTCCACACCCATTTGCACCACTCAGGTGACCCTGAGGACAGAGATAAACCTCCAGGTGGCCTTAATGACTTGCTAAAAGAATGAAAATGACCAATTGTCTGTAACCAGAGGTGGTATTCAGCAGGTTCTGACCAGTTCTAGAGAACTGGTAGCAGAAATTTTTAGTAGTTCAGAGAACCTGGTAAAAATTCTGACTGGCCCTTCCCCCATCTATTCTATGCCTCCTGAGTCCCAGCTGATTGGGAGGAAATGAGGATTTTGCAGTAACCTTCCCCTGGAGTGGGGAGGGAAAGGAGATTTTACAGTATCCTTCCCCTGGAGTGAGGTGGGAATGGAGATTTTACAGTATCCTTTCCCTGCCATGCCCACCAAGCCATGCCCATCAAGCCATGCCAAGCCACGCCCACAGAACTGGTAGTAAAAATTTTTTGAATCCCACCACTGTCTGTAACAAGTATAAATCCTTCCATTCCCCATCCAGTCAGAGCTGAAGAAGCTTTTTGGGTGAGAAGCGAAACATCTTTAAAAAAACCCAAGAAAATTCAGTTGCCTCTTGAGGAAAAAAAAAACCACATGTGGGAAAAGTGTGACCTGGATAACGGAGAATCTCCATAAACATTTATACACATGTAACTGCATTCTGTTCTGAAGGGGTACAGAATTTTGGGGTACAGAGAATATTTTAGGGGTACAGAGAATATTTTGGGGTACAGAGAATATTTTAGGGGTACAGAGAATATTTTGGGGTACAGAGAATATTTTATCATAATCAAGCTGTGAGGTTATTGGTAGATGGGACACTGTGTGTAAACTATCTTTTTCAAGAGATGGCTACAGATAGCATATTGAAGGGCGTGTGTGTGTAAGTGGAGGGGGGAGATGGAATGATTATATTTCTTTTCAGTGATCTGGTTGTTAGCACACACACCCTCAGCATACAGTCACAATTTATGAAGCTTCTTCCGTAAGGAAAAAAACCCAATCCAGTTGCCTTTTGAAAAAGCACCTTTGAGACAGCTATAACCTGGATGACTGAGAATCTCCACAGACATTTCTGTCGAGGCACAAGGCTCCAAGCTTATGAAGATGGTATCCCAACTTCCTAGCTACCATTGAAGCTAGCCTAGAAGTTGTTTCTAAAGCCTAAGTACATGCCTCATTTTTATTGAGTTTTTTTTAAGGTGCCTGATGTAATTTGTAATTGACAACATGGCTATAGCATTAAAATGGAAATATTCACTAGAAGCTACTGGTTTATGCTGTGCTGGATTAGCTAATTGGTCAATGACTCATGAAGCAATCAATGATCACAACCGCTGCCATTTAAGGAGATTCCACAATAGCACAATTCTGTTTCAACCATTGATTGAATTCACTTAAATTCACTTTGTCTGCAAGCACTTAATTAAATATTATTTGATTCATAATTACAATTTTATTTTACTTACAGTCAATCCTTATTAATTTTTAAAGTTTATCTTTGCATACCACAGGCTATTTAGTCAATAATCAGATGGTATGTTGTACTGTTTAATATCCCAAGAACAATAATGAACCAGGGCCACTTTTGAAAGTGCAATGGCACTTTTTATCCTATACGTCCAATTCTTAGGTATATTAGCTCTGCAATTATTTAATTCTAGATGGTTTGTTATAACTTCTCATTCAGAAGAAAAAAAATTATAAAGGATTGTAGAATTTAACATATCTACAAGTGAATCCTTCTCAACTCAGTGAGATCTATTTATAGATAGAAAAGTAAGTTTGCTTCCTTTCTCCAGGGCCAGTTCCAGTTGATGTTGGTTGGACCTCCCTTTATGGGAAGCCACAGGTTCTGCTGTCTCTGTCTTTTTTCTCAATTCCATATCAGATCCCTGGCCAAGGTCATCTGCTGTTTAGGGATTAGTATCACAACACCAGGCTATCAATTGAGGCCATTGAGGTTCTGTCCCAATGCCTGGAGTCTGTGAGTTATGATGGGGAGGAACCATCTCTGACTCAATCCTACCAAGATGGACTATCTGCTGGTGTTTGACCTTGGATGGATTGACTTTCCTATTCAAAAGTGAAATGCAACCTGGGGATGTGTATCTTCCAGGATTCATCACTCTTCCTCAATGAGCAGTTGGGAGCTGTGGTCAAGAAGGCTTTTGCAAATCTGGTGTGCCTTTTGCACCCCTTAGTAGATGGGACACCCTTCAGATCATCACTTTCACCTGATCACCTCACAGCTTGACTCACACAATGTGTTCTACAAGGGCCTGCCTTGCAATCACACCTGGAAGCTTCCACTGCTATGGAAGGACGCGGTGGTGAAGCCAATGATAGGCATGACTCAGTACGCCGATATAACCTTTGCTTTATGAGCTATATTGGATTCTGGAAGTGATTCAAGACCGCTACCTATTAAAGTCCTACATGGCATAGGGCCTGGTTACTTGAGGAGCCATTTGTCTTCCATGGTATCTCCCAAGCTGATTCAATTTGGTACAATTGGAGTGCTGTGTCCCTTTGTCTAAATAATGTCGTCTATTCTGTAAGCACACTTGCTCTGTAATAGCATCTATCCTGTGGAATGAGATTTTCCCGGAGGTCTGAATTTCTCCCCACCCTGCTGTTGCTTTGAAGCCTTGGTTTTTGCCCAGGCCTTTCATGAGGGGCAGAGATTCCCTTTGCATTGGACGGATTTGTTTCTTTTTTGTTCCTGCCAATTTTTGTCATCCTTGTCATCTTTTATTCTTTTATATTTGTCTATTGTTATGTTTTCCCCCCTTGTGTTTAATGTTTCTACTTATGAATTGCCCAGAGCTAACAATAAAAATAGCTTACATTTTAAGGAAAGTTTTAAAACTTTTGATTCCAAAGTTGGTGTCAGAACAGTTTCTGCATCATTCAGCACAACTTGTTTATGGGCTCTCCACAGGACAATTGGGTAGCTATCTATGCTATTCTTTTCTTATGTCTTCTATTAAAAAAGGAAATGCAGCAGAAATATTTCAAAAGATCTATTGCAAGGCAACTTTAAGGCTAAATGGCTGAATCTTGAAATTACATTTTGGCCTATTTGCATAACCCACTGAAAATGACTGAGCTAAGAAAAAGAGAATGAAAGTAAGATGACAGGAAACCCATTTTGTAAACCATTGATTATCCCGTAGTAATTTCAGAATGAAAAGACACATGGTACAGAAGACATATTTCTTCTATTTAGGATAGCATAACATGCAAAAATGTGCACAGTGCAATTCTTTAAAATCAGGATAACCTCACTGCATTATTTCATTTCCTTATACAGCTAATTCTTCCTGGAACTTCCAACATTTGAAAAAGTCGGTTTTAGATATCACTACAACACAGACATTATAGCTGCATTCATGGAGCTTCTGATCTTCAAAATGACTCAAGTCCTTCTTATATTTATATTTACTGTGTTCTGCGAGCAACCTGCCTATAGCTTTTCCTCTCTTTTAAAATCCTGCATTAGTTTTCTGTTTGTTTGAGGGCTGCGGCTTGATCAAAAAAAAGATTAAACAAATCAGCAAGTGCTAATCGGGAGCCATTATGGCAACTTTTTCTGCTCAAATGGTTTGGCAGCATCTATCTGCTAACTTAAATGCAAACAATCACAGGCTTCCAAACTAATTACAGAGTAGAACATTATAAGGGGTACGAGATTTGACAGCTATCATTACTAGGAAAAAAGATGGAATTTATTATGCAGATTGATCGAGCATTCTATCTAATTGAAATAGTATATTAGGAAGGGTAACTCCAGCACTGATCCCTACATATAGATACACCAACAAGTTTAGGAAACTGCTTTACTTCAGTGTTGTCTAATCTTGTTTAATCTGAGCTCAGTGTTAGACTTATACAGACACATATAGCACTGATAATGTTACCTAGTTCGGGTAACGAAACAAGAAAACAACCAAGTTCAGAGAGCACCAAAGATCCCACCCATGTAACATGTACAGACTGCAGCTGAGCCCAAAATTTATGTTGTGAAGTGAATCACTGCAGTTGTTAAATTAATAATACGGTTGTTAAGCGAATGTAGTTTTCCCATTGACTTTGCTTGTCAGAAGTTCGCACAAGGGGATCCTCATGACTGAGGGACACTGCAACCATCATAAATGTGAGTCAGTTGTCAAGCATCCAAATGTAAATCCTGTGACCCCAGGGATCCTACAACGGTCATAAGTGTGAAAAATGGTCAGAAGTCACTTTTTTCAGTGCCGTTGCAACTTTGAATGGTCATTAAATGGAGTGTTGTAAGTCGAGGACTGCCTGTAATTTATTTGATTGGGGTTGTGATGATGTATGAATACATCCCAAGAAAGATGTGCTTTATTTTTGACATTTTTGACATTTAGGGTGTAGTTTGTTGGCTGTTTATAAATGTAACTTGTATTAGATGGCTGTTGGTTTGATAAAATCTAGACTTCTAGCTGATTGAGAATCCATCATTGCAGTTCATCCCCGGCCATTGCTTGTTTGATTCTGCCCAGTTGTAGATATATTGGTAGGAAAAAAGAAATCAGGAATTTCAAAATGATTCAGAATGATTTTGATCTTCTACAAAAGAGACTAGCATATTCCATGCTTATTTAAAAAAAAAAAACGTGGTCGCAATGAACCCTGAGTTAATGTGCAAAAGGGCAACCTTGCACATCCTGACTAGTACTTTTTGCACTCATGGACAAGCCAATAGTTTTTTTTCTTTCTCAGTAAATAGCAATGTTCAATTTGTATGAAAAGCTTACTCTTGGGATGGAAAAGTTACACACTAAAGTATACTTGCAGCCGTCTCTGTGCTCTTTCCTTTCTGAAATAATGTAAATGTTTTATTGAATTGCTACTATGATCCAGACTCAGTCTGTATTTAATTCCTTCATCTCCTGTTCTGAGCACCACAGAACATTTTAGGTCATTCCTTCCACCCTCCTTGCCTCATTTTTCTTTGCCATTGAAAACCAAAACTTTGGCTAGGCGCTGCCACTACTGTGAAAGCAAAACTGATAATGCATGCATTGTTATTCACACAACTTCACTTTTATGTCATCATGGGGTCTGTTGGATGCCTACATGGCAGGTGGTCCATTCACATGGTTGAAGAAGCTCACATGGTTAAAAAAAAGCTCACCACCCTCCAAGTTCAGCTACAGGAAGATGACAAATGTCTTTTGAAGTAGGGGCCGCTTTTTAAAAATTATATGATGAATCCAGATTCCACCTCTCTTTGTCTGTATGTTACAAATATACTGCATTTATAAATATACAAATATACAAATTTTAATTTCATCTTCTGTTGTGCCTGCTCAGTAACCATTCAAGCAGGCAGTTGAGCTTTCTATTTGCTTCTAAAATGCTTCTTCTGTGTTGCCTGTTTACAGATTCAACAGTTGGGTTGAACCATGCACCCTCCGAAATAGACCACATTACAGCATGCATCATCCACTGATAAGGAATGATAAAAGCTATTGTCCAACATATTGGGAAGGCAGCAACTCAGGAAAGTATTCTTTCAAAGATCAGCAGTACTTAACATTTGTTCAAAGCCTCAGATATTCCTTGCTGTGTGAGAAGAGGAAAATAGGTTTGTGGTATCAAAACCTGCAGATGACCCATAGAATGTATCTGAAACGGGAAACTGGCACACCCAATTTGCCTTGAGGTAGTTTCAAGTGAGAAAATGTACTGTTCTTTAGAAGTCCTTGAGGGAGAGGGATAAATTAGCAGTCCTGTGAGCTACCGACGGTTTCATTTGGTTTTTATTTAATCACTGCAGACCTCAGCATTGGCTTCACTTTATCATGTGATTAATTAAGCAATCATCTCTTTTTAAAGATTTATTTCCTTTTTGTGGAAAATTGTGGCCAGGCTTTAATAAAATCATAAGCTATAGGATCAATATCCACAAATGTTACAAAAATATTGCAGGTCAGGGAATGAATTTTAAATCAATCATATCATACATATTCCTCCCCCCCCACACACATATACATCCCCTTAAATTCTTTCTGCTTAAGAGAACAGTCGGTTTTTTAAAAACAATGAAAGTGTTTTATACTACACAAATACATAGATCCCATTTATAAAATACCACGAATGTGAAAAACTTATTAAGTCACTACATTTATTAATTGGATTATTATTTTTTATTTAAACAATGGAACTTAGTTTTATTTATTTGCAACCATTGACCTCCAATAATGTAATGAAGACATTAAGAAAATTGTGATAATGAAACAAAAATACATAGGATTAATAAAAGTCCAGATATTCTTTTTAAGAGTACTTTTACAAACCCAGTTTGAAGGAGAGGGAAGAGAATTATAGCAAAAAGGAAGTAGTTCTTGACTCTTCCACGTTGAACCATTTTCTCTTCGAAATTGTCCCAGGTTGCATTATACTACTGACTAAAGGAGCCATCTATTCATAGAGTGGTAGAAGGAGCTGTTAGACTTTTTGGTGGGTGACATAATCATAAGGTAAAGGCCTGCCTGCCAAAATCCATTTTTTCTCTGACCAATTGTAATTGCATATTCTCAACTAAAGAGAGAGAGAGAAAGAGAGATGAAAAAAGAGTAGAAGAATAAGAATAAAATACAAAGAATAAGGAGCATGAGAATCAATTCAATGTATTTTAGATGGTGTTGTATTGTAATATCATTGCCAATTCACCAGAGGGGTTGCTTCCATTCCTAATTTTTTCTTAGTTTGGGCAAAGGCAACTTCACACATACTTAAATCTCAGGGAAATCTTTAAAATCAGTCAAGTTGCTAAATTGTTTTAGTAAGTAAGCATCATTCAATCTGTGTTTCATCAAGCATGTCTATGACTAGAAACATCTCAGTGTAAAATAGTCCTCTGATGGAGGGCAATTAATTAAACTCTTAAAATATAAAGGCCAGTAGAACAATGCTCTCTGCTATGGATCATTGTAGAGTTAAACCCTTAGAACTTCCATTTGCATCAGAAAAAAAAAATAGAGATCACTTTAAATTGAAAGGTAATTTTCATAATGTGAGTTTCATGTTAAGCTGTAAACAAATATTTGCAGTCCCATCACACATATGTTCTGATTTCATTTGCAGGTACTGTTTGGGCTACCAGAACTAGACTGCAAACTTTCAGACAGAAAAGGCAGAGAAGGATTAGAGTTCTCAGTATCTCTTTGGCATCAAATGTTTTCTCCTCCTCCTCCTCCTCCTCCTCCTCCTCCTCCTCCTCCTCCTCCTCCTCCTCCTCCTCTTCCCCCCCTTATTTTTACAGTGCAGAGCTGGAAGCTTTGTTAAAGTACTTGATGTTTATTCTTTTCTCATTCTGGATAAAAAGGAAAATGAACCATTTCTCTATGACTATGAAAAACCAGAATGTATTAGGGGTCAGTGCTATGTGCCAATTGAGACATTCTACATTACAGACCAAATGTTCCTCGTCTCCTATCTATCTATCTATCTATCTATCTATCTATCTATCTATCTATCTATCTATCATCTATCTATCTATCTATCTATCTTCTATCTATCATCTGTCAATCATCTTTGATTCATCTATTCACCCATCCATATCTATCCATTTGCACAATTATTAGGCTTCAAACAAGTTTCCTATGTAATTTATGTTGCATTAATGTAAGTAAATGTCCTAACAATATCAATTTGGAGAGGTCTTATATAAGATCAATCCAACATCTTTCAGTTATTATCTTTTTCTGATTATCTTCACCTATATTTTCAATTGTGGTTACAATGGACATTCACTGTTCTCTCTCCTTTTTTTGACAGATATGAACTCTAAATACACTATTCTCATAAGACACACTGCTCTGCTTTCATTCTGTCAGAAACTGATTGATGGATGAAATTAAGTCTTTGAAAAAAAATTCTGAAGTGGAAACATTTCTAGATACCTCAGAAACTAAGAGCAATGTGAGACAATTTTGTATCTATTGAGGTTTCTCCAGAAGCTAAATTACCCACTTCATATTATAAAAAAAATAAAAGTACAAAAATACAAAAATAAATACAGTTGTTAATCAAGAAATGTAAAATACAGGATTGGGGTTAATAGTTAATAATTAATAGGTTCCAGTTTTAAGAATGTTCAAGTCCTTTTCATTTTTTTTAAAAAAATGGATGAATGGAACAAAAATTATTTTCCTGACAAATGTTTAAAATGATTGTCTAATGTGTTTAAGCTGGCGATGTTTTAGACATGTCCATTGCTAGTTTCTTATTCATTAGATAATTTTACTGTGCTCCCGGATCGGACTGGATCACTCGATCCGGTAGCGATGACTGCTGGTGGTTCGGAGAACTGATAGGAAAAATTCCTGTCCCTCCCATGCCCAGGTGAGCCGCACAATCATCAGAGGCTTTTTTTAAAAAAAAAATTTTTAAAGCATTTTTTCTACAACCTCTTTGGCCGAAAAAATGCTTTTAAAAGTAAA
The DNA here is from genome assembly GCA_030761175.1 of Masticophis lateralis. NCBI lineage: Eukaryota > Metazoa > Chordata > Lepidosauria > Squamata > Colubridae > Masticophis > Masticophis lateralis. The sequence continues at coordinate 108,669,885 of JAUDYJ010000001.1, forward strand.
AGAAAAAAAAGCCTCTGATGATAGTGCAGCTCAGCTGGGATTGTCAGAGGCTTTTAAAAGCATTTTTTCTACAACCTCTTTGCCGAAGAGGTTGTAGAAAAAATGGTTTTAAAAGTAAAAAAAAAAAAAAAAAGTTGGCCACGCTCACTTAGTCACATTATTCCCTCACCAAGTCACGCCCACAGAACCAGTAGTAACAAATTTTACATTTCACCACTGTGCTGAACCAAGTCTTGAAAATAAATTCATAACATTTGGAACATATCTATTTATGGAGGACTGTGGATACATTGACCCTGAATTGTAGAAAATGGAGATTCTGTATTTTTAATATATACAGTATGTTTGTAGATTTATCTGCTTTCAGCCTTTGAACTGACTTTGTACTGATAGAGAGACAACCAATAAGATTTCCACATGGTCCAGGTTCAATTTATGGCTTAAAAACTATTTGTATAATTATAATGTATTATTTACTGATACTATAGAAAAGTAATGGAATGATTTTAAAAATACATGGTTAATTCAGTATTACATCATTGAATGATTGGCTTTCTTTTGAAGCCATTTTTAATGTTTTCTATTTTCTTTACATCCACAGGAAAATCTTAAAATCTTTTTGGTCATAAGATGTTTACATATGTGAAAGCAAGAGAGGAGAAGCAGCACGGCTGCGATGAGCCTGTTTCATTATTTGCTGCACTGGTTACCAGTTGTCACCTCTAATACCCTTGATTGCATAGGGACTGGTTATTTAAGAGACCATCTGTCTGTGGTTGTTTCTGCCTGATATCCCCCCAGAGATCCAAATTGCTCCCATCCTGATGATGTTCAGGAAGCTATTAAAAGTCTGGTTGTTCCCCCAGGTTATGGAGCTCAATGGAAAGTGCCCCAAAATCTAGGGATGTTTTTTGTTTGTTTGTTTGTTTTGAATACATGTTTGGTTTTAGGACCATTCATGACTTCTTTTTGTCTTTTGTAATTTTTTACTTTTTTAATTGTAAGACTTGAAGAGTTGTTGGATGCTGGGCAGCCTATAAATTGCAGATTCATGCAATGGAATCTTGCTATACCCTGTTTCCTGTTTCCATTGTGCAATAATATTTTCCATCATTTCATTGTTTGCATAACCACCTACCCAAGTCCATTTTTGAACACCTTTGAATCCTAGGTATTCTGTACTAATTACACTTAGATCCATTGTTTAATGGAATATTCATTTATATGAATCATCATCAGGTTTTATAGAATAAAACTTGTTAAAAGGTTGACTAATTAATGCACTCAGCTTCAAAAGCCAGTACAAAGCATATGACTGAAAGAAATAAAGGCTAGACACTGCAGAATAATCTTTGAGACTGTTCGAGAGAGAGCAAGCTTGGTGAGATTCTAGCCTAGGTTAGAAAGTTGTTTTGGTACAATTGTCCGGTCATTATGTATTTTGGATTATAATTATTTTAAAGAGAGAAAATAAGAACAATATGCAGTAAACTTAAATGGAACAAAGTTCTCAGTTACCTGCTACAAACTAATCAAACAAGGATAGCACTTCTTGCCATGCAATATTAAAGATAAATAGGGGGTCAGAAAAGCAAGTTGTAGTTCCTATACAGTGCACCAATGTGGCAGAATACACCAAAATTCAAAGGTGGAAAAAACACTTCAGGCCCCAGGGACCAATTCATCTATTTTTCTTTCTTCCACTTTAATGAATGAAATCATATTTTTAGATATTTTAGTAAGTTTACATCAATGCTGGACTGATTAAAATCCTCACCTCAGAGAGTTTATTCTAACACAAAACTGGGATTGGAAGAAGAAATGAATTTCTTCACTCTGCTTCTTTGTTTTGAAAATTTTATGAATGAATGTTTGCAGTTGGAAGATTTTTTTGGGGTGGGGGGATTAGGGACAGAGGAGCCAAGGTAGAAAAATACTAATGTTTTTATATCTAGGCAAGAGTTGTCTGCTGATATATTTTACTCTGACTGTTTGCTAAAGAAGGGACTGTAGAGGCGCAATAATTCTTATTTTAAAGCAATCATTTATAGATTTGTTAATATCATTATTTAATTAATATTAATCACTCTTAATTGTTAAAATATGCCTCTGAAAGCCAAAATATTTAGTGTCAATCCAAACTAATCACTAGTACAGACAAAGCATTCACCATTCTTTAAACTGCACTTCAACATCTGTGTTTGGAAAGATTAGAGAGTTGCTTCATACAAGAACAATATCTATTAAAGCTGAACACTGTTTGGAATACTTTATGGGGAAAAGAGCAGAAATCTTGAGTGCCAGAAGAAGCAAAGGTAGCATGATTGGAATGGACTGCGTGTTTTCCTAACTGTATAGATATCTGTGGACTTCTGAGAATAGTCCCATTCATTTACCAATCAATTTTTTTGGCTCAAGCACAATAAAATACTCATTTGTTTTGGACTTACTCCAGGAGAAATGCAGGAAACCATTGTGATTTCAAGGAGTTTAGTGACATAAATTGATATCTCCTTCATATGAAGAAAAGCCTAAATGTTTAGAGCTCATTATGAACTAACTTGCTTGCTTTTCACTCTTGCTTTCTGAATAAAAGGGGAAGAGAGAGAACATACTGCAGCTCAGGGGTGACAAACTCATGTTGTCATGGTGGCATCACGTAACATATCAGGATGTGCCCCCCCTTTGCTAAACCAGGTGAAGGTGTGGCCAGTGCATGATGCATGTGGCCCTTGACAGCCCTGCTGTAGCTGTAAACCTGTGAAAATCTCAGACTCCCAGTTCCCATTCCAGAATCAGATATCCACCCAAGCAAGGCCAGGTCTTACAAACTCATGACTATAGCAGGATCATGAAAGTATGGTGCCAAGTTTTGATAAAAAAACAAACAAACCTGGACTTGTTGTTTGTTGAGAGCTTTTGTACAGAACCTAGCATTGGATACTGTGGAAACTGGCCACCCTTGAGATATCTCTTCTCTTCTTAACAATAGTTAAGCTCCTTAACTTGTAAAAGATTTGGGTACCATTTTGCTTTCTATGTGTTTATTTTATGCTTTTAACTGTCTGGATTACTGTCTGGGTTACTAATAAAGCTTAAAATCTTTTAAAAAGTGTTTATTGCAGGGGTGTCAAACTCAAGACCCGGGGACCTGATTCGGCCCACGGGGTGCTTAGATCTGGTCCATGGGGCCGCCTTGCAAAAAAACTGCTAGGTTCTTCGCCTAGCGAAGAACCAGCCCATGGTGCCTCTGCCAGTGAAACAAAGCTCAGGAGGTCAAGGGCAGCCCGCGTGAACTCTGTTTTCACTGGCAGAGGGTTGCAGGAGGCCGTTGCAGCTGAAAATGGAGCTCAAGACCCCGTTTTCACTGGCAGAGCTCTTGGGCCCCCACAGGCGCCCCTGACATGAGTGATGTCAAGCTGGCCATGCCCACCCATCCCCCTTGAGGCCAAAAACAACCCTGATGTGACCCCCAATGAAATCGAGTTTGACATCCCTGGTTTATTGTCTCTGAATCCATAAGAACCAATCGCCTGTGGCCTGATCACTGCTCTAACATTTGAATGGAAATAGAAATAGAAATAAACAGGAACAGGAACAGGAACAGAACAGAACAGTGTAGACTAGACTAGACTAGACTAGACTAGACTAGACTAGACTAGACTAGACTAGACTAGACTAGCAGAGTTGGAAGAGACCTTGGAAGTTCAACCCTTTGCTTAGGCAAGAAATCCTATACCATTTCAGACAAATGGTTGTCTAATCTCTTCTTAAAAACATCCAATGTTGGAGCATTCACACTTGACTACAAACAGTGACTCACCAATACCAGTGAGCGAAAGGTAGCTAGGTATAGCAGAGTAAAAAAAATTGAAACTCACCACTGACTCATGTGTATGCAAGGGGTGGAGACTGTATCATGCTCACACTTTTTATCATCTTGATGAAAGCTCCATTGCACATCCATGTATACCTCCCAGTTTATGTGACAGGCACAAAAATATTGGTGTACCATACAAAGACATGGCCAATTGTATGAAATAGTGTGCCTTCCCAGGAACATGTTTGACAAGTAAATACAATAAATAAAGCCATGCTCTATTCTACTTATCCGTGATGGAAAATATACAAACGGGACATTATTTCACAATAAGATTTCTATGACATCCTGTATTAGATTTTTCTTGCACAGGCTAAATCTAATTATTAAGACTTCCATCTTTACCTATTTTTCTGCCTCTTGATTCTTAAGGAAAGCTATACTTTTGCATAAGCAATGGAGGTGTTATTTGTTCAGAGTTTTTAGGGTCATGTTTTATTGTAATTCAGCTGCAATAAACTTAATGAACTACAATAATTGGTACAATAAAATCGTACACAAGTGCAATATACACTGAGCACAAATACCAAAAGCCCTTGAGCAGCAATAATAATAATATGCAGAGATGTTTTAACCAAACAGCTTTTGCTCTTTCATTTGGGAAAATGCTGCAGAATACTTCGAACGGGATCTAGTCCCCTCTGGGGTCAGCAGTGGAACTCTCTGCCAGCAGACTTTCAGCCTTAATGGCTTTATTTATGTTACTTTATTATTTGTTTTATGGAGAATCATAGTGTTTTATCAAGCTACACTATTCACAGGCGTTTGTTATTTTTATTCAAGCAAATCAAGTGCACAGTCGAGCCAAAGTTGAATGCATCTAGGGTCTTTGGATATAAAATGAGCAGAATTCATCATTTATATCACTGTCATTGACTAGATTGGTGAAATAGATAGCCCTCGTTCTTGGTGAACTTTTTGCTTTCTTCATTAAATCTTTAAACATATTTCAATTTTTTAAATTTCTCCATTATTTTCTCCATTATCTGCAGTTCAGCTGTGGCTGATCCTTTGAATTGTTATATATTTACCAGCCCTATAAAATGTAGAATATATATGATAGGTAACAATTAATGACATGTTTTTAATTGCAGGATCTTGAAAGAGAACAAGATGTTTCAGGTGGAATCTGAGAATCACAAATGATAAAGATGCCAGTTGATCTGCAAAGCTTGCTGATCTCTGAAATCAGTAATACTGGCAACTTCATGTTAATGTGAGTTTTCTCTGAGGTCTTTTTACCAGACCATATGAAAAAAAATATAGACTGTTGAGTTGAATTCACTACTGCTGATGAACTCATAAATACATCTGAATATTTTTTTGATTGATATTGCTGTCTTTCTAGGTATTTTTTGCCATCAGACCTACAGCCCTGATGTGTTCTGTTGATTTCCTACCCAAGTACTAATCAAGTCTTGCCTGTTTAGACTTCAAAATCATGTAATATCAGGGTGCTGTTCCTAAAATACAATACCAGCGGAAGATAGTTATTTATTACTTGGTTGCAATCTTTTGATTAATTTCAGAATTTTCTTGACAGGCCAAATATGAACCTTTCTTCTCCTCTTAGTCAATCCATAGACCATCATGATCCCCACTTGAATTGGCCAATATTCCATAACTTAGAGAATAGAATAACAGAGTTTGAAGGGATCTTGGAGGTCTTTTAGTCTATCCCTCTGCTTAGTCAGGAAACCCTTTATCATTTCAGACAAACAGTTATGCAATCTCTTCTTAAAAACATTCACAATTTCTGGAGGCAAGTTGTTCCACTGATCAATTGTCCTAACTGTCAGGAAATTTCTTCTTAGATCTAGGTTGCTTTTCTCCTTGATTCCTTTCCATCCATTGTTTCTTATCCTGTCCTCGGGTGTTTTGGAGAACCAGATGCAACTCTCTCTCCCTCTCTCATCCATCCATCCATCCATCCATCCATCCATCCATCCATCCATCCATCCATCTATAAACAGTACATCTGACTTCATGTCCTATCAAACTTAATTTCAAAATATCATATGAAGGACTGAAGAAGCTTCTTGGATGAGAAGCAAAACATCTTCAAAGAAAAAAAGCACCTTTGGGGCAACCATGACCTGGATGACTGAGAATCTCCATAGAGAAGGACATTTAGAGTTCATTTGCTAAGACAAAAGACATGATGAGAACTGTTTATGGAAATTCCTTTGAGAAAGCCAATGTCTTCACAGATGCTATGGTTATTTACATATTTTTCATGTTTCATTCACTGAGGTTTTCAGTCAGGATCTTTTATCAACTGGGGTGATTATCAAGGAGAGTGAATGGATATATATCCAGAACTCTTTCATTGATATGAAAATGCAATCTTTTATTATATATTCTCCTCCTAGATCGAGATACTGTACATGCAGAAGAGTAAATAGACATAAAGGAACTGCAACATCTTTCACCTTGAGTTTACGATATATTGTGTAAGAGAGAGAGAGAAAAAGACAGGAAATCAGGCAAACAAGCAAGAAAGAAATAGACTTGGGGAATTTGTTTTCCTTCAGACAACAGGCAAACTGCAGATCAATGAACTGCTGCAATATCTATTTCAGCCTTTTTCTCATGTTGGGTGAAACAACCCAACATTTCACTGACCCACCTCAACTATGGTTCGGTTCACTTGCTCAACTGCATCTACATCAGCATCCAATGTATTGGTCTGTTCCAATCTAATATCATGTATGAGAAGTAAAACTTAAAATTCAGCTGAGGAAAAAAAAACGTGTTCTGGAATGTACAGGAAAATATAAGATAGTAGTTAGGCCCATGATGGTGAACCTATCAAATGGCATGCAACACCCTCTCTGTGGGCACACAAGCCATCGCCCCAGTACAGCTCCCCACGCATGCGCGTGTGCCTCCCGCTGGACAGCTGGTCATCAGGTCTCTGCTGCACATGGGCAGGGGGTGGGGCACATGTGGGGGGCATGTGTGTATGTGTGGGGCGGAGCATATGCGCAGGGGTGGGGCACATGCATGGGGCCACACACGCTTTGGGCACTCAGTCCGGAAAAGGTTAGCCATCACTGGGTTCAATTTCTTTTTGTCACTGGAATTCATTTCTGGGATAAAAACTATTGATGATGTGAAACGGGCCTGGTGGCTCAGCAGACTAAAGCATTGTGATTAACACCAGCTGTCTGCAATTACTCTAAGTTCGAATCTCACCAGGCTCAAGGTTGACTCAGCCTTCCATCCTTTCTAAGGTAGGTAAAATGAGGACCCAGTTTGTGGGGGAAATAAGCTGATTTTGTATAAATATACAAAGTAGGAAGGCTATTGCTTAACGCATTGTAAGCCGCCCTGAGTCTCCGGAGAAGGGCGGCATATAAATCAATTTTTTAAAAAAATAGACCAGGAAAGCTCTGATCAGGCATATATGGGGGTTTGCTTGAAAAAAAAATAGCTAAGAGTCTGATTTTCAGCAGTAGCTAAAATTCGGGAAGCCGCCTTATGAAGGAGGTCAGTTCTGACTCATGTTTGGATGTATGCTGGTATGACTGTATGTATTTATTTTACATTTTTACTCTACCTTTTTTTAAACAAACCAATATCTCCAAGTCGCCCACATCAGTATAAGACATTCAGGCAACTCAGCTGTTCTATATTCCAGAAGCTATGAATCTGCCAACATTGCTTGGTGCTTGCCGAACCCCTTCTTTAACTTTCTTTAGAATCTTTTCATTACAAAAAATGAAGGTAGTATGCTCAAAACCAAATACCCACATGATCTATATATGCAGCAATGATCTATATATACACATTTGCAGCCTCTTGCTTTGTTTCTGGTAGAGGGTGATTCTATGATTGGCACCCTCACATGGCAATCATTTGTTGAACATCCATAGAAGTTGCTCTAAAAATGCCAAATATGCCTATTGACCTAGAAGAATTGGGCAAACTTTATCTATATATTTTTATTTATTATTATTATTAGTATTATTATTATTATTATTATTATTATTATTATTATTATTATTATTATTATTTACTATTTTGTGAAGCTGCTTTGATGATTGAAAGACTGAAACCAGATTTCTAGCCTAGTCCTTTAAAACTAAGGGAAGAAAATAAATCACATCCAAATTATACAGCATTTGGTAATTCTCAGCTGAATTGCTCAGCTAAATCTATTGGAAAACATTGTGTTTGAAACAGGGATGAGCTGAAATTATATGAAAGCAATGGAAATTAATTCATAATAGTTTATTCATGCAAGTCAATCATTAAATATATTACCCACCAGCAGTAATATGAATCAGATCCAGATTTTTTTTTGTCGTATTTATAGTAGATCCATTAAAATCAGTAGGGCTTATTAGTCATGGCTCATTTAAAAACATATATTTTACTTTTGAGTAAACTTGACATTTAAGTCTTGTTGATTTCAGAAATGTATTTTTGACTCACTCACTTCAACAATTTTTTTTAAAGTTGTAAGATGAAAAATATCATTGATAAGTAGATACCCAGCAGATATATCTCTTGATTGATAGACTATATTTTTCTTTCTTTCTTTCTTTCTTTCTTTCTTTCTTTCTTTCTTTCTTTCTTTCTTTCTTTCTTTCTTTCTTTCTTTCTTTTTCTTTCTCTTTCTTGCTTTCTTTCTGTCTTTTTTGCCCTCCCTCCCTCCCTTCTCCTGGTCTCTCTCCCTCTCTTTCTTTCTCTTTCTAAAATAATAAAATGAAATAAATTGCAGAACACTACAATAATACAGGAAGTATATTATACTTGAAATATATTTCTGTTCTTTGCTGCTTGGGGCAGGCCCATCCAATACTGTAGACACATGAGGTGGCTACTAATAGCAATAGTTTGGGCTAGGGAAACGATGTGCTTAATTATAGATGTAATCATGAATCTGCAAGCTCCAACATTCATACCACAATAAAACACAGCTGATATCCATGTTGTTAATGATTATTTTTTATTATGCCGCATGTTGTTTTAGTGTCTGCATCAGCATTGTTCAAGAGTGATTACAATATTACTAGATATAATTTCCCATCGAAAGGGACACTACATAGCAAAAGAAAGCATTTTCTCTTCTCTGATTGTCACTGGAATTTTTCATTTCTGTAGACCCATTTTCCATAAATAGTCTACTAAGAAATATTGCTTGGGCAAATTGATCCACTTTATTTAATAATGTCAATGGCATTGAATTTCAAATGAATGATGATGGTGTCTCTTTTACCTCATATTAAGTATGACAGTTAATAAAAAGACCTATTGCAGTAGAGGGCAACATTAGACTATCCAATTCACACAATCAGTTTAGCATTGAGATATGTGGGCAAGGAGCAAGGTCTAGATGTAAGTCAAAATAATGGTTGGCCATACTGGGGTTTAACTCTTCGATTACTCTACTCAATTCTCTCTTGTTTTCTGTTTTCTCACAGCACAAGCCTCGTGGCAGTTTACATCTCTGGATTGAGAACCAGGCCATGCCCTTTCCTTACCTAAGTCAATGGCTAGGAAGGATTAATTTTCATAGTTGACGCTAAGAGCTCAGAGACAGTGGACGCAGAGATTACAAAGACACAACCTGCAATTTCCCCAGTTTTCCCCCTTCTGTCTGATTGCACAGGCCCTTTGATAAAAGCCTCATTTTCCTGCAAATAGATGTGTTGGACTGTGCTTTAATTGGGTGCTGATTTTTCTTGCTACTGCACTAAGTGCCCCCCCAAACAGGATGGAAACCAGTTTTAATCACCCAAATCTTGATTTATAGAGGTGAGCATGCATGCAAATTCATTTGCAAACATTTGCTCAACGTTCCCTTATTTAACCAGCATATGTGAGAGGATGCTTCTGGGTTACTCCCAGTTTGGAGAAAAGTATCCTTTGGGAATTCTGTTGGCCTTCAGTCTCTGTGGCTCAGAGAAGGTGGCAGAATGAATCTCTTTGACCCAGATTTTTTTTTTTGTTAATTACATTTAGTATCGGTTTACATGTATTTTTAAACTTCTTTCTGTCATTTGTACTTCAGTTTTTGTTGGCTCTTTTTTCCCTTGATTGCATAAAAATGCAGGATCTCTATATCAAAAGCAAATCAACTATAATAACTATAATAAGGTCTTTCATAATGTCAAAATGCAATCACCACCTTTTAAAAAAATTGTATTTATGCTTTACCTAAAGATAGGTAAGAGATACTTATTTTGTTATAAAACCAACATACAATTATAATGTGCTTATTAGGATTTTTACTGTATTTCTTCTCAGTATAAGTTAGATTTCTGTGGCTGTCCAACTCAGCAATAATTCTAGATGGCATACAAATTAAAAATAAGATTCATAATACATTAAATAAATGTGCAAAAATGATGATTATAACAAGGAATAGATACACACTGTAAATAAATCCATTATAGTTCACCCCAACCAATTCCAGGAACTGGGCAAAAAGCCAAGACTTCAAGGTCCCCTTCAAGGACAATAGGGCTGGGACTGCTCAAACCTCTGTAGAAATGCTACTTTAGATGGCAGCAGAGACTTTCTACTTTGTAAGTCCCATCAAATGGAAATTCTTATGAAGTGGGAAGTGAAGCAAGGCAAGTTTGTCAGCTCTTATAGGATGAGCAGAAACAATAGAAGAAAGGCAGTCTTTCAGATGACCAGATAAGCTACGCAATGAAGGGGTTTGTAAATGACAATCGGAGCCTTGAATTGTATCTGAAAGCCCTTTGGTATCAAAGCACACTATTACTACTATTATTACTGTGTTTCCCCCAAAATAAGACCCTGCCTTATATTTTTTTGAACCCTGAAATAAGCACTTGGCCTTATTTTCGGGAAGTTCTTATTATTTTGGGGTGCATGGAGGAAATTAGAGGAAATGGCGGGGACCAGCTGCACATGCATTTAAATATTTTTGGGGAGGGCTTATTTTCAGGGTGAGGGCTTATTTTAGCGCATGTGCTCAAAAGCCCAATTGGACTTATTATCAGGGGATGTCTTATCAGGGGTTCTAGTACTTCTACATTGTGAACTTTTTACAGCTTCCAAGTGGTCTTCAAAGGCAACCCCACATGAAGTGCATTGCTGTAGTCCACACTGCAAGATTACTAAAGCATGAGTGTCTGGGAGGAAAGACTTTCACTCCAGAAAAAGGACAAGTGGTGTACCAGACCCATTCAACAATCCTGGCCACAGTCATCATGTGCCCTTCAAGCAGCAATAGTAACGCAGGAAGATCCCAAATAGTCATTCACCATTGCTCAAGGAAGTGTGATCCCATTCAGAAATAAAGATGAAATTCCTGGCACCAGAAGACTCACAAACCCTAAGCTACACCGTTTTGAGAAATGATTAATAAAATTTATTTAAAAATATTATATATGTCATTATAAATTGGAAAGCCTATAAGAAAGTGACTAAGGGACTTATTCTGTTTGGTATTCAATTACTTTCTCTAATAAATGTTTCCAAGAACCCAACTAGTTGCATTTCTTCATATCCAAAATCTCAGGGGCTGCCACAAAGATGAGGGAGTCAAGCTATTCTCCCAAGCATCTGAGGGTAAGACAAGAAGCAATGGGTGGAAACTAATCAAGGAGAGAAGCAATTTAGAACTAGGAAGAAATTTCCTGACATTTAGAACAATTAATCAGTGGAACAACTTGCCTCCAGAAATTGTGAATGCTCCAACACTGGAAGTTTTTAAGAAGATGTTGGATAACCATTTGTCTGAAATGGGATAGCCTAAGCAGGGGGTTGGACTAGAAAACATCCAAGGTCCCTTCCAACTCTATTATTCTATATTCTATATTCATTTTTAAACTGCCAAGCCTTTTGACAATGTAGCTTTTCTTCAAATAAAATATTATTTTAAAAATTCCATAGGGATCTACATAAAAATAGAGGAGATATTTTGGAAACTCAAGAGCTGTTTTTTTAAATACTTGGAGATTTATTATTATAATTCTAAATTGCTCATCTTCTCTGATCATCCATAGATGATGTCCTTCTATGGAGTGCTTTCTTATCTTGATGTATCATATGACCAGCTTCTTCCTTTGTTTCCCAAAGTTTCTCTGTCTGAGCAGAATTCAATTTTTCCATGGGTGCAAGAGCAGCTCCTGTTTGTAGGTTCAAAGGTAAGGGAGATTTCCTGTTCAAGGATGAAGAGGAAATAATCTCCCGCTAAATATTTGAACAGGAGAAATAGATAAATAGCATGAAAAGTCATCTGCATCCCTTCATCATGAATATTAATGTAATTATGATTCCTCATGACAGTGGTCTTAACATAGTGGGCCAGTTTTGTCTAGTTGTTAAGGTACCAGGCTAGAAACCAGGAAACTGTGAGTTCTAGTACCACCTTAGGCACAAAATCCAGGTGGATGACTTTGGGCCAGTCACTCTTTCTCAGCCCAACTCGCCTCACAGGATTGTTGTTGTGCGGAAAATAGGAGAAGGAAGGGATTTTAGGTATATTTTCTGCCTTGAGTTATTGATAAGGTAAGAAAAGCAGGATAAATAAGTAAATAGCTCTTCTGGATATTATAGTTTCTTCCTGACAAAAATAGAAACAAGATATATGTCACATTTATTATACATTATACAAGTAGTCCCTGACTCAATTGAGCCCAGAATTTTTGTTGCTAAGCGAGATAGTTGTTAAGTTAGTTTTGTTCCATTTTACGACTTTTCTTGGTCCAGTTGTTAAGTGAATCACTGCTGGTGTTAAGTCAGTAACATGATTGTTAAGTGAATCTGGCTTCTCCATTGACTTTGCTTGTCAGAAGGTCGCAAAAGAGGATCACATGACCCCAAGACACTGCAACCATCATAAATATGAGTCAGTTGCCGAACATCTGAATTTTAATCATGTGACCATGGGGATGCTGCAGCAATTGTAAGTGTGAACAACGGACATAACTTTTTTCAGTGCTGTTGTAACTTTCGAATGGTGGCTAAATGTACTGTTGTAAGTCAAGGACTACCTGTATATACAAGGTAAAGGTAAAGGTTCCCCTCGCACATATGTGCTAGTCATACCCAACTCTAGGGATTAGTGCTCATCTCCATTTCAAATCCGAAGAGCCAACGCTGTCCGAAGACATCTCCATGGTCATGTGACTGGCATGACTAACCTCCAAAGGCGCACAGAACACTGTTATCTTCCCACCAAAGGTGGTCCCTATTTTTCTACTTGCATTTTTACATGCTTTTGAACTGCTAGGTTGGCAGAAGTTGGGACAACTAATGGGAGCTCACCCTGTTATGCAGCACTAGGGATTCGAACTGCTGAACTGCCGACCTTTCGATCGAGTAACTCAGCCACCACATACCCTTTACCTGTATATACCTGTATTATATTCTGCTTGCAGCCACAAGTTTGATTAACAAGTCATAACTAAACTGTAGCACTAAGAATTGTTGAACCTTATGCGATGACATTTGAACAGTGAAAGAAACATCTGCAGAAAATATATCTGAAAGAATCACATATCATAATAAAAAAAAAGAATTCAACATGATTTTGGATATGATATGTTAGATTACCTGAATGCCAGGTGGTAGGAAGTGTCGAGTGCCTCTCCGTTTCCCAATTGTAGAAATGATGGCCTACAAATTCTTGCTGCTTTGGGGAAGGTACAAAATGCATCGGCTTGTTCACTTTTAGGACTATCCGGGGGGGTGGGGGGGAGATAAAGTTCACGATATACATTCTATCTAAATTAGTCTTTAGATAGCTTGAAGCTCAAGTAAATCATATCCTCAGTTCACTGCCTATTTTAAATAAGTGGCAGTGCGATGGGGGGTGGGGGTGGGGAGGAAGGGCCTAATTTAATGCACTTTATTCAGGGAAAGAAAGTCAATTGGAACATTAAATACAAATACAATAGCCCGTTAGCTTTCTGTAAGAAGCTTCTCCTCCTATTAAAAAGCTTTGTTCTGAAGCAGTATGCAGACACACACGCACCCCCACACACAAACACACACAATGAACGCAGTGCATCTTAGAGCTAAATTTAATATATGCAGGGGTATGATGTTTGCAGTGCATGCATTTCAGCAGGTCCCATTAGTGTGCCTTTCCCCTCCAGTGAAAACAAAATGAACCACAGCCCCTTCTGGTTTGCATAAAGCAAACAAAATTAGATTTGCTTTGCTGAATTGAAACTCGCTTGGGATTGTGCGCCTCTCTCGGGGACAAATTACTTCAAACAATCCCTTTGTACCATAACAAAATCAAAAAATTCAGGCCAATCAACATGGCTCAAAAACCCTTAACACAAGAATTAATAATACAACCTAGTCTATTTTTTATTGCTTCTGTGCTACAGATCTTTGTTTTAATGTAATTACACTTATTTGCTGTCCAAATGTTAAATAAGCTTGCATATGTTAACCAGGGTGACATAAAAACAACTTTTCGTATTTGTCTGTTGTAGTCTCTAAAGCAAATCTCTAGATCATATAAGCCAAGCATAATATTGAACTGAAATGGGATAGCAGTCCTTTCCAGTACAGACAAAAAAAAATATATATATAATCATATGTTTTTCTACTTATATAATAAAGATTATCCAAAGTACATCCTAGTGAAATCACTGAGGCATATTTCAAAATATGTATGATTAGAACTGGATTTAGCAAAATTTAGCAATCAAGGTTCCCTGCTTTCTAAAATAATTGCAAAAGGATTTGAAACTCTTAATTTCACTACAAAGGATTTATTTGAGCATTACCAAGCTTGCTTTGAGCTCACTTCCAAATATAATTTCAAAATAGAGACAAAGATAACAACTTCCTTCATTCTGCTTATTCTCATCCAAGACTGAGCTTAGCACATGAGCAGTTCAGAAGGTTTTAGATCCTTGATTACTTTTTGCATTATACTGTTTGATCTCCAAACCCACTGTGCAAGATTGTAAAGTTGAATTTATATTTGTCGTGTCCATCATAAAAACTTAGCCTGCTTTAGCCACAGGGGAGAATTTTTTTTATAACAGCAAGATTTTACATTATTGTTTGTCACTATTATCTCAAAGGGATTGGGGGGGGGTGTACAATTTTAAAACAGGTATTATTCCCCATGATTTTCAATAGCATAAAAGTCCAACAGTGAACAGCTCTTGGACTTATTCTCAAAGATAACCTCCTATATGATTAAAAATATAGAAAGTAGATTGTATTATCAGTTCATCAATATACAGAATTTGTTTATACTTTATGAACAAAGGAAGTGTCCATTCTCTGTAGCAGCATCTGTCCTCTAGTTTAGTCTTAAGATCAGTGGTGGGATTCAACAGGTTCTCTGCCCTAATGACCGGCTGGGTGGATGTGGCCATGGTGGGCATGGCCAGATGGTATGACAGACAGACTTGGCCTCCTGCACCCCACTTGGAGCAAAAATGGGCCATGGAGGTGGACATGCCACCCCCTGCACCCCGTTTTGGTCGTAGTAGGCTTCCTGGCAGGCTCTTGGGAGTGAAAATGGGCCTCTGAAGGGGGTCACACTGTACCCCCATGCCCCATTTTGGGCCTAGTAGGCTAAGGTGACCAGATTTTAACATTGGTAAAGAGGGACACCATTGGGGGGGGGGGTCTTGATTAAAAATTTGGTCTATATGGAACAACAAAAAGTTTCATAGAACACAAAAATAGTATTGTAATATATTTTTAAAATTTCAACATAAGTACAATTTACAAATATAATAAATAAAAAAAATTATGTATAGTATTACTTTATTCTTTGCCATATTTCTCATTTGAGTGAATTTTTTTTAGTAGATTGTTGTTGTTTAAAAGGTCATGAAATTTTTCACAAGAATTTATTAAATTATATTTCACACATAAAATGGCTTTCAAAGTCTCAATACTTAATTGTGATTTTTCTGATGTCAACACTTTATTTACCATAGAAAAAATGTGTTCAGTCGCAGCATAGTATAGATCTATTTAGCTATTTAGCTCTCATCAGCTAGCCATACCCTTATTCGAATTCGAACTTGGTTCCCCCCCCCCCCCACACACAGAAGATACTCAGGTATCCATCTCCATACAGGCTGTCCAAGTGAAGGTAACAAGGGTCTTCTCAGTGTCTGGAGACTATAAATGTCTGGATGGGGAAGATTTGGTTCCAGTTCAACCCTGGCAAGATTGAGTGCTTAGAGCTTTTGTGTTCTCTGTAAAACAAATTCTTATTATGTCCATGTAACACTGCTACTTTGTGAACTGCACTAGGTTCCAATGTCCCAGATATAACTCAAGCTAGTGATTATGATCTATAAAGCCCTACATGACTTTCTTCAAGACAGGTTGAATCATCCTCTCCCTTAAGGAAGCTGTTACTATAGTAAGGACCCAACCATAGATCAGCTTCCATGACCACTTTCACGATCCAGGAGGATACTAGGTTTAAATAACAGACTATCAACCTGACAGCACAAAGAACCCCTGGGAAGAACCCTTCCCAGCCAGGGAATTTTGGGAGTTGAAATCTAACATTTTTAAAATTGCCAAGTTTGAGAACTGCTGTTCTAAATTCATGGCAGGTATAGTGGAAATAATTCTCCAGCCTAAAGCTCTAGGTATACTGGAACTACAACTCCCAGGAACCCCTTTGTTCGCACAGTCTGAAAGTTTAAGTATAGTGTAGGGGTCTCCAACCTTGGCCACTTTAAGACTTGTGGACTTCAAGTTCCAGAATTCCTCAGCCAGCAAAGCAAAGCAAAGCTGGCTGAAGAATTCTGGGAGTTAGTCCACAAGTCTTAAAATGGCCAAGGTTGGAGATCCCTGTTTTAGTGGATGGCTACTGTAGTTTGGGAACCGACATCATGTTGCTGGCCTGTAAAGCTCCCAGGACCAGGTTAACAGTAGCAAAGCCCTCTCTCTCTCCTCAGCCATCCATTCCACCCACCCTTCCTGGCCACTACATAATTGGCATGTTACGTAGAGACGTGCAAGGCGGTGGGGGGGGGGAGATAAACGTTTTGGGCAGGAGTGAAGGCAAGGCTTGGTTTTTTGTTTTTGTTTTTTTCCATCTTCCCGCCGCTCACCTCGGATCTGCCTGTTCTGGGAAGGCAAGTCATAGCAGCCAGGGCCTAGGTGGGGGCTTGTGCAGCCCACCATCAGAGGGAAGGAGCAGGGAGCCTGGTCGTACATGCCACCGGCTTGTGGGCGGCAGGCACAGCCATCGTCATGGCTACTGCGCAGCTCACATGCTGCAGCCACCGCTGGGCCAGCCTAAAAATGACCCCTGCCCCCTCAAGACGGTTAGTTTCGCCTGGGAGGGAGAGGGGGAGACCCTGTCATGGCCCGCTGGCTGCCTTCACGCCCATTTTTGGGGGAGATTAGACGATGACGATAGGCAGCCTCTCATGTCGCAGTGCCTCATGGATGCTGCTGGAAGTCTACACCATCTTAAATTGGGACTTTTTAAAAACGCCGCGGGATGTGAGACAAATTGTTCAAAATTGGGACTGTCCTGCCAAAAGCGACGTCTGGTCACTATGTAGTAGGCCTCCCTGAAGCCTCCTGGGAGTGAAAATAGGTCACAGGGGTCTGCCACCCTCACCCTTTTGGGCCTAGGTGGCCTCCCTGAAGCCTTCTGGCAGTGAAAATGGGATGGGGGTGTGGTCCACATATCCCATGCCCCATTTTGGACCTAGTAGGCCTCCCTGCACTTACCTGGGAGCCAAAATGGGGCATGTGGGGACTCCAGGAATGGGAAGGGAGCGGAGGGGAGGGGAGGGGAGGAACCAGCCAACAATTTAACTACCGGTTCCCTCAAACCAGCCTGAACGGGCTGAATCCCACCACTGCTTAAGATTTAGATAGCCTCCACTCTGGTGTTGTTTAGAAATATTATGAAGACTAAGTTCTTCACCCAGGCTTTTAGTGAGGGAAAGTGAAATCCTTGCTTCATTGTGTTTTCCACTTTCCCTGCTTTCCATCTTTATCTTTTATGTTTCATTGATGTTATCTTCATTTCTTTGTTCGATTGTTGGGAGTTATCCAAAACCATTGAGAGTTGGGGAGGGCATACAAGTTTAAGAAATAATAATAATAATATCCCCATTGCCATTTGTTGTGCCAAACTCATTTGTGATGAGTTTGTGGTACTCTGATGAGGTTGAGACCTATGTTGATGGCAGTATATTCTATTTCCACAGGTCTCAGTGAAAGATGCAGACTAATTGAATCCATCATCTCATTAAATATGGTGAGACAACAGACAACAGAAAAGGAATCCTGTTTCCTGGGT
Organism: Masticophis lateralis; assembly: GCA_030761175.1. Lineage (NCBI taxonomy): Eukaryota > Metazoa > Chordata > Lepidosauria > Squamata > Colubridae > Masticophis > Masticophis lateralis. The sequence goes on from JAUDYJ010000001.1 coordinate 108,688,019, forward strand.
CAACAAGGAACACCTCAGCTATTAGAGCTCCTGGGCATAAATTGACAATGGGACTCAGGAGCTATGGTTAGGCAACCAGGGTTTAGTCCAGTGGTGGGTTGCCCCCGGTTCACACCAGTTCTATAGAACCGGTAGTAAAACCAGTGGGAGGCTCCGCCCACCGACCCTGACATTATTAGAATGCTTCTGCACATGCAGTGCATGTGGCCCCGTTGCGATAAACAACTACAGGCAAGAAAAAAGGATTGTTTTTTAAAATTGTGCTATTTTGGCCTGCTATTATCAATCAAAACTGATAAATTGGGGATGTTTAAAGAAAGTGTTTGGGAACATGGACATTTTTATCCAGACTCCAAATATTACTGAACAACGATTAGCAAGTCAAAGGAGATTCATTACCAGAAGCAAAATAGTCAGGGATGCAGAACTGGAAAAGATTCAGAAAAATTGGGAACATGGAAGACCAACAGTAGAGTAGCAGAAAAAACTCAAGTAACAAAATTGGAAATATAGAGGAAACAGTTGACATGAACTACAGAAGTAATAAACAGTGGAAGCCAAGGTTGTATGGATAAATTTACATACCTCCAAAAACCAAAATACAATAGTGTTCAGTGCTTTTGAAAGCACTTTACAATTTTAGTGGCAGAGAGGAGCTCTGGAGACGACCCAGAGACAAGCTATTCTTATACTTCTCCAGCTCCTCTTCCTATAAGCTGAAATCATGCTACTAAAAGTTGTCACTGAATTTAGGTGGTAGGTTCTTTGTCTTCTGGGGGGCTACAGGCAGATTAATCATCCCAATCTTCTATTTTTTAGCACTGCAAATAAGAAAAGACTGGTGAGAATTTTATTTGTTTAATATTTCTGGTAGAAATTTAAATTCTGCGAATTTCACAAAAGTGATAGAGTCTGAGATTTAACACCTCTAAAGAAAGCAATGCTTCTAGGACCCTGCCTTAATGTGTGAATGATTTCAATCAAGATTTGTACATCACCATAAGAAGGAAAAATTTCCTATGCATTTACCATATCATGTAATTAAACTCTGACAAATCCATCCAGATAAAGCAAAGAGGTTGATTACTTAGCTTTTAGCAATTTGGGATAGAGCCTGTGGGCCAGGCTATCAAACTCCTGGCCCACAGGCTGGATGCATCCCGCGCTGGCCACACCCACATCTGGTTTGGTGAAGGGGAAAAAGTCCCGATATATCACATGATGCTAGCATGACGATATCAGTTTGACACCCCTGGGATAGAGTCTCATTTGGGCTGATCTGGTGTAGCCCGCAATGTTTTCATCCAAAAGGTTACTAGTAGCAATATGGATGGTAGAACACCTTACTTACAGGTAAATTCAATACTAATAGAGTACTGAATTTTGTTATTGGTATTTCTCCATAAAACAGATAACAAAACTTTACATTTTTTTAAAAAATTGCACATAGGGGAAAATAAATCTTTTATCCATTACTACTTCTATGTGTATCATTTACAACCTATTTCTCCAAAGCTGGTTTGAAAAGCTGGATTTTGCTGCCTTGACTTATTTATAAAAACACTAAAGGGTACAAATAAATAGATATGGTATATTCTTTGCCAGTGAGGTGCATATATGCTATTTATCAATTGTGATTGACGAGATACAGTTTGCCTTTCTATAGGGCAATCTTTCTGATTGAAATATTGTGAGGCAATGAAGCTGCAAATGAATTTAGAGAAGCCACTTCCATTGAGATAAATATATTTGATAATTTAGTATAGCAGTAGCATTTAGATTTATATACCACTTCACAATGCTTTACAGCCCTCTCTAAGCGGTTTACAGAATCAGCACATTGCCCCCAACAATCTGGGTCCTCATTTTACTGACTGGGAAGGATGGAGGGCTGAGTCAACCTTGAGACTCAGCAGAAGTAGCTGCAGTACTGCATTGTAACCACTGTGCCATTGTGGTAGTAGCTACATTTGTGGGGGGGGGGGGGGGGAGATGCAATAAAATGATGTTGCTGGGTTTTTTCCTTCATTATTTTTAATTTTTTTTAAAGAAAATCTGTTAGCCTATTTTTTTTTTAATGCAAACTAAAAATACAAAGGAAAAAAAGAGAAAGAGAAATATATCTTATTTCAATTATCAATAAGTGGTTTATCAATGAATTCACTACAATAATATGAACATAGAAAATATCATAGGATCTCTGCCATAGTCCGATGCATTGCTGCATCCCTTAGTAAAAAAATAATAATAATAAATTTCCTTTTCCAGAACAGAGAGATCACATGTTTCCAACAACCCTTCCTTGACATCTGAAATAATAGCACTTTTCCAATTTCTTAACGTTGTGTTTTGTGCTTCTATTTTCCCAAGAAACAAGAAGTTCAAACAGTTTTTATATGACCCATTAATCCTAAACAGGAAATTATCATTATTTGCTGAGCAGGAAGCTACTCAGTAGTATTACGAACATGTAATACTACCCTTTATTAAAACAATATCAAGTTTAAATGCTAACTCCTATGTTTCTTCAAAATATTTCAGTAGGGTCCTCTAGAGTTGATATCATTGCAGGCCATCCAATTGTGTTGCATGATATCATGCTTTTCTATGATTTGGATCAAGACAGTGCAATGGCAAAGAGTTTGGTAAGTGCTTTCCATTTATGGGACTATCTGCAAAAATACTGAAAGCAGGATGAAAAGAATTGTGTTGGATTTATTAAACGATGGCTGTGTACACACACACACACACACACACACACACACACTTGTTCTGCCTGTGCTTTTATTCTTCTTTCAGAGCTTCTCTCCTATTCAGCCCAGGGCTGAAGAAGCTTTTTGGATGAGAAGCGAAATGTCTTCAAAGAAAAACCAGAAAGTCCAGATTTGGGAGCTCGAAGGTCCTGTACATCTAAAAGGCTCTTGATCAGAGAAGAGAAAGGTAGATGGCCACCTCCATCATAAGCTTACCATTTTTGTACCATTCCATATGCTGCCATGTGATACGGAGCACAGCAGCTTGAATGGTCTACATGGAAAATTAGATGCCAGTAAGTACTGTATGTAGCCATTAAGATTCTGCTTTCATTGTGTCTTCATTTGTGCGTGTAGTGCACACAAGCACTCATACTTAAATGCAAACTGGCTCTAATTTGCTGTGAATAGGAGTTAAAAGCATTTACAAATTTCTACTAATTTACTGTTCAAACACCAGTCAGCTGTTAAAGGATTCAGAAGACTTCAAAATGTAGCCAGCTTTTTTTTTTTTTAAACAGCTTGGAGAGTCCAAAGCTTTTGCATACATTCATATAGACTTAAATTTGTGTTAAACCAAATTAGATCCCAAGAAATCACAATCATTCATGATTCATTGAGTCATTCGTATATGAAAGCTATTTCCAGCTTCAGTATATATTCTTGGATTGAGACAGTTCCTTCTACAAAATATACAAAGTATTATCCATGGGCAATTACCCACTTCTCCTCTCTTTCCAAGCCTGTGCTATTAGCAGCATAAATTATTCATAATATATAATGTCAGATGCAAGGGGTGTGTGTTCTGTCACAAATTTAGCCTTTTATAATTATTTTTTATTATCAGTAAGGGCCAAATGACTCTTATTGATCAGTAAGAGAGTTGTTATTTTGAGTATTCCCCAACTTTTATTACTTCAGCTTGGCAGCTGCTTTTAGAGGAAGGGATGTAGAGGTTTTAGAAAAATATGGACTTTATAAGTTGCAGTATGACCAGATCTCATCCAGAGAGAGTCCTCTGGGCAAAATCAGACAGTGGAATATAAGAATCTAGCAGTTCTCAGACATTAAAATGTTTTTACAAAATATTTTTAGAAAACCATATACTGTGAAAGATATAGTGGGGTGTTTTTTTCTGAAATGAACTATATTAAATACATTTTAAATGCATTGTTTAGTAAATGTATTTAAATTCACATTTATCAAAGAATGTATTCAAAATGAGAATGGCATGGCTTTATAAATGAGCACAGAGAAAAGCACCATGGGTGGAAATAGCCTGATGGACCAATCCTGAATAGATTAGGGATTGTTTCAGCAGCCCTTCATACCAAAGTCAAATGGGAAATAAATACAGATAATCCACAAACAGAATTGCGTTTCCCAAATTCTATTTTAGGGATAAGTGACTTATTGGAAATAGCAATTAGTGATGGATTGCAATGTCATTATTTTAAAGCCGTCTCAGTTTTTCCCCATGAATTTAGAATAGGCTTTAGTCAGTGTTCGTTTATCAGTCCATTCACTTGGACAGGATCACAATTATCATGTCATGGAGACAGAGATGTGCCTATCTTCCTAGCATGAAGCTTAGACCTCAGGAAGCTGTGGTAGAGAGGTAAGAGTACGCAACCCATGTATATAAGCATGCGGTATATAAGCACACAATTGCTACGTGCAATATGTAATAACACAATATTTATTTATTTATTTATTTTATTTATTTATTTGTTTAGATTTGTATACCGCCCTTCTCCTTGCGGACTCAGGGCGGTGAACAGCCAAATAAAAATAGTACACAAAAGTTAAACAATTTCTTAAAAAAGCATATAACTTTGGCTAAAAATTAAAACCATTAACCATTAAATATTTAAAATACCCAACCCTATAATACAGATCTTAAAAATTCAGCGGGGTCAGGCTAGACCAGCAAGCTGAAAGAGATGAGTTTTCAGGGCCCGACGAAAAGTCCGGAGGTCAGCAATTGTTCTCAGTTTTGGAGGAAGATCGTTCCAGAGGGTAGGGGCTGCCACAGAGAAGGCCCTCCCCCTGGGAGTCGCCAGCCGGCATTGTCTGGCTGACGGCACCCTGAGGAGACCCTCTCTGTGGGAACGCACCGGCCGGTGGGAGGCTATTGGCGGCAGAAGGCGGTCCCGTAAGTACCATGGTCCTAAGCCATGGAGCGCTTTAAAGGTGGTCACCAACACCTTGAAACGCACCCGGAAGTCCACCGGTAGCCAATGCAGCTCGCGCAGGAGAGGTGTCACATGGGAGCGTCCCGTCGCTCCCATAATCCCCCGCGCGGCCGCATTCTGCACTAGTTGGAGCCTCCAGGTGCACCCCAAGGGGAGCCCCATGTAGAGAGCATTGCAGTAGTCCAGGCGAGAGGTGACGAGTGCCTGAGTGACTGTGCGTAGGGAGTCCCGATCTAGAAAGGGCCGCAACTGGCGTATCAGGCGAACCTGATAGAAAGCTCCCCTGGCCATCATGTGATCCTCCAAAGACAGCCGTGGGTCCAGGAGGACGCCCAAGTTGTGCACCCTTTCCGTGGGGGCCAATGATTCGCCCCCAATAACCAGCGATAGTGTCAGCTGGCTATATCGGGACGCCGGCAGCCACAGCCACTCGGTCTTGGAGGGGTTGAGTTGAAGCCTGTTTCTCCCCATCCAGGCCCGCACGGCTTCAAGGCACTGGGACATCACTTCCACGGCATCGTTGGGGTGGTCTGGGGTGGAAATGTACAGCTGCGTATCATCACCGTACTGATGGAACTCCGCCCCAAAACCATTTTGACACAAAAAAATTTATGTCTGGACCACTGAGTAATGAGATGTTTTTGGCTGCTTCTGCCCTTTACAAAGAAATAAAAGAGAGAGTAGAAAAGCAAGTCACTCACAGTCGTATAATTGTAATGATTGGTGATGGTGTCTAGCAACTCATCTTACTGGTCACTGTGGTTTTCTTTTTCAGTCTTCAGTGACTAGAAGGCTTTCAACATTCCCAAAGTCTTATGAGCAAGCAAAGCCATCCTTGCTTAAACTAAAATAGAGATGAGCAAGTGGGGATTCCTGAAACATCTTATGACCCCGGAAACTGCAGTGTCTTGCCTGCTCAGGCTTCAGCTGCACCACATAATCATGTGGAAATTGGTTCTCCAGGACCCTCTTAAGGGTTGCTTTCCTTTGTGTGTGAAATATGCAACATGATGGTGAAGTTATTATGGAGCTATTAAAAACTTAGAAAACCACAAACCATACTTTTTATTATTTATAAGATACAGGATATCATAAGATTTTGAAAAGTGTATGTGTGCCAAATATTATGGATAGCAGGTTCAGATTTAGAAGAGTAAAACTCAGAGCACATTCATTTGTATACATTTATATAGCTATTAATATTAATGCAAATACTTACACAGGCACAATAAGCAGGAATTATGGAAATTGTTCCTATGCTATGATCTGCACAAAGTGTCTCTTATTCATTTTCAAGACCTGACCCACATTTCTGTTACCACAGGTTAGCAGCCATCAGAAACTGGGGCACAATCTCAGATTTCAGTGATGGCCTAATACCTTGGCTACATCTCTCCAAACTAAGATCGTCCTGGGAAAAGCAGGAAGTCTGGTCACCATAGTAATGTGGAGGTGATTTTGTCTGCACTCCCTATTGATGTACTGTTTTAACCTGGCAGGTTATTTGACAACCTGTTGTAGGGATTGGAGAAGGAAGTGGATTCTTCTCAGTTACTCTTCAGATTGAATGGGGGGAGCTGAGAGAGATCTGAAATTTGTCAGAAAATATTTATTTTGAAAAATAAATAGAAAAATGTTATTTTTCTTCAAGGGAGTGTTTTTTGGCAACCACCATCTCTCCCCAGTTTTCACTCACAAAAAAACCCTCAAATGCCCATGCATTATGGGAATTTGTTATGGATCTAAAATGGTCTGTTTGTCAATACAATTGCTATTACTGTTACCACCCGGATTGCCAGAAATAATAACAACAGTGAGCATATCAACGTTGTCATCTTGTTGTTGTTATTATGATTATTTACAATTCCTTGGAAATGTGATTTCACATTTCTATGCAAAGAAGTAGAGGAAGCAGAAGCTACCATCGTGTTATCTACAGCAACCCTACAGTTTATATTTATGATCTATACAACATTGCAGACAAGTGATTAAATGCCCTTTTGAACATACCCAGTGAAATACCTCTTGTATAGCCCAAGGACATGTGATGGATGTTTTACCTCTCCTGCCAGTCTATTGGAAATAATGAACCTTCTTTTAAAATCAGGCCTCTAGCTCTCCTTGAAGGGATGGCACACAAGAGTTAAATTTTAAAAAATGAACAACAACAAAAAAACATGGCTGTGAATTTTATCTGCATTTGGACAGCTTTTTCTTTTCTGTTCTGTTCTTTCTTTTCTTTTCAGAAAAAGTAAGGGTTTTTTTTTTTACAAAAGCAAAGGCAGTTGGAAGATTTTGGAAAAGAGAGATATATTTCAATATCAAGACACAAAGCTCCACATACTATCTTCATTATCTTCAAAGGTATGAGAATATAAGCAAATAAATTAAACCACTAGCTAAACATTCAGCAAGATGCTGATGTAGCTATATAGCTAAGCAAGTCACAGAGATGATGCAAATAAACCTCTCAAATGCTTACATACCATCGAACTTAACTGTGATTAAAGAAAGGTAACAGAAAATAAATAGCAGTAGAATCAATAACTTCTTGGTGACTACCATGTTTTCCCAAAAATAAGACCCTGTCTTATATTTTTTTGAACCTCCCCAAAAATGCTTGGCCTTATTTTTGGGGAGGTCTTATTATTTTGGGTCATGTGGAACAAGATGGGATCCTCTTGCAGTCTTACCTGATTTCCAGCTTTTTCTCCCTAACCCTAACCAGAGGAAATGGCGGGGACCACCTGTGCATGTGGTTAAATATTTTCAGGGAGGAGGAGAGAAGGTGAGAAAGGAGAAAAGAAGAGAGGAGTGGGGGAAAGGAAGGGGAAGTAGGAGAGGAGAGGATGGAGGGAAGGGAAAGAGGAAGAGAAGGAGAAGGTTTGTTATGAAATGAGAGAAGAAAGGGTAGAAGAGCAACTTAGAATGTAATTAAAATGTCTTATTTTAATACTTTAAGGAAAACATATGATTAATTAAGGAAAAAATGTATGATTAATTATGTATAAGAAAATGTACATTTTCTATTATGTGTATAAGAAATAAAACTGAAAAACTTTTCAGAAAAAAAATATTTTCAGGGAGGGCTTATTTTAGCGTCTCCATTCCAGGAGTGGGTTCTACTTACCTTTACTACCGGTTCACATTGTGCCCATGTGCACACTCTTCTGTACATGCGCAGAAGCTTCTGCGCATGCACAGATCATTTATGATGACGTCCAGGTCAGTGGGCAGAGCCTCACACTGGTTTTGCTACCGGTTCTTGCGAACTGGCCTGAACTGGGGGCAACCCACCACTGATGCGCTCCAAAGCCTGATTGGGCTTATTATCAGGGAATGTCTTATTTTCAGGGAAACATGATATATTATATCTGCCTTCTGTGATATTTAATCCCTGGGAGATCTTTATAGCTAATTGAAGGTTTTTAGAAGTTGCAAAATTATTTACATAGACATAAATTATATATGCAAATTATAAGACAGGATTGTTGCGCCTGTGTTATGCCTTATGGCCTTAGGATGATAATAGTAGTATTCACATGTTTTTCTAGTTATTGAATAAAGTGTGCAATTAAAAGAGAGCCATTCCTACATGGAATCTTTGTTCAGATTAGTTTCAATTTCCTCAAGAACATAAACTGGAGAGCTAAAAGATATGTTCCAAGTCTTCCTCCAAAGTCAGAGGAAGCAACATGTCCCCAAATTGGTTATTCCACAAACTGGGGCTACATCCCCTGACAGCCTGGTGTCCTACTAGAAAGCCAGAGCATAGCAGGTAGCTGGGAGATTGGACTTATTGTTGGGCTGGTGGAAATATTGGTTAAGAACATATCATAGATGACCACACATGGATGGCTACCACTGGGAGAAACTTTTTTACTTAAAAATTGGCCAGGATAGACATAACTGATTACTAGTATATTTTTCTGCGTATACTGGGTTTCTGCAACAAAATGAGTTTTTGTTCAATGGATGAGATGTGCATTGCAACTTCACAACACAAACACTGTCCCTTATTCACTTACATGACAAGTCATATCATAAGTATAAAAGAATTGGAGTTTACACTGTGATGTCATGGCACACTTGTTAACTTGTCTCCACTCCCCATGCAATACCACTTAGCAATAGCACTCAGACTTCTATACCGCTTCTCTTAGCACTTTACAGAGACAGCATATTGTCCCGTCCCCCCAATCTGGGTCCTCATTTTACTCACCTCGGAAGAATGGAAGGTTGAGTCAACCTTGAACTGGTGAGAATCGAACTGCTGGCAGTCAACAGACTTAGTCTGCAATGCTGCATTCTAACCACTGCACCAACATGGCAGAGTAGACACACTTCTCAATTTTCTTCTATGAGGCCCAGAGACATTCTAGGAAATGAAGGTAGTGTCGGAGGTTGATGCTATACTGTTGGAGGTTGATGCAGAGTAGACACACTTCTCAATTTTCTTCTATGAGGCCCAGAGACATTCTAGGAAATGAAGGTAGTGTTGGAGGTTGATGCTATACTTTATTACAAGCCAAACATCCTGCTATTTTTCTAATGTAAATAATATTTTTTTAAAAAAATGATCAGAGAGCCAAGGGAGATTTCAGATTCCTCCTCCTGAAATATTAAGAAACTTTTTTTTTTGCATATAGAATACATTTTTTTTTTAAAATCCACAATATAATTCCATTATCATTTTCCCTTCAACTTGTAAAAGGTTAGACAAGGCCATTTTGGGGGAGAATATTGTGCTATACTTCCAATTCTCTACCCAAAGTCAAACAAACAAGAATAACACAGATATTTGTCGAACAACTTAATGCTGCTTCTAGCATACATATAGGAATGAATTTCAGATCTTGTGGAATTATAACTCATGTTAGCAATAGATATTACAATTATGTACTGCATGATTTTCTTAAAGAGTCAAACTTTATGAATATTCTAATTTAACTAGACTGATTTCTAATCTCCCACATTTTATTACTTGGTGGGGTTTAAGTTCAAGCACATCAAATGTGAAAATCTAAAAATCCAATACCGTAAGATTTAGTAAGTTCATGATGGAAATGGAAATTCAGTGGATATAACTTAATTTGTTCTGTGAATCATCTTAATGTGAATGCCAAAATGGATTTAATTTTTATTGTCACCAAAGATAGAAGTGTTCTGGATTTAAGTAATTAAAACGTACATTCTGCAAGGACTGGAGTAAAGGAACTGGTACTTAAGGATGCAGGCAGTTATCTGTAAGGTATGACTGCCAAATTACATATCAAAGTCTCTATAATAGAGATTTAAAACAAAGGAAGCCAAGGCTTTCAGCTGATCAGATATATCAAGTCAATATCACTAATCAAAATCTATATATGTGATTTCCACCAGTAGTTTTATAACAAATACAGCCATGCCACTAAGTTCCTATTACAGCAGCTTTCCCAATCAACTAGATTGGCTTGGATTGCAACTTCTAGATTGCAACTTCTACACCACTACAACCATTGGCTCAGGGGTGAAATGCTACCGGTTCAGGCCGTAGTAAAAAATGCTACTGGTTTGCTAAACCGGTAGTAAAAAAAAAAGTTCCAACAATCAATGTGCAATGAGCAATGTGTGATCATCGCAATGAGCAATGCGTGATCATCGGAACTTTTTTTTTTTTTTACTTTTTTAACATTCTTTTACTACCAGTTCTCCAGAACTGGTACTTAAAAATGCTTTAAAAAGTTTTTTAAAAAAAGTTCCAATGATAGCGTGTTGCTCAGCTGATTGTCGGAACTTTTTTTTTTTTTTACTTTTTACGCATTTTTTTACTACCGGCTTGGGCGAATAGGTAGTAAAAAATGCTTTTAAAAGGTTAAAAAAAAGGCTCCGACGATCACAGCTATACTGGAGCCTTTTTTTTTTTTTTTTTTACTTTTTTAAAGCATTTTTTAACCACCTCTTCACCCAAGCCGGTAGTAAAAAAAAATGCTTTTAAAAGGTTAAAAAAAGGTTCTGATGATCACACAGCATAGCTTTGATCATCGGAGCCTTTTTTTTTTTTTACCTTTTAAAAGCATTTTTTACTACCAGCTCGGGTGGATAGATAGTAAAAAAATGCTTTTAAAAGGTAAAAAAAGGCTCCAACAATCACAGCTGTGCCACGCGATTGTCAGAACCTTTTTAAAAAACTTTTTTAAAGCATTTTTTACTATCTATTTGCCCAAGCCGGTAGTAAAAAATGCTTTTAAAAAGGTTCTCACTTGCGCCACAGCTGATCACCCCCCCCATGCGCTGTTCTACTTAACTTCCAAAGCCTTTCTTTGGTGCGCAGTGCGCACGCATGCACACAATTCACATTTGGTGCACACTGTGCATGTGCTCACTCAGCGCGCATCTGGCACATGCACGGCTAGCAAACTGATAGTAAACCAGTTCAGATTTCACCACTGCATTGGCTGGCTAGGAATTCTGGAAATCACAGTCCCAACACAGCTAAAGACACCAGGCTGAGGAAGGCTGACTTAGAAATTGTAGGACCTGCTACACTTGTCATTCCCCTGTCATTGGAAAAGAGGCTCTTGTTAAAAGAATTTATTTTATGTGGATTATATTTCAATCTGGCATTATATTTCAATCAGTGAAAAACATTTTGGTAGCCTGAAGTGCATATAACTTATTGAATGGATATAACTGCACGCTGTATAACTATGGGAAACTCATGTGACTTCTTACATCATGTTCTTTGATGCTCTGTCTCACTGCCTTGGACCTGAGTCAGCTTTTCTGCTGTTTTGATCCTTTTTCCAAATGTGTGTTTGCTAGAGCAGCCTTCACAACCTTGAGTTTTCAGTTTGGTTGTACTATAATTTCTTTCATATTTCCTTGCTGCTGGGCTGACTAGGAAGCAGGTTGACTGTAGTCCAATAATGCTTGTGGACTTCACATCAGGAACAGTTGCATCCTATCTAAAAAAGATACAGTAACATTAAAGGGCAGCAACCTGCTTTCTGCTGTGCTTTTCCATCTTTCTTACAATGTTCCCCTTCATCCAGCTTGACATCACTCACCGGTGGTGGCCCATGCGTTCTGTCAGCAAAAATGGATTCCCAAGCTCCATTTTTGGCTGCAACGGCCTCCTGCAATCCTCTGCCAGTGAAAACAGAGCTCAGGAGGGTCACCCACGGGTTTCCTAAACTCTGTTTTTACTGGCAGAGGAACCACAGGCTGGTCCTTCACCATGGGCCAGATCTAAGGAGCCCGTGGGGCAGATCTGGTCCCTGGGCCTTGAGTTTGACACCCCTGATCTATCCATTCCTTTTCTTTGTCTGGGTTGCATTGTGGGCTCTTTGGAGGCAGGGATCTTTTCTGTCTCATTTTATTTATTTTTCCAAGCATTTTTTAATGCTTTGAGAAGAGTTGGGTGCATGGTTGGAGCTTGATGCATTTTTAATGATAATAAATAATATAGCACCCACCACCATTTCTTATCACAAGATAATGTATTCTCATTTGGCACTAATGAGTGGTCTCAGCAAGGATGCTCAGACATTTAGATCCTCAAAGGCCCATGATAGTGCAAACTGAATTTTACCAAGCGAAGCCTTGGGCAAGCATTGGTTCCTCGAGGATGAGGTAGCAAATGAACATGGAGATGGAAATGTGTTTTCGACTGTTGATGATGAATAAGCAGAGGGCAGGGTTAAGACAAGATTGACAAATTAGCTTCCGGAACATTGGATAAATTAAGCAGGCAGCCTAGCCATGTCATTCTTGGTTCTTTTACAAATCGCAAGCACGAGAACAAGAAACAAATAACTTTTAATTTTTTTTTTTTAAAAATTGTTCCTAATAGATTTCTGATAATATCACATTGTGAGGGTGGTTCTGAAGCTTCCTCATTATTGCATTGTCTCCTTGATTACTAATGTGTTACAAATTATGGTTACATATGCATATGCATTGTCTATCTGAGTGAGGGAGAAAGAGCAAGGGGGTGATGCGTTTTCTTAGGTCCTTCTAGGATATCAGCCTGTCCAATTTGGTAGAGGATCCAATATAATATTCATCTGAGAAGTTCATTTAACTAAAAACTATTTTAAAAAAGCCTTCATATATTATTTTGGAAAGAGAAAATTCTTAAAATATATGTGCGAGATCGCCTTCTGCCACCGATGGCCTCCCACTGTCCAACACGCTCTCACAGAGAGGGACTCCTCAGGGTGCCGTCAGTCAAACAATGTTGATTGGTGACCCCCAGGGGAAGAGCCTTCTCTATGGGGGCCCCCACCCTCTGGAATGAACTGCCCCTGGGGGTATGATTCCCAACTTACGTACCTTCTGCTGTGCCTTTAAGATTCTACTATTCCAACAGGCTGGGCTGGCTACATAAGGAATTGTAATAGGGTTTTAATTTGGGGCCAAATTGTTTAATACGTTTTAAATTGTTTTTAAATTTTGTATTATATGTTGTTTTTATTATGGCTATACACCGCCCTGAGTCCCTCGGGAGAAGGGTGGTATAAAAATCTAAATAATAAAATAAATAAGATAAATAAATAAATAAAATGTTGATTTCATGCAAAGTATGTTTTCATAACATGCCATATTTCATTTTGCTCTGCTACTTGACTAGAGAAGGTCAGGATATTATTTTATCCACCCAGGTAAAAGAAATCGTCTATAGTATACAAGGTCTGTTTTTAAGTGAAAAGCATCCTTGAAACCACTATTACAATGATACTATCTTAGAGTTCACCTCTTTCCAATTAAATCGTGACCTTTCCTTCCGCATGCAAGTTTTTTTTCCCCACTCTCTTTCTCTCTCTATTTTTGCCTTAAATCCCAGGGCTCAAATGTCATTTCAAAGTTTATTTTGTATTTCTAACCTGTAATTTGGAAAATAAGCATGAATCCCTAAGAAGGTTACCAGTTCTCATCTTAATATATTGTGGTTTCTGCCAGGGGGTTAACCTGAACTGGCAGGTGGATAGATTCCTCAGTATGGCAGAGAGACACTATGGCATTGTGATTCTTATCATGCATTAGAAAACTTGAGAATAACAACCAACTCCCCCCCCCCCCCAAAAGTCATGACAGGATTTTTAATTATTTCTATTTTTATTAGTCACCCAGAGTTATATTACATAATAAGGGCAGTCATATAAATGTTTTAAATAAATAAATACATATATTGGTATAGTATAAAGTGTGTTTCTTAAATGTTTTTCTCTCAGGACCCTTTCCTCTTTTAAAAATTAAGGAGGACCCCAAAGGCTTTTGTTCACCTAGGATGTATTTATTGTTGTTTACCATATTACAAAAGTAAAATTGATGCACTGGTTGCCAGTACAGCTTCTCATGATTATTTGATGAAATTTTAATGTGATATTATTTTTCAAGACAAGGTGGCAATTAATTTTGATTTTGCAGACCCCTGAGAGGGTCTCTTCACCCTTTGAGAAAGACTGATATAGAGATTTCAGACTACAGCTACATAAATCCAAAGTTCAATTATTCACCCCCTTGTGAAGATCACTGTGTGACCTGGACTAGTTATTGCCAAAGAATTGTTATCAGGATAAAATTTGGAGGGGGGTGGGGGAACTACGATGACTGCTCTGTACACTTTCCTCAAAGAAAGATAAGGTAGAAATGCAATCAATCATCTACTGAAGGAATAGAAACACAATGCAACCTTATTTCACTCCTGCCAAATTTCATTAGCTTTTTCAACTACTTTTCACTGTATTCTGCCAGGTTCTTCATACTGAACGTTGCTTCAGTCCAAAGGAGACTGTTTAACCCATAGTTCATATACAATGAGAAGATTGGGGAATATATTAGCTTTACTTCTGGAAGTGAGGCAAGATCTGGTGTAGAACCTATAGGGACATGTAGCATTACATTACTGGACAATGTTGACCAAACTAGAAGAATATTATAAGAACACAGGTAGTCCTCGACTTACAACAGTTCATTTAGTGGCTGTTCAAAGTTACAACAGCATTGAAACAAGTGATTTATGACTGTTTTTTCCACAGTTACGACCTTTGCAGCATCCCCATAATCATGTGATCAAAATTCAAATGCTTGGCAACTGGTTCATGTTTATGACCATTGTGTCCAAACACCTTTTGTGGCCTTCTGACAAGCAAAGTCAATGGGGAAGCCAGATTCATTTAACAGCAGGTTTACTAATTTATCAACTGCAGTGATTCACTTAACAACAGTGGCAAGAAAGATCATAAAATGGAGCAAGACTCGCTTAATAATTGTCTCACTTAACAGAAATTTTGAGCTCAGTTGTGGTCATAAATGTAGGACTACCATATAAGACTTGCTATCTGTTTATTGATCTATTCCTTGCTTTACCTTTGAGAATCAAGGCAACATACTTCTTTTCATCTGCAACAACAATGCTGAGAGAAGTGTTGGACTAAGTGGGAGGAACTGGCCCCACACTACCAAGTGAGTTTCTATGGCTGATAGTTCACTTGAACCTCTAAACTGCTAGATTCTGGTTTGGTTTCCAGCAATCAAGTACATAAACAGACAAAGGAAGTTGGTTCTTCCTGGTGCTTGTCTAACGTCTTAACTATTACACAACACAGAAATGTAAATATGAAAAGGTTCTGACCAGAGTCTGTCTTCCTTTCATCAGCCACACACAACTTTCCTCCAAGATTCGCTGAAAGTGAGGTTGAAATTTCAAAGAAGGACAGAATTGTTTTCCCCAACTTGCCAGCCTGATTAGCTTTATGCTGCCCTTCCCTCATCTTGCCTACTTGTAGAATTTCACTGAAATAATATGGCGATTGAAACAGGCTACATTATCTTAAGTGTGTAACTCACCCAAAATCATCTGCGCGTGTGCTGAGAAGTCATATAAATGTGTTTAGTAATAATAAATGAATGTATGCATTCAAAAGTATGAGCTTGAGGAGATATTAACTTGGAGATTTTACACCTTCTATCTAACATACCCAGGCGGACATCAGCACTGATATGCTGCTTGGTGGTGTGGTGGTGCAGTGGTTAGAATGCAGAATTGCAAGCTACTCTGCCGACTGGCAGCAGTTCGATCCTTGGCTCGAGGTTGACTCAGTTTTCCATCCTTCCAAGGTTGGTAAAAAGAGGATCCAAATTATTTGGGGCAATATGCTGCTCTGTAAACTGCTTAGAGAAGGCTGTGAAGTGGTATATAAATGCTATTGTTATTGTGCTAAGACCACCTATATCACTCCAAGTTACAAACTGACCCTTTCTGTAGAATGAAGTTCCAGCTACCTGTCTTGCATAATGATAAACGTGCCTCCTTTACTTGAATTTCTACCTTTTACACAGATGATTTTCAGATCTTCTAGAGATTTCAAGTTTGGTTCCACTTGCAGTGTCAGAAAGTCAACTACATGGAATATTACAAAATATTTCAGAGTTAATGGTATTTTCAGATTTTAAAATAAAATTTTCAGACATAAATTCCTTGTGTGTCCAATCACATTTGGCCAATAAAGAATTCTATTCTATTAAGTTCAGCATTAGTTTCTAACAAATTAACAAACAATATTGCAATATCCTCACCCTCCTTTTACTTAGATATTCCAAGAATTGAACACAGTATTTTTTTTTTCAAAGGAACTTTAAGGACAGGAAAACATACACTGGGCCATAGGAAATAATGTTAAAAAGTTCAAAGGAACATGTTAAATTAGATTTTTTTTTCTTCTGACTCTGCTTTCTTTGTACCTGTATGAGTCTCAAGCTTGCCAGCTATAGAACAGTTATACACTAGGGGCCAAAATTGTGGAAACTTTTTGGGAAAATTTGAGGTTTGATGGCTAATAACACCACTTTTTTTGGCATTTCAAGATAATCATATTCCACTGCTGGAATGGCCTGGGAATAGCCCAGATCTTAATCCAATTGAAAATCTATGGAGCCGACTAAAGAAACTTGTTAGTCAGAAGTGACCCAGCAATAAAATCCAGTTAACAGAAGCATTAATTCAATCTTGGTTTCACATTATAACAGCTGCAGAACTAAAATACTTGGTTCACTCCATGGGAAGACATTGTAAGGCCATAATTCATGCTAAAGGTTACCCAACTATTAACAGACTTGGTGATAATTTTTGTATATTTCATTTTTTCTATGGTGATAATTTTTGTATATTTTTTTCTACATGTTTCACTTTCCTTTTTTATACTGTAACTGCTATTCTAATAGCAAATCTTTCATAAAAGTTATTGCATTATATTCTTGATTAAATTATCTTTCCATTGATATATAATTTTATGGTACTGCTAAAAAAAAAGTGGTGTTATTAGCTAGTTTTAGAAAATACACTTTTCCCAAAAGGTTTCCACAATTTTGGCCACTACTGTACATCTCTTTGTGCTATTTAAGTTACTATACCTCTGAGACTGCATCAATGAAAAACATCTACATAGCTGGCTCTGGGTGGTGACTCAGCAGAGAAATCCATTCGAAAAGTTGGAACTGATCCTCAAATTATATCAAATCCAATTCTTTACAAAGATGTGATTCATAGTTTAGGCTGAAAAAAGTCAGCTCCTAGTTCTATAGCAGATTAGGTTTTCCTTTAAAAGTGGTGGTGGTGGGAGTTGTATGTGCGTATGTGCGCGTGCACAAGTATGTAACTGTTTCTGTGCTGTGTGTTTTGGAAAATACTAAAATAGGTATTCTTATGGCAAATCTGAGATACCTTTCCTCCATGCAAGTTTGAACTTCTCCAAATAACAAGTAGAATCTGATCAAGCATGAACACTTCTTGGTTATCTATAGATTTGTAGTACACAACCTTAGAAATGTCATTGGCACACTTCACAGTGTAATCAATATGTTCTTTTTAACCTTTGAGCAAGAAGGTTGGCTTCAGAGCAGGACTGATTGAAAGATTCTCTTGCTCTGTGAAATGTGCAAATCAGAAAGTTATTTTTAAAAAATGAAAATGCATCTGTAGAAGCTTGTTAATATGCAATAAAATACAGCTTTAAAAATATTTCATTAAGTAATCTTGAATTAGCTCTCCAAGACATTTAATTGACTCATGTGTTATATTGTTAACATGCTTCTGTTGATATATAATGCTTTTTATTGCTCTGTAGGGTGTCAGAGAACAAACCCCCAGCTTTAAATGTTTTTATTATGCTTGCTGGACCACTACTCAATTATCACAAATACTTTACTACTATTGCTTTATTACTACCTCAAATGCTATTTTTAAATAGCACTCTGGTTAGACAAAACAATTACATTATTCATTCAGTTTGTTTTCTGGTTCTAGGATAGTTTTAGAAAGACAAATTTTCTGAACATTTGACCAGGAAGGCTTACAACACATTTAATCTTAGGTAAACAGATTAATTTTTAGATTTATATAACTTCTTTCCCCAAGAGATTTGAACAAGTAGAAAAGTATCCTGACCACTTTAGAAGACTCGAAATAGGAATTATATTCTAATCCTTTTTACAAATTAACTTTCTATTCTTAGTGTAAACTATACCAAGTAGATTGCTATGGCTACAGTTCATTAAAAAAAGTATTGACCTAGTAGACCATGATAAAAAATAATAATCAAGCCTCCAAACTGAAAAGCTCTCTTTACTAGACCAGTCAGTCTTGAATTAAAAAACTGAGAACAACAGCTATTCTAATTGAATTAATTTAGCATGCTTTATATTTAGTATGTGACACTAAAAAAAGAACATCATATTAATATTTATTGTTGCATAACATACTACAATCCTATATGCATTTATTTCATTGGGGTTTTACTCTTCACTAGCGATGATAGGGAAATAAATATTTCACTTATACTAATAGACAAAAATTATTGAACTGAATTGCTTAGAAATCTAAATCAATAAATTGTGTTTAGAACAGTAAAGGAATGATATATCTGAACCACCCTCATCTCTGAAAATTATTTGGCTATTGATTTCAATATAAGATCTATAAATTTCTTTTTAAGTCATCCACTCCCTTATGTACATTTACTGAAAAGATAGTGAGTCCTCAGGATGCTCACAGGTGCTCAATTGTATATCCTTGCAATATTTTAAGACATAACAATTCATACTTTATAAAAGCAAAAGTGGTAAGAAGAAAGACAAATCTTGGGTTGTCATTCTGTTATTTGGTTGGATATTTTCACAGGGATTATTTTTGGTGAACATTGTAGGGGGTTTCTATGTTCTATTCTTATGATTGTTCTGTCATCTTAAATGTCTTGTTAGCCACCCCAGAGTCAAGAATTTACAAGACTTGAGCCATATAAATTGCTTTAATAAACAAATTGATCATCTGGAATGATCCCTAAAGGAAAGGGACTTCAAATGTTCTTTTGATTACAGATAGATAGATAGATAGATAGATAGATAGATAGATAGATAGATAGATAGATAGATAGATAGATATAATTAATGATTGTTGATGTGCAAGAACACTAAAATTATAATGTTGCAAGTACACAAAACAAAAACATTTCCTTTATAGTTTTAGATTTTAAGGAAGGAAAAGGCATGTCCCAAAATGATACAAATGTGAATCTGTCTCAAGAGCTGTGTGCATAAATAGATAAGCTTTCTAAAATTGTCATATGACTAAAATTAGCTATCATTTCATTTCAGATTATATTGGTATTTATATTATGCTAGTTATTCACATTATGCCACAACGTATTTCTAAAATAGGAACCAGCATCTGTTTCAGAAAATGTTCTACAGTAAACTTTCCATCCAATCTCTGATTTTAACTAATAATGTTTTAAGACTGTGTTACTAGATTCAGAAGATCCAGCTTGCATGATCTTACAGATGCTAAGTCTCAGCGATAAAGAGCTAACTATAACCAAAGAGTTTTCTGTGGCTAAAGACTTTTTGTAGGTTAAACAAAATGACTCCATATGATTCCAGCTAAAGTCTGATCATAACTATTGCCAATGTGGTTAAATTGTTCGCCTTGCTTTGTCCTAAATCTCATCTTTGATAGGTTGACTGGGCAATTTTCATGGTCGACTAATATCTTTCCTAAGCCTCTATAGAGCTGTTGCTCTGAAACTGGATTTTTCTTTCATTCACCATAGTTTTCTTAGCTATAGTCACAAGATTATTCTTACCCCAAATCACAATTACGTTACATTTGTTAAATCCCAAAGGTGTCCAGTTGCCTCTTGAAAAACAAGAATGTCTAGTTGTCTCTTGAAAAAGCACCTTTGGCACAACCACAATCTGATTGACTGAGAATCTACATAGACATTTACATTTTTGAAACTGCATTAAAAGCTTTTGTTTTCATCAGATTGCATTCATAGTGTTTTCATTCAGGGAAAGTGATATGACAATTCAGGTGTCATTATGAACAGAACTGAGGCTTGGCTAATAAAACTGCATGAATGTTGAATATTATGAAAAATGTATACTCTATGGGAAACAGCCGGGGTTACTACTTGATCAACTTTAAAGCAACCTATATCAATTATTTATTCATGTGTTTATTTACTGCCACCTAACAATTTTTGTAGTTCAACCTCTATACTAGGCCCTGGGCACATTTGCATAGAATTCAGGATTTTAAAATATGTAAATACACAATACTGGATTTCCTTTTCCTTTGGCAAAGCAATTCCTCTAGTCTTAAATGTTATTATATCTATAAGAAATACAAACACATAAAGTAATGCTGCTACAGATACCAAATCTGTGCTTTGTAAGCTGATGCTTTTTTTTTTTTAAAAAAAGGTAATTCCTTTTTTTGTTATTTTTAATTTAAAAAGTCCCAGTAAAGCAAGTTATCCCAAAGCAAAGTTTCTCTTGAAAATTTGGAAGTCTTTAAAAGTAGCTCAAAAATGCCCTGACCAATCAAAAGAATTACCTGGAATATGTAAATGAAATAGAAGCAAAACTCCAACGGGAGCATTCTAAGACACACAGAGATAATTGGCAAGCTATAATGATTTCTATCTAATAGGCTTATAGCCCCATCATGGGCCTTGGCCAGTATGGATTTGCACATGGCTAGACAACTGCATCGGGATATTTCAGACTGATTTTCCAGGAGCAGCTTCCCCCAATGTACCAGCATGTAACTGTTGTGCAAGAAAAGAAAGATAGAAAGACATTTAATGGAGTGTGGCTTTCTAAGGGGGCAGCTGCTGAGGCCACAGCTATATTTTATTTTTAAATTGAAACAATATAGTATTGCAAATGGCAAAAAAAAAAAAAAAAAAGGCAGAAGAATGGAAGAGTATTTTTCAGGCACATGAACTGTGCTATCAATTTGCTGTACAAGTTTTCCAGGGAATAGCATTTCTCCAGAGTGCATTTAATCCAAGCGTGTATTCAGAACTAAACGCCTGCACCTTTGAGAAGTGTCATGAACAGTAGTGGGATTCAGCCAGTTTGCACCACTTCGGGAGAACCAATCTGAGCAATTTGGCAAACTGGCTGTTGGAAGACATCAGTAGGGCAGAGAACCGGTTGTTAAATTACTTGAATCTCACCACTGGTCATGAATGCTATTTTCATGCTATATTTCTCAACGCAGGGAGTCCTGGTGTCTGGATATCTATCCATTGTGATATTTCTCACCCAAGGATTGCAGAGGTATGGTCTAAATCGACCACAATTTCATTCTTTTATTTATTTATTGCAGCGAATATTCACTATTCCTTTTAGGTGAGTATCTGAAGCAATCTATAAAAGTCAATAGCTAAATGGATAAAATAATTTTTAAAATTGCCCCTCCTCCTTGTGAGATCATTATCTCAAAAAAGCCTAAAGACAGATAAAATATTAGCTTGCTAAGGTCTGGCAGAGGGCATTGGATCAACAGCTCACGTCCCATTTTACTATCAACTTTCTACAAGCACTTGTTTCCTTTTATATATCCATTATTATCAAATATCCCAGTGTTCACACTTGCTTTATTGAAATCACTCTCAGAGAAGAAGCCATTTATCTCTCTAAATACAACAAAGTTTTGCTATATTATTTGCAAATCATGGCAGAGCACGACAAATTAACATCCAAGTAAGTGCTTGTGTTGAACATTGTAAAGAGGTATACATTGACCTCTATGATTATATTACTTTTTCTGTTGTATGACATGAGGTTTTAATTCCCCCCCCCCCCCCCAGTGGTCTGTAACAATGGTAAAATGTATCTAAACTGATCTAGTAAAAGTCACAGAGGACCGCAGCATGGAGTAAGTTGTGAGGGTGTGATCTACTTCTAGATTTCTAAAGCAGTAAAGGATATCTCAACCTTTCCATTTCCTCCCTCCCTCTCATTATTTTTATGCTGCTTTTTCATTTTTGAGTGCATGATCTTTCAAATTTTAAAAAAATGTAGTCAAGTCTAGTCTGAGAGCATTTTCTGGAGAAAGACATACAGGATATTCTAAGGGGAGAGTCAATGGGATCAAAATGGCATGTGCAACCAAGTCCTGCCTCTTTTTAACATGCATTGCAGACATAATATACAGATAAAAGGAAGCAGTTCATTGATTGCTGTGGCCACATCTACCATTTTGACACAGTGGATTTTTCCTATGGATATCTCTACCGAGAAGCAATTCACAAAATTTTGAATGAATGAATGAATGAATGAATGATTCCCTTCATGTGAACAATTACACCCATCCCCTAGTAGTAAAGAAAGTTAGAAAGGGATACCATGGACAAATCCTAATTTTTGCCCTCAAATCAGTTCAGAATCTTCCTGTGATTTCCCAGCGTGCTAAACTAGAAGCCTGTTGTATTTTAGCCAAGTCTACGTGTCAAGTATATGGTTCATTATGTCATGCAAATCCAGTAAATTAGGTTAATTCAGAAAACCATGGTTAAATTAGTTACCAGTAAGTATGTCGTGTTAACATAGCTATAGAGATTGAATTTTTTATGCTTATCACTGCATGCTAAAGAGGCAAAACGAGAGAACATTCTGGTTTTAATAACTTATTTGATTCATTTTCTGCATTAAGGTTGGTGGAAGAGAACTGTCAGAAATGGATTGACTGGTCCTTTTGATTTTTTGCTATAAATAAAAGGTTGAAATCAGCCTATAATTCAGTACAGAGTTATAAAATGACACAGCTCTATCTCTAGGTTTGGGGCCAAATGGGTACAGGACACAATTTTGACATTTCTCCTTGAAATATGTACCAGTTCTTTGCTTTGATATACTGTTTTTGTACAGATTGCAACAGAATCCTACTTGACTCTTAAAAATAAGAATCTTAAGGTCATTTTCCATCCAACATCCAGCATGAGACTGAGAAATTCTTCAAGCACTTCTTCTCTACATTTTATTGAAAGATATGAATTCACTTCACAGTAGCCCAAGCACTAATCATTAATAAGATACAACAAGCACTGGCAGAATGAAAGTAAACATAGATAGTATCGAAATTGTTATGAATATTAAAGTCATAAATATAATAAAAGCAAGTCACTAAGTATCCTCAGCTACAATAAACCTAAAACCCAATTAAGTATAAGTGTTGACTTATTATTCCAAAGATTTTCAAAAACTGTATTTAGCTCCTTTGATACACTCATTTGCCTTTTAAAGATGTATAATCATTCTCTCTTTTTGCATATTCCATTGACAAAGATTCATTTATTTGTCTAATTGAATAATAAGGCACTTGATTAATTGTTTCAAATAATTCCATATCACAGGCTTACTATTGGTGAAATTCTTTTGTAATATTTTCACCAGCTGGCTTTTTCCACTATAAATTACAAATAGCCTGTTTTTGACTGCCAAGATTTTTAAAGGGAAGGAGATAAAAGGAATGCTTAGCTTGGTTGGCATCCATTCCTTCTTTGGCTTGTATTTTCCTTTATTGTGATGCTGCCTGCCATTGATTCTGGATCTACAATATCCTGGATAGTTTTTAACAAGGAAGCTAAAAAGCACCAGTGCTCTTCTACCATCTTGATTATTCTTGTTATTGTGTACACAGAGAAGAGCTTCAGCAGTTTCCCTGGGGGTCATAGCTCAGGAGAAAATCCTGATGATAAGTGACATCTGAATGGATTTCTTCCAAATTAGTATATTAACAATTATACCAACCTGGGGCTCTTTATTAGCAATACCAGGAAAGCCACCAAGGATGGTGAAATTCACTTCAGCCATAGGATCTTGTTATAAGAATGGTTTCCAGTCTGTGTTGGTTGGTCTGGTTCAGAGAAAGCAGAATGTATACATGGGTGGTTTATAACAGGATTTGGTGTACATATTAATGGCCCCAAAGAATATTACCAGGAGGGAGGGTGTATGGACTGTGCCTTGATATCTATTAACACATGTATCCCTCTGTATCTTCATCTTTTGTTGGGTAGTTAGGCATTGCCTTTCAATGTGTGCCCTATATGAACAGCTTTCTACCCTTTGAAAAGTTGAGACAGCAGGATGAATTCCTTAACAAGATAGGCTGTTAGCAATCTTTTGTGGTTGTTCCACAATCAATATTCAGACAGATTACAGTCTTTTCAATGGGTTGATGTTCATTCCAATCCCTGAGAATCCTTCAATCTTTTTTTAAAAAGAAGGGATTCAACCTGTGCAGATAATAAGAAATATTAAGCCCCAAGATCCCAAATAAATAATGTGGCATTGTAGAATCACTAAAAAAAATTCCTGAGTGCAGGAAACCTTGTTAATATAGTGAAAGAAAATCTGCCATTCCCCCCCCCCCCCCAGGGAAAGATCTTGATTCATATACCCTGCCATATTTGCACTGTCCTAGAATTTTTTGAAATCATACTGTGCATTTTAAAGACAAGGATGTCATTAGCCACAATGTCTTTGCTTCTGTGTTATGTCCCATTGTTCTTCAACTGATGTAGGCTGTCACTCAGGATGGTTGAGATATTATAGTGATAGCACAGTTCCTGAGGGAGAAATGTAGTCCATTTTACACAAAGGAAGAGAGAATTATGTTGGGCTTGGTAGAATTTTGGGAAAGGATTGCAGATAACTTAAAAGCTAGAATGGGGAAATTCTAGCTTTTATGTTATAGCTAGGAGAATAGCAGAATAAATAAACAAAAAGAATAGGCAATGGGCAAAAGGAAGAAGATTGATTGATTGATTTGATTTATTAGATTTATATACCGCCCTTCTCCTTGCGGACTCAGGGTGGTGAACAGCCAGATAAAAAACGGTACATAAAAGTTAAAAATTATTTAAAAATCCATATAAACTTTGGCTAAGATTAAAACAATTAAATATTTAAAATTCCACAACCCAACAATACAACAAGATCTTAAAAATTCAACAGGGGTCAGGCTAGACCGGCAAGCTGAAAGAGATAAGTTTTTAGGGCCCGACGAAAAGTCCGGAGGTCGGCAATTGTTCTCAGTTCCGGAGGAAGATCGTTCCAGAGGGTAGGGGCTGCCACAGAGAAAGCCCTCCCCCTGGGGGTCGCCAGCCGACATTGTCTGGCTGACGGCACCCTGAGGAGGCCCTCTCTGTGGGAGTGCACTGGCCGGTGGGAGGCTATTGGCGGCAGAAGGCGGTCCCGTAAGTACCCTGGTCCTAAGCCATGGAGCGCTTTGAAGGTGATCACCAGCACCTTGAAACGCACCCGGAAGTCCACCAGCAACCAATGCAGCTCGCGCAGGAGAGGTGTCACGTGGGAGCGTCCCGTCGCTCCCATAATCCCCCGCGCGGCCGCATTCTGCACCAGTTGGAGCCTCCGGGTGCACCCCAAGGGGAGCCCCATGTAGAGAGCATTATAGTAGTCCAGGCAAGAGGTGACGAGTGCCTGAGCCCAGGCAAGAGGTGACTGTGCGTAAGGAGTCCCGATCTAGAAAGGGCCGCAACTGGCGTATCAGGCGAACCTGATAAAAAGCTCCCCTGGCCACAGCTGTCGTGTGATCCTCTAAGGACAGCCGTGGATCCAGGAGGACGCCCAAGTTGTGCACCCTTTCCGTGGGGGCCAATGATTCGCCCCCAATAACCAGCGATGGTGTCAGCTGGCTATATCGGGATGCCGGCAGCCACAGCCACTCGGTCTTGGAGGGGTTGAGTCGAAGCCTGTTTCTCCCCATCCAGGCCCGCACGGCTTCAAGGCACTGGGACATCACTTCCACGGCATCTTTGGGGTGGTCTGGGGTGGAAATGTACAGCTGCGTATCATCAGCGTACTGATGGAACTCCACCCCAAAACCACGGATGATCTCACACAGTGGCTTTACATAAATGTTGAACAGAAGGGGCGAGAGGACCAATCCCTGCAGCACCCCACATACTAGGCACCTTGGGGTCAACCGCTGCCCCCCTGTCAACACAGATTGCGACCGGACGGAGAGGTAGGAGGAGAACCACCGTAAGACGGTGCCTCCCACCCCCAGTCCCTCCAACAACATGATACCATGGTCGATGGTATCAAAAGCCGCTGAGAGGTCTAATAACACCAGGATAGAGGAATAACCCCTACCCCGGGCCCGCCAGAGATCATCCACCAACGCGACCAATGCCGTTTCGGTGCTGTATCCAGACCTGAAGCCGGACTGGAGCGGGTCTAAATAGACAGCTTCATCCAGGTACCAAGGGAGCTGCCATGCAACCACACTCTCAACAACCTTCGCTAAAAAGGGAAGGTTGGAGACTGGACGGTAATTAGCCAAAATAGCCGGGTCCAGGGAGGGCTTCTTGAGGAGGGGCCTCACCACCGCCTCCTTCAAGGCGGCCGGTAGGGCACCCTCACTCAAAGAAGCATTTATAATCTCCTGGAGCCAGCCTCGTGTAACCTCCTGGGAGGCCAGCACCAACCAGGAGGGACACGGGTCCAATAAACATGTGGTTGCGTTCAGTCTTCCCAAGGTCCTGTCCACATCCTCGGGAGCCACAGGATCAAACTCAGCCCAGATAACACTCTCAAGACCTGCCTCAGTCACCCCACCCGAACTAACCCAGTCAGAGGCCAAGTCATCCCGAATCTGAGTTATTTTATCATCCAGATATTGAACAAAATCCTCAGCACGACCCTGCAAGGGATCCTCCCGCGCTCCTGGATGGAGGAGGGAGCGGGTCACCCTAAACAGGGTGGCTGGGCGATTATCTGATGACGCGATAAGAGCGGCAAGATAGTTAGATTTTGCCGCTTTTATCGCCACTAAGTAAGTCTTAATATGAGCTCTTACTAGTGTCAAGTCAGATTCAGAGCGGCTGGCCCTCCAACCGCTCTCTAGGCGTCTTCTCCGGCATTTCATCTCCCTCAGCTCCTCGGTGAACCAAGAGATGGGGAAGTGGGGCTATTTCAGACAATCTGAAAATAAATTCAGAATTCATGACAGTTACATTTGAGATGAGAAAGTAGGACTGAGGAAAATCATATGTGGAATCTCTGGATAGAAAAGGCCAGGTTTAATGATCTGGAAATTGGCAAAAAAGAGTATACTACTGATAACAGACCAGGGCCCTAAAGGGATATATGAATCAGACATCTGGATTATCTTCCAAATAAGTTCCTCCAATGATGACTTCCATTAGTGCTAAAATATTGTCATCTACCGTAATTATCTGAAGGAAGTAGCTAGGAAGAAAAGGAAGTGGTGATGAAAAAGTCTGATGTTTAGAAATATATTTCTTTGAAAAGTGGAATTTACTGTTGAGTGGAGCTGCTAAACTCTTTCTTCTGATCTTCCATTCATTCTGCCAATGGGCACACACATTTTTCATAGGAAGTAAAATATCAGCCTGTTTTTAACCCATGTAAGTTTTCTATGTGCTAAATTTTAGTTTATTTTCTTATTGTTTTAAAAGTATCTGAAGAGAATCCCCATCTACATCACATAAATAGGTATTCTGGAAGCACGTTTATGCAAAATATGCATTTCTAAATGTATTTTAATCAACTGTATATATTTCATTATAAATTGTGTACAAATTATACTGTAACATGTGTACAGTCTAACCAATGCCTTGTAAAATTCAAATAGCTAGAAAACCTGAAGAATAATTGCATGCAATTTGCACATTATTCCAGAAAATGTGGATCAGTCCATTCACATCAAAATTCACAAAGATCAGATTTCTTGTGCTTCGCTTTTTTTTTCTTGCTCTGATTCTAGTAAGAACTGACATGTTTTAAATGGAGGAAAGGTACTAACTCAAGCAGCTAGGATAAGGGAGAGGAAATAAATATACTTTCCAATGAGGCTTACTCTTGGATTTCTTCAGATATACCTTGATATTATGGTGGTTTTTTTTTTAATTAATAATGTTGACCCATTAAAAATACCCAGAAGTTGAGTATTAGGAACTACTACAATGTTTTAAAAAAGAGAACACATTTCTGAATGTGGTACAATTCTTCATTTGGAAACATTTTAAGAAAATAGGAACCAGGGAAAGGACAGGCAAAAATGTCTGAAAGTGAAATTTGTTGGACATGTGTTCTGTTGCTCAAACTTCATCATAAGATGTTTTTTTTGTTGACAATGCTTTTCCAGAAGCAAAAAGCCTGGATAGCTCAGCAGACTAAAAGCCTGTTATTAACATTCAGCTGTCTGTAATTATTGCAAGTTTCGAATCTCACCAGGCTCAAGGTTGACTCAGCCTTCCATCCTTTCTAAGATAGGTAAATTGAGGACCCAATTTGTGGGGCAATAAGCTGACTTTGTATAAATATATAAAAGTATGAAGGCTATTGCTTAATGCATTGTAAGCCTCCCCGAGTCTCTGGAGAAGGACAGCATATAAATCTAATTTTTAAAAAAATGCAATTGGTGTCAGATTTCCCTACCATTCTGAAACAATGCAGACTCCTCCCAACTCTACAAAAGACAAGAAAGGAGAGACAAAAACATCACTTCATACCAGAGGTGAAATGTAAAATGTGTTACTACTGGATCTGTGGGCATGGCTTGGGTGAGGGGGAGGAGGGAAATGTGACGGGGGGGGGGGTGGCCAACTTTTAAAAAAAACTTTTCAAAGTATTTTTTCTAATGCTTTGAAAAGCCTCTGGCGATCAGGCAACTAAGCTGGGGTCGTCAGAGAGGCTTTTTAAAAAATGCTTTGAAAAGCCTCTCTGCCGATCAGGCAACTCAGCTGGGATTGTCAGAGACTTTTCAAAGCCAAGAGGTTGCAGAAAAAATGCTTTGAAAAGCCTCTGAGGATCCCACTGAGCCGCGCGATCATCAGAGGCTTTTTTTAATTACTTTTAAAAGCATTTTTTTGTCAGAAGAGGTTGAAGTAAAAAAAAAAGCCTCTGATGATCGTGCAACTCAGCTGAGCATGGGGGGGGGCGGGTTTGCAGGGATTTTTGCTACCAGTTCTCCGAACCACCCTCCACCATCGCTACCAGATCAGGCGATCCGGTCCAAACCAGGAGCATTTCACCCCTGCTTCATACATCAGCAAAGGCTAAATGTAGCACTTTCTACTTTACTTTCTTTCCTAGATTGAGGGGAGATTAATCTTTTGGAAATGTTCCATTAGAACTTTTTCAGCACACTGAAATATCAAGAATAGCGTTTTCATTTGCTAACTATATGAGTGGGGTTGATTGCTGGATAAATGACATAAATAGGATATGATAAAAGTCATAAGATATCTGGCAAGGAGAGGGACAGGTTTTATGTATTTCATTGTCTCAGAACTAATAGGTTAAACTATAAGGAAGTAGGTTCAGGCTAGGTATCAGGAGGCACTTCCTGATTCTTGATCAGGAGACTACAGCCAGAGAAACAGGCTAAAATGGAATATTAGAAAATATCATTAGATGCATTTGGATATAAGGGTTTCATTAAGCTATTTCTATATATTATTAGCATAATTCAATTTGTGTTATACATAGAAATAAGCAATATGTTGCATCCCTCCAATACTAAGGTGATAACAAATTCAATGATTTTTTTTCTTTATTTCAGAATTAATATAATTCTTCTACATATTTTCATGTTCTTCTACATATTTTCATGTTGTTCTCCATTGGCTTCATTTTGGTTGAAATTTTGAATATAAACCCTTGTGGATATCCATGTGCTCCATTTGGTCATTTTTTCTATACAATCTCTACTCATCCCAAGGCCCTGTGGATGGAATCTAATATCAAACAATTAATTCTGCTTGTGACACTTATTTTTTTTTTAACTTTTCATCCTCTCTCTAACTTATTCTGTGGGTACCAAATGATGAATTGGCCCTTGCTTATACCTATAATCAGCCATTTTCTGCCTCCTCTTTTAGATTTTGAGGTAGGCTAGATGACTATTAAAGAAAAAGAAATTATTCCATTGCTGGTTCGACTAACCAAAGTAGTCCCATTAGCAGGATATTGGCTTTGGATTATACTCTCTGTTAGTCAATACTGTGGTATGAACTTAACATAATACAACAACAACCAGCATACCCTGAATGAATAATTGCCAGCAATCGGTATATTTAATCAAACAATTGATCCATGATTGTTGACAACTGACATTTCTAATCAGACAATTGACATTTAGATTTAGGGTCCTTGGAAAAACACCTAGACAGATAAAGTAAACAAAAAATATAACAACATATGATATTATATATACTCATCATTTATCTTGAAAATAGACAAAAGCAGTTAAAAGCAGTTAAACCAGGCCCAACTTCCTGTCAGTGTTTTGATAGCAATCATGCCATCAGCATCTAACAGGGAACAAATAGAAGAGCTTGGTGATTATTAAAAGCATCTGTGATTACAGAGTACAATTATAGCTATTTCAGTTATTGATTAACCTGTAAAAAATCTGTAATAACTCACTTATCATTTGCTTTCCAAGAAAAGAAACACGTTTGCTTTAGGAGGCATAAGTAGGAGGAAAGATTATGGTAAGTCAAGTATCAGGACAAGGTGATTACTTAACATCTGTGACCACAAGTGAAAGGCTGAAGGGGGAGGGGAAAAAATCAACCAACGTCTGCAATCTGTAAAATGCTTTTGGGGGGGGGGGGGGACAAGTGAAGTGTGATTAATCACCTTGGATGTATGATTGAGTCAATTGACTTACTTCTTCATAATGATTAATCAGCTACAAAAATTATAATTGTCCCACTTCTAGTGGTTGCATGCTGTGCCTGATGACATCATTTTGTCTACAGATACTCAGTGAGTAGCTTTCAAAAGAATATGCAGATGAATCAAAGAGGGTGGGTGAGGTGAAAGCTACAGCCAGAGGCATGTTGGCAATTCAGCTATTTTTACCAGAGAGTTTGACATGTCTTTCAGAACATGAGAAGGTACTTTAAAGAAGTTGAGCCTTGGCCCACTTCTAGTTCAAACCTTCATACAATCATTAACTACTACTGGGGACTCGCTGTCTGCAAAGTGTCTCTATTAAAACAAACCAAACAAAGCATTACACACATGATAGTGGTGGGTACACCCAGTTCTGACCAGTTCACAAGAACCGGTAGTAAAACCAACGAAAGGCGCTGCCCATCACCCCGGATGTCACCATTAGCGATCTGCGCATGTGCAGAAGCAAGGCACGCATGCTAGCTTTGTTCGGGCGTGCGCGCGATCCAATTGCGAATCGATAGTACACCCTGACACATGAGATTTTTTTATACCAGACCAGCCTATTTGTCCATCTGTCCAGTGTCATCTACTATGATTGGTGGCAGTTTTCTAGATTCTTAAGACATTTTTTGTTTTTACCGATAGACCTTCTACACAGAAAGTATGCCACATCCTTTTGCGAAGTGTCCCTCCTAACCCACTGCTCAAAACTTGGTGGTGGTTTGTTTCTCAGCTTGTTTTTTAGTTTCTGAATGCTTCGTCACCGGGCTAGGTGGCATCTTCAGAACTTTTGTTTCAGTTCTCTTCTTTTATAGGTCTTTTGTGGTTAGTTGGTCACATGGCTGACTGGTCATGATGTATGAGGGTCATATGGTAGTGAGGTCACCCTGGCTGGTCACGTGAATGTCTGGTAATGCCGTGTGAGGATCATTGCTCAAAACATAATTGCTCAGAACATTCCTCTAAACCATGGGTGAAATCTGCTTACCTTCCCTACTGGTTCAGAAGTGCACATGTTGCATGCACGTGGTCGCTCTGCTTATACGCGCATGCATGTCACATGCACATGGACCCTCTGTGCATGCACAAATCCTTCTGTCCATGTGCAGAGGGTAAAAAATAGGATTTTACCCTCTGCTCATGACCAAGCGGATGGGCAGAGCCTTGTGCTGCCGTCACTACCAGTTCTCCAAACCACCTGCCACCATCGCTATCGGTTTGGCCGAACCAGTCCAAACCGATAGCATTTCACCCCTGCTCTAAACCCACTGCTCAGAACATCAAAGCATAGAATTCAGTCAAAGATCCGGCATGGACATTTCAGGAACTCAATCATTTAAGTAACCGTAACAGAGTCGGAAGGGACCTTGGAGGTCATCTAGTCCAATCCCCTGCTCACCCAGGAGACCTGTACTAGGAATTTGAACTGCCAAACTGCCAACCTTTCTGATCGACAAGCTCAATGTCTTAGCCACTGAGCCAACTCCCCATTCTAACTGAGTAGATCTCTGCTGCTGGTGATGTGTAATCAGTGCAAACATATGCATGCCTAAATGATGTTGGGAGCCCTACAAAGTGGCCCCATCGAGCCTTTCAAAACCTGGTTCTTTAGCATGGTTCACCCATTTTACAAAACAATGAAACAATGATTTTTCTAGCTCTAATAGAAAGGATATGTATCAATGCTCTTTCCTAAAACCTGTCATCATGCATACTAGAATGAAAGAGAGAGCTGGGAAACAAAGATGGCTATGAATCATTTCCTTTTAAGTTTTCAAATATAGGTTCCAAAATTGAGCATTTTAGGGGTGGCCTTGCCATCAGAGGAGAGACCCTCCGCAGGAGACATAATTGTCATAAAGATTAAATAGAATCACTTTATATATCTCTTGGATAAAAAAGGACCAATGTGATAAATAAATTAAATGCATGCATGTGGAGATAAATATGTGTATGTATCAGAATATGATAATAAGAGCCTTGGTGGCGCAGCAGCTTAAAGTGGTGTTAAAGTGACACCAGCTGCCTGCAATTACTGCAATCTCACCAGGCTCAAGGTTGACTCAGCCTTCCATCCTTTCAAGGTAGGTAAAATGAGGACTCAGTTTGTGGGGGCAATAAGCTGACTTTGTATAAATATACAAAAGTATGAAGGCTATTGCTTAACGCATTGTAAGCCGCCCTGAGTCTCCAGAGAAGGGTGGCATATAAATTAAATTTAAAAAAAATACATAAGGGAACAATAATACAGGTAGTCCTTGATTTACAACCACAATTGAGCCCCAAATTTCCATTGCTAAGCAAGACATTCCTTAAATGAATGTTACCCCATTTTAGAGCCTTTCTTGCCACATTTGTTAATTTGGCTTGTCAGAAGGTCACAAAAGGTGATCACATGACCCCGAACACTATATATATATATATATACCAGTTGCCAAGCATTGGAATTTTGATCATGTGACAATGGGGATTTTGCAATGGTTGTGTGAAAAACGTTCACAAGTCACTTTTTTCCAGTGGCATTGTAACTTTGAATGCTCACTAAACGAATGGTTGTAAATAGAGGACTATCTGGAGCTGAGGAACCAAATTGGATAGACTGTGAAAACACATCATGAAACAAATGAATAAAACACAATCATTTAAGACATAGATCGTATGAAAAAGCTAGGGATAAAAATAATTGATTTTGACAGAATGAATGAAACCCTTGTATTTAGATTTTTAATTTTTCTATTGTTAAAAACACCACTCATTTTCAGGTTTTGTCCAAATCAAAAACACCGCTCAAAGAATGCTATACATAAGCCTGAGTGTATGTTTAAGTCATCATTGTCCAGCTCAGAGAAATTTTCTAAATTCTGGAACTAGATGATGCACTATCTTTGAACCCTACTTTTCACTCCAATAAGCTTATGGACTATGTAGGATGGGTCTGCAAATCATTCCAGATCCCATTTGAATCGTTAGTTCGACTTGATGAGTTGAGTCAATTTAATTTGATGGGGTAATTTGATTCAATTCAAAATGTCAGACTGAATTGTTGAAACAAATCAATTCAGTTCACAGCTAGATGTGGGGGGGGGGGGGGAATACCTGAATCAAATATTTGTACTGCCCTACTATGTTGAACTCAAGCGCTTGGCAATTCAGTTGTTGACACAGAATTAGAATAACAATAGTTGCAGTATTTTGGCTGCATGCAGAGTAGGCAGTATACATGAGCTCCATGCGGTAGTTTGGTCTCAAAAAGGTGCTTTGGGCATACCTGGGATTTCCTTAAAACATCAGCATCATGTCCCAAGTTGATGCAGCTGCTCTTTGGAGTCTGATCTGGAGAAAATATTTGCTTGGTTTAAAGAGCTGGTGACAAATGCTTCCTGCATGTTCCAACACCTTTTCCTTAAATTTGAACCCTTGAATTCATAGACAATTTAATCTGTATAAACAATGACAACATAGCTCATATCATCATAATCTTGCAGAAGAAGTGATTCTTATTTTTCACTTAATGAAGGTATAAAAATTAGGCAGCAGCTAGTAAGAGAAGTCATCTCTATGGGGTTTACTAAAAGTGATAAATGTGAAGACAGTTCTTTCCTGGAAAATGTTGTTACTAAATCCAGAATCTATAGCTTCTTTCTGACATTTGTATGCCATGCCTTGAGATTTCTCTTCTAACAGGGAAAAGAGGCAGGCTTAGATGGATCACTGATGTAATCAAGTCTGGCAATTGTTCAGGGTCCGCAGAACGGTAGGCAACAGAACGTATTGCTTTTTCATGTAAGGCTTGGTAATGTCATCATTGTTGAGTAGTTAAAATGCAGCATTTTATAAACAGAAAGCCTTAAAGGCTCTTCAGAAAAGATTTTACATTAGGACCTTGGTTCATCTGTTGGGCTTGATGGACTAAGATCTGACACAATCATCTAAATGATGATTTATTCCAGGCAATTTTATCCATCAAGCCAAATTCAAATATACTAATGGACCGCACAAAAGGGCTGTGCACTGCAAAAACCTCAACCTTTGTTCATTCACCCTTAAGTAAAGCTTTGTGCTCATAGGCAGAACACACATGCACACATGCATACAGACAGACACTTACACAAATGGACTTACCTTTATAATTCATCAAAACTTTATGTATTAGATATATATTTCCAAATAAAATATTAAAACAAAATTTAGGAAAATCATCTTCAAAGTACCTTCTTTGAATTAATTTGCTATTCATTTGAGGTTCTTGTGCCATGTTTTTACTCCTTACCCATTTTGGAGTAATAACTTCATCAAAGTTTTCATTAGTATTATTGCATGAATGTAAATCCAGCTACATTATGTTTTTCTTTTTCTTTTGCATCTCAAATTCTCCACTATTTTAGTCCACTAATATTAACCTTACTTTAACCCAATCACATACAAAATCACTCACACATTTTACTAGTATGTATAAATGATATACATATTTTAAATCTCTAAATA
This sequence comes from Masticophis lateralis, assembly GCA_030761175.1. NCBI lineage: Eukaryota > Metazoa > Chordata > Lepidosauria > Squamata > Colubridae > Masticophis > Masticophis lateralis. Next base: position 108,723,465 of record JAUDYJ010000001.1, read on the forward strand.
TTTTTGGAGTATTAGTAAACTAAAAAAAAAATCTATTGTATCTTAGGGAGTTCCATTTTACCATCACTTTTAGTTCTAGTTCATACTAGCTGGATTCAGATATACGAAGCCATGGTTACCTATTAAATAAACCACAGTTGTCCAGCTTTACATATCACATAATACAAAAAAGCATAGTCTGAGTTCATAAAATACAATAAGCCAAAACCAAAACACCGGATTTTTTACACAAATTAATGAACCTTAGACCTGAAAGTTGCAGAGAGTCTGAAAAAGTTCTGGAAGTGATCTTGAAAGTTCTTTAAAAGTTGTCACAATATCACAGAAGGAACAAATTCATGATACATGAGGAATAATTACATTAATTTATTTTTTAATATTTTTATTACATTTTTATAAGTAAACCAATCTTACTCATCTTATGCAGAACTGCAACTGTTTACATACCATAACATTCCATTTCAAATACACTCTATACATTTTTACTATGCATTTTAATTCTACTTCTATTTTGTCTATTTCTTTTCCTTTTTTCTGTTCTCAATCCAATTGTACCACTTTCTCCTAGGGATAGCTAAAAGGAAATACGATAAAAGAATAATATATATCATTTTACATATAACAACCGCAGCAAGGTTAGCTTTCAAGCAATGTTGGAGAAATACAAACATACCTTCCAAAGGTTTAGTAATTAAAAAAAATATTTGACTGTGCTGAAATGCATAAATTAACAATTGAACTGAAAGGACAAATAGATTCGGAATACTACGCAATACATTAATTTAAATAATGTGGACACCATATTGCATGTAAGTATACTGTATATGCAATCATATTCAATTTATGTTCATATATGAAATATAGGCCCAACATCACTAATCACACAGGAAGCAATCAGACAAAATTATCATTTTATCAGCCAAATAAGTAACCAGCTAGAAGGGGTAAATCATGGCAAAGCAACAACTGCCTTCAGGACCATCCTGTCCAAGAAAACAGGCAAGAAAGGATATAGGTCACTCCTGCCAACCAGCAACTTCCCATCTCCAAAATTTTTACACTTGATGATGATGCCACCTGAGAGAATAATATCAGCCTTTCAAGGTAGATCTGGAAACAGATTTCACAAGTATGATTGGAACTATGCTTGTTGATAAAAGCCACAATAACAGAATCTTAAGAGTCTCTGCATTTTCCCTTCCTCTCCTCTTAATATTCCAGTGAAGTAGGGTAGTCTGAGCATCCATGAAACACTTTTTCTGTGTCCTGGGCTTAAAGCATGCTTTTGTTTTCATAACCATTTCTACATCGTTTCTCCAAGGTCATCTCCATGGCTTTCTACAGGTAATGCTAAAATCCAATAATGCAATAAATTAGTGTTAATCTTGATCATTATTACTTGATTTCTTGTATCTCTATGCACTTCTCTTTGATTGTATTGAATCCACGAGCATCCAGGAATAGCACACAGTTCACAAAATATTATGCATTTCCAGCCTAGTGTAGAATATGAGCCCGTCTCCATGTTTCCCCAGTTCAATGAAAAACAAAAAAGAGACTGGAATATTGTTTGTAAAACACAAGCAACTTCTTGTATTCAGGACAGACAATGGACTTCAAGAGTTTTAATACCTTTAGACCTCCTAGATACTGCTAATTGTTAATTATTAAAGACTAAGTCACTGAAGAGAGTCCTTTGGCTGGTGTCTCAAATCCTGTCATTTACTACTACACAAATCAGCAGGGTGATAGAGTGTCTTTAAATTAGGTTACCACCATGCAGTTATTGGACAGGGAGTAATTGATAAAACCATTAGTAACACTTGTAGAGATAACAGCCAGCCAAATCATGCAACCATAATTATTCCTAATGGGTACATGCTATAAATTGTGGCAAGGAAAAAAAAAACCCCTCATATTATCTTTCAATCAAATTTGACAGTCCTGGTAGATTACTGTAGGCTAAATGCTTGTGGGGGGAAGGCGGAGGAAGATGACCCATCAGAATTTCTTTACTCTCCTCCAAGACACCGACTTTCACTTTTTCCCCCTCCACCCAATTCATTTCAAAAAGGGAGGAGGGATTGAGAGCAAAGGAAGGAGAGAATCCCTTTTGATTTGTAATGTGTGTCGTTCTTTGTGTTTTTCATCACAAATCAAATACATCAAGAGAGTTCGTAATGTGACGATATGAAAAGAATTTCCAGTCAGAATAAAACAGTGAAGGTTATATTACTCTATTTTTCACCAATAGCCAACAATTATTCTTTGGTAATATATAAAGTTTTATCTATATATTGTGGTGTTAATAAGCATGTGGGAAAATAAAGGATTGCCTGCATTACTAGCAAAGTAATGGCAGTAAGCCTGCTAAACAGAAAGCAATGGCCTTGCAGTCATTCTTTCTCTATTTTTCCTCTCTTAACCTGTCCCCCGCCCACTCCCTGCATTTTATTCCTAAGGATTTCTCTTGTAAGATCATCAATGTAAAGGCATTCCAGATCCTTAATAAAACCTTGCTAACATACACTTTAGCAGCATTGAGCAGGACACAAATAAATTTAATGAACAAATTAACTCCAAACCAACCAATTTTACAATGTTTTTTTTTTTAAAGGCATGCGCCAGAACAGAAATTGTATGATTTACGTGACCTGTAATCTGTTTTGGTGATGTAATAATTTCCATGTATTCTAACAATCAGAATTATTTGAGTAACTGTCTCACCCATGGTTGCTCCCATATCCCCTCACCATCATGAAAAGTCCCATTGACCTTTTTTTAATTTCTAATTTATATAAAAAAGACAGCCATGGAAGAGTTAACACTAATGCTCAAGCCCACAAGATGGGACTATCATAGTTTAATCTTTTATACCATGTGTTGAGCTCCAGTGTTTCTTTGGTCCAGCATGGAAGGTAGGCTCCAGAGTAAAGCACCATCAAGTCATGCCAGAATGTTCTCTCCATTTTTATTTAGTGCAGTGTCAAAGGAAGAAGCTGCGAGTAGAACATCCTAACAACTCGTGCTGGTTTTAGAAAAGGTATGATTCTTTTTAACTTCAACCATATACAACATCAGAACACAAGTGCTTTTCACAGGACTGTTCCAGGATTAGCCAGAGAACATACAGGAAGCATTCTGTTTTCATAGCAGAGAAATATTTGTAACAATATTTATCAGCACAAATGGCTTTGACATTTAGACTGGATTTAGAGCCAGCCGAAGGGGGTAGCCTCAGTAATGAGCAATTGCTGTGGAGAGACGAGATGATTTTAATCCAGAGGGTCCTTGGGAGTCTGTCGAAGGCGTGGTGAACATTGCCAGCCTCGCTGTTGCTACTAAGGATTCCAGCAGAAATGTTTACATCCCCTAGAGCTACTGCTACAAATCCTTAATCCCTTTCTTAACAATCACACCAAAATGTACTCACATTTATAGCAGCATTGGTGGTTGTACGCCTGGAAATTTTTCTAAGCCCCTCTAGGATGCTATTATCCTCCTTTAAAAAAAAATCTGTTTGACCTAAACACACACACACAGGCAGGCACACACAGATGAAAGCCTCTCTGACAACTGCAAGCTGCATGGAGTCAGTGTATGAATTTTGCTAGGCACCACAAAATGGCATATCAAAATGGTTCCTTTTACAAATAAGCATCTCAGCATTGTATTGATTTCCTGCTTGAAGATTTAATGAAAGTAATGCATAATTTTACTGGATTGGCATCCCAGTCCTATAGGATCAACTTAAAACCGCAGCATTGTAGGGAGTAACTGCAGATTCTTTGATTTGAAAAAGAACCATCTTTTCTCTATTGTACAGCTGCATTTCCTCCAACTGGAACTGCTTCTGATGTATCTCTGTCTAGTCTGCTGCCTGCCTGCCTACCTACCTTTCTATCTATCTATCCAGCCAGCCAGCCAGCCAGCTATCTCCCCCTCCCCTCTCTCCTGTGTTTTCCCAAAAATAAGACCCTGACTTATATTTTTTTTGAACCCTGAAATAAGTGTTTGGCCTTATTGCCATGTGCTCAAAAACCCGATTGGGCTTATTATAAGGGGATGTCTTATTTGGGGGGAAACAGGGTATATCTTTCTATCTGGAAGGATTCACTGTTATGAATGAATTTTTAAAATGTTTTTAATAGCTCTGCCTTTATTGTCTGCGACTCTGCATACACCAACACTGTAAATCCTATAAACAATCAGCCATTGGCTGTTAACTGAAATCATGCAGGATAAGTGACAGATAAAAGCCCACCCGTCCATCCATCCATCCATCCATCCATCCATCCATCCATCCATCCATCCATCCATCCATCCATCCTTTATTTTAATCTTCTCTGTTTGAGTAAAGAATGGGGGCAGCCTCTGAATAAAGCACTACTTGGTCTAAATCCCGAAGATAGTATCAACTCTAATAACATTGGTTTCTCCATTCACTGGGCAAATTTAAGACATGGGTGATGTAGAAAAAGAATGATTTGGAGCAGTGGTGAAATTCAATTTTTTTTACTACAAGTTCTGTGGGTGTGGCTTGGTGGTTTGGTGGGTGTGGCAGGAGAAGGATACTGCAAAATCCCCATTCCCTCCCCACTCCTGGGGGAAGGATATTGCAAAATCTCCATTCCCACCCCACTTTGGGGCTAGCCAAGGTGGTATTTACCGGTTCTCTGAATTACTCAAAATTTCCTTTACTGGTTCTCCAGAACCTGTCAAACCTGCTGGATTTCACCCTTGGTTTGGAGGAAATTGTGTTATTTGAAACACAGAGAAAACTGTAAAGCCACAGACTGGAGGTTCACAAACCCTTTTCTAAAGAAAAGGTTTTGGGGATGTTTTTGAGGGGCAGGTATTTTTTAGCTGGGAGTAATATTTGCTATCTTTTCCATGAGTAATTATTGCTTGCCTATAAACATTCAACTCAATGAACCAATGTATCTGCCTATAACAGATTTATAGCAATGATAGCTAGGCCAGTAGTTGGAGATTCTCTTTGCAACCTGATTAGGTATAGTTTGTTTGTTTATGCATTAGACTTTTATCTGGCCTTTATTATTTTATAAGCAATTAAAGTAGCAAACATACCTAACAACCCTATGAGGTGAGTGACTGGCCCAAAGTCACCCAGCCAGTTTTCATCCCTAAAACAGGATTAGAACTCATGATCTCTAGTTATATTGGTGGCACGGCTACATTAATAATTGCTGTGTGCATCAGCATCTCCGTTAAAGATGCTTACTTTTATGCCAGAAGCAAAGAGGATTTATTGTTTCACTGCATTAGGTATATTGCAGCAGAATTCATTGGGTTTATTTATTGTGTCTTGCCATTCAAAAGTATCTTCACCATGTAACTGCAAACCCAAATAAAACTATCATTTCTCTTCTCTTCCACAATTGCACATACAGAGGTTTGTTTTGTTTTGCATTTTCTCTATCAATATATTTGTTCACTTTTTTCTTTCTATCAATATATTTTTACACTATCAATATATTGTACATTTCTATCCCCTCCATGTATGTACATACGTACGTACGTATGTATGTATGTATACTTTTTTCCCCCTTTTTTTCATTTGTGTCAGATTCTCAGAGACTGCTTGGACAAATCCCTGAAGTTTTCTTTGCAAGGTTTTTCAGAAGTTGTTTGCCATTATCTTCTTCCTAGAGCCAAGGCTGAGTGACTGACCCACAGTCACCTAGCTAACTTTGTGCCTAAGGTGGGACTAGAACTTCTGCTAGTTTCTAACCTGATGCCTAAACCCCTGCACCAAAGTGGCTTTCAGCATTTGTGTATAGTACATACTAAAACCTAGAGCCGTGATGGTGAACCTATGGCACGCGTATTGCCTGGCACACCAGCTCAGCTCCAGTGCGCACGCTTGTGCTGGCCAGTTGATTTTTGGGCCTTCTGGGGCCCCCAGAAGTAGGGAAACAGGCTGTTTCCTGCCTCCGGAGGGCCTGGTGTGGTGGTGGGGAAGGCCCATTTTTCTTTCTCACCCCCCCCCCATTCCTGGCACACGATGGCAAAAAGGTTAGCCATCATTGACCTAGAGAATATATGTATGTCATTCCTAAGGAGTGCATATTTGTTTTAAAGCTGACTTAATTCTTCCAGTTTTGTTCTCATCTGAATACTAGCTGTATATATATGCACACTGAAAGGAAGATTTAAATTTTGTTATGTTGTAAAGTGGGGTTTTTTTCTACGGACTTTATATCCTCAAGATATGTCAATTTCAGCTTCTGAAATTCTTAGCAATGGTCATGATGGCAGGATAGCTTCTGGAAGCTAAATTCAGGATAAATTTGATACCACTGAAGGGGACCCAAGTTGGACAAGTCTCCATTAAGATATCTTTACTGTCAAGGTTCCAAGTAATACATCCCATTCAATATGAACTTGGCAAATTCCTCAAAGTACATTTTATTGGGACATATCAAATTGGCATGTTCCTGGTGGGAAACTATCTCTAAATTCCCACTGATTTTACACCCAAGTTTTAAAAATAAAACTTTGTCACTTCTCCCCAGAATCTCCAGTCACATGGTCCAATCAGCATACAGTTCAGTTGCTAGGTGACCTCAGTCTCCACCTTTCGAACACCTGCACCAATACCCTTGATTCCCAGGAGAAATAATTTTATTTAAGCTACAACACCCCAGCTATTTCTACATCCACCTCCCTGGTCCCTTCGCTCCAGGCTGTGTCAGCCCTGAAGCCACGAGAAGAAAAAGTTCCCTAGAAAAACTACCAAAAGAAAATGGCTGCAGTTCAGCCAACTTCAGCATTGACATTTACCTTATGTGTAGTATCTGTACTCTTTTCCCACACCACAAAACCTGGGGGGGAAATACTGTATTTGGAATGCTTAGACAATGAGTCTATGCGCTGGACATTAATTCATTATACTGTATTTTTGCCAGATACCTGTTTTATTTTAGGTATTGACCATAGTGATATTTCTAACAGTCATTAAAATTTTCTCTTTTTTCATAACTTCTCAACATGCATGCACTTTGTAAATTTGTACAAATGTGTGCTTTTTGTAATTTTCTTCTTTATTAATTGCCCTTATTTCCTCTCAATAATATAATCAGATAACTAATTATACTCCACTGTGCAGCGTTTAAGGAGAAGTGGTCAAATTAAACAATTTAAACAAAGAAAAGCAAATACTTGCACAGTCCACGTATATTTTAATAGAAACTCTAATCCTATTAAAATGAATAAAATAAAGAAGCATTATTAATTATAGTGACCCAGAGTTATTTCTATGGTATCAGCAGAATAGCTTACAGTGCTACATATTCCCTGAGCTGAAAGCCTGCGTAGGATCAGGCTGTAAGTCAGAAAAAAAAATGGGTTCGGATAAAGCCATTGCATTTTCCCACTATCCTTATGCTGGAAATTAACCCTCCAGGCGTATATATTGCTCAATACCTCTATACACTTTTAATATATCCAAAATTCATACAAACTACACACTTCCCTGGAGAAAGTTGAATTTCTCAAGATTTAATTCAGGTTCCAAGGTCAAGTTGAAGAGATCTAAATTCCTTCTTAAAATGGGAGTTTCATTTCAATAAGGACTTGACTTCAATTTACTGCTTCCTCCTAATATGTAACAAAATGGCACAGAACATCGAGTACCGACAGCAAATCAAATGCACTGACAGCACAAAGACAAAAAAGAGTGCCCCAATGTCAGCCTAAGATGGAACATTTTTTGGTCATAGATTCATTTTCCCCCATAGACTGAATAGAGGTATGCGGCTTTCTTAATAGGAACAACTACAGATTCAATCCTATTTAAACTTACTTGGAAATAAATTCTATTAGACACCAGAAAGTAAGCATAGAATTTATTGTGCTTTTATTTAAACAATAAAAAGTAACAATACCAAACTTGATATTTCAGTTTTCCAGGAGGTTTCCCCCCCCACCCCACCCATCTATGGAAGAATCTTCTATTTTTCTATCTCATTCTCAGGTTGTGATAGAAATTCTTTTGAATATTTTGGGTGATATTTTGAGTTGCAACATCTAGGAGCACTATAGATTTAGTGCTGGAAGTACAGGCGATGCAGGTGATCATTAGTACTCCTGGATACTTAATGTATTTAACATCTTGCTACCATGCCAATGATGACTTCCTTGTTTTTTATCCCTATCTGAGGATAGATAAATTTTGTTCAATTCAAACACACACACACACACACACACACACACACACACACACACACACTGTTTAATTCAAACACACACACAATATAATGTATTATGTATATGTGGGTACAGTATAGGGGACTCAGTGGCTAAGATGCTGAGCTTGTCGATCAGAAAGGTTGGCAGTTTGGCAGTTCGAATCCCTAGTGTTGCATAACCAAGGGAGCGCCCATTACTTGTCCCAGATTCTGCCAACCTAGCAGTTTGAAAGCATGTAAAAATGCAAGTAGAAAAATAGGGACCACCTTGGGAAGGTAACAGTGTTCCATGTGCCTTTGGCATTTAGTCATGCTGGCCACATGATCACAGAATTGTCATCAGACAATTCTGGCTCTTTGGCTTAGAAACGGAAATGAGCACCACCCTCTAGAATTGGGAATGACTAGCATGTATCTGCGAGGGGAACTTTACCTTTACCTATGTACAGTATGTATGTATGTATGTATGTATGTATGTATGTATGTATTGAAAATAAGACTTCCCCATTCACATGCAAATGCATTAGTTGACTATCATAATTTTAGGCATATTATCTTCAATGGGAAGCTGAAGTATTACTGAGGGGAAAACTCTTGTTTTCCATTGTAGTGAATGGGTAATGTAAAAGCAAATTATGCAACCCTATTTATTTAAGATTTCCATTGACTATCCATTTTAGAGTTAAATACGAACTGTTAATTGGTAAAAGATCCGAGAATAATTGTCTGTGTCATTAAGGATTCCATAGCAAAGGGACTAAAATTTTCATTCCATAGTTACCTTTCTATCACATTTCAAATATCTCCTGGGTTGTTGAAAGGTACAAATGACTCTTCCCTATGCTTCAAATGCTTGCTTTTAGCATAGCTCTGGACCAGAAAGGTTTTGATTTTGTTTACCATTCCTAAGCAGTATCAACTAGATCTTCTAATCCTGAATTCTAGATCCCATATGCTGGAGCCCATCAATACCTATGCAGCAATTTGCAAACAGTAGACCTTAGACCCTTTGAAGGAGGAATCTAATGCCTTTGTAAATAAAGGCAATTGTCATTATTTACTCAGATGAATACTCTGGGAAGATGATTCCCTGTGAATTCTTCATGCATAATATTCTGTTTGCTGGCTCTGATTCAGCTGTGTGATTGCTGACCATGGTTCTGAATTCCTGCTGTAAATTGTCATTGGAGCTTTTCTAGAACCAAACTTTTCACTAGGACTATCACTTGCTCTCCTCAGTGATGGAAATGCGATGAAGCAGGAGAGGGCCTACAAGTAGAAGCAACATTTTTCAGTACCACAGTAAACTACCCCAAATCAGAAATTAACACTTTATTCTCCCCAGCAACCAGCATTCAAAAGCATACTTCCTTGGATACTGATCTATGTCATTAATATAATGCTGTTCGTTAAAATAATCTGATGTATTTTGAAAGTCCTGTAAATTGTCACATCTTAAAGTAGTGAATGTCATAATATAGCAATAAAGCATTCAAACAAGTTTTTCCTTTCCACTGTCTTGCATCTCTTAACATTCAGCACCATTGCTTGATGACTGGTTTCTAGAAGCTTGACTTTTCTGTTACTACTTTAACACTATGCATACTAATAAAGGGGAATATTTGTAGCTCAGGTTGAAATAAGGGGCCCTTGGTGCTCTCTGAGCTTGCTTGTTTTCTTGCAGATGTTTCATTACCCAAACTAGGTAACATCATCAGTGCTAGTCTAGCATTGATGATATTACCTAGTTTGGGTAATGAAACATCTGCAAGAAAACAAACAAACTCAGAGAGCACCAAGGACTCCTCACACTATGCATAATTTTGTAAGTGCCTAATATGCTTCTTTGTTATTGTAATCTTGTAAGAGAGTTGCATCAGTTTACTTCTAATTTTAGTTGTCCTTTTCTGCCTCTAGAAATATGCCCAGCCAGATCCACAGAGTGTTTGGAATGAAAAAGTTCCTATGAAATTATGTTTTTATTAATATCATGAGTGATGTTAGATTTGATAGTTGTGATAGTAACCATATGTATAATGATGTGATTGAGAGAGAAAGGGCATAAATAAATGGTTCCCAACTCCATCTTCTATCTATGTTGCTTCTTATACCTCTTGAATGCAATATATAATCTCTTCTGCATGATCATATCTGCCAGTGCATTGCCACCAGGAGACATGGCTTGTGAAGCCTGGATAGCTCAGCAGTCTAATGCATTGTAATTTAACTCCAGCTGTCTTCAATTAGCAAGTTCGAATCTCACCAGGCTCAAGGTTGACTCAGACTTCCATCCTTTCTAAGATAGGTAAATTGAGGACCCAGTTTGTGGGGGCAATAAGCTGACTTTGTAAAAATATACAAAAGTATGAAGGCTATTGCTTAACGCATTGTAAGCCTCCCTGAGTCTCTGGAGAAGGGCGGCATATAAATCAAATTTTTAAAAAAAGATCTTAGGTGAAATTACAAAACATGATCTCATTTTATTTCATACAGCTGATTCAAATTATTGTGTGGTTTAGATTAAACGAGACAAGTCTTTCTTTCTTTCTTTCTCTCTCTCTCTCTCTCTCTCTCTCTCTCTCTCTCTCTCTCTCTTCTTTCTTTCTTTCTTTCTTTCTTTCTTTCTTTCTTTCTTTCTTTCTTTCTTTCTTTCTTCTTTTTTTGGTCCTTAACAACTTTTCTTAATTTGGAATCAGTAATTGAGTAAGCACTTTTTAAGGAACCACAAATTAATGCTTTCATGAGCCTGGCAGCTGGTTTAGTCATATGTATAAAGATGTAAGGCAGCTGAACAACCTACAACTGTTACAGTATTTACCAAATTTTGTTCTCAGACTGATTTCAAGAACTTTCTATAAACCTTTATTTGGTATGTCCTGTTGCTTTTCTGACACCTAGAAAAGAGGATGGAGTATTAGGGAAAAAATGAAAATAAATCTTGGAAACAAGAAGATTGGTTGTCACAAAAGACTTTTCATGTTGGTTCTATCTATAATTTCTGCCTGTCCTACCCACTTTTGGCTTGGGGCCCACCATAAAAATAAAGCACTCTATAGAACACCAAAAGGGAAATAGGATGATTTTTTAAAAATAAGAATATATTTTTTTTGGATATTCCACTTTCCTCAGTCTTAAATTGCTCTACAGGAGAATATAGGTTTGTCTGAGACACTTTAGCAGTTGGTAGCTGGATTTTTTTAAAAAAATCTTGATGGCCCCAAGTACCTGCAATCTAAAAATGACTCTTTTTTTCCACTGAAACTGAGTGGGGAAAAGAGAGAGAGGGAAAGAATGCCTAACTATTGACCCATTTGAACTATTGAACTATTGGTTTTCCATCTTTGGTGGGAAAACATTTTAGGAGTGAGGATTAAAGTAGCAATTACTTCCTATTTTTTTTTCTTTCAGTCTTACAATTCAACCAAAAGAATGGTTGAATTATAAGTTCGGTCCACTGGTCAGCAGAAAAATATAGTGCAAGTTAAAAAATCATGGAAAAGGAACAAAATATAAAGACTGATGAGACTGATAAAAGATATATCTGTGATGGGATTAAGACACTTCTTTAAAAAAAACCTGCCTCTCAATTAATGTAGTAGAAACACAGGGGGTCATTCCAGAAAAATATACCATAGTTATTTTCCTCGGGGAGTTAGAATAATGAACCTGAACATGTTGAGATGGATAAAGCATCTTTAAGTTCTGCAATAACTACTTGTGTTGCTAAAATTATCTAATTACCATGCATACTAAAGCATCTATCAATTCACAGTGACAATGTGTGTGTGCATGCCTATGACTGCATGCACCCATGTAATAGCATAGCCAAGATCAATGTAGAACTATGTAGGGGTAGAATTAGGGGTTTATGAGTTTACGGATCTCTATACTGAAATTTTCTAATTTTGTAAGCCATCCAGAGTCTTACAAAAGACTCTTATAAATTGGGTGACTATATAAATTTATTAAATAAAAATCCTGAGGAAAGAATAGGATAGGATTTTCCAGAAATTAATGAGACTGTTTACCTGGGAGCTACCTATTTTTTTTTTATTTATATGCCGCCCTTCTCCGGAGACTCAGGACGGCTTACAATGCGTTAAGCAATAGCCTTCATACTTTTGTATATTTATACAAAATCAGCTTATTGCCCCCACAAACTGGGTCCTCAATTTACCTACCTTAGAAAGGATGGAAGGCTGAGTCAACCTTGAGCCTGGCGAGATTCAAGCACAGTAATTGCAGACAGCTGGTGTTTAATTACAATACTTTTAGTCTGCTGAGCCACCAGATTTTATACAGATTTTTAAAGTTGGAAATAATATAAAGAATGTATGAAATGGATTTTGATTCATGGATGAGGAGAATGTCAAGTATAGTATCCTTCTTTGAGGACAGAGAAAAAGGATAGATTTGGTTAGCCATCGTAAGGTTAAGAAACATAACACTTCCAATAGGCAATCCCTTCTTTAAAGACTTATTGGTTTGTTACTACTGTGTTTTCCCAAAAATAAGACTGGGTCTTATTTTCTTTTGACTCCCCCAAAAAACAGCTAGGGCTTCTTTTTGGAGGGGTCAAATTATTGACTCACCTCGCAGCAGCGACACTGACAGCCCTGCCCAGCAGGAGCCCACTGCCAGCCCACTAATGCAGCCACCTGCTGCCACTCGTATGTGTCATCCCCGGCCTCCATTTCACCTTCAGAAGCCTTCCAGAAAGCCCTCTGCAGGTAATAACAGAGCTCCACATTGATCTGGGATCTTAATTAGGGCAGATTTTGGGGATAGGACTTAATTTGAGTGCATGTGTTCAAAAACATGATAGGGCTTCTTTCTAGGATGGGTCTTATTTAGGGGAAACATGGTAGACTGTGAGCCCCTAAGCAGTAGAATGGAAGAGCTATTGAAGAAAGAGAATGGAAGCAGTATTCATTATTTTTTAATCTTCTTTTCTTGAAACAAGAGAACATTTTCATATTTCATTGATGTTAGCCTATTGAGAAAAAAAAGCTAACCAGATAGATGCCAGGATCCTATTGGATGAAATATATGAGCATCTGAGGAAAAAGAAACAGAGACGGGAGACAAAATTTAATTTCTGGCTTCCAAGCCAAATGTTTCCATTGTAGAGTTTATTATCACTGCAAATATCAAGCCATCCAATCACAAAATTAAGTTATGGATGTTTTCAGCCACTATGAGTTATGAATATTTCTTTAAAAAGTGTATTTCAAAATCCATAGCACATAAATCCTTGCACCAATTTCTAAAATCTTGGCAATCTTCATCCCTCTATAAAACTCTTTCTGGCAGAATTCATATAATTTCAGAAACAAGCTAGAAGCAATGCAAACATTTATGTTTACTACTGTAATGGGAGAAGAGAACCCTATTGCTCGCAGGGGTGTCAAACTAGTGACCTGCAGGCTGGATGCGTCACACGCAGGCCACGCCCACCCCAGCTCCATAAAGGAAAAAATGTTGCGATGCATCATATGATGGCAACATGACATGGTGAGTTTGACATCCGTGTTCTAGAGTTAGGTAAAGAGTCACTCAATTTTAGAATCAGCCAGACTAAGCTGATTCACTTCATCAGAGTTCTGGACCAGATCCCTAATCCAGAAGAAGAATCTCTGCATGTATTAATCCTGCATGTATTAATCCTTTGCTTTAATCCTGATTTTGCTATTGATGTTAGCTACAGAAATTAGTAGATATATTTATACACTCTCTAGAAAAGAACTCTGTAGGCTACCATTTCTTGGCTGAAACCCCTCCCCAAAGATAACAGCAAAGAGTTAGCATTTTCTATGTCTTTTCTCTGCCATACAGATTTTTGCAACCCTAATATGGGCACTCCAGTTTCAAAAATAAGAAATTAACCATACAGTACAAAACATGTCTATTTAGGACAAATGTCCAATATAGGACTGCAAGTGTTTCAATAATCAATTCTATTTTTGGTATCCATCTGCTAGGAAGCTGCCCCATCTTGTGATCTGCTGAACAAAAAAGCAAGAGTAGTTTAAAATATTATAGTGAACTATGAATGTATGGCATATGTGCATTACATTATTCCTAAGCACTCATTTTAAATAAAATGGCTCTAAAATAACGTGTCTACATTTCTCAGTGCTTTCTTGAGTATTTAGCAAAGTCAGTGTTTCTACTGCAGAGGAAGAGTGGTAATTAGAACATTGAACTTTGTCTCTTCATTTCTTCATGAGCAATTCTATTTTCTCCAAAGAAGAAAGAAGTACTAGCTGAGAAGTGAATGTCTCAGTCATTTTCAATTAGTAGTAGATTATTTCTTTACAGTAGCTTGGTTCCTACTTAGCTGACCAACAGAATGATGATGGCCGTTTTACACAACAGAAACAGTGCTGACAGGTGGATAATGAGAGAAATTGTCTCAGAGTTCCCTATTAAGAAGTTTAACCAAAGCCCTTACTGGCCTTGTTAATGGATAATAAAATATTAGTCACTTGTGAAAGCTTGAAGAGATAAGAGACAAATTTCTTCTTTAGTGGGATTGAAAGTGTTATCTATAGTATTGTCTTGCACCTGTAGCTTTCCTTAATTTTGATATATTGAATTAGTTTTGAAAATGAATTTTTCCAATCGGATCATTCTGCTGAATCCAAACTGATAATCAAGCTATAGAAATTAGGGCTATGCAGTCAACGAAAATAATAAGAAAGAGGCACTTCAGCCCTTGCCCAAGTCCAGCCCCTCTCTGCTGTTTGGCACACTAATCTGAGAATAACCTGAGCTTGCCTTAACCAAATGAGTGGATTCCATAAAGAAGCAGAATCTCTTTCTCAGGAGCACACAGAAACCTGAAAAGGTGAGCCTGGTCTAATGAACATCAGAGAAGTGCTGGACTAGAAGGAGGCGGTCTGGAGCACTACTTTCAAGTGTGCACTGCCCTGGTACTTATTTCTGTCACACTCAAATGCAACCTAACCCCAGTTATGTGAATATGGCAGAACTGGTATTAGTATTGATTTCCCAGTAAATCATCTAAAGCCCAAATGTTCAAAAATCAAAACAGGTCAGTGACAGAGAAACAGGAGTATTGGCATGAAAGGGTGCCCTGTTGATTGGGATGAATTAAAAGATCATTTATTAGTGATTATGCTGTATAATATGGCCATTGCCAAATGAATGTAATTAAGGTGAAATGGGACCCTGCAGCTACAGGGGTTAATAAAGACTGCATTTCTAATGATTTTGCCATTAATTATGAAGATATCCACACAATGCACTTCAGAAAGCAGCAACTACCTTGGGCCAACCTTGGTGATCTGGATGAGAATTCTTCCCTGAGTGATACTGCATTGGAATGTTCCCTTCAAAATGGTAGAACATAGAATGATGGGAAATGTGCATAACTATAATTATATGAAGGAGGTTGAAGACAACCCTGATTAAGCCTCAGAAGTATCCCAGAGATTAAAAAGAGTAGATTTCTATATGAATCATTTGTACAAAAGTAAGTGCACTTCTGGGTGCTAAAGTGTTCAAATGCCTGTGCCTCTCCAAACTGTGATTTGCTAAATGGCATGCATTAAACAAGAAAGGAACAAGAAAAACTAACAGCAGAACTTTGCTTTTACCTGTTTCACTGAGAAATATATTGAAACCACCATAAATGGTGCCTAAAAGTTTCATTGCCCCATTTTCCATGGGGAATACATGCATTAGTCACAACTAATGTTTGATCCTGGGAAGAAAAGCAAGTTTTAAAAGGAAATTAGATTTCTTCTTTGAGCCACCTTACTCAAGGCAGATGGCTTCTTTATACCATCTGGAGCATCTGTTACCTTTAACACTAGCTAAGCAAACTTTAGTCAGTCCTTTCCTGAAATCCTTTAGAAGACATTTTTACAAGGATCTATTGTGAAATAACTTTTCAGATCCATAAGCCCCCTTCATTTGAGTCAGTGAAATGTGCATGAAGTTCCAGGAATTGCCAATAACTGAGGCTCAGTGACATCTTTTATATGCTACATCTTCAATTATATTCTTATATCATGGCCACCATCTTGATTTTTCTAATCTTCTCCTGCCAATATTCCTGCAAATAGAATCTCTTTTGAACCTCATAACATGAACAAAACACCTAACACCTATTAAAGAGGGCATTGTATATGCAAATAAAACTACCAAACTAGATTGGATAACATCTATTATACTTAGGATATTTCCTCCAGCTAATGAGTGCAGTATTTCATCACACTAAGTCCACAATGTGTAGCTCCTTGTGGTATCTGAGCAGATACATTTATCCACAGACTCTATATACAATTATATGCAGCCCTTTGTCTACAGGACCTGGAACTTATTACACAGAGTGTTAAAATCAAAAGAACTCAAATTCTCACAACTCTATACAAATTTATATTGTAAGATCACATTATATCCACAGGTATAATTCTGCTCAATTGTATGTAAGATCACATTATGTCCAGATATAATTCTGCTCAATTGTACGTAATGTAGGACAAAAGAATGACAAATGTTGCAGTGTATTTTCAGCATCCAATGAATTGTAGAAAAAGTAGTTCTCAGCCAGGAAACTGTGTTCTACTTCAAGTTACTTCATCCTATCTCCTTTTCATTCAGCATTTTATTGTTCTTTTCCAACTGATATTCAAATTTCGGTATCTACTTCTCAGTTCCTACTGGGTTGTTTAGAGAAAGAAGGTAGATGGGTTCTAATCCTGTTAGCACTCATCTCTTGTATGTATTAGAGGGAGTGTCAACATCAATAAATACAATTTTCAACTAATGCAAGGTTCTTTGCTGGCTTTCTTTATATACTATATGTGCTTATAATAACCAGTGAAGGTCATCCTGGAACAAAAGGCTTAAAAGACTATAGCTAATGGTCTGCATTCCAATTAAATCCATGGGAATGATAAGTACAGTATACTACTAAAAGATTTCCAAGAGCCATTGTACAGGAACTAAATCATGCACATTTAAATATGAAGGTTACTGGAAGGCACAAGAATTAAGACTTTCATGTGTATATCCATAGACAGGGCTAGCAAATTTGTGTTGCAAAGATCCAGATAATTATCAGGGAGCAACAAAGTGTTATAGTTCTCCTGTATTACTTTGGTGTCATCAATAGTCAATTGGAATTTTGTCACCTGGGTCTGTTAGTCCTAGCATAAAATAATCATTAACTAATTTTTATAGGACATTTCTTTTAAAAGCTGCATTTAAAAGAGATGTGTGCAAAGTGGCAACATGAGGTAGATGGATATGTGATGAAACACGAATTGCAAAATCTTACATATTTGTATCTTATATTGGGTTGAAAGAACAAGAGTTTGTGTTACATATCACATCACACTTGTGTAAAAGGATTAACTTCATTTCATCCTCAGGAAGCTGTACTTCCTGAGAATGCTCAGGAAGATAAACCTATCTTAGCATCTACTTCTGTCCTACTATCGCAGCACCATTGAGAGTGTCCTGACATACAGCATTCTTGCATGGAATGGGAGTAGCTCTGTAGCAGACAAAAAAGCTCTATAGAGAATAATTAAAACTGCCCAGAATATTATCGGACTCCAGCTACCAGCTCTGGACAACATCTTCGAATCTCGCTGTTTGAGGAAGTTGCATAACATTCTCAGAAACTCTTCCCATCCTGCTTACAATCTTTTTGGACTGTTGCCTTCTGGCAGAAGATACAGAACAATTAAAATTTGGACCACACGTTTTCTGAATAGTTTTTATCCCAGAGCTATAATTGCACTCAACAATGAACTAAAGGGCCACCATCAGTGAATTGTTGGACAATATTACTTAGTCTGTTGTGTAGATGTTTGGGTGGTTTAAGGGATGGGGAATTGTGGTGGGTGGGAGTGTGCTGGGGATTATGTGTGTGGGACCTGGTCTTTGGGTGTCAAGTAAATTTTGTTGTATGTGTATACTGTTTATACATATACAATGACAATAAAGTTTATTTATTTATTTAACTAGTGACATCAATGTTGCCCAGGGGGTGCTCAGTTGGGAGGATCCTTTCATGTCCAAGGCAGGAGCTGGAACAAAGGATGGGAGCTCACCCTGCCCCACGGCAATACTCGGGTCTTCAACATGAGCTTGCTAACATCCAACCCAGCATCCTGACAATGAGAGCCACTGTGCTATGTGTTACATATTAAATTGTGTAAATAAAATTAAAAATAAGCTTCAAAGGTTGCCTGTACTCTAATGCCTTTAGCATCTTTGATTAGAAATTGAAAGTGATAGCATGTATACCTGTATACCTTCCATATCTCCATATAAGTAATAATAAAAAAGTTATATTAACAACTTTGAAATAATAACAGTAAAACTGTAGCTCACCAAAACCCAAACGACCTTCCCAACTCACCTCAAGGTGGAACTCTACTATTCATTACATCATATTTTAATTGTATCTATTGCATAAACAAGTGTTTCAGTTTGTACTATTACTAGACCTAATAAATGCATTCACAGCATCATTTACTTGCTCATCTATCAGTTTGATGTATGCCACCACATGTCAAGAATATATTTTTCTTGGACAAATATATTCTGCATTAAAGAAAATGGAGCATCCAAATATTCACACATATCTCATGGATCAGGAATTCCCAAATATATATGGGGAGCTTGGAGAACTTGGGTGTAAACTAATTGTGGTGAGCTAAGCTGGATCTTCAAGGGACACGGTGGCTCAATGGCTAAGACGCTGAGCTTGTCGATTGAAAGGTTGGCAGTTCAGCGGTTCAAAACCCTAGTGCCATGTAATGGGGTGAGCTCCTGTTACTTGTCCCAGCTTCTGCTAACCTAGAAGTTCAAAAGCATGTAAAAAATGCAAGCAGAAAAATAAGGACCACCTTTGGTGGGAAGGTAACAGCGTTCTGTGCACCTCTGGCATTTAGTCATGCTGGCCACATGACTACGGAGATGTCTCTGGACAGCCCTGGCTCTTTGGCTTTGAAACGGAGATGACTGACCCTAGAGTTGGGAACGACTAGCACATATGTGTGAGGGAAATCTTTACCTTTACCTTAAGATGGATCTAAATAAGAGAGTAAAGCAGAATATAATTGTGTTCAGATGTTAACATTTCTACTTTTTAAAACTGTATCATGTACTACCAGATAACAAACAGTATGTTCTGTCATTTATATGGGTATAAAATGCTATACAAAAAAGTCAGGACTATTGCTTTGTTTTAAAATTCTCTGTAAAGTATTATATGTCAAAGGAGTATTTTCTTCTCTGGAGAATCTCTATACATTTCTAATTCTAATTGCTCCAAGGTTCACACAATTAGGTATGGCTTAATAAAGCTCACCTTTAAACTGATCATGATGGTTCTCTAATTCATCTCTTACTCCAATTTTAATCTGAACTATAGAAGAATGATGCTGATGCTGTTTCTCCATCAAACTGGTTACATTCTCTTTCTTCTCCCAAAGCAATTCTCATCACCACTTATTACTTTGGAGGGGCAATATTTTATGCTTGCGGCCATTTGCAGTAAACTCCATAGGTAAGGAGGCTGAGCTTAAAAGGTATCTGTCCACATAACACAACAATTAGGAGAGAAGTGAGGGAGAAGACCTCTGCCCTGATTTCCTTTCTCTGTGGATTATCACAGTTTATAATCCTATCACTAGAAAAATATTGCTGCCACTGCAATAGTAAATAAGGCTTGAAATATATTGGGAAATGGCATTCATTCGAACACTATTCCTATACATAAGTTAAATGCAGTCTTGCCAAACATACACAATTCTGAAAGCAAATTCTAAATCAAATATTTGTGTAGCCCCATATAGAAAACTATGTTATTATGAGTGTACCTGAATTTATACAAATCAGGTTGATTTGTATAAAACTACCAAATATATTTTCCCCTCCTTTAAAACCCTTTATTGGGGTTTTCACCACAAATACTAAATCCTTCATCTTCCTTTTTAAAAAAGGAAATTCTTCTCTTCTCCAGAAGAGCTGTGGTCTGCATGAGCTGTGGTGGCGAAGTAGTTAGAATGCAGTACTGTAGGCTACTTCTGCTGACTGCTGGCTACCTGCAATTTGGCAGATTGAATCTCACCAAGCTCAAGTTTCATTCAACCTTCCATCCTTTTAAGGTGGGTAAAATGATCCAGAATGTTAAGGGCAATATGCTGATTCTGTAAACCAGTTAGAGAAAGCTGTAAAAGCACTGTGAAGTGGTATAAGCCTAAGTGCTATTGCTGTATTTTGTCTTCAAAAGTAAAGAAGTAGGGAATCTCAGTCTGTAGCCCCAGGGCTGTATCAACTCTTCCATAAGAACTTGCATGTAGTCTTAAAAATTATCATGTTTATTATGACAGAAAGAAGATACTAATAGCAATAGCACTTAGACTTACATATTGATTCATAGTGCTTTTACAGCCCTCTCTAAGTGGTTTACAGAGTCAGCATATTGCCCCCAATAATCTGGGTCCTTATTTACCCACCTCGGAAGGATGGAAGACTGAGTCAACCTTGAGCTGGTGAGTTTTGAACTGCTGAACTGCAGCTAGTAGTCAGCTGAAGTAGTCAGCTGTACTGCACTCTAACCACTGTGCAACCTTGGCTCTATCATTTAATCATTTATATATGAGCCAGAAGTGTGTTACAGCTGCCAAAAAAGCCAACTCAGTTCTAGGCTGCATATACAGAGGGATAGAATCAAAATCACATGAAGTGTTAATACCACTTTATAATGCTTTGATAAGGCCACACTTGGAATACTGCATCCAGTTTTGGTCACTGCAATGTAAAAAAGATGTTGAGACTCTTGAAAGAGTGCAGAGAAGAGCAACAAAGATGATTAGGGGACTAGAAGCTAAAATGTATAAAGAACAGTTGCTGGAATTGGGTATGTCTAGTTTAATGAAAAAGGCTAATGGGAAAAAGACTATGATAGCAGTGTTTCAATATCTCAGGGCTGCCACAAAGAAGAGAGAGTCAAGCTATTCTCCAAAGCACCCGAGGAGCAGGACAAGAAGCAATGGGTGGAAAGTAAATCAAGGAGAGAAGCAACTTAGAACTAGGAAGAAATTTCCTGACAGTTAGAACAATTAATCAATAGAACAACTGGCCTCCAGAAGTTGTAAATATTCCAACACTGGAAGTTTTAAAGAAGAGGTTGGACACCCATTTGTCTGAAATGGTATAAGCAGTGGGTTGGACTAGAAGACCTCCAAGGTCCCCTCCAACTCTGTTATTCTGTTCTTTCTTATATGAGGGAGGACAATAATAAAAACATACCAAGCAATCTTATTGATTTGATGCAGTAGATTTTTACTTCAATTTCCCCCCAGGAACTCAGAGTGATATACTTAATGTTCTCTTCAACACACTTCTCCCCTAACAAATCCTAGATTGAGCTGAGACCAAGTGATTGACCCAAAATCATCCTATGACTTTCCATGAGAAAGATTTCATTTTGGTTCCACTCTAATTTAGATTCAGGAAGAGGAGGAGGAGGAGATCACATTGGCTCTCTAAATTATATTTTAATTAATTTTAGGCTTAGCTGGTCTTTAGGAGTTACAACTCTCACTATAACATTCAAAGGCAAATTATGGTTCTTGGCCTAAAATAAATTGGGAACCTTTGCATTTGAAATCAACTGTAGCCATTTAGTGATATGATCAACCTGTTTAATTACCTTTAGTACGTTAAGAGTTGTTATGTTCTATGCATTTGGTGTCAGCATGAAAACAAACCATTGGATTTGTTTTATTTTCCCAATTGTAACAAATCCATCACCTGTTCCAAGATAACAAGTGCAAGAAATGAAGTGTCCTGTTTCAGCATCCAGTCCTGAACCTAACTAGTATGCTTTGTTTTCATTTCTCAATATGCCCTTGTAGATAGATACTAATGTGCAGCAGTAAATCAACAACAGCATTCAGAACAACTTGGAACAAAATTCAATAAATATAGTCTGCTTTTAATATAGAGGGGGAGGGGAATGGAAGAGCCAAAGGTCAATGAAGCCATCCAGGAAATGGTAAAAATTCTCTGTTTGTTTTTGAATTATCCTAGTAATGTGGCATAATTGCCTATCTAACCTTGAGGCATGAATAAGGGAGAAAAATATCAGGAAAATTGCTAAAGATTTTAAAAGGTAGAAGCCAGCCAATCAACAGTATTAAAGAACAAAGAGATGTTT
Source organism: Masticophis lateralis (assembly GCA_030761175.1). NCBI lineage: Eukaryota > Metazoa > Chordata > Lepidosauria > Squamata > Colubridae > Masticophis > Masticophis lateralis. The sequence goes on from JAUDYJ010000001.1 coordinate 108,745,890, forward strand.
TTATTTCGCCATTAATGATAGTTCAAAAGGGAGTACTGAAAAGTATGAGAATGAATACACATCTTTGCCATCAATTTTCCACTTATTTCTAATTCTTACTGAGATGCAGATGATTTAATTTAAAGAGAAAAATTCAACACATAAAAAAATGGCATAAAGGCACCTTTAACCAGCATGGTACAAATTATATTTGTTTAATTTATTACTTTGAATTTATTCATTTACTTAAAATATTTACTGTATATAGCCACCCATTTTGTACCAAACTCTAAGTGGCTCGTAACCAAGAGATAAAATTACATGCTTGTACAATAAAATATTAAAACTGAGCATATTAAAACTAAAAAAAAAAAATCTGGTACCCTCACACATTACCTTGGTGCTTGAGGGAAAGCTAAGTCTGGAGTGCTTTTTGGAAGATTAACCGGGGGTGGGGGTGGGGGGGCTTTTTGGAAGATTAACGGGGAGGGGAGGAGATTAACCAGGGGGAGGGGATATTGAATATCAGGGAGAAGGGCTTCTTCAATGCAGGAGCTGCCACACAAAACGCACATTTTCCAGGTCCCATAAGAGGCAACATTAAATGGAAGGGACTAGAAACGTGCCCTCCATATCCAATCCAATAGATGTCCCTAAGGAGAGGTGGGCCTGCAAATAACCTGGTCTCAGGTCATATTGGGTTTTAAAAATAATAACCAGCACTTTGAATTGCACCTCAAAGAAAACTAGGAGCCACTGCAGCTCACAAAAATAAGGTGTAACATGGTTGAACCTATCAATGTGTGCATTGCCAATTCTGGACCAGTTGTAGCTTCCAGATAGTCTTCAATGGCAGCCCCATGTAGAGTACATTTGCAATAAACCAAGTGGGAAATGACCAAGGCATCAATGATCATGAGCAAGGCCTGCTCATGATCATTGTGTCCAAGAAAAGGCACAATTGGCATACAAGGCCTAGCTATGCAAAGGCCCTTCTAATGACAGCTGCCCCCTGCTCCTTATGTTTTAGATTACAGTGGTTTATCTTTCCCCAGTTTACTGCCTTCTGGGTTTATGGAATTTCACTTTCCATATTTCAGAGACTGTGTTGCCAGGATATCATCTTTCTAATTTTGAATTCAGTTGTTTAAGGACTAGAAACAAGATAAATTCACTGAGAAAGAGGAACAAAAGTACAAATTTAAAGGGGAAAAAATGTCAGAGACACCACAGCAGACACCTGTTAAGCCACCTGAGAACTGAGCATGCTGAATGCCTTCAGGTACTATACCTAAAAAGTAAATAATAACAGTAATACAAATTATGGTTAGTTTCCCAATCAGCCAAATTTTTAAAGTGGATCTGGCTTTTTATCCACCTATCATGTCCTTCCCAAGGTGTTTGATGGTGTTAAAGGTATCTCCATAGGATGTAATCTGTTCCTAGTAAAGCTTTGTAATTGACTGATGGTAAATTTGTCAATGTTGATGATGTTCAAGTGGTGCTCCGGATGTTGTTATTATTATGGTGTGTCATACAATCACCCAGAGCTTCAGGTTGGATTTGACATTTTTATCCACCTATCTTTCCCAAGAACATGGGATAAGCATCGGTGTTTGATGATGTCAAAGGTATTGTCACAGGATGTAAGCTGTTCTGAGTAATTGCCTTTTGTAATTGACTGATGGTGATTTTTGTCAATATCAATAGTCTTCAAGAATTAATATTCCTGGCATAATTAATATTATGCTTCTTGACCTACAACAATAATAAGGGTAGGCATGGAGAAAGAAGGTAAATTGGCCACCTTTACAGTATGCTTATAATCTAGGAAGAAACATGACAGGATAGCTGGTCTCTAGGACAAAGATGGGACAAAATATCCTTATGAGAGTCCTTGGGAGCTTCATTTAAAAAAATGAACTCAAAATGAGATGTTTAGGGCTCAAATCAATTCATTTTGCATTCAACTATCTGGTTGGATATTGGGATAAATAAATTACTATTAATTAGAAGATACTACTAAATTAGGTTACTAAACTAGGAGATTAGTAGCCTGTATAGACAAATAAATCAAGTTGAGGTTGAAAATACTTAAATTCCATTCTGTTCCATACCATAATATTTTATGTTATGATGTGACATAAACTCTCCTTGGTTCATTTAGGTCCTTTGGAATAAGGATACACGCGAGACTCAATCTGAAGCATCGCAGCAAGACAGTCAGGGAATTAGTGGGTTCTGATGAGCTCCACAAAAACCCAGACTGATGAACTGTTGCCAAGGGCCTTCAGACCAGAACCATCCTTTAGGGATGGGGAAGAAGGAGAGGTACCATGGAAGACCAAGAGGAACAGGCAAGTTCCTTGAAGGTCAGAGGAATCTCTCTCTGATTCGGCGGCGGGGGTGGCAGCCATTGTGGCTGTCAAGAAGCTGGGGCAACCGGACTAAGCATCGAGCAGGAGCGTGAATACAATGGAGTTTTTGAAGCTGGGTGAGTGACAGCCAACCTAGAGGCGAAGTAACAACAACAACAAAATTATTTTTAAACCTGAAGCCCCCAGCGTAAAAATAGCAGCTAATGGGGATGGGGGGAGAAAAAGAGGGTGCAAGTGGAATTTAAAGGGACAAAAACCTGAAAAGAAAATTGACTTTTGAATAAAATTATCTGGAAAATTTTAAGAATTAGAAGAAGTGACCCCAAAATTGACTAAAGGATTCGAAAGAAAATAGCCTTCTTTTTGAAGGCTAAGAAAAATAAAATACAATATGAGATTAAGCCCTGCAACAGAAGTGCAGGGTACTTCTGTATACTTAAAGATAAAATAAAGGAGAAAAAAAAGAGGGGAAAAGTATTGTTTAATTTGGACTGGACTATAAAATTGATTTGGTATTTTCAAAGTTAAAAAGAAGAAAAAAAACTAGATTGCGAATGAGGACTGATACGAATTGGACACTTTGTTAAACAATTAAGAGAATTGTGGATTGTAGAGAGACATCTTCAAGAGAAAAAAGAGCATTGCAATTTGGAATCTTTGTTTTGGAAAATTTTGAACTACATCAGTGACAATAGTCATGAGAATGTTTGGGAAGGATTGCTTTGTCTGCAAGCGGCTTGACTTTAGACAAAAAAAGAGGAAAACAACAGAACTTTAAAACTGGAACAATATTAACACAGAAAGAACAAAAGGTGCAGGAAATTAGAGAAATGATGGAAATGATGTACTCATGGTGGAAAGTGGAAATAAGATGAATAATTACAATGTTACATGGAGAATCGAAACTTGAGGATCCAAAAATTGTGATAGAGCATGCTCAAGCTAACAAGGAAATAAAGACAGAGAAGCAAGACACAGAGACTGAATATAAAGAAGGAGATAAAGACAATGAGACTAATTTTGGAAAAATAATTGAATATGTAAATAGTAATAATAAAAAGGAAGTTTTTAGAGATTACATTGGGATTAAAAATGGAAAAAACAGAAAGGGCAGAAAGAAACAAAGAAGGATAGAAGGGTGGCATAGAAAGAATACAAAAAAATTAAATGATTACACTGAGATTAACAGTGAAAAGGAAAAAAAGAGAGGAACGGGATGGAAAACAACAGGAAATGCAGGGCAAAATAGAAGAGTCCAGATTTGTGAAATACAGAATGATTACACTGGAATAAACAGTGGGAAAAATAGTGGGGAGGTAAGAAAAGGAGGAAAGAGATGGGAAACAAGGGGAAATTTAGGGCAAAAGAGGAGAATTC